>OZ012735.1:599897729-601097729 GCA_963859935.3 Lathyrus sativus | reverse complement strand
GTTTACTTGTTCAAAGGAGATCAATATGCTCGTATAGACTATGGAACCAACAGTATGGTAAATAAAGAAATCAAAAGCATTAGCAACGGGTTTCCTTGTTTCCGTAACACTTAAACATAAACCAACTAGATCAAATGAGTCTAAAAGTTAACACATAAACATAAAACAATTAGGTCAAATGAGTCTAAAAGTTTACATATAATCATAAATATAAATATAAGTCACTGTGATCGAGCAATATGTAAAGTTTCGAACAAATCCGCAAACTGTGGGTCATCATCTTCAGCACCAGCCTGTAGAAGATAACGATCAATCAAAAAAGACACACGAGCCCAGCTAGGATCAGATGGTCCTGCTTCATATACAGGAACTGGCATCTCTGCTGGCGCATCATGATAGGGTGGCGGTACCAGACGAGGACGAGAGACACGATAATACCACTCAAGAAATCAATCATCTGTCTCATATGGGGTGGTGGCCGGTGTTGTCGGACGAATCACATTCTGAATGCTCTGATGGTAACTAATCTAGTCAACATCAATATCACCAACCATCGTATGATCAAAAGGTGGATGTGGAACATACTGCCTGTTTCCAAACTGACGCATACATCTGTCAGGAAAGTAAGGAACAATAGTGTCACCCCACCTCAGACACCCCCTATATAGACATAGCTCATCGAACTGACGCCATACTCTATGATTCTCGAATGGGAACCATATGACATCTGTAACAGCCCGAATTTCATTAAATAATTAATTATAGTAATTAATTGATTTAGTGGGATTTTTATTAATGTTGGAAATTAATTTTTATTAATTGGAATTAATAGAGAATTGAGAAGGAAATTGGAAGGAAGGAAAATAAAAGAAATATATATCTAATAGAGAAGGAAAAGAAAAGAAAGTTGGAGAGAAACATTTGGAAAGAAAGAAGAAGAGAAAGAGGGAAGAAGAAGAGAAAGAGAGGAGAAGAAGAGGAAAGTGGAAAATCATCAAGAACCAAAATCAAAGCTCCGATTAATCGAGGTAAGGGTGAGAAATGTTTCTATTTGATCATTGCATGATGTTATATATGTTGGGTTGGGGTTTTGGTGTAGTTTCCATCCTTTTTCATTTAGGGCAAAAGTTGGAATAATCGGTAGAACTGTGATTTAATTGGTTGGAACTGAGTAATAATGCCGTCGAATAGTCGGGTAACATGTATTGATGTTGTTTTGAGCTGGTTTTGATGTTTGGGAGTTGGTTGGTGGTGGTTTGAGAAGGAGAAGACAAAACAAAATTCTGTTCTGCGCAGGTTCGCTGGCCCTCGCCAGGCGAACGAAGGCGAAGCTTCGCCGGGCGAAGCCTAGCGCACGCTGGCGAATAATTATGATTAAGTCCCAGTGGACTTTGCTGGCGAGTTCGCCAGGCGAAGGTTGGTTAGCGAATGTTCGCCCAGCGAAAGTGCTGGCGAATGGTGGCGAACAAAGTCAGTAGCTATTGACTTTGGCTCGCTGGGGAGTCTCGCCAGGCGAAGGCCTAGCGAGTGTTCGCTGAGAGGGTTCGCCAGGCGAAGGTCCAGTGAAGGTTCGCTGCGGGGCCTCGCCAGGTGAATATGGGCGAATTTGACAGCATCTTTTCTTTGTTGTGGTTTCTATGTGTTGACAATTTAGTTGTTTCACATAGACTAATACCTCTACATTTTGAGTATGTATGTGATCTATTGTGATGATATGTGTTGTGGGTAGCCTACGGGCGTGAATCCTAGAATTGTGATTTGAATGTTAATTGCATCAAGTATAAATACATGTGAACATAATAGGTGATTATGTGTGTATTATTTAATGAACTTTTGAATGCTTGATGTGTATACAATTATGTGATGAGTATGCATGAGAACATTGTGAACATGTGTGCATAACTTATAATTGTATGATTGGTATTGTGATGTGCATACCTTGATTGTTGTGATATATGTTGTTTGTGCAATCATTGTGTAATTCTTGAAGAGATGAATTATTAAATGCATGAGATTAAGATGCGAGAACGGTCTTAAGTGCATTGTTGTGGTTGATTGCATATGCATCATTTAGTCAAGAGGCAATGTCTGTTAGTTTCGTGGAAACTAGTGGCTTGTCCCAAACCTAGAAGAGTGGGTTTGAAGGCTTAGAGGATGGGCCTTTGTTGTTATCGGTCTAGAAGAGTGGACCCGGTTTAATGTAAAAACCGAAAAATGATAACGGGTTATCGGTCTAGAAGAGTGGACCCGGTTTAATGTAAAAACCGAAAAATGATAACGAGAGTCGGTACCGCATTGCATGAGTTGCATTGAGTTGTTGAGTCACATTGATATATGACATATGCATGAAGAGATGCTTATGTGTGAATGATAAGATTGTGGAAATGTGAGTGTATGCATGATGTGGGAATGCTTTGTGAATATTCATGTTGTCTATATATGTGTGGTAAATATATATGACTAAGAGGGTGAATTGTGGTGAGAAATATGGAGTTGAATTATATGATTACCTATATATATATATATATATATATATATATATATATATATATATATATATATATATATATATATATATATATATATATATATATATATATATATATATATATATATATATATATATATATATATATATATATATATATAATCTTATGCTTTGATTATTATGGTTATATTTCTCACCCTTCTGCTGTTTTATAATGCTCTACGAGGCATTGCAGATTAGGATGCTGGAGTCTTTCTTTTGTGAAGTATAGCTTCATTCTTTTGAGTCGGACTGCTCTGATTATGTAACACCGGGTAGTTAGGCTGGTATAGTATTCTTTGTGATACATTGCGATGTATCAGCTGATGTGGCTTTGTAATTACCTGACATGATGTATTAATCTGGATATCTTATGTGTATGTGAATTAATATTTTGGAAATGATTAAATGATTTTATCTTCCGCTTAAATTTTAATGTTGGAATGTGATTTCTAAAACCATGAAAGTGTTACATATTTTATGGAGCAAGTATTAAAGTGTTTCATTGGTGAAATTGTGACATTCTTCCTTTATACCTTATTCTAAAATTTTCACTCTGATAAATTTGTATATGCATTTATTTGGGGGTATAGGAGGGGGTGTTACAATAGTGGTATCAGAGCAGGTCGGTCCGTCCGGCCAAATTGTTAGAGTGTTTTCCCTGTGTGTTATTGATATGCGTGTGTTGCATTATCAATATTGGTCGTTCTTGCGTGGTTCTGTTGTTGGAATTAGTAAGATGGTTGCAGGGAGGAACGATGAAGCGATCGCAGAAGCTTTGACAAGGTTGGCGGGAGCGATTGGGCAGAATCCTCCGGCCAATGTGAATGCGGGGAATGTTGTTGAAGATGAATTCCGTGCTTTGGGGAGGTTTCAAAGGAACAATCCTCCGATTTTCAAGGGAACCCATGAGCCTGACAAAGCACAGATTTGGTTGAAAGATGTGGAGAAGATTTTTCGGGTTATGAATTGCTCAGATGCACAAAAGGTGCAGTTTGGGACTCACATGCTCGAAGAAGAAGCTGAAGATTGGTGGGGTAATACTCGCCAAGGATTTGAGGAAGATGATATTGTGATCACTTGGGATCTGTTCAGAGAGACTTTTCTGGAGAAGTATTTTCCAGAGGATGTGCGAGGGAAGAAAGAGATTGAATTTCTTGAGTTAAAGCAAGGTAATTCGACGGTAGCGGAGTATGCGGCAAGATTTGAAGAGTTGATCAAATTTTGTCCTCATTACAATACTGCTAATGCCGAGAGGTCTAAGTGCCTTAAGTTCGTGAACGGTTTGAGACCCGAGATTAGGCAAGCTATTGGATATCAGGAAATCAGGCGGTTTTCTGAGTTAGTGAACAAGAGCAGAATCTATGATGAAGACAGTAGGGCTCGGTCTAGCCACTACAAGAGTTTAAGTGATAAGAAAGGAAAAGATCAATTCAGAGGAAAACCTTATGTGACTCCTGCAGACAAAGGGAAGCAGAGAATGGGTTATGGCAAGAGGCCAAGTGGGGGAGTTTCTACTCCGGTTAGATGCTATAACTGTGGTGAAGCGGGACATCATGCTCCCGAATGCAAAAGTGTTGAACAAAAGTGTTTCAAGTGTGGCAAGCCAGGCCACAAGGCTCTTGAGTGTAGAAGCGGTACCGGTGTGACTTGCTACAACTGTGGTGAGAGAGGGCACATTAGTACCAAGTGTGATAAGCCTAAGAAGAATCAAGGGAGCGGAAAAGTGTTTGCTCTATCTGGATCTGAGACTGCTAGCGACGATCGATTGATCCGAGGTACGTGCTTCATTAATGGTACACCTTTGATCGCTATAATTGATACCGGAGCTATGCATTCTTTTATTTCTTTGGAGTGTGTTAGAAGGTTGAATCTTGAGTTGTCTGTGATTGGTGGCGGTATGGTTATTGATACTCCTGCTATGGGTTCGGTAACTACACCGTATGTTTGTTTGAATTGTCCGTTGAGTATCTTCGGTAAAGATTTTGGAATTGATTTAGTGTGTCTTCACCTAGACCAACTCGATGTCATCCTTGGGATGAATTGGTTGGAATTCAACCGGGTATATATTAACTGTTTTGACAAGACGGTTATTTTTCCGGAATCGGACGTTGCAAGAGATTTGTTTATGACAGTGAGACAAGTGAAAGAATCAGTGCAAGATGGAGCTAAGGTATTTATGCTTATGGCAACTTTGAGAATTGGTGGAAGTGAAGAGATTGGTGCTTTACAAATTGTTAGAGATTTTCCGGAAGTTTTCCCTGAAGAGATAAAGGATTTACCACCGGAGCGAGAGGTGGAGTTTTCAATAGATTTGATTCTTGGAACTAGTCCGATATCGATGGCTCCTTATCGTATGTCGGCATCAGAATTGAAAGAGTTGAAGAGTCAACTTGAGGATTTGCTTGAAAAGAGGTTTATTCGTCCGAGTGTGTCGCCGTGGGATGCACCGGTGTTGTTGGTTAAGAAGAAATAGGGTTCTATGAGGCTCTGTGTGGATTACAGACAGTTGAACAAGGTGACTATCAAGAACAAGTATCCACTTCCGAGGATTGATGATCTGATGGATCAGTTGGTTGGTGCAAGTGTGTTCAGCAAGATTGATTTGAGATCTGGGTATCATCAGATTCGCGTGAAAGCTGAGGATATTCAGAAGACGGCCTTTAGGACGAGGTATGGACACTATGAGTATTCTGTGATGCCATTTGGTGTGACTAATGCACCAGGTGTATTTATGGAGTACATGAATAGGATTTTCCATCCTTATTTGGATAAGTTTGTGGTTGTGTTTATCGATGACATCTTGGTTTATTCGAAGAGCGAAGAAGAGCATGCCGAGCATCTGAAGATTGTGTTATCCGTGTTGAGAGAGAAGCAGTTGTTTGCAAAGCTTTCTAAGTGTGAGTTTTGGTTGAAGGAAGTTAGTTTCCTTGGTCATGTGATTTCGAGTAATGGTATTGCGGTTGATCCGTCGAAGGTTGAAGCGGTATCGCAATGGGACACTCCGAAGTCAATTTTTGAGATTAGAAGTTTCCTTGGTTTAGCCGGTTATTATCGGAAGTTTATTGAAGGATTCGCTAAGTTATCGTTGTCGTTGACGCAGTTGACTAGGAAGGGTCAAGCTTTTGTTTGGGATGCCAAGTGTGAAGTGAGTTTCCAAGAACTCAAGCGAAGGTTGACGACAGCCCTTGTTTTGATTTTGCCAAATCCGGAAGAACCGTTCGTTGTGTATTGTGATGCTTCTTTGATGGGTTTAGGAGGTGTGTTGATGCAGAATTACCAAGTTGTGGCTTATGCTTCGAGGCAACTCAAAGTGCATGAGAAGAATTATCCGACGCATGACTTAGAGTTGGTCGCCGTTGTGTTCGTGCTGAAACTTTGGAGGCATTATTTGTTTGGTGCGAGGTTTGAAGTGTTTAGTGACCACAAGAGTTTGAAGTATCTCTTTAATCAAAAGGAATTGAATGCAAGGCAAAGAAGGTGGTTAGAGCTATTGAAGGATTATGATTTTGGTTTGAATTACCATCCGGGTAAAGCGAATGTAGTAGCGGATGCATTGAGTCGGAAATCATTGCATATGTCGGCGTTGATGGTGAAAGAGTTGGAATTGGTCGAGCAATTTCGGGATTTGAGTTTAGTATGTGAGAGAACTTCTTTTGGATTTAAGTTGGGTATGTTAAAGCTTACAAGTGGTATTTTGGATGGAATTCGAGAAGGACAGAAATCGGATTTGAGTTTAGTTGATCGGTTGACTTTAATCAACCAAGGCCAAGGTGGTGATTTTCGGATTGATGAGAATGGGATTATGAGATGTCGGGATCGAGTTTGTGTTACGAATGTTGTTGAGCTTAAAAAGAGTATCCTTGAGGAAGGACATCGTAGCGGATTGAGTATTCATCCAGGTGCTACTAAGATGTATCAGGATTTGAGGAAAGTGTTTTGGTGGCCTAGTATGAAGAAGGATATTGCGGAATTTGTGTATTCTTGTTTGACTTGCCAGAAGTCAAAGATTGAGCATCAGAAGCCATCAGGTTTGATGAAGCCGTTGTTTATTCCTGAGTGGAAATGGGATAGTATCTCCATGGATTTTGTATCGGGTTTGCCGAGGACGCCGAGTAGTTTTGAGGCTATTTGGGTTATCGTGGATAGATTGACTAAATCTGCTCACTTTATCCCTATGCGTGTGGATTACCCGTTGGAGAAGTTGGCTAAATTGTATATTGAGAGGATTGTGTGTTTGCATGGTATTCCGTCGAGTATTGTTTCGGATAGAGATCCGAGGTTCACTTCGAGATTTTGGGAGAGCTTGCAGAGTGCTTTGGGTACTAAGTTGCGTTTGAGTTCAGCGTATCATCCTCAGACAGATGGTCAGACGGAGAGGACGATTCAGTCGCTTGAAGATCTTTTGAGAGCTTGTGTATTGGAGAAAGGAGGACCTTGGGATAGCTACTTGCCTTTGATTGAGTTTACCTACAACAACAGTTTTCATTCGAGTATCGGTATGGCACCATTTGAGGCGTTGTATGGTAGGCGGTGTAGGACACCATTGTGTTGGTTTGAGTCCGGAGAGAGTTTTGTTGTTGGACCCGAGATAGTTCAGCAGACTACGGACAAGATTAAAATGATTCGAGAAAAGATGAGGATTTCTCAGAGTCGTCAGAAGAGTTATTATGACAAGAGGAGGAAGGCACTTGAATTTCAAGAGGGAGATCATGTGTTTCTTCGAGTCACTCCGATGACAGGTGTTGGTAGGGCATTGAAGTCGCGCAAGTTGTCGCCGCGTTTCATTGGTCCTTATCAGATTTTGCAGAAGATAGGAGAAGTGGCCTATCGTGTGGCTTTACCACCTTCGCTTGCTAATCTTCATGACGTATTCCATGTATCTCAGTTGAGGAAATACATTGCGGATCCGTCTCATGTAGTCCAATTAGATGATGTGCAGGTGAGAGATAACCTGACTGTTGAGACATCACCTATGCAGATAAAGGATCGGAAATTGAAGCAGCTTCGAGGTAAAGAGATTGCTTTAGTGAAGGTCGCTTGGGGAGGACCGGCTGGTGGGAATGTTACTTGGGAGCTTGAGAGCCAGATGAAAGAGTCTTATCCAGAACTGTTTGAACCAGGTAACATTTTCGAGGACGAAAATTCCTAAAGTGGGGGAGGGTTGTAACAGCCCAAATTTCATTAAATAATTAATTATAGTAATTAATTGATTTAGTGGGATTTTTATTAATGTTGGAAATTAATTTTTATTAATTGGAATTAATAGAGAATTGAGAAGGAAATTGGAAGGAATGAAAATAAAAGAAATATATATAATAGAGAAGGAAAAGAAAAGAAAGTTGGAGAGAAACATTTGGAAAGAAAGAAGAAGAGAAAGAGGGAAGAAGAAGAGAAAGAGAGGAGAAGAAGAGGAAAGTGAAAAATCATCAAGAACCAACATCAAAGCTCCGATTAATCGAGGTAAGGGTGAGAAATGTTTCTATTTGATCATTGCATGATGTTATATATGTTGGGTTGGGGTTTTGGTGTAGTTTCCATCCTTTTTCATTTAGGGCAAAAGTTGGAATAATCGGTAGAAATGTGATTTAATCGGTTGGAACTGAGTAATAATGCCGTAGAATAGTCGGGTAACATGTATTGATGTTGTTTTGAGCTGGTTTTGATGTTTGGGAGTTGGTTGGTGGTGGTTTGAGAAGGAGAAGACAGAACAAAATTCTGTTATGTGCAGGTTCGCCGGCCCTCGCCAGGCGAAGCCTAGCGCACGCTGGCGAATAATTATGATTAAGTCCCAGTGGACTTCGCTGGCGAGTTCGCCAGGCGAAGGTTGGTTAGCAAATGTTCGCCCAGCGAAAGTGCTGGCGAATGGTGGCGAACAAAGTCAGTAGCTATTGACTTTGGCTCGCTGGGGAGTCTCGCCAGGCGAAGGCCTAGCGAGTGTTCGCTGAGAGGGTTCACCAGGTGAAGGTCCAGTGAAGGTTCGCTGCGGGGCCTCGCCAGGCGAATATGGGCGAATTTGACAGCATCTTTTCTTTGTTGTGGTTTCTATGTGTTGACGATTTAGTTGTTTCACATAGACTAATACCTCTACATTTTGAGTATGTATGTGATCTATTATGATGATATATGTTGTGGGTAGCCTACGGGCGTGAATCCTAGAATTGTGATTTGAATGTTAATTGCATCAAGTATAAATACATGTGAACATAATAGGTGATTATGTGTGTATTATTTAATGAACTTGTGAATGCTTGATGTGTATACAATTATGTGATGAGTATGCATGAGAACATTGTGAACATGTGTGCATAACTTGTAATTGTATTATTGGTATTGTGATGTGCATACCTTGATTGTTGTGATATATGCTGTATGTGCAATCATTGTGTAATTCTTGAAGAGATGAATTATTAAATGCATGAGATTAAGACGCGAGAACGGTCTTAAGTGCATTGTTGTGGTTGATTGCATATGCATCATTTAGTCAAGAGGCAATGTCTGTTAGTTTCGTGGAAATTAGTGGCTTGGCCCAAACCTAGAAGAGTGGGTTTGAAGGCTTAGAGGACGGGCCTTTGTTGTTATCGGTCTAGAAGAGTGGACCCGGTTTAATGTAAAAACCGAAAAATGATAACGGGTTATCGGTCTAGAAGAGTGGACCCAGTTTAATGTAAAACCCGAAAAATGATAACGAGAGTCGGTACCGCATTGCATGAGTTGCATTGAGTTGTTGAGTCACATTGATATATGACATATGCATGAAGAGATGCTTATGTGTGAATGATAAGATTGTGGAAATGTGAGTGTATGCATGATGTGGGAATGCTTTGTGAATATTCATGTTGTCTATATATGTGTGGTAAATATATATGACTAAGAGGGTGAATTGTGGTGAGAAATATGGAGTTGAATTATATGATTACCTATATATATAATCTTATGCTTTGATTATTATGGTTATATTTCTCACCCTTCTGCTGTTTTATAATGCTCTACGAGGCATTGCAGATTAGGATGCTGGAGTCTTTCTTTTGTGAAGTATAGCTTCATTCTTTTGAGTCGGACTGCTCTGATTATGTAACACCGGGTAGTTAGGCTGGTATAGTATTCTTTGTGATACATTGTGATGTATCAGCTGATGTGGCTTTGTAATTACCTGACATGATGTATTAATCTGGATATCTTATGTGTATGTGAATTAATATTTTGGAAATGATTAAATGATTTTATCTTCCGCTTAAATTTTAATGTTGAAATGTGATTTCTAAAACCATGAAAATGTTACATATTTTATGGAGCAAGTGTTAAAGTGTTTCATTGGTGAAATTGTGACATTCTTCCTTTATACCTTATTCTAAAATTTTCACTCTGATAAATTTGTATATGCATTTATTTGGGGGTATAGAAGGGGGTGTTACAACATCAGCAGGTGTCAGCTCGTCCAGAATAGGTCGCAACTCATCCACCTCTAAGGCACCTTGCCTATATGATCATCTCATCGCTCGAGGGAGACCCACATTATTAGCTGGTATCCGATTCTCTCCTTTTTTCCAAGTGTTGGAAAATACTCATGAATCCAGAACTGTTACAAAATTAATATGGTTATTAAATTTAAAATAATTAATTATAACATAATAAACTAGATAAATAAAATTAATATACTAGATAAAATTTATCAAAACAAAATATACTAAATTAAAATAAATACCTGTAGGAGAGTCGGATAACCACCAAGCTGCTTACAGCTGAACATGGAAGCATCTCCGAGATATCTGTAAAGAGTAACCAACGCAGCTACTCCCCAACTGTATCCTGATAAGCCATCCAAGTCTATAAACGGTGAGAGGTATCGTGCCTCGACAAGTGTAAACGTCTTGTCCGCGAAAATAGTGGAATCGACTAACATCAGCAAATAAGCTCTAGTGGCATAATGTCATCTAGATGCAGCTCTATGCTCTACGAACTGATCATATAACCACTCCAGCTTATAGTAGGAACCCCTGCAGTCACGGACTTGTTGTTGTGCTACTCTCTGTGACACTCCTAAATAATCAACAACTCACTCAACAACAAGCGCTTCACTGATATCTTGAGGGCTCCAGAAGACTCCCCTGATGGGCAAGTGAAGCAGGCAAGATACGTCATCTAGAGTAATCGTCATCTCACCAAACGGCATGTGAAATGAAGTTGTCTCTAGATGCCATCTCTCTGCAAATGCGGAAACTAGGTTTGTGTCTATCTTTGTTAAACTGGTCTCTGGAGTGAAGCTAGACCAGACCTAGATATTCAGCTCTCCATCTCTCTAGGTAGTTGTAGTGGAACCCTCTGAGTCAACTTCAATCCATGTCCCACTACCTTTAACTTTTCTTCGACCCTCTCTCCTGAAAACAATTAAAAATAAATATATTATAAAATTCAATATTAAAAATTCGAATTCTATTCAATATTAAATCATTTTCGTCTACTTACCTCACCGAACCATATACGGTTTGCAACATGTTGTTCGTACTTAACTAACAGAGATGTATCATAGGTCCTCCTGGATATCCAACGGGCTAGGATGCTGATGCAGATGCATCAAAATGCTCTTCTTCAGCCATTCTCGATGACTTGCCTCGTCCTAGTCCACGAGGGATCCTACCATCTCTGCCTCGTGTGCGCACCACTGAAAAAAAATTAAAAATTAAAATATATAAATAAATAAAATTAAAAATTAAAAATTAAAAAAAAAAACAATGAACCGTAAGTCTTGAGCAAAGAGTTCTGGAGAAGAAACATAAAATGTGTGTACCGGAAGACTTAAGTCAAGACATCCGGTTAACAAAATTAAAATTTCATGAACCGAAAGACATACATTAAGTCTTCCGGTGTAAAAACCCAAACAAATTACAAACCGAAAGACATGCGTTAAGTCTTCAGGTGAAGAAACCAAAACAAAGTACAAACCGAAATACTTACTCTTGGAGTTCTGGTATGTATTGGAAAACAAATGCATTCCGGAAGACTTGGTGGAAGAGTTCTGGTTTGTAAATGCAAATAGAAAGCTCCGGAAGACTTGAAATGGAAATGAAGTGAAAGTGAAAAAATTTACAAAATTATAGACATTTAAACAAGGGTATTTTGGTTCAATTTTATTTAGTGTAGGGGTGTGGGTATAAGTGCAGGGGTATGGGGTAAAATTTCCTTGAGAAAGATATGATGTCTTTGGATATAATTGAATATAATGAAGACATCATTAGGGATACAGAACAAACCCGTATCTAATTAATCATCAATAGTGGAAACTCAACTCACACTTGATTAATGTTAAGTCTTAAGTTCAATGATGAAAGTACACTATTAGAGTGATTGAAGTACTTAATGATAGATACATCCTAAGGGGTAAAAGTACTTGGACCATAAGAATAAGTGTGGTACGATGAGGTTTTCCTCTTAATAGACATATATCATATATTTGATGGAATGCATAATTATGGGTGCATTTCTGATATAGTCTACTTATATGAGAATGAAATGGTGCCGCTTCATAGAGTTCAAGGGCCTGACCCTTAAATTTTCATGAAAAGGATATGAGACATATGACCTTATTAAATGTGTCATATTAATAATTCAATTAATGGTACCGAAATTTCATGTGTGAGTTATGCACGCTTGTTCTAATGAATAATTGATTCAAAGTTTGTCTACCAATCTATTCGGGGATGAGTAAAAACCTAACTTACTAAGTATTGGTTCAAAATGTAAGATACCTTTATCTAAAACCATGAAATTTCATGAATAATGAATTTAGATATATTTTGAAAATGGTAGGGGATTGTTGGAGAAATTTCCAAAATATTAAATTGATAAATAATAATGGTTAAATTAACAAAATAAATGGCCAAAAGTTTCAACTGTCTAGAATAGAACCAGAGACCCTATAATGATTGAGTGCGCGGTCAAAAGGTGCAACCACCAGATTAACACAACTTTTCATGAAAAAGTTTGTTGCTATTGATATACAATGGCTCGCGAATGGTCATGTTAGAATCAAATGAAACATTGTTTCTCCACACCAATTGGTACATGTTTTCTTATAAATAGAGATACTTGTCAGCCATAAAAGATATATGAAAATAATATATTTTAGAGGAAAAATTTATATCTAAGTGATTTCTTTATTTTTCTTGTGCACGAGAATAAGTGAAGGAAATTTATTCTGTAAAATATCATGGATCGATATGCTTAATGTGAATGTGCAATTCATGTTAAAATTTCAAAAGTATCCTGAAGGGGATTCGTCGAATTACCCATTTGCATTCATTTTGGCTAAATTGGTAGAGGCGAATCGAACCTAAAGCTTAGTGTAAACACACATTTTGAGATTAATTTTGTGCAACTTTCATCATAACATTTTCATTTTCTTATTCAAGTTTTGCGGCGACCCCTAACACAAGATGTAACTTTCATTTTCATTTTCAAATCGTAGGATACCTTTATCTGAAACCATGGAATTTTCTTAATAATAAATTTAGATATATTTTGAAAATGGTGGGGGATTGTTGGAGAAATTTCTAAAATATTAAATTGATAAATAATAATGGTTAAATTACCAAAATAAATGGCCAAAAGTTGTAGCTCTCTAGAATTGAACCAAAGACCTTATTATGATAAGGCATGTGGTCATAAGGTGCAACCACCAGATCAACACAACTTTTCATGAAATAGTTTTCTATTATTGATATATAATGGTTTGCGAATGGTTATGTTTAAACCATTAAAACATTGTTTCTCCTCACCAATTGGTACAAGTTTTTCTATAAATAGAGATACTTGTTAGGCATAAAAAAGAGACACAAAAAACTACCTGTTTCAAGTGCCAAAAATTATATCTAATCATTTTTTTATTTTTCTCATGCACGAGAATAAATGAGAAAACTGTATTCAGTAAAATATAACTAATCGATATGCTTAATGTGAATATGCGATTCATGTTAAGGTTTTCAAAGTATCCTGAAGGAGATTCTCCGGTTAACCCTTTTGCATCTAATTTGTATAAATTTGTGGGGGGAAATCGAAGCTAAAGCTTAGTATAAACACACGCTTTGGAATTATTTTGTGCAACTTTCGTCGTACCGTCTTCAACACCTTCTTCTTGTTCGTGTTTTACAGTAGACCCCCAACACAAGATATAACATTTTTAGACTAATCCTGAGCTCCAATCACTCTTTGATACCACCAAGTTTAAAATGAAAAGGAGAACCTATAGCCACTCAAGTCAGAATAAGTGAGATGATTGTGTAATCCTTCAACTTCTGAACGACCTCTTTGCATTATGGTGACTACGTGACAAGTATGTCCTAGAAGTTCTTGCGATTCATTTATATCCCCCCTCATTGCTAACATAAAACCCGTAAATATTGTTGGATGAACCATAAATGTACACTTTTATAGATTTAGCTTTATGCTAAAACTCCTTAGGAATTTTTAAAATACAATATAAACCAACTATGTGGTCTTCCTCCATGGTTGATTTGATGATCATGCCATGGTAAAGAAAAACACTTTTACAAAGTCAAAGCTTGGAGGGAGAATATTTTGTTTATTGAATAAAGGAAATGGCTTTTAAATAACCTTTACACAAAATAAAATAGAGAAAAAATAGTCCACTAAACAAACCCTAAGAATGTGAACATAATGGCTAGATAACAAGTTAAAGAAACCACTTAACTCTAACAACAACACTACTGATTTCATTCTAATTAATAAATTAGTTTAAAATAAAAACAAATTTAACATCCTCCCTTAAACATAATGCTACTACTAGCAAATAATTTAATTTGGCGGTGAACACACTCTTAGTAGGGTGTGCAAGTTTTAAAGAATTTGTCATCACATCACTTGTTCATGAGTATTGCAGTAAACTAGTTCTACAGTTTCATCATTTGAGAGTTCACGAAAGAAATGTAAGTGAACATCAATGTGTTTGCTACGACCATGCATCACGTGACTTTTAGCAAGTTTAATAACATTCATATCAATAGAGAACTCAATGACGTCAATCATATCATTTTAGTAGATATCATATCAATTAATAAGATCCATATCAATAGAGAACGCTATGACATCAAACGTAGCAATTTAACACATATCATATATTTTCAGCAATTAACATAGCACAAAATTAGGATTAACATCAACCCTAAGGGGTTTTATACAAACTCATTTAAGGTTCAATTCATTCATCAATAGGAGAAACATAAAAGAGAGAAAGGGAAAGAGGATAAGGACTCCCCACTACTCCTCATGATTAACACATATATTGAGTAAGTCTCTCCTCTTACCCCGAATTTGCATAAAAGTTTTGAACTTTGACTATGGAGATTCTCTTCTTCATTTGGTCTCTTAGGGTTGCCTCCACTCTCCTCTTACTCGTTATTTTCCAAAACATCTACGTACTCTCTTTTCTCTATTCTCTCTTCTACATAAATAAAAAACCCTATTTATTTTTATTTCATTAATCACACTAATTCCCTTAATTCCACATAATTCTACCTACTTACTTATTTTTATTTAAAACTCTATTTCACTTTCCACTCACAAATTCTCTCCATTTCTACCAATTAATTTATTAAACTAATTAAATAAATTATACCAATTCTCCTTAATTACTATTTAAATTCTAATTTAATATTAAAATCAATATTTTCTACTTCTATATAATTCAATTATTAAAAAATTTAAATAAATTCTATCCAACGACTCATTAACTCATATAATATTAATTAATCACACAAAAATATTCTTAAATAAAATATATAGAAAAAATATCATTAACAAAATGTTATAATAAAAATTGGGGTGTTACATTCACTGCATTTATACTATATTTGACTAATTCTTCTAAGATATGACAAAATTTGAAAGATAATATAAAATAGTTGATTCCAAAATCATTGTGAGGGGTAAGGGA
This sequence comes from Lathyrus sativus, assembly GCA_963859935.3. Classification (NCBI taxonomy): domain Eukaryota; kingdom Viridiplantae; phylum Streptophyta; class Magnoliopsida; order Fabales; family Fabaceae; genus Lathyrus; species Lathyrus sativus. The sequence goes on along the minus strand of OZ012735.1, from coordinate 601,082,253 downwards.
TTTGGTGTCACTCCATCAAAACTGTATAAGCAGACAAAGAAAAAAAATCCTAGCAACAAAGAAGTGATGGATACTTTGGAGGAATTGAAAGCTCAGATTCGTGAATTACAGAAGGACAAAGAGAGATACATGTCGGAAAGGCGCTCTCCAGAGAATAAAGCTACTAGTGACAAAGATAGTATCGGTTGTCCGCAGAAGCTTCCAGAGGTAATTGTATATATTATATTGAAATTAATTTAGCATAATTTTCTTAATTGACACATTAATCGGCATCATTACTTGTTTAGGGCATTTCACCTTGTCGGCTATATTTATCGTCACCGACTTATCGCATGGTTGGCAAGGGAAAGGTGCATAACAATGTGGGAGACTTACTTCACCAGAAACCGCTCCCTACTGGATTTTTGAAAGTATCGGTTGATATTGCGTTAGAGGGGGGTGCGTTGTTGCCTATACCAGATGATGTTTCAGACGCGACAGTGGTGGGAGACGCAATAGGAGCGTATGTTGCATGGCCGACAAATCTCATTTTCATAGATGATGAGGTAGGTTGAACACCATTATGAACCTTGTAATACTCAAATGTTTTATGACCCATACATGAAAGTTATTCTTACATTTACATTTTCTTATTTACATGATGATCTTAGACTCCTACAAAATCCAAATCAAAAGATAATAGAATTATTGTGCAGGATACCGATTCAGCTGCATCAAAGAAACAGGAACTACAACAGTTACATGATTATCTTATTATACATTAATTACTGAACTTATATATGACTTTTAGGTTCATGATCAGCAGTTGCAACAAGTCAGCAAGGGTAAGATGCTTGAATCTTCCAAGGTGCCCAACAAAAAAAAGGTCGAGCCAAAAAAAGCATATGTTCCTCGATTTAGGATGTGCCTTGAAACATATGTAGGAACAACAGATGTGACTGAGAGTGGCATCCGTCAAATACCTATGGATGAAGGTATTTTCGGGTTTGAATATGCCGAAACAATTGCTAAGGAGGATTTTGACCAGGTTTTCCAACATTCTGAATTGGGCGTCGGTGTTATGCATTCCTACATCAGGTACTCCGATCCATTTTAATTAAATAATTGAACATTTTAAGATTTTCTCATTTAACTGAATATTCTAATGTTGATTATGTTTTTTTTAGGATCTTGTATGACAAGTTGTTGGTCTCGAATGATTTGACTTCAATATTCGCATTCTTATCTGCTAGCTGTATCAACTCACGGACAATAGATCAGACACTAGATGCAGTCAAAGATTACACAGTCCAAAGATTTATGGCCGCGACTACAGAGAAGTTGTTCTTGTTGCCATATAATACTGGCCACAGGTTAGATTTTATTCTAAATTCATTTATTATAATTATTCGATTTTTGCCATTCTATATAACGTTTCCATCTAAACTGTTGTCTTATTTTATAGTGGACACTAGTTGTTGGTCGCGATTAATTTGATGAAATAAATAGTGTATTATATAGATTCATTGGATGGCTATACAACAAAATATCCTGATCTGAAGAACATGGTTGATACGTAAGTGATGAGATATACTGTTCTGAATAATTATATATCTTTATTTATTATGTGACATTGTTCTAAATATGCGTTTATATTATGTTAGAGTTATACAAATATTCAGAGTACAAAGACATGCAACAGTGCCAAAAAGCAAACCTAACAACATCAGCTGGATCAGAGTGGAGGTATATTTTCTCATGTTTGACTGTTATAGTGGTTCTACTTGATAAAACTATTTAAACTATATATCCTGATAAATGTTCGTTTGTTTTTTCCATTTACAGTGTCCTCGTCAGCACAATGGAATTGACTGCGAATATTTTTTATTGCGCTTTATCAAAGAAATTATTCTTTCTGGTCAAATAGAGATTCCAATCATGGCATGGATCAATTCATAAGTTATATGATTCATTTTGATAATTAACTGATATTTCATCTGAGTAATTAGTTTTAAAATTAAATCATGCATGTTCTGTTATATTATGTAGTACTTTGATGAATACAAGTGCGGTAGTTACTCAAAAACAAGATTGGAAGAAATTAAGGAGAATTGGTGTCAATTTATTCTTGAGTTGAGAATTGTATAACGTATCTATTTGTAAAGTTATTGGATTTGTAATTATAGGTAAATTGAATGTATTTGTGATGTTGTAATATATTTAAGCAGGTTTATGTGTATTAAAATGGTTATGGGCAAAGTGATGAATACACATAAATAAGGCCAAAGTAATTGTTATATATACGGCCAAACTATTGAATTAAAGGCCTGAATTATAAGCAGGGAATGTAATTGTTATAAGCAGGTTTATCGAAAAATATATAAAATATTTGATTATTTAAAAAATAATAATTTCAAAATCGTGAAGAATAGACAGCGCTTTTAAAAAAAGCGCTGCTAAAGGGGGTAAAGAGAGGCCTAAAAAAGCGCTGCTATAGGTTGGAAAAGGGGGGGGGTCTAAGAAAGCGCTTTAAAAAAAGCGCTGCTAAGGGGGGGGGGGGTCTAATAAAGCACTTTAAGAAAGCGCTGCCAAAGGGGAGGGTCTAAGAAAGCGTTTTTAAAAAGCGCTGCTAAAGGGGGGAGGGGAAGGGGGAATAGGCAGCGCTTATAAAAGCGCTGCTAAAAGTGCTGGTAAAGGGAGCCTATAGCAGCGCTTATGAAGTGAAGTTAATTCCTTAGCAACAAATGAGCTTCGTGATTTTGAGTTTTTAATGTCGATAATTATTTGATTTGAAATATTATCCGTAATTAATGTGGTTAGCAAGCTTTTACAATCCAATGATATGGTTATTGATGTTGCTATGGAAATAAATAACGGGATTTATTTCATTTTTTAAAGAATATAGAGAAATCAATTTTAAAAATGTCATGAATTATGCTACAAAAAATTATTTTTGAATTGAATATTGATCCAATATTTTCTCAAAGACGTATAATTCAAAGAAAAAGAGAGTTTGTCGAGAATTTAAGTACCCCACGAGTTGAGCTATCTGAAAATGAATCATTTAGAGTTAATATTTTCTTTACCTAGTCGATCAAGCTATTGCATCTCTTAATAAGAGATTTGAACAATACCAACAATATGAAAATGTTTTTTGTTCGGAGAGATTTTCACTATGGAGCATTGAACATTGTGAGACTTCCTTTCTAGAACAACGCCTTTGTGAAAGACACACCACAATACTCACCCCAAATTGTAAGGTGATAGGCGTATGAATTCTCCCACTTATAAATGCTCAAGTTTCTATATTTCTAGCCAATGTGAAACTATCACACATACTACTCACACTTGTTATACTTAACATCTTCTTAAAATTTACAATCATTGAATAATACAAGTTTTGAGTCTTGTTGTAGTTATTTTGAAAAGACATTGAAACATAATGAACACTCTAATTTTGATGGAAAAGAATTATGTGCAGGTAGGAAATTTTTAACCTATTGATATATTAAGATTTTTGAAAGGTATGAATTTTTATCCTAATATAATTATTGCATATAACTTTTTTTTACTATTTTTGTGATAATTGTATCGGCAGAAAATAGTTTTTAAAATTGAAATTGTTAAAGTTTACTTGCAGTCTACTATATTAGAAGAAAAGTTTAATATGTTAGCATTGATAACAATAGAGAATGGTTTGTTGGAGAATATAGATTATAGAATATAATTCCTTAATTGAATAATTTATTTTAAAAATGCTAGAAGGGAGGATTTTTTTAAGTAGCTAGAAGTTACTTTGATAATATTGACAAAAAATGACTTCTTTTTTTTTAATATTAATTACATAGATAAATAACTAATTTTGATGTTGTTGATACTATTTATAATTTAAATAAATAATGTTGTTTTTAAATATTTTTTATTAAAAGTTTATTTTTATTATTTGTCATGCATCTAAAAAAACCATGATCGGTATATATATGACTTTATTATAATAAAAACTCTACACGATAAAAAAGAAACAAACTACTTGTCAAAATGGAATAAACACGTGGAAATGCTTTGGACCTCAAGAGACTTAGAGTGACCACACTACCGTTTGCCTTTTTGTCTTTTTAATAGATATTATTTTTGTTTTTAAATAAAAATTATTCTTAAACTTTTTTTTGTAAAAGTAATTTATTTATAATAATTTATTACTTTATTTTATTTAAAAAATAAAAAATAATTAAAACAAAGAAAATTAATTATCTTTTTTAAGAAAAAACTTCCACAAAAAAGAATTAAAAATATATAAATTTAAAAAAGAAAATTGTGTTGTAAGTATTAAATCTCAAATAAATAATTTACATAAATTTAATTCAACAATAATATACTAGTTGAACTATATCATACATCAATATTAAATGTACTAATATTTTCAATATCAAACAAAACTAATAACAAATAAACTTTATTTTACGTAAAATATTTTCTAACTTTTAGTAAATAAATCAAGTAATTTCTACAATATTTGAGGACAATATAGACATTATTCTTAATTTTTTTTGTAAAAATAATTTATTTACAATGATTTATTACTTTATTTTATTTAAAAAATAAAAAATAACTAAAGCAAAGAAAATTAATTATCTTTTTTAAGAAAAAACTTCCACAAAAATGAATTAAAAATATATAAACTTTTCGCAACATGGAATTTCTCACCAAAATATTTCGACACCAACATTAGGGTCGGAGCTAGTAGATAATTCTCGAGGAGAGCATACATTAGTTCTACTCACGTCAAGACGCTTCGGTTTAACGGTTGTAATCCGAGAAGCTTGTGTTACTTTGGATTACCTCCCTTCGCCATCCTTTATCGCTTCATGTGCAATTGGTGGTAACAATCCTGTACCAAAGGCAATTGAGGCTGCAAAAAAGAAAGTGGAAAAGTAACTTAGAAGATGTTGTATGCAAAAGCCTGGATACACGATGTGGATCTCGAACTAATGAGCATATCTAACGGTTTCATAAAAAAACAATCAAGCTTTCGAAACTTGATTAAACAAAGTTCTCAACAATTAAAGGAAAACCATTTACCCCACGTCAGGATGCAACTGATAGATTCACGAGCAGCACGTCTATGCACCTATCGGGCTGTAAGGGCTTGAACGTAGGTGTGGCTGACAACATTAAATGCCGAATTAGAGTCATATCCTGCTCACATAATCTAACACCTATTCACAACCACAAGGATACAAGTTAAGACTGGGACAAGAAAATTCACAAGTCACCTATGCATAAACGATATGGTGCATATGCATAGTAATCACTTCAATATTAGATGGTTGTAGCTATTAATAGCAGTTCCCAATTGGATACATAGCTTAACTTGGACTTCGATCATTACACCGACTACGCGTTCCTTTGTTTTTCCAATCACAGGGTATGCGACGGAGAGAGGAAAACGACAGTTAAGCTTGGTTTTGGAATTTAAGGGCTTTTGTTACAATTCCACCTGGCCCGTTTCCTCTGTTTTTTTAAAAAACTTTGTTTCAGTTTGGTTCAAGATGGGTCGTGCTGGGCCCATGGCATTCCTACTAACATCACCCCTTTTTTTTAAAAAAGAAAAATATAATAAATTAAAATGATGATCGAAACAACTTAATTAAACACAAAGCCACAAACAAATACACAAGCTTAACAAATTAAATTATTTAAGATAAAGATCACATACCTATAAATAGTGACACAACACAAGATAATACTTAGGATTTGAGAAAAATGCAAGATCTAATTTAGTCTCTCAAAAAAATAAAAAGTAATTTCTAGGCTTTGAAAAAAATAATCCAGACCCAGTCCTATTTTATATACTTTTCATTTGATTTATAAAAAGTAATAAAAATAAAAGAAAGATAAAAAGAAGAAAAAATAATAATAATTTGATAGTTTGATAAAAATGAAAATAAAGACAAAAGAATATAAATATTTTTATTTATTAAACGATATAAATATCCTAAAGAAAAAGTATTAAGACTTCTTATTACATAAATATTTTTTTCTCTTGTTTTTAAACTCGTATATTTGCGTTTTATGAGACTTAATGAAGGAGCTTAAAATTTAATTAGTTTAAAATAAATAATTTTTCATCTCTTGCACAAAATGACACCAAAATTTGAAATTTTCATCGGAGAATCAAATTTTCTTCGATTGAAAATAAAAATTTGGATGAATTTTGTGGTGCCCGGGCAGGCCAAACGGGAGGCCACGGCGAGGCCGCGGTTCGTCGCGAGGGGGAAAACGGATGCAAAAGTGAGGCCTCGGGCACAAAATGCAACCAAAATTTGAAATTTTCATCGGAGAATCAAATTTTCTTCGATTGTAAATAAAAATTTGGATGAATTTTGTGGTGCCCGGGCAGGCCAAACGGGAGGCCCCGACGAGGCCGCGGTACGTCGCGAGGGGGAAAACGGATGCAAAAGTGAGGCGTTCCCGCAAAATTCGGCGGATTTGGAATTTCCAATCGGCGAGGCTAATTTCTTTTGGTCGAGGATCAAATTTTGGGCGGTGCCCGGCCTGGCCGTACGGTCCGGACGTGGTCACCGACCGTCCGCGGCGTGGAATTTTGCCTAAAAATTGGGCAAAACTACCACGCGCGCGACTTAGACTTAGACTTAGACTTAGACTTTGACGATGACGATGACGATGACGCGCGCGCGTGCGGTTGTTCCAATTGGCCTAGTGCCTTGGTTTTGTTTTTCATGCTTAGCGCGGCGGAACCGGCGTTGTTGGATGCTTCCACTTGCCTGCATGCCTTGGCATGCGGGGTGTGGTACGTTCTGCGATGCTGGATCTTGCTGACGCGGGGGCGTGTGAGTGGCATTGCGGATGTATGTGTTTGCTGGCTCTGTGCTTTTGCACCGAACGGCGAACACCACAATCCTAGTCGTTTTTCATCGTGTGCATTATTTTTGGACGTTACTAAAATGTTATGATTGCACCGCAAGAGACTAAGGGACAATGAATCACCGCTTACTTTTTTGTTTGCTTAAAAGATTCTATTTTCATTGATAAATATAAATGTTTTAAAATAATATTTTTTTTCTTTTCAAATTCCTATCTAATTTTAAACTATATTGAAAAATACTATATATTTTTGTAGAAAATAATAATAAATAAGATTTTTTTTTTATCATTGTGTATCTATATATATCGCTCCTTTTCTATCTATTTGCTCACAACATAAGCTTCCTTCCTTGAATTGAAACACAAAAATATCCTCCACGCTACTAAACTTACTACACCTAAGATGACAAAACCAGGTTACATAAACGCTGCTTTTCGTTCATCTAAGAACAACGAAGCTTACTTTTTCATCAATGAAAAGTACTTGCTGATAGATTACGCTCCAGGAACCACCAACGATAAAGTTTTGTATGGACCAACTCCTGTTCGTGATGGTTTCAAATCACTCAGTCAAACCATATTTGGAAGCTACGGAATAGACTGTAGCTTCGACACCGAAAACAATGAAGCATTCATCTTTTATGAGAACTTTTGTGCTCTCATAGACTATGCTCCACATTCCAACAGAGACAAAATCATCTTAGGTCCTAAGAAAATTGCTGACGTGTTTCCTTTCTTCAAAGGAACCGCGTTTGAAACCGGAATAGACGCGGCATTCAGATCAACCTTGGGCAAAGAAGTTTACTTATTCAAAGGAGATCATTATGCTCGTATAGACTATGGAAGCAACAGTATGGTTAATAAAGAAATCAAAAGCATTAGCAACGGGTTTCCTTGTTTCAGTAACACAATCTTTGAGAGTGGAACGGATGCGGCGTTTGCTTCTCACTTGACAGATGAAGTTTACTTTTTCAAAGATGATTACTATGCACGTGTTAAGGTAACACCAGGCCGAACAGATGATAAACTTTTGGGTGGTGTGAGGAAGATTGTTGACTATTGGCCATCTCTTCGTGGCATTATACCTCTTGAGAATTAACCGAGGCTGTGATAGTTTGCTGCTATGAAAATTAAGAATAAAGATCCTTGTTGTTGTTCTTGTTGATGTATGTTTTTTCTTCTGTTGTTTGCTTATGTTTCTTGATGTAATAAAAGTGTGGTTCTTGGATGTTTTCCACACATTGTAAGCCCTACTTAAGGTGAATAAAATAAAAACCTATGGCACTTAAAAACCATAGTTTATACATTTTGTGTTAAGTGAGTTTGTTTGATTTGTAAATGAATGAATATGTTTGACAATTACTCAATTATTAGTGTAGTAACAGTATGTTCATTGGCAGAGCTTCTAGGAAATCTCAATTGGAAGCATTATAAAAAAAGAAAAAACATATTGACCACACTTAAAAATGTAAAACCAATAGGAAACAGATAAGTGTATAAATTAATAATATAGTTAATATAGGTTATGTGGTATAAAAATGATGAGAAAAAATACAAGAGAATGGTCAATAATAAAGATGTTAATGAGGTTTATAAATATACCATTGAAATGAAATGTGTAGTGCAAGTATATGTTGATCATTCTGTTAAAGGCATAGTTGGAATTAATATTGAAGAAGATGAACAAGGTGATAAAATTAATGTTGAAGAAGATGAACAAGGCGATGAAATTAATGTTGAAGAAGATGAACAAGGTGATAATAGAATTAATGATGAAGAAGATGAACAAGGTGATAATAGAATTAATGATGAAGAAGATGAACAAAGTGATGGTAAAATTATTATTGAAGAAGATGAACAAGGTGATGATGGAATTAATGTTAAAGAAGATGAATAAGGGGATGGAATTAATATTGAAGAAGATGAGCAAGGTGATGGGAATAATGTGGAAGGAGATGAACAAAGTGATGTTAAATTAGATGATAATGATGATGGTAAGAATGAAGCTGCTGGTATATTATTTCATGATAGTGAGGATGAAAGGGATCTTGGGTTAGATGATGATTTTGGCATAATTGGTAAAGAAGGTGATGTCAATGGGAAAAAAGTTTGGGTAAAATGTGTTGCAAAGAAGCACTGGCACACTCCAAAAAAAATTGTGAGTGGTTTTGATAATATTGGTTCATCTAGTTTTGTGGACAATGTGATGGAGATTAACTATGTTAGTAATGAGCTTGGTAGTAGTGACCTAGATGCTTCAGATCATGAGAAGGAACCAAGGTATGATAAGTTTAGAGTGGAGGAGTTGGACGAAAATTATAAGTTCAAAGTGGAATTGAAGTTTTTATCACTTGGTGAATTTAAGGAAGCAATTAGTGAATGACCAGTATTGAATGGGAGAGATAAGATATGTAAAAATGACAAAGTTAGAGTAAGGGTAATTTGCAAGGAAAAACATGGGTTTTTGGTACTTGTAAGTAAAGCTGGAAATAAGTGCACATATAGAATGAAAATATGGTTTGATACTCACACGTGTGCTAGGGTATTAAATAACAACTCAACAAATTCCACGTGGGTAGCTAAGACTGTGGCGGCAAGGATGGAATCTTCTAGCAATGTTAAGATTCATGATATTTTTTATGAAATTATGAGTAATTTTTCTGTTGGAATAACTATGAACAAGACATGTAAGGCTAAATAAATTACAAAACCTATGGTTGAAGTTGATGCGACAAAGAAATACAACTTGTTGTGCGGGTGCTTTATGTAACACCTTAATTACCCGTGCGATAATTATAATAAAAATCATAGTAAATTGAAAATTAACATGCAATTTGGATGCTACAATTCGACATACACATGTTCATGCTATTAGACATATAACACATATAAAGTTCACAATTGTATAATAATAATAATAATGCAAATTCACATGTTCAACTTCAACGGAATCATTAACAACGAATATTCAAAACATCATTATAAGGTATTATAGTTAAACTAAACATCAAACATAACAAAACACAGAAACATTCTACCCCCGGTGTTACACATCAGAGCAGACGCCAACTCAACAGAAATAAAAGGAAGAGAACCCTCTTCCATTCACATCTACGTCTCTATTGCGGATTATCTGCACGATGTCCATGTGAAGGCAACATTCGAACAGAAGGGGTGAAATATCACAATTATATAAACCAATGCCTGCTAATAAGTAATCATCATATTATTACATGCACAATCACCCATTCCACCAATCACCATTCCACACAAATCCAAACACAACATCAAAATAATTATGTAATGCAATGAGACTCAACAACTCGACTCAATGCATGTGGTACCAAATTGTGAACTCTCAAGTTCACTCGCTTTGATCCCCACCTACGATCTGAGCACAACAAAATCATTACCATCCTTATAGGTAACGCTTCACTATTCCATCACCATAGAAATTAGATACTCGCACCCAATCCATCACCATAGAATTGAGGCTCACAAAAACGGACCACCGTCCAACACCATGAATGCATGCAACATCATATACATCCAACAACAACAATGGGTACCATGACATTCACCATAGCCAGGTACTACACCAATGCTGGCCACTATGCACCAAACACATACTATAAATAGTCAACAATAGTAATGTAATAGTATAGCAAGCAACAACAATGCATTTCCGAATATGTCACACCATAACATAAACACTACAATGCATTTAACACCATCACACATCAATTAATTCAAATTTAACTACTACAATCATTTTTAAATTAAAGTTCGTCATGTCAGCTTCTTATATCTTCGAACGGACACCCAAATTAGACACCCGAAACTCAAGATATGATTTTTCAAAGTTTTTCACATTTTCCTCCCAGTGTAATCGGTTACACCAAATGCAGTAACCGGTTACACCCCTGTAACCACGCCACTGCTAGCCACTATTTTCATAGTGTAACCAGTTACACCATTTCTAATAACCGGTTACACCTCCTCAATTTTTCCCAAAAACACAGTTTTTCAACAGTGTAACCGGTAACACCATTTCTGGTAACCGGTTACACACGTAGCAAAATCACTTTTCTGCTACTTATCAGTACAAAAATCACTTTTTTATGCATCCCAAAACCCCACTTTTCTTACAAAATGAGTATTCCGTTATTTTACTCATAAATCACTTTTTATAAAAGTCATAAAAACCCAATTTTTCTCAAGAAGCTCATATACTCGAGTTCCGACTCAGACTCGCAACAATTTACAACAACACACATCCATCATCATGCAATCCACCCAATACATGATTTTAAAAACATCAACACATAATTCATCAATAAGAATATTCCAAAGTACTTTTTCAAACATTTCATTATTGATATGCATTTCAAAATTGGTCCTTGTAACTGAAATGTATTTTAGAATTGATCCTTCTAACTGATATTAATTTTGGAATTGATCCTTGTAATTGCACAAATTAAAACTATTTTTCATTTTCTTACTGATTTGCATGGGTTGATCCTTATATTTGAAGAAATGTTTGGAAAGGTGGAGCACATGCTCTGTCTTAGGCATTTATATGCCAATTTCAAAAATAAGTTTAGGGGAGGCACACAGATTAGAAACTTAAAGATAGGAGCTGCTAAAGCAACATATATTTAAGCTTAGGATGCTAATATGAAATAATTGAATGCTATTAATGTGAAGACTTGGGAGTGGGTGTCCAAAATACCTACCAAAGCATTGTGTAAGCATACATTTTATTTCTATTCCAAATGTGATATTCTTATGAATGATGTGTCTAAAGCATTTAATATCACAATATTAGTTTCTAGAGATAAACTAAACTTAACCATGTGTAAATGGATAAGAAAATATTTGACGAATAAAAATTCTAGTTTAAGAGAAATAGTTAATAGGCGGCAACAAATAATAGTTCCTAGACATAGACTTAGGTTAGATAACAAAGTTGAACATGTGGGTAATTAGGTTCCAAAATGGTCCGTTGAAAATATATGGCAAGTTGAACATGTGCATACCATACATAGTTTCATTATTGACACTTCAAAAAAAAAGTACGTGTAACTTTTTTGGAGTTATTAGGCATCCCTTAGAGAAATGTCGTAGCTACATTAAGGTTTAAGAACCAAATCCTTGAAGAATTTGTGGATGATTATTACTCCAAGGATACTTATATGGAATGCTATAGTTTTAATGTAAGTCGTATTATTAGTGGACAAGATATGTGGATAGAGGTTGACATTGAAGAAATTCTACCTCCAACATACAAAAGAGGACTTGGAAGCCAAATAAATTATGGATAAGGGAACCTTATAAGGACTCTAATAAGGAAAATACACAAACAAGTTATTGTTGCATAAGATATGGTATACATGGACATAATGCAAGAATCTGCGTTAATCTTTGTTTTATTAAAATATAAATTTTCTTAGTTTTTTATTATTTTCGTTTCAATCTACAAATACAAAGTTGTTGGGAAATTCAATAGCTTTTGCATCATCATCCTTTTAAGTCTTGGTGAAGATCAAATGTTATACTTTGTTGAATACTCATATGTATGAAATATATTTTCAATGACTTTGCTTGCATATGTTTATGGTAAAAAAATTAACAAATGTTATATAACGAAAATAATTTATCATGTTATAAGACAAGAGATTATGTAAGGAACACCAACTTGAATCAATATTTTTTTCTGCACTTGCAATCCATCCCAGAAATTATTTTCACACTTTATAAGTTTCACTTTTTCAATCTTAATGTTTTCATTATAAGGAACACCAACTTGAGATTATGTAAGGAACACAAACTTGAAATTAGAATTGGTTTTTTGTATATATTTACTAGATTACTAGTATCATCTATTAATATAAATAAAATGGTTGATGACCATCTTTTGAGATAATATGCTACATCACTCCATTGGTATCAATCAAGTTACTATTTTGAATAGTCCCCCCTTACATGAAGGACCAAACCCTATAGCTCTTAACACATTCATTAATATGATATTCTCTAAGTGTTTATATTTTAGTAGTTTTTGTTGGTGCGCAAGAAGAAGAAGAAGAAGAAGAAGATGATGATGATGATGAAGATGGAAGAAGGGAGAGAAGAGAGAGAATTGAATAATAAACTTTTACTACTCTTGAAAAAACGGTTACAGTGAATAATTACCATGATTGGTTTATATACGCAAACAATAATGACACGTAGGTGAAATGCTAACATACACTAGTTAGGTTAAGCTTAACAAAACTAATACTACTGAATATGAATTACTTTTAACACTATCCCTTAATTCAGATTCCATACTCTAGAGTCCCCTTAATATACCTCTGAATCCTGACAGGAGCTTAGTAATGTGATCACTTTGGTTTACTCATGAACATACTAACCATTCCAACAACATAGCAAATATCAGGCCAGGTATTATATAAATACCTAAGAGATCCAACCAACTTTTTGACGTTTGTAGCATCCACAACATCGCCCTCAGGATCAGAACCCAATTTTGATTTGTTTCTGAAGGTGTGGCAGCAGTCTTATAATTCAACAGCTCAAATCTCTTCAGAAGCTCGGGTTTATACTTCAGCTAATGCAAAATTATACCTTTCTCAGAGTATATAATCTCCATACCTAGAAAATATGTCATATTTCCTAGATCAATCATCTCAAACTCATTCATCAACACCTTCTCGAACTTAGATATATCATGTTCACAACTCCCTGTTAGCAATGTGTCATCCACGTACAAACATACCATAATCATATTGCCTTCAGAAGTATGCTGAACATAAAATCCAAACTCCATCTCACACTTTTTGAATCCTTGAAGTTTGAAAAATAAATCAATTTTTCAGATTCCATGTTCTAGGAGCTTGTTTAAGTCCATACAACGCTTTTTGTAACCTATACACCATCCCTTTCTGATTATTTTTCATAAATCCAGGAAGCTGTGACACATACACTTCTTCTTAAAATAGATCGTTCAGAAAGGCAGATTTCACATATAAATGCATCAGAGGCCCATTCCTGTTAGCATCTATCACAATCACCAATCTGATTGTCTCATATCTTGCTATAATATAAAACACCTCAAAATAATCTAACATAGGTTTCTGTAGAAAACCTCTTGCTACTAATCTTTCTTTGTATAATCCAATTGATCCATCTGTATTCTCCAGACAAATTCATCTCATTTGTTATCAGAATCACTCTGGAGCTATAGTCAGGTACCTTCTCGTTGTTCTTCATGTTGAGATTCTCATACGGCTTACATAGAGACTAAAGCTTCACCTTCTTTATTGATGCATCGTCGCCAAAACATCGCACCAGTGTGTCTCACGCAGCCTTCGTTGTCCTCAAATCAGCGATCTTCTCAAACATATTCGCATCCATACACCGATGGATGTAGAATAACATCTTATGATCCTTCTTCCTCAGATTACACTGAGCATTCCTATGCATATCTGTTGCATTTTCCGGAAGTGCAACTGGAATGTAACCGTTGTTGAAGAGACCAATGACATCTTGAGCACCAAACAACATACACATATGAATCATACATCGATTATAGTTCTTTCCATTGAACACTGGAAGCTTAGTACTAAGATTACCGTTTTTGTTTATCTTCACCCTTGTGAAATTCACTCAGACCTCCCCAAACACTAGGGTTTTCCAATCCCGCAGAATCAAGAAATGTGATTCTGTTACAATTCTGATAAAAAATTTAACACAAAATCAAGAAACAAAATCATTCATGCAACGCCTCACTATTCAATGATGTTTCCCTATGTTTCTCTATGGATCTGAACCAGAATCTAAAACTCATATTCATTTTTGTTGTACTTCGCTGTTCTTTTCAAACTCAACATATATTTATGTTTCTTATTTTGTTAAATGCTTGGGCAGGTGTTCCATGGGAATTGCTACACCCTGCAGAAAGATCATGAAACTGCACTAAAAAATTTTCAACGAGTTTTTCAATTGAATCCAAGATTTGCATATGGACACACCCTTTGCGGTCACGAGTAAGAACCTTGTCCTTTTCTTTATGATACACTTGCCTACATGCTATCATGTAATTCATTGCCACTTGTAGGTATATTTCACAAGAAGTTTATAAAAATGGGATTAAGAGCTATCAGAGTGCACTCATGGTTGACGCAATGCACTATAACACGTGGTATGAACTCGGAATGTTATACCTCCTCCAAGAGAAATTTGAGTTCTCAAAACATTTTTGTATGGCTTACTGAGTCAACCCAGAATCTTCTATGATATTGTCATGCCTAGGAACTACTTTGCATTCTTTGAAGGTTAATTTCTTGCTGAACTTAATATGGTAGAATAATCTAGATGCGTTTGTCATTTACTTGTTGAACTTATGTTTTCTATGATTTTTTAGAGAAGTGAGGAAGGCTTGGCCGTGATGAAGAAAGCTATTTTAGCGTATAAGAAGAATCTACTCCACATGTATCAAAAGGCCAACATACTAATGGCCTGGAAAGGTTTGGCAAGGCTTTGGAAGTCCTAGAGGAGATCAAAGAGTATGCTCCTTGCAAAAGTAGTGTCTTTGCTTTGATGGACAATATTTATAGACGGCGTAACATGAATGAAAAAGCAATGTTTCATTATGGTATTGCTTTGGATTTGAAACCATCAACAACAAATGTTGCCACCATTAAGGTGATTAATTAGCTTACAATAACTATTTCTCAATTCACTAAAATTTCTGCTCTTTGATTGTTTTGATAAATATTGATTAAGGATCACTCTAGAGCACTTCAAACTTCTTAATATTGCCATTTTTCATTTGTTTTCCTTTCATGGTAACTAAAAATCCTTTCTCAATTAATTGACATACACTCATCAGATTGCTTTTCATGCTAGGAACATACCACACATTTTGAATCAATGCAGTTTTACCATTATTGAGAACTACTCTGACATTTCTCATTCCTTCAGCATTCAAATACTTATCATCAACACATCTGATATTGGTCCTCTTACCAGAGTCAAACTCAACCAACCCGTGTCCATGTACCACCAGTCTTCCAAAGACGCGCTATCAGAATCAGAAGCAATCAATAACATAGGTTCATCATAAGAATCACCTTTGGCTATGTTTGCTTCTTCTGCCCTCCTTTCCTTGTTTGACCAACAATCATTAGCAAAGTGGCCAAACTTCTTACAGCAGTAGCACCAAACCTTCCTCTTGTCATACTTCTCCTTCCACTTCTAAGCACTCTTCTGCCTTTCAGAAGTTGAATTTTTTGACTTCTGAACACCATCAGATTTCTTCTTGACTTCTTACCAAGACTGCTTCTGATATTTCTTACCAAAAGCTGCTTTTAGAGCCTGCTCATCTACCTCCATTTCAGAGTTTCTCTCAGTCATACGCAATTCTTATGCCTCTATAATAGTTTGTAGCTCTTCAATTCTCATGGTACTAAGATCCTTAGAATGTTCAATTTCTACAACAATGTAATCAAACTGAGGAGTAAGAGATCTAAGTACCTTCTCAATGATATTTTATTCAGAGAGAGTTTCTCCACATGACTTCATCTCATTTGTGATCAGAATCACTCTGGAGATGTAGTAAGGTACCTTCTCATTGTTTTTCATGTTGATATTCTCATACAGCTTACATAGAGACTAAAGTTTCACCTTTTTCACAGATGCATCACCACCATAGCACCGTACCCTTGTGTCCCATGCAGCCTTCGCCATTGTCAAATCAACAATCTTCTTAAACATGTTCGCATCCATACACTGATGGATGTAACAACTCCTTATGATCCTTCTTCCTCAGATCACGTTGAGCATTCCTCTATGCATCTGTTGCATTTTCTGAAAGTGCAACCGGAACATAAACGTCGTTGGCGAAATCAATGATATCTTAAGCGCCAAACAACACACGAATTTGAATCATCCACTAATTCCATTAGAGTGGCATCAGAGCTCTTGATTAAGGGCTATTTTACTTGTTTGAATGATAGAGTCAAATACAAATATGAAGATGGTATTGTTGAATGGTTCTAATTATCATTTATGGAAGGGCAAGATGAAAGACTTAGTATTTATGAAGAAATTGCATTATCGATTTTTAGTTCTGCAAAGCCGGATTCTGTGTCTAATGAAGAATGGGAGTTTGAATATCAACAGGTATGTGGTTTTATTCGAAAATATGTAAAAGATAATGTTTATAATCATATTGCTAATGAGACACATGTAAAAACTTTGTGGGAGAAGATAAAGTCCTTGTATGCCTCTAAATCAGGGAAAAATAAATTGTTTTTATTGAAGAGTTTCATAAATTTGAAGTATAAAGAGGGACTTCTATTTTAGATCACTTGAGTGAAATTCAAGGTCTCCTTGATCAGATGTCATGAATGAGTATCAAATTTGATGATAAACTTTTGGGAATATTTTTATTGCTATCTTTACCAGAGTCTTGGAAGACATTTCGGGTTTCTATCACAAGTTCCGGTCCTAGAGGTGTTGTTTCTTTAGAAACGACTAAAATTGGTATTCTTAATAAGGAGATGAGAAGGAAGGCACGGGGTTCTTCATCTCAACATGAGGTACTTCTCACTAAAAATAGTGGGAGAATACATAAAAAGGAATCGAAGGGTGGTAGAGAGAATAACATAAGCAAGTCCAAGCCGCGATACAAGAATTTGGAGTGTCATTATTGTCATAACACATAACACGTACAAAAG
Source organism: Lathyrus sativus (assembly GCA_963859935.3). Classification (NCBI taxonomy): domain Eukaryota; kingdom Viridiplantae; phylum Streptophyta; class Magnoliopsida; order Fabales; family Fabaceae; genus Lathyrus; species Lathyrus sativus. The sequence continues at coordinate 601,064,644 of OZ012735.1, read as the reverse complement.
TATTGCTATCAGTGGAAAAGAGATGACAAATGCAAGAAGGGTAATTCTAAACAAAGAGACCATGAAGATTATGATGATGATCATATTACTACTACTACTAGTGATGATCTTGTTATTCTTTGTGATCGTGAGTCTGTTAATCTTGTATCAGACGAGAGCATGTGGATAGTTGACAGTGGTGCTACATTGCATGTTACACCAAGGAAGGATTTCTTCACATCTTATACTTCTGGTGATTTTGGAGTATTTAAGATGGGTAATGATAGTGTATCTAAGATAATTGGTGTTGGTGATGTTTGCTTGCAAACCAACATGGGAATGCAATTATTGCTTAGAGGTGTCAAACATGCTCAAAATGTCTGTTTTAATTTGATCTCTATGCATATGCTAGATGATTATGGTTATGATAATCACTTTGGTTCTGAAAAGTGGAAACTCTACAAAGGTAACTTGGTTGTGGCTATAGGGGAAAAGCTTTCTAAATTGTATTGGACGAAATTTTTGGTTGCTAGGGAGAGTGTGAATGCTATCAACATGGAAGCATCTTTGTGGCACCGAAGACTTATTCATATTAGTGAAAAGGGGTTGAATGTTTTGGCCAAAAAGGATGTTCTTCCTGGACTAAAGAATGTAGATTTGAAGAAGTGTTCTCATTGCATGGCTGGTAAACAGACAAGAGTGTCTTTCAAGAGACATCCTTCCTCAAGGAAGTCAAAGTTTCTTCAATTGGTACATTCTGATGTTTGTGGTCCATTATAGGTAAAGTCCTTTAGTGGTGTACTTTATTTTGTTACCTTTATTGATGATTACTCCAATAAACCATGGGTTTATTCCTTGAAGACAAAAGACCATGTTTTGGAAAATTTCAAAGAATTCAATGCTTTGGTTGAGAGGCAGACAGGCAAGAAGCTGAAATGTGTTCGTTTAGACATTGGTGGAAAGTATTATGGGCCATTTGATTCCTATTGCAAGCAACATGGTATTGAACATGAAAAGACTCCTCCTAAAACTCCTCAATTGAATGGTTTAGCATAGAGGATGAATCGAACACCAATTGAGAGAGTAAGGTGAATGCTCTCTGAAGCTAAGTTACCTAATCATTATTGGGGCGAGGCACTTTACACGGTAGCGAATGTTCTTAATCTCACTCCTACCGTTGCTTTGAACAGTGAAGTTCTAGACAAATTTGGTTTGAATATATTGTCGAGTATGATAATTTTAGAGTCTTTGGTTATAAGGATTAACCATACTTTTTTCTAAAATGTGCTATATCAATAGAAAACGTGATTTTGAGTTCTAGAGCCTTGTTAAGTTTGGCCTTGAGATTTCTAACCTCATTTTTCCAAATGTAACAAGTATCACACCCGAAGTTAACCACTCTTTTTCTTACTTCCTCACAATACACCTTTGTTCCTTCCATTATGGAAGCCTTTAGAGCCTCTAATTTCCTTTCAGAATCGAGAATTTTTTGCTCTAAGTGAGCAAAAATTTGCTTGTTTCAGGCCAACCGTATAAAGGATTCCTTGGCTTCATGGTGTAAGGTATCAAAGGCAGTTTGTAATTGGGAGTGAGAAAATTTAGTAGAGTCTTCGTATTTTGCATGTCGTACCTTTTTTTTTTTCTTCTTTTGATGAGCAGAGAGACAAAGGTTGACGAATTCTTCTTTGTCACTAGAACTATCATCCTCGGATGACTCACTACCGCTTTCCATGCGATGTAAGCTCTTCTAGGCTTAATTTGCTTCTTGTGTGACCGATTTCTCTCCTTTCCTTTTTCCTTTTTCATCAAAGGACAATCCGGCTTGTAATGTTCGGCTTTTCCGCAATTGAAGCACGACCCTCTAACTCTACTTTCTTTGTTGTCCTCATTCTTAGAAGATCTTGATTGTTTTCTGAAATTGACTAGATTCTTTTTGGAATATTGGATACCTTTTTTCTTTACATAGCGATTGTATCGCTTCACAAACAGCCTCATATCCTCATTCTTTTTATCATCACTCGAATCGCAATCACTCAGCTCTTTTGCATAGGACTTTGAACAAGAATCCTTTAGAGCTATAGACTTCTTTTCCGCATTTTTGGTCTTCTCCTTTTTTTCCCTTTTCTCAAATTTCTCGAGACTAAGAAGCACTTGCTCGTGTTCTTGAAGCCTTCTAAAGAGTGTTATCATAAGATCATTTGGTTCCTTTATGGAGGTGACTTTTTGTTGCCAATCCCTAGTAAGACATCTTAAGACTTTGTTAGTAGCAACATCATTGGAAACTGGTCTACCAAGTGAATTTAGTCTATTGATTAGGTGAGAAAATCTTTTTTGAATATCAGCAATGGTTTCCCTTTGCTCCATGTGAAAGAGATCAAACTTTTGTATCAAAGTATTGATTCTAGCTAGTTTGAAATCATTTGTTCCCTCATGGGCAATTTGTAACGAGTCCCACGTAGCCTTAGCAGTCAAACAATGGGAAACTCTATAGTATTCATCAACTCCCAAGGATGAGATCATAATATTTTTAGCCTTCCAATCGTAATGTACTGTTTCTCGTCTTCATCATTCTATTATGCTTCAGGCTTAGGAACAATCATGTTATTTTCATCGGTCATGGGTATTTCCATAAGACCGTTCAAAATAACATTTCATACCTTCCTGTCAATGGAATTTATATGCACGCGGATACAGTCTTTCCAGTAACTATAGTTTTCACCATTGAAAACAGGTGCTCTATTATAAGCCCCTTTTGATTCGTTAGCCATTTTCTAAGAAGTTATATGTGAAGAACGAAATGAATCGGTGCTCCTGATACCACTTGTTAGATGATGGCGCAGATCTAGAGGGGGGGTTGAATAGATCACTTGTTAAAAACAGAGTCGGCACTACCAATATTTGGGTTTAAAATGTTATTAGGCGGAAATGGCCGAGGAACTATATTCGCCTAAAACGAACCTTTACCGAAAAACTGGATATGCGTAAAGCCTATGGAATCCGACAAAATTGAGGTTTAAGAATCACTAATTTGAACACACATCAACCATAATTTATTCACTATAAGGTTTGACTATTTCCAATAATTGAAAAATATAGTCAAATTGAAAAGACAACACAATTTTTTGTCGTTCACACAATTGGTCAAACACTTGGTGTGTAAGGCACCACAAGTGAATTCCAATATGATAGTGAAGTGCTCAAGTGTTCAATTACAATCAAGGACTGTAATAGGCTTCAAAATGGTTCAGCACTACTTACATTAGAATTTTAATTAACAAAATTGTTTACACACAAACTCCGAATTTAAGCAATTGAAAAGTAAAAAGAGAACACCAATTTGTTGAGGCAGTTCCCCCTTCGTCCTCGCTCGGGGTACATCTGCCCTCAATTCTAAAAATAGAATTGAGACCTGTATACAGATATAACCTGTTGGTAAATGTTTACAAGACAAGCAAATATAAATCAAACGATCAAACACAATTGTTGATGTAGAGCCTATTCCTTCTCTTCCCTTGATTCAAGCTGAATCAAGTTCTTCGAACACGATGAATAAACCTCTGATTACAACACACCCTTTGAAAAACCCCACAATCTTCAAATCTTGCCCGACTGATTTCATTCACCAACTCTTCGATCCCGAATCTTCCTCTTACAATCCTCCGGTTACCACTACTAAACCGACAGAACAAACCATTCTTCGATTACCTTCGCTCGACTGAATTTGTGATGGACCGATTCGTGCAAAAACCCCCAAAATCCAAGATTCTTGGAGGACAAAACCCTAACGATTTTATTCAAAAAAACCTACTGATTTCTCAACTCAAACCCGATTACATCAATCCTATGTTTGCACGTTATCACCTCTAACAAGCAGAATGCATAACAAAAATGATTATGTGCAGTTGTTAAGAAAATGCAAGGAAGAGGATGAAGATGATGAGTGTCGCGGTGAAATTTGGATACCAAGCTATTGATTAACTTGAATCTTTAATTCATTTGCAACCGGTCTTTGATTTATCTGAGGGAAAGGTTAAAGGAAGGAAAACCTATTTTGCATTGTAAACACAACACATGGAGAGATCTAAGGTTCGGGGGTTGGTTAAACTTAGGGAAGGTGCTAGCATCCTAAGTTTCTGTAGTACTCTACAGGAACCTCTGGTTTTATGTTTGTTTATTGTTATGGTTTATCTGCTTAAGGGTAATGCTAAGGGTTAAAGGTAAAGAGAAGGACATAAAGGGGTTAGTCCTAAATATACTCGCCAAGACGTCGCATCTTGTGCCTACATATCCTGACGGGAGTGAAATCAGAGTATCTGTAGTTCCCCTAAAGGGTTTGAGGAATTATTGACTGTGAGTCAAAGTTCCAAAGAGAAATAAGCGTTCATATGGAAACGCTTACTTGGAGTGCGAAGTAGGATGAAGGTATGTCCACGACGGGACGCCTAAAAAGGTGAGTACGGGGACTCAAATCCTAAGGCTAGGGTGAGGGTAAAGGTATTGACACGGGGGTCAAGCATGTGAACCTTTCCTTTGGAGGGGAATATCGGTAATGGAGAATAGCGAATGGATATAAGCGATGATGTGATTGATAAAAACGAGGTAATGAAATGTAGGTAATGTGTATGACGAAAAGTGAATAGAGATTAAATGTAAAGGGATAAGACTGAGAAATGAAGTTAGATAGTGAATTATGGTTAAGTGGATTTAGAGATTAGCAATGGTGAAATTATTGATTTGAAAATTAGGAGTTTAATTATTTTTGTGATTTTTGAGAGTATTTCATAATTAAGTTTAAAATACGTTTAGAGATTAAATTAAATTGCAAAGATGAATTAAATTAATCAAAAATTAAAAAGAATTTATTTATTTATTAAGGCAAACAATTAGTTAAAAAACCAATCTTAAGTTCTAAAACTAAAATAAATTAAATTAAACTAAGTATATTTTTTATGGATTTTTTAAGAAAAGAAATTCTAGTTTTAAGAGAAAGACTAACCTAATTCTATGATCCTAAAGATTAAGATCAAGGGGGAGATTATGCTAATATTATCGTGCAATGAAATACCTTAACGATTACGGTCGATGGTGATCATGAATGATCGACTTACAAGGTATGAAAATGGCTTGATTAAATCAAGAATTAGTTTTAAAACAATTTAAGTATGAACAAGAATAAAATATATACACAATATTAACATCATACATCAAATAACTCAAAATAGGTTTAAACGAAAAGTGCACGGATTAAAATCAAGAGGAAAATACGCAATTCCAAGTCGCGTATGCGAAAACGTGCAAAGACTATCACAAGAAATTAGATTCAATAATAACGATAGCGATGTTGAATTATTAAAAAATAATACGAATTAAAAAATAGCAAATTGCTACCGCATTAGCGGTCATCGCAAGGCAGATCAAGAAATCGAGATAATAAAATTAGATAAAATCATAATTTGCAAATCAAAATGTGAATAGGTAAGTGCAAAAAAAAGGATTATTGCTTTGCTAAACCATCAGACGTGTATAAAATTGAAACACAACAATAGATCCGCACATAAACCGGTAAGATCGACCAATTATTTGTTACACTCAATGTGATCATTGCAATCTGGATCCAAATCGTGTGGATCTAAACTTATCGAAAAGAAATGCAAAGAAGAAAAAAAAATTTAAACATGCTAAAAAAACAACATTGTTGCTAACGCCAAAATGTGATCATCGCAACTGGATCAAACCAACACAAATGCCACGCATCTTATACACCAATGTGCAAACAGCGTATCGACAAGATTTAATCAGAATAATAAAATAAAGTAAACAATATATATATATATATATATATATATATATATATATATATATATATATATATATATATATATATATATATATATATATATATATATATATATATATATATATATATATATATATATATATATATATATATATATATATATATATATATATATATATATATATATATATATATATATATATATATATATAAAATAACCATGCTGTCGATATACATGTATATAAGAACACCATGTTGCCGGCATACATATATATAAAACACTAACAGTATACTAATTATATTGATAAAAGCACCAAGTTGTCTGTGTGGTCGTAAAGCAAATTCGCATCGCAGCTGTGGCAATCTCATATGTTAGAAATTTTAAAAAGAAAAATTTAGAGAAAAAAACTTGATGCTAAATGCAAGCCCCATGCTAAACATATATATTAAAACTTAGTGTAGGAAAACTATATAAATCACTGGCAGCTACCAATAGAACAAATTAGAGTAAAAATAATTAAAAAAAAAGTGACAAAGGTGAGATTTGAACTCTCAACCTCTCACACTCACAGCTCCTTACACATGCCCTCTTGCCAATTGTGCTATTTTATTCATTTGAAATAAAGTGGCACTAGAAATCATGTAAAGGTAGGACAAATTTGGGGTATTACTTGAACAATAGTGGTTTCAATAGCAAGGAGGTGGGATCTTAAGGTCAAAAATTAGGGTGCAACAGATGCCCCTATTTAAGTTACTCCTATTCGGAGATATGGAGATTGAAATCTTCTTCTCGACGAGATAGGAGGGACTTAAATACAATCATTGCGCAAATTTTTGGCCCTAAGAAGCCACCGAATGCAAATGATATGCAATGATATGAAAATGCAAGACAGACGGGCCTGTGAGGAAACGATGTCACAGGAGAAAACCAGACACAACACACAGGAAGAACAGGCTTAACAAAGTGAGACTCCACGAGGAAAGATTGACAATCACAAAGTGTCTAAAAATATGTTGTGGAGCATTTGGCGAGAGAACCACTTGAAGAACTTGCTGCACAGGTCAAATGCAATTATCAGCCGGAAAAGTCTATTGTCGAGACTTGTAAATTTAATTGAGAATAGTTTTGCCAAAGTATGTACTATTAAAATTTGTAAGGAATCTACTGCCGAGATTCTATGTTGAAATTTGCTGAAAAGATACTTCTGATGAAGTCCTTTGGAAATCTATTGTCGAGATTAGCCAGGAAATAAAACAGAAATACCTACTGCCGAGGTCTTCTGGGAATCTATTGCCGAGGTCTTCTGGAATCTACTGCCGAGGTCTTCTGGGAATCTACTGCCGAGATTAGCCAGGAAAAAAAAGATGTCTTCGAATAAACCTCCCATCGCCTCATGGCCTAGATGCCATAAACGGGTCTCAGTTCTTGAAATAACCTCCCCGGGCGTCATGGTCTGGGTGCCATGAGCTGGTCTCAGTTTCTTGAAATAACCTTCCCACGCCTCATGGTCTGGATGCCATGAACGGGTCTCAGTTCTTGAAATAACCTCCCCAAGCGTCATGGTAAGGGTACTATGAGCTGGTCTCAGTCTCTTGATGTAGAACCTCCCCGAGCGTCATGGTAAGGGTACCATGAGCTGGTCTCAGTCTCTTGATGTAGAACCTCCTCGAGTGTCATGGTATGGGTACCATGAATTGGTCTCAGTATCTTGATGTAGAACCTCCCCGAGCGTCATGGTATGGGTACCATGAACTGGTCTCAATTCTGGAAATAACCTCCCCACGCCTCATGGTCTGGATGCCAGAACAGGTCTCAGTTCTGGAAATAACCTCCCCACGCCTCATGGTCTGGATGCCATGAACGGGTCTCAGTTCTTGAAATAACCTCCCCGAGCGTCATGGTCCGGGTGCCATGAGTTGGTCTCAGTCTCTTGATGTAAAACCTCCCGAGCGTCATAGTATGGGTACCATGAGCTGGTCTCAGTCTCTGCATGAAATGATGAAAACTCGTGAGAGCATCTTCACAGGGGGTTGTAAATTTTGTAGATTGTAGATGTCATTGTAGAGCTTCGGTTGTAAGCTATAATGTACTGGAGTTTGTAAAGATTTATCGAGGATCTTCGGAAGAGATGCCGTTTAATAGAATCAGACTTGTGTAGTGAACTCTCTGGGGAAAACATTCCTGAGGAGTGTCTTCGTTGTAGTTGTAAAATATTCTGTGAATTCTCAAATAAAAAGAAGTATCTTGTAATGTCTTTGGCAAACGAAGAGATGCCATTTGACGAGTTGATGATGTTGAAAAGACCCACTGAGGGTGGACAAACTGTCTTGTGGAGATTGTCTTTTGTCGTTTTGAATAAGATCTTGGTCAAAACGAGTTGCTCAAATAAAGAGATGTTTGCAGTCCAGATGTAAATTATTGAGAAAATCTTGTGATATCGTTGGAGAAATATATATCTTTAAGGATGACCCTCATAAAGACCCTTTTCAGAGAAAAGTGCAAAATAAATGCACACTTAATCCATATTCAAAAGTTGGAGATGTCCATAATGTGATGGCCACGGACCGAAGTTCAATTCAAGAAATAACTGAAGAGAACTTGTCAAGAAAGACTCGACCATTGAGGTGTGAACTCAAAATGGAAATCAACTAAAACAATCGTCTTCTACGAGGATCGAACTCCGTGGGAAATAGAAATATTATGCTTTTTCTGCCTAGGGCTGACAACTCTACTTGAAAGGAGAAGACACACCCAGTCACTTGGGGATAAACACGACCAAAGTGACAGAACAAACAAACACAAAAGTGTAAAATGCATATGTCATGCTATATATCTATATGTTATACGTATGTTTATGCTGACAAAATAAACGAAAGGAGGCAACCGGAGATGAAATAAACATTTCGGAACGAACATCCGACCAAACCTCAAAGATGGAAGCACCACTGAGGATAGGTGGAGAACCAAATACGGGATCACAATCCTGCTTTAGGGCTTCAAAATTTCTCTGGGGAATAGAGAACATTCCACTTGGGGGATACAACATCTTGATCTTGAAGGATTTGTCAAGATGAATCTCAATTTAGAGGAAACTTCACGGACAAATATCCTACTTCACTGGAGGGATTCTCGTCGGAGTTGTAGATGAAAATACTCGACTCGAGGTCTCATAGGGGATAAAAATAAATATCCACTTTAATGGGGAAAATTGGCGTTGTGAAAGATCCACTGGGGAGGGAAATAATGTCTATTTCATTAGGGAAGTGAAGTTCGAGAAGATTTGCTGAGGATTCTCAAGGCACCCACTAGAGATTTCTTGCATTGATCATCACTGCTTGAAATAGAGATCCATCTGAGGAATCATGACCACCTGAAGTAAGATTCATCAGGGACCTGAAGAATATTGTGAAAACAAAATAGTTTTGTAATGGTCGCCATTTTGAACAATAAGTGTTGTGAGTGGATGACGTGCTCTTTATTTCTCGAATGCCCCAGAGTACATGCTTTATGAGGAAAAAAAGTCGTTCCAAAAGGATTTTACAGAGAACAGAGAGTTCAATTGCCCCACTATTTTCAAACTCTTGGAGAGATTGTCGAATCTCGACGTAACTGGCCCGAATTGACGGAGTTATGTATAACTGGGTCTTCAAAACTTACTTCTGAGAAAGTCAGACTTGCATTAGTAGACAACTTGGAAACTACTTGCCCCTGTTCAACATGGTCTTCAAGTTTCATCATTGATGTCTATATGTAAACTTTCTAATATATCAGGCAAAATCAACACGCATGAAATGTTAATCCTGAAACTGTTAACGCAACATATATGTTTGTCTTGAAGTTTTTTCTTCTTTTTTTGGTTGAAAAAGATATCACAATAACTTGTGACCGAATCACTAGTTAAGATATAAATTTAATTTATAAAGCCAACATCAAATTGAGCAAAGCTCATAGGAGTCAGGAAACGTCATCTTATCGAGTATGCTTTCAAAATAAACCCTACTTCAATTAGGTCTTTTAAAGGTTGTATCGTGGCTTGGTTCACGGTTTTAAGAAACAAATGATAAAGGCTCAAAGTTTATTTGTACCCACCCCTTCTTCGTGATGTTCTCCAGTCCTACATTCAGCTAAACTTGATACGAGCACTCATCTCTCAAGAGGATTTTGATATGGTCGAGAACTCAATCGAGGCTTTGGACATGGCAGTCACTCACCTATTTTCTTTTGGTGTTTGATCACACGACTTTGTTCTTTACTAAGGATATTTCTTTGTGATCTTTTGTTTTTTTTCTTTTTGCATTTTTTGTATTCCCTAACTTTTGCCTGGACGAACTCTTTTGAATTTGACTTTGAAGTCCAGCGGGATGTCTCTATTTTGGTTAAGTCTCCTTCACAGGTTTTGACTCAGTAAACTTTCCTTTTCATTCATTTTTCATCATTTTGAACAAGTCGTGTGATCCTAAGTCATTTTGATCTTTTTGAAAGGATTGTGACTACCCCACTCTTTGGATAGTTGAGGGATATTCGTTCGTGTTTTTTGACTTCTAGCCTCCTAATATGTTAGGGTAGATAAAATGGATTCTCGAATGTTCATTTCTCCTTTTTTAGAGTCTGATTGCTCGATCAGCTTAACTGAAAAACTACCCTGCCCCAGGTTAAAATTGAGGGTTTTTGTGGAAAATAAAACAAAACTCCTACTTCAAGGCTCAAAAGGAGTTAAAGAGGGATTATCTTCCTTATATGTCCAGTATTTAGGATTTGAAACAATGCCTTACATCATCAGCAGGGTTTCATTCCAAAGCATACGACAGGAAATTTTTTTACGTTTTTATTCGTCATCCTCCTCCCAATTCTCTGTCAAAGCAAGAGATTGGGTAAAGTTGGCATTATAAATTATGAAAAATAATTTTATGAGTGAATACGAATGGATTTATTCAAGACAAACACGTTTAATGCATTATCGTTCAAGAAAAAACAAGTTCCTACATGCCAATTATGCTTTTATAATCAAAGAAATAAAATACATATAAGCAAACGAAATGAACGGCCAAACAAGTCCTTTTAAAAGATTAACACAACGACGTCACATTCAAGATTGGGCTTTCTCTTTTGAAGGTCAACAATTTGTTGTCGATCATCTCTCGAACTTTTCTTGGAAAACTTTACCTTGCACTCTTCAATCGAATGCCCCACTACTCCATCATGAAATTCATAGCTGGTGTTCGAGTCGATCCTCTTAATATGGATAATCTGAGGGTGTGGTATATACCGTGGAAACTGGGAATCTCTTTCATCAACTTGAACAAACAGGTTATCTTACACAGGCTGAGATTGGTAAGATCATCATCTTGAATTTGGTCATGGGATCCATATCCTTTGTTCTTTTTACTATCCTTCAATGATTGCTTCGAGTTTGGTCAGACGATCAAGATGTCACTGACAAGACAAAGATAGAAGACCAGATGAGCCACAGCAGAGAAGAGACACATGCACATGCAAATGCTAAATGAAGGATGCAAAATGCAGAATGCAGGATGTAGATGAAAGGTTTCATGGAATTCGTGTATTTACAAACATCACAGAGTAACAAAGAAAATTCATTTATTATTTTTTGATATTGGATTATGTAGAAACATTCTTACAAGAGTCCTAACATAAAAGCTAATAAAGTCCTAAGAAAGTCCTTCATCGTGCTTGTTGATTTGTTCTTCCACTTGGATCTTCTTGAATATAAGTTGTCCATGATCAACGTCTAAAGATTAGTTTGATGGAGGAAAATAAATCCTCCATCTCTTCTTTTGTTCTTGTTGGAAGTAAGGGGGAACCCCTTGTTCACTTGGATCTTCAATGATAATGAAAGCCTTTTGAACTTCTAATGATCCTCCATGATACGGAAAGCCTCTTGTATTTGTCTTTTGAGTTTTCTTCAATCTGAGCTCCTACTTCCTTAGGTCATCCAAGTTAAGACTCTTAAAAGAATATTTCAAAATATTTTCTTTTGTAATCCCTATTGGTTTCTGTAATGTTTATAAATAAACTAAGAACCCCATGAAAACAATGCAATATGATGCTCTATGGATGCAACAAACACAAGTAAGCACATAAGGACACACAAAGATAAACAAACAAAAGGGAGACCCTAGGCTTGCAACGATCATGGAGCAAGGGTGTACCCATTCTCAAAGGATGTGGACTAAAGGTTGATTGTACCTGCAGAACAAGGTTCTAAGAAGGTTCCCAAAGTCATTAGTCCGTCTTTCGGATATTATCAACTTCCCAATTACCTGGTGGTTAATAATATTCTCAAGAGAACTTCATTTGAGTGTAGCATCACGTAGCAACTATTTTGAGAGTACTCCCTCATAGTCCTCGCACTACATCCTAATAAAAGCCAAAGTGGGATTAAGGTAACTACGGTCCTCAATATCATAGGCTCCGACATCGAAAATAGTGTATGTTTTCACGATTAAAACTCGTTCAACAGTACAGCTTTCGAGAGGGCCTCAATTGAGCGTGATTTTCAAGTCAACTTGGTCGGGATTCAACCCCCTATAAGCCTCGTCGAACATATCACTATCCTATCTTAAGTTCACTCAAGTCCGGGTGTAGGACTTTGTCTCACCACTCAAAGATATTAACCCAGAAGAAATAAAGAACAAATATACAAATAAGCAAATATAAAGCAATAAACAAGTAAATAAAACAAGATAGGGAAACCCACTGAGGATCCCCAGTGAAGTCGCCATTTCTGTCGTGGTGAAATTTGGATACCAAGCTATTGATTAACTTGAATCTTTAATTCATTTGCAACCGGTCTTTGATTTATCCGAGGGAAAGGTTAAAGGAAGGAAAACCTATTTTGCATTGTAAACACAACGCAGGGAGAGATCTAAGGTTCGAGGGTTGGTTAAACTTAGGGAAGGTGCTAGCATCCTAAGTTTCTGTAGTACTCTACAGGAACCTCTGGTTTTATGTTTGTTTATTGCTATGGTTTATCTGCTTAAGGGTAATGCTAAGGGTTAAAGGTAAAGAGAAGGACCTAAAGGGGTTAGTCCTAAATATACTCGCCAAGACGTCACATCTTGTGCCTACATATCCTGACGGGAGTGGAATCAGAGTATCTGTAGTTCCCCTAAAGGGTTTGAGGAATTATTGACTGTGAGTCAAAGTTCCAAAGGGAAATAAGCGTTCATATGGAAACGCTTACTTGGAGTGCGAAGACTCCTATCTACGTTAAAAGTTAAATTGAAAAGGATGAAGGTATGTCCACGACGGGACGCCTAAAAATTTGAGTACAGGGACTCAAATCCTAAGGCTAGGGTGAGGGTAAAGGTATTGACACGGGGGTCAAGCATGTGAACCTTTCCTTTGGAGGGGAATATCGGTAATGGAGAATAGCGAATGGATAAAAGCGATGATGTGATTGATAAGCACGAGGTAATGAAATGTAGGTAATGTGTATGACGAAAAGTGATTAGAGATTAAATGTAAAGGGGTAAGACTGAGAAATGAAGTTAGATAGTGAATTATGGTTAAGTGGATTTAGAGATTAGCAATGGTGAAATTATTGATTTGAAAATTAGGAGTTTAATTATTTTTGTGATTTTTGAGAGTATTTCATAATTAAGTTTAAAATACGTTTAGAGATTAAATTAAATTGCAAAGATGAATTAAATTAATCAAAAATTAAAAAGAGTTTATTTATTTATTAAGGCAAACAATTAGTTAAAAAACCAATCTTAAGTTCTAAAACTAAAATAAATTAAATTAAACTAAGTATATTTTTTATGGATTTTTTAAGAAAAGAAATTCTAGTTTTAAGAGAAAGACTAACCTAATTTTATGATCCTAAAGATTAAGATCAAGGGGGAGATTATGCTAATATTATCGTGCAATGAAATACCTTAATGATTACGGTCGATGGCGATCATGAATGATCGACTTACAAGGTATGAAAATGGCTTGATTAAATCAAGAATTAGTTTTAAAACAATTTAAGTATGAACAAGAATAAAATATATACACAATATTAACATCATACATCAAATAACTCAAAATAGGTTGAAACGAAAAGTGCACGGATTAAAATCAAGAGGCAAATACACAATTCCAAGTCGCGTATGCGAAAACGTGCAAAGACTATCACAAGAAATTAGATTCAATAATAACGATAGCGATGTTGAATTATTAAAAAATAATACGAATTAAAAAATAGCAAATTGCTACCGCATTAGCGGTCATCGCAAGCCAGATCAAGAAATCGAGATAATAAAATTAGATAAAATCATAATTTGCAAATCAAAATGTGAATAGGTAAGCGCAAAAAAAAGGATTATTGTTTTGCTAAACCATCAGACGCGTATAAAATTGAAACACAACAATAGATCCGCACATAAACTGGTAAGATCGACCAATTATTTGCTACACTCAATGTGATCATTGCAATCTGGATCCAAATCGTGTGGATCTAAACTTATCGAAAAGAAATGCAAAGAAGAATAAAAAAAATTTTAAACATGCTAAAAAAACAACATTGTTACTAACGCCAAAATGCAATCATCGCAAATGGATCAAACCAACACAAATGCCACGCATCTTACACACCAATGTGCAAACAGCGTATTGACAAGATTTAATCAGAATAATAAAATAAAGTAAACAATATATATATATATATATATATATATATATATATATATATATATATATATATATATATATATATATATATATATATATATATATATATATATACACACACACACACTAACAGTATATATAATAACCATGCTGTCGGTATACATGTATATAAGAACACCATGTTGTCGGCATACATATATATAAAACACTAACAGTATACTAATTATATTGATAAAAGCACCAAGTTGTCAGTGTGGTCGTAAAGCAAATTCGCATCGCAGCTGTGGCAATCTCATATATTAGAAATTTTAAAAAGAAAAATTTAGAGAAAAAAATTGATGCTAAATGCAAGCCCCATGCTAAACATATATATTAAAACTTACTGTAGGAAAACTATATAAATCACCGGCCGCTGCCTGTTGTTAATCTCCGCTTTTTTTTCCCTTTTTCCAACAATGTGACATAGGTATATATAGGGGTCAAATTAGGGTTACTGTTAATTGTCAATAATATCAAGGACAAATTGTGCTATTTTATTCATTTGAAATAAAGTGGCACTAGAAATCATGTAAAGGTCGGACAAATTTGGGGTATTACTTGAACAATAGTGGTTTCAATAGCAAGGAGGTGGGATCTTAAGGTCAAAAATTAGGGTGCAACAATGAGAACAATCAATATCTATTTTCACTTTTCTTGTTTTTCATATATGTGTATATGGATGAAAGAGCAAAACTCAGTATATATACAACTCAAAAAAAATTAACCAACATAACAAGCACAAAGACAGTTTCTCATAACAGAATTTTGACCGAAAACACGCGAGTGGTCGACCTATGCAGAAAGGGGGGCCGACCTAAGCTTACCCGAATTTCATATTATGCAAAAAACAGAACTTTGCATCGACTGGAGCATGTCATGCGTCGAAGCAAAGCATGCAAATTTTGACAGATAGAAATGGACACAGTATGAGTCGACCGGAGGGTCGACGCGAGCACTCCTGAGAGTGAATCATTCAAAATGCTTTCTGTATGAATCGACCGGAACATGTTTGAGTCGACTCAAAGACCTAAAATATGCAAAAATGCATATTTTTATGTATCATGCAACTTTTAAGGTGCTCTATCACATATTAAGCTAGACACTCTTGACCAAACCTATATGAAGCATACATTGGACACTTTCTATATGTATCAAACAATGTTTCTGACCATTGTTACACTCAAGAGAGATAAGATATATATGTGACATAATGATACCGTCCAAAGTACATTTTTTACCTATCTAAGTTTTGACATCATTAAAACAAGTGTATCCACCTATGGGGATTTCCCTCACAGTCTTGAGGATACCCATAAAATTTTACATTTAACTAATGTTATGCCCCCTAATATTGAGAGTAACTTCATACCTCAACAATCCAGCCTTCCTATAATATCTCATTCCACTCAAGAATTTATTCCCACACACTTTGTCATCCTGCATTCCCATATCTGACTCTTCTCATCCTCCCACCATTGGTACCAGCACACCTGTTGATCCCCTACCTGTTAATAATCACACTATGTTAATTACAGCTAAAACTGGCAAGTCAAAACCAAAAGTGTTTGTAGCCCACATTGAGTCAAAACCAACTAGTGTCAAGCAAGAAATGGCCAAGCCTGAGTGGGTTAAAACCATGATAGAAGAGTTCAATGCTCTTCAATCTAATAACACATAGACCTTAACTCCTCTACCTCTTGACAGAAAGGCAATAGGCTGCAGATGGGTCTTTAAGATAAAAGAAAATGTTGATGAGACAATTCATAAATATAAATCCAGACTTGTGGCAAAGGGATTCCACCAAGAGCAAGGTTTTAATTACACTGAAACCTTCTCTCTAGTGGTAAAACCTACCACCATTAAGGTCATTCTTACTCCTGCCATCACACATAAGTGGGATATCCAACAAATAGATGTTATGCCTTTTTAAATGGCATCCTTCATGATGAAGTTTACATGCAACAACCCACAGGTTTTATGGATTTTGAAAAATCTCTCATGTGTGAATTACCCAAATTTATTTATGGCCTTAAATAAGCCCTAATGGCTTGGTATGAGAAACTAACTCAGGCATTAATTTAGTTTGGATTCACTACCTCCAAGTCTGATAACTCATTTTTTGTATATTCCAAACTTGGGGTTTCCTTATATGCTCTGGTGTATGTTGATGATATACTTATACTAGCTCAAGTACAACTCTTATAGACAGGTTAAACAACAAGCTACATCATGATTTTGCTCTAAAAAGGCTTGGTCGACCTAGCTACTTTCTAGGTATTTAGATTTAATTCTGCAACAATGGTTCCATGTTTCTCACTCAGTCAAAATATGTCAAGGATCTTCTCGCAAAATCCAAAATGGAGAATGTAAATGGAGTTCCAGCCCCAATGTTGAGCAACTGTAAGCTGAGAAAACATGGTATAAATCATTTTTCTAATCCTCAACTTTACAGGTCCATGGTGGATACTTTCCAATATGTGACCTTAACCCGACCAAATATTGTCATTAGTGTGAATAAAGCTTTCTAGTTCATGGCATGTCCATTAGACACTCTCTGGGCTACTATTAGAAGACTGTTACGCTATCTAAGTGGCACACACAACTGTGGTATATTCTATCTCCTTCTCTTTCTACTTCAAGGTTCTCCCACCGAGCTTATAGTGATACTAACTGGCCAAGTGACCCAGATGGTAGAAGATCTACATCTGGCTCTTGCATATTCTTTGGGCCAAATCTAGTCTCATGGAGCTCAAAGAGACAGTCTCTCGTAGCACGTTCAAGCACTGAAGCCGAATATCGTGCATTAGCACACACCATACCTGAACTCATTTGGTTGGAATTTCTACTCTCATAACTGAGTATTTCTATTCATCCACCAAAACTACTATGTGATAATTTGAGTGTTGTTCTTTTATCTCACAATTCAGTTATTCATGCTCATACAAAACATATTGAACTCGACATCCATTTTGTCAAAAAATGATTTGTAGCTGGAAAGATGAGAATTCAGCATGTCCCAGCTGCTCTTCAACTTGCATACACTCTTACAAAACGACTTGGAACTACGGATTTTCAAGAACTTCGTGGAAAACTTAAGGTGGTATGTAATACTTCTGACTCTCCAGTTTGAGGGGGTGTTAGTGATATTCAATAGTGCATAACTGGTAGTTACTAGTGATAACTATTTTCCCTTATGTAACTGATTTTAGTTAGGTTAGTTATATCCAGTTCAGCTTAAGGGTGATGTGTCACCATGTGTATATAAGAAAATACTCTGTACAGTTGTAATCTAATGATTGATTCACATCTTATCCTTATCTTCTTTTCCTTCTAAATTATAAGTTTCATCACCATCACCTTCACAGAGTAAAGGTTTCCTCGCAGGATGCCACCATCTTCAAAGGGTGAAACATGATGAAGTTGCATCTCTAACATCTTTAAACCTTCTTTCAAATGCAATTAATTGCATTTCGATCGGAGTTACGAAACTCCAATTACGCATGAAACAAGATGACCAACGCAGAACTGAAATTTGATTATGCTTCTGGTATAAAAATCAGAGAACTACTACTATTGTAGTGCTCTCCGAGCCAATTTCCACACTTCAACAAAAAGATTATCGTGATAACCTTTTAAAGTAACTAACTGCACCTGAAACAGACTTACAAAACTCAAGTTACACATAAAACAAGACGACCAATCCCCTTCTATGTGTATCTACGATTTTTCTCTCTACAATAGTTTCCAACTTTTATATTTTCATTCTCATGGGGTTCAAACTTAGAAATCAACATTTGCTCATCAAGGACAACATTGCACATCACAAATCAGAACTCATCAATCACAAAATCTCAACACATATCATGTCAATTAATAACATTCGTATCAATAGAGAACTCAATGACATCAATCATAACATTTTAATAGATATCATATCAATTAATAATATACATATCAATAGAGAACACTATGACATCAAACGTAACAATTTAACACATATCATATATTTTCAGCAATTAACATAGCACAAAATTAGGTTTAACATCAACCCTAAGGGGTTTTGTACAAACTCATTTAAGGTTCAATTCATTCATCAATAGGAGAAACATAAAAGAGAGAAAGGGAAAGAGGATAAGGACTCCCCACTACTCCTCATGATTAACACACATATATTGAGTAAGTCTCTCCTCTTACCTCGAATTTGCATAAATGTTTTGAACTTTGACTATGGAGATTCTCTTCTTCATTTGGTCTCTTAGGGTTGCCTCCACTCTCTTCTTACTCTTTATTTTCCAAAACATCTATGTACTCTCTTTTCTCTATTCTCTCTTCTACATAAATAAAAAACCCTATTTATTTTTATTTCATTAATCACACTAATTTCCTTAATTCCACATAATTCTACCTACATACTTATTTTTATTTAAAATTCTATTTCACTTTCCACTCACAAATTCTCTCCATTTATACCAATTAATTTATTAAACTAATTAAATAAATTCTACCAATTCTCCTTAATTACTATTTAAATTCTAATTTAATATTAAAACCAATATTGTCTACTTCTATATAATTCAATTATTAAAAAATATAAATAAATTCTATCCAACATTTCATTAACTCATATAATATTAATTAATCATACAAAGATATTCTTAAATTAAATATATAAAAAAATTATCATTAACAGAATATTATAATAAAAATTTTGAAAGATAATGTAAAATAGTTGATTCCAAAATCATTGTCATCCACTTGCTAGGAGACTCATGTAGATATTAGAATATTAATAGTAATTCATATTTATTTAGTTGTACTATTTTCTTAGCCCCTAAGTTTGTTAGAGGGTATTTTAGTATTTTATCTTATTCTAGTAACCCTAGTTTTAGCTTATAAATAGGGTGACAATCATTGTAACTTTTATCATGTTTTGTAGCCGTCATTCTTAATAGAATATTTCCTTTGTTCATCATTTATTCACCTTTGCACCAACAATTGGTATCTAGAGCTCCGGTTCGGATTCATTAGGAAACACGGGAAACACGAGTGAACGTGAGGTCTTGTGTGTTTAATTTTGATTCTTAGATTCGTGTTGAATCTTGAACAAAATCTGATCAGAATTTTATTTTGTGGGTTGGGAAACACTGTGTGAGAAATCTGAGTGTATTGTGCAAGGTGAAGATGAACGGAAACGGCAACATGAACACCAAGCTTCCAGTATTTGACGGTAAAAACTGGAATCGTTGGATGATCCAAATGTGTGTACTGTTTGGTGCTCAAGATGTTTTAGATCTTGTAACTGATGGTTATGTTCCGGTAGCAGCAGATGCAATGGATGAACAGAAAAACGTGCAGAAGGAAGTAAGGAAGAAGGATCAGAAAGCATTATTCTTTATTCATCAATGTGTTTATGTAAATGTGTTTGAGAAGATTGCAGATTCAACGACAGCAAAGGCTGCGTGGGACACACTGGTTAGATGTTATGGTGGTGACGCATCAGTGAAGAAGGTGAACCTTCAGTCCTTGAGAAAGCAATATGAGAATCTCAACATGAAGAATAATGAGAAAGTTTCTGAATACATCTCCAGAGTGATTCTGATCACTAATGAGATGAAGGCGTGTGGAGAAACTCTTTCTGAAGAAACAATCATGGAGAAGGTATTGAGATCCCTTACCTCTCAATTTGATTACATTGTGGTAGCAGTAGAACATTCCAAAGATCTGAGTACCATGAGAATTGAAGAGCTGCAGAGCAGTTTAGAAGCGCAAGAGTTGCGTTTGACTGAGAGAACTTCTGAAAGGGAAGTAGAGCAGCAGGCTCTGAAAGCAACTTCTGATAGGAGGTATCAGAAGCAGTCATAAGCCAAGAGAAGATCTGATGGTGGTCAGAAGTCAGAAAGCTCAATCTCTAATAGGCAAAAGAATGCTCAGAAGGGAAAAGAGAAGTATGACAAGAAGAAGATCCAATGTTACTGTTGTAAGAAGTTTGGTCACTTTGCTAGAGATTGTTGGTCAAACAAGGAGAAGAAATCAGAAGAAGCAAATATAGCCAGAAGTTCTGATGACGAATCTGTGCTATTGATGGCCTCTGAATCTGATGATATGGATCTGACAGACTGGTGGTATATGGACACTGGCTGTTCAAATCATCTTACTGGAAATAAGAAATGGCTGGTTGACTTTGACTCTGAAAAGAGGACAAAGATCAGATGTGCTGATGACAAATATCTTAATGCAGAAGGTATGGGAAATGTCAGAGTGATTCTGAACAATGGGAAAACAGCATTGATTCAGAACGTGTGGTATGTACCTGGCATCAGAAGCAATCTGATGAGTGTGGGACAATTAATTGATAAAGGTTTTTCAGTTACCATGAAGGACAATCTTCTGAAGCTGTATGACTACAATCAGAAGTTGACTATGGAGTCAGAACAGGGAAGGAATAGAACATTCAAGGTGAATGTCAGAATTACAGACTCAGAATGTCTTAGTGCAACATGTGCTGAGAAGGAGAGTGAGCTGTGGCACAGAAGATTTGGTCATTTGAATTTCAGAAGCCTAAAACATCTGAATTCAAAGAAGTTGGTACATGGAATTCCTGCAATTAAGAAGCCTGAAAAGTCATTCAAAGTTTGCATGGAAGGAAAACAACCACGTTTTCCATTTGCGTCAGAAGTTGCTCCAAGAGCAAAACATGCCTTGGGAGTTGTACATTCTGATGTGTGTGGTCCATTTCCAGTAGCATCAATTGGAGGGAATAAGTATTTTGTGTTATTTGTTGATGAATTCACAAGAATGACATGGGTATCCCTTATTAAGTTCAAACACGAGGTGTTTGATGAATTCAAGAAATTCAGAATGAAGGCTGAGAATCAGAGTGGTCAGAAGTTGAAGATTCTTAGAACTGACGGTGGAGGTGAGTATAACTCCAAAGAGTTCCAAAAGTTCTGTGAGGAGAATGGAATTGAGCATGAGGTTACTGCTCCTTATACCCCTCAACACAATGGTCTTGCTGAAAGAAGAAACCGCACTTTGCTTGATATGGTGAGAAGCATGCTAAAGGAGAAGAAGCTTCCTCAGAAGCTCTGGGGAGAAGCTGTTGCCACTGCAACGTATGTACTCAACAGATGTCCTACGAAGACGTTGAAGGAAATAGTTCCTATGCAGAAGTGGACTGGAGACAAGCAAAGTGTTAGTCATCTGAAGGTGTTTGGTTCTGTTTGCTACAAACATGTTCCAGAAGCCAGAAGACAGAAGTTGGATGATAGAAGCAAAGTGATGATTCTGATAGGGTACCACAGTACAGGTGCATACAAGCTCCATTGTCCAGAAACCAATAAAATTGAATTCAACAGAGATGTGATTGTGAAGGAATCAGAAGTTTGGAATTGGGATAAGTCTCAATCTGATTCTGATGTTAGAACTTCTGAAGAAAGGTCAAAGTTAAGAATTTCTGAAGTTGAAGTAAACTCTGACGTTGATTCTGACTCTGATAGTGATTCTGACTCTGGAGAAGACTCAGAAGATGAAGGTGACTCTGATGATCCAGACTCTGATGGTAATCCAGATTCTGGTGGAATTTCAGACTCTGAAGATGGCCAAGACTCTGAAAATATGTCAGATCTTGAAGATGGTCAAAGCTCTAGAGGAAGTCAACCATCTGAAGCTGGAAACTCTGAAGCTCAAGACTCTGAACAAGTTCAGAGACCACAAAGAATCAGAAGCGTTCCCAGAAGATTTGCAGAATTTGACATGCTGCAAGACACTGAAGTAGACTCTGAAGGAGAAGTTATTCAGTGTGCCATGTTAGTAGACTCTGAACCTATAAGTACAGAGGAGGCTCTTAAGCTGAAGCTCTGGCTGAAGGCCATGAAAGAAGAACTTGATGCTATAGAGAGAAACAAGACTTGGAAGCTGACAGAACTTCCAAAAGACAAGAAAGCCATCAGCGTCAGATGGGTTTTCAAGCAGAAGTTAAAGCCAGATGGCTCAATTGGCAAACATAAAGCAAGGTTGGTAGCCAGAGGATTTCTACAAAAACCTGGGCTGGATTACTCTGAAGTGTTTGCACCTGTAGCAAGACATGAAACAATCAGAATGGTGATTGCCATAGCTGCTAACAGGAATTGGCCTCTGATGCATTTAGATGTAAAATCTGCATTTCTGAACGGTCCATTAGAAGAAGAAGTTTACGTGTCACAACCTCCTGGATTTGTGAAAAAGAATCAGGAAGGGATGGTGTACAGATTATACAAAGCTCTATATGGATTGAAACAAGCGCCCAGAGCTTGGAATCAGAAGATTGATTCATTTTTCAATAAGCAAGGCTTTCAGAAATGTGAGATGGAGTACGGTGTCTATGTTCAGCATACTTCTGAAGGCAATATGACTCTGGTATGTTTATATGTTGATGATATACTGCTGACTGGAAGTTCTGAACAGGAGGTAGCCAAGTTCAAGAAGGTTCTAATGAATGAATTTGAAATGACTGATCTAGGTAAAATGACATACTTTCTAGGGATGGAGTTCAGATATTCTGAGAAAGGTATCATTTTGCATCAGCTCAAGTATGAATTAGAACTTCTGAAGAGATTTGATCTGAAGAATTGTAAGATGGCTGTCACACCTTCTGATACAAATCAGAAACTGGATTCAGACTCTGAAGGAAAGGATGTGGAAGCTACAACCTTCAAACAGTTGGTTGGTTCTCTGAGGTATCTGTGCAATACCAGACCTGATATTTGCTACTCAGTTGGGATGGTTAGTAGGTTCATGAGTAAACCTAAGTGGTCCCATTACCAAGCTGCTGTCAGGATTCTGAGGTATATCAAAGGAACTCTGAAGTATGGAGTGTTATTTCCCTCTGGAGGAAATAATGAGTCAGAACTTCTGAGTTATTCAGACTCTGATTGGTGTGGAGACAGAGTTGACAGAAGAAGTACATCTGGGTACTTGTTCAAATTTCTGGGAGGTTCTATTTCTTGATGTTCCAAGAAGCAACCTGTTGTGGCGTTGTCAACCTGTGAAGCTGAATACATTGCAGGTGTTGTTACTGCATGCCAAGCTGTGTGGATTCTGAATCTGTTGCAGGATCTGAAGATTAAAGTAGACAAACCTCTGAAGTTGATGATTGACAACAAGTCTGCAATCAATCTTGCCAGAAACCCAGTGTTGCATGGGAGAAGCAAGCATATTGAGACCAAGTATCATTTTCTGAGACAACAAGTTCAGAGTGGAGTGTTAGAAGTTGTACACTGCATCACTCAGAAGCAGTTGGCAGATGTTCTGACGAAAGCTATCAAGACTGATCAATTTCTCAGACTAAGGGATGGAATTGGTGTTACAAGTTTTGATGGAATATGAATTAAGGGATGGTATTAGAATATTAATAGTAATTCATATTTATTTAGTTGTACTATTTTCTTAGCCCCTAAGTTTGTTAGAGGGTATTTTAGTATTTTATCTTATTCTAGTAACCCTAGTTTTAGCTTATAAATAGGGTGACAATCATTGTAACTTTTATCATGTTTTGTAACCGTCATTCTTAATAGAATATTTCCTTTGTTCATCATTTATTCACCTTTGAACCAACAGTAGATAGTTTCAAATTATTAAAACTCAAATGTCAGATTTTAGAGAAGATTTACTTGAAGAATCAGAAAAGGATCTTGATTCTAAAATATGAAGTGAAGTTAATTCTTTAGCAACAAATGAGATTCGTGATTTTGAGTTTTTAATGTCGATAATTATTTGATTTGAAATAGTATATGCAATTGATGTGGTTAGCAAGCTTTTACAATCCAATGATATGGTTATTGATGTCGCTATGGAAATAAATAACGGGATTTATTTCATTTTTTTTAAGGAATATAGAGAAATCGGTTTTAAAAATATAGAATATAATTCCTTAATTGAATAATTTATTTTAAAAATGCTAGAAGGGAGGATTTTTTTAAGTAGCTAAGTTACTTTGATAATATTGACAAAAATTGACTTCTTTTTTTTAATGTTAATTACATAGATAAATAACTAATTTTGATATTGTTGATACTATTTATAACTTAAATAAATAATGCTGTTTTTAAATATTTTTTATTAAAAGTTTATTTTTATTTTTTGTCATGCATCTAAAGAAACCATGATCGGTATATATATGACTTTATTATTATAAGAACTCTACACGATTAAAAAAGAAACAAACTACTTGTCAAAATAGAATAAACACGTGCAAATGCTTTGGATCTCAAGAGACTAAGAGTGACCACACTACCGTTTGCCTTTTTGTCTTTTTAATAGATATTATTTTTGTTTTTAAATAAAAATTATTCTTAATTTTTTTTTGTAAAAAATAATTTATTTACAATAATTTATTACTTTATTTTATTTAAAAAATAACAAATAATTAAAACAAAGAAAATTAATTATCTTTTTTAAGAAAAAAATTTCCACAAAAAAGAATTAAAAATATACAAATTTTTAAAAAAATTATTGATTCAAAATAAATTGTGTTGTAAGATATTAAATCTTAAATAAATAATTTACATAAATTTAATTCAACAATAATATATTAGTTGAACTATATCATACATCAATATTAAATGTACTAATATTTTCAATATCAAACAAAACTAATAACAAATAATTTTATTTTACGTAAAATATTTTCTAATTTTTATTAAATAAATCAAGTAATTTCTACAATATTTAAGGACAACATAGACATTATTTTTCGTCGTTACTAAAATGTTATGATTGCACCTCAAGAGTGTAAGGGACAATGAATCACCGTTTAATTTTTTGTTTGCTTAAAAGATTCTATTTTCATCGATAAATATAAATGTTTTAAAATAACATTTTTTTTTTCAAATTCCTATCTAATTTTAAACTATATTGAAAAATACTATATATTTTTGTAGAAAATAATAATAAATAAGATTTTTTGATCATTGTGTATCTATATATATCTCTCCTATTCTATCTATTTGCTCACAACATAAGCTTCCTTCCTTGAATTGAAACACAGAAATATTATCCACGTTTACTAAACTTACTACACCTAAGATGACAAAACCAAGTTACATAGACGCTGCTTTTTGTTCATCTAAGAACAACGAAGCTTACTTTTTCATCAATGATAAGTACGTGCTGTTAGATTACGCTCCAGGAACCAGCAACGATAAAGTTTTGTATGGACCAACTCCTATTCGTGATGGTTTTAAATCACTCAATCAAACCATATTTGGAAGCTACGAAATAGACTGTAGCTTCGACACCGAAAACAATGAAGCGTTCATCTTTTATGAAAACTTTTGTACTCTCATAGACCATGCTCCACATTCCAACAAAGACAAAATCATCTTAGGTCCTAAGAAAATTGCTGACGTGTTTCCTTTTTTCGAAGGAACCGTGTTTAAAATCGGAATAGACGCGGCATACAGATCAACCAGGGGCAAAGAAGTTTACTTGTTCAAAGGAGATCAATATGCTCGTATAGACTATGGAACCAACAGTATGGTAAATAAAGAAATCAAAAGCATTAGCAACGGGTTTCCTTGTTTCCGTAACACTTAAACATAAACCAACTAGATCAAATGAGTCTAAAAGTTAACACATAAACATAAAACAATTAGGTCAAATGAGTCTAAAAGTTTACATATAATCATAAATATAAATATAAGTCACTGTGATCGAGCAATATGTAAAGTTTCGAACAAATTCGCAAACTGTGGGTCATCATCTTCAGCACCAGCCTGTAGAAGATAACGATCAATCAAAAAAGACACACGAGCCCAGCTAGGATCAGATGGTCCTGCTTCATATACAGGAACTGGCATCTCTGCTGGCGCATCATGATAGGGTGGCGGTACCAGACGAGGACGAGAGACACGATAATACCACTCAAGAAATCAATCATCTGTCTCATATGGGGTGGTGGCCGGTGTTGTCGGACGAATCACATTCTGAATGCTCTGATGGTAACTAATCTAGTCAACATCAATATCACCAACCATCGTATGATCAAAAGGTGGATGTGGAACATACTGCCTATTTCCAAACTGACGCATACATCTGTCAGGAAAGTAAGGAACAATAGTGTCACCCCACCTCAGACACCCCCTATATAGACATAGCTCATCGAACTGACGCCATACTCTATGATTCTCGAATGGGCACCATATGACATCTGTAACAGCCCGAATTTCATTAAATAATTAATTATAGTAATTAATTGATTTAGTGGGATTTTTATTAATGTTGGAAATTAATTTTTATTAATTGGAATTAATAGAGAATTGAGAAGGAAATTGGAAGGAAGGAAAATAAAAGAAATATATATAATAGAGAAGGAAAAGAAAAGAAAGTTGGAGAGAAACATTTGGAAAGAAAAAAGATGAGAAAGAGGGAAGAAGAAGAGAAAGAGAGGAGAAGAAGAGGAAAGTGGAAAATCATCAAGAACCAAAATCAAAGCTCCGATTAATCGAGGTAAGGGTGAGAAATGTTTCTATTTGATCATTGCATGATGTTATATATGTTGGGTTGGGGTTTTGGTGTAGTTTCCATCCTTTTTCATTTAGGGCAAAAGTTGGAATAATCGGTAGAACTGTGATTTAATTTGTTGGAACTGAGTAATAATGTCGTCGAATAGTCGGGTAACATGTATTGATGTTGTTTTGAGCTGGTTTTGATGTTTGGGAGTTGGTTGGTGGTGGTTTGAGAAGGAGAAGACAGAACAAAATTCTGTTCTGTGCAGGTTCGCTGGCCCTCGCCAGGCGAACGAAGGCGAAGCTTCGCCGGGCGAAGCCTAGCGCACGCTGGCGAATAATTATGATTAAGTCCCAGTGGACTTCGCTGGCGAGTTCGCCAGGCGAAGGTTGGTTAGCGAATGTTTGCCCAGCGAAAGTGCTGGCGAATGGTGGCGAACAAAGTCAGTAGCTATTGACTTTGGCTCGCTGGGGAGTCTCGCCAGGCGAAGGCCTAGTGAGTGTTCGCTGAGAGGGTTCGCCAGGCGAAGGTCCAGTGAAGGTTCGCTGCGGGGCCTCGCCAGGCGAATATGGGCGAATTTGACAGCATCTTTTCTTTGTTGTGGTTTCTATGTGTTGACGATTTAGTTGTTTCACATAGACTAATACCTCTACATTTTGAGTATGTATGTGATCTATTGTGATGGTATGTGCTGTGGGTAGCCTACTGGCGTGAATCCTAGAATTGTGATTTGAATGTTAATTGCATCAAGTATAAATACATGTGAACATAATAGGTGATTATGTGTGTATTATTTAATGAACTTTTGAATGCTTGATGTGTATACAATTATGTGATGAGTATGCATGAGAACATTGTGAACATGTGTGCATAACTTATAATTGTATGATTGGTATTGTGATGTGCATACCTTGATTGTTGTGATATATGTTGTATGTGCAATCATTGTGTAATTCTTGAAGAGATGAATTATTAAATGCATGAGATTAAGATGCGAGAACGGTCTTAAGTGCATTGTTGTGGTTGATTGCATATGCATCATTTAGTCAAGAGGCAATGTCTGTTAGTTTCGTGGAAACTAGTGGTTTGTCCCAAACCTAGAAGAGTGGGTTTGAAGGCTTAGAGGACGGGCCTTTGTTGTTATCGGTCTAGAAGAGTGGACCCGGTTTAATGTAAAAACCGAAAACTGATAACGGGTTGTCGGTCTAGAAGAGTGGACCCGGTTTAATGTAAAAACCGAAAAATGATAACGAGAGTCGGTACCGCATTGCATGAGTTGCATTGAGTTGTTGAGTCACATTGATATATGACATATGCATGAAGAGATGCTTATGTGTGAATGATAAGATTGTGGAAATGTGAGTGTATTCATGATGTGGGAATGCTTTGTGAATATTCATGTTGTCTATATATGTGGTAAATATATATGACTAAGAGGGTGAATTGTGGTGAGAAATATGGAGTTGAATTATATGATTACCTATATATATATAATCTTATGCTTTGATTATTATGGTTATATTTCTCACCCTTCTGCTGTTTTATAATGCTCTACGAGGCATTGCAGATTAGGATGCTGGAGTCTTTCTTTTGTGAAGTATAGCTTCATTCTTTTGAGTCGGACTGCTCTGATTATGTAACACCGGGTAGTTAGGCTGGTATAGTATTCTTTGTGATACATTGCGATGTATCAGCTGATGTGGCTTTGTAATTACCTGACATGATGTATTAATCTGGATATCTTATGTGTATGTGAATTAATATTTTGGAAATGATTAAATGATTTTATCTTCCGCTTAAATTTTAATGTTGGAATGTGATTTCTAAAACCATGAAAATGTTACATATTTTATGGAGCAAGTGTTAAAGTGTTTCATTGGTGAAATTGTGACATTCTTCCTTTATACCTTATTCTAAAATTTTCACTCTGATAAATTTGTATATGCATTTATTTAGGGGTATAGAAGGGGGTGTTACAATAGTGGTATCAGAGCAGGTCGGTCCGTCCGGCCAAGTTGTTAGAGTGTTTTCCCTGTGTGTTATTGATATGCGTGTGTTGCATTATCAATATTGGTCGTTCTTGTGTGGTTCTGTTGTTGGAATTAATAAGATGGTTGCAGGGAGGAATGATGAAGCGATCGCAGAAGCTTTGACAAGGTTGGCGGGAGCAATTGGGCAGAATCCTCCGGCCAATGTGAATGCGGGGAATGTTGTTGAAGATGAATTCCGTGCTTTGGGGAGGTTTCAAAGGAACAATCCTCCGATTTTCAAGGGAACCCATGAGCCTGACAAAGCACAGATTTGGTTGAAAGATGTGGAGAAGATTTTTCGGGTTATGAATTGCTCAGATGCACAAAAGGTGCAGTTTGGGACTCACATGCTCGAAGAAGAAGCTGAAGATTGGTGGGGTAATACTCGCCAAAGATTTGAAGAAGATGATATTGTGATCACTTGGGATCTGTTCAGAGAGACTTTTCTGGAGAAGTATTTTCCAGAGGATGTGCGAGGGAAGAAAGAGATTGAATTTCTTGAGTTAAAGCAAGGTAATTCGACGGTAGCGGAGTATGCGGCAAGATTTGAAGAGTTGATCAAATTTTGTCCTCATTACAATACTGCTAATGCCGAGAGGTCTAAGTGCCTCAAGTTCGTGAACGGTTTGAGACCCGAGATTAGGCAAGCTATTGGATATCAGGAAATCAGGCGGTTTTCTGAGTTAGTGAACAAGAGCAGAATCTATGATGAAGACAGTAGGGCTCGGTCTAGCCACTACAAGAGTTTAAGTGATAAGAAAGGAAAAGATCAATTAAGAGGAAAACCTTATGTGACTCCTGCAGACAAAGGGAAGCAGAGAATGGGTTATGGCAAGAGGCCAAGTGGGGGAGTTTCTACTCCGGTTAGATGCTATAACTATGGTGAAGCGGGACATCGTGCTCCCGAATGCAAAAGTGTTGAACAGAAGTGTTTCAAGTGTGGCAAGCCAGGCCACAAGGCTCTTGAGTGTAGAAGCGGTACCGGTGTGACTTGCTACAACTATGGTGAGAGAGGGCACATTAGTACCAAGTGTGATAAGCCTAAGAAGAATCAAGGGAGCGGAAAAGTGTTCGCTCTATCTGGATCTGAGACTGCTAGCGACGATCGATTGATCTGAGGTACGTGCTTCATTAATGGTACACCTTTGATCGCTATAATTGATACCGGAGCTACGCATTCTTTTATTTCTTTGGAGTGTGTTAGAAGGTTGAATCTTGAGTTGTCTGTGATTGGTGGCGGTATGGTTATTGATACTCCTGCTATGGGTTCGGTAACTACACCGTATATTTGTTTGAATTGTCCGTTGAGTATCTTCGGTAAAGATTTTGGAATTGATTTAGTGTGTCTTCACCTAGACCAACTCGATGTCATCCTTGGGATGAATTGGTTGGAATTCAACCGGGTATATATTAACTGTTTTGACAAGACGGTTATTTTTCCAGAATCGGACGTTGCAAGAGATTTGTTTATGACAGTGAGACAAGTGAAAGAATCAGTGCAAGATGGAGCTAAGGTATTTATGCTTATGGAAACTTTGAGAATTGGTGGAAGTGAAGAGATTGGTGCTTTACCAATTGTTAGAGATTTTCCGGAAGTTTTCCCTGAAGAGATAAAGGATTTACCACCGGAGCGAGAGGTGGAGTTTTCAATAGATTTGATTCCTGGAACTAGTCCGATATCGATGGCTCCTTATCGTATGTCGGCATCAGAATTGAAAGAGTTGAAGAGTCAACTTGAGTATTTGCTTGAAAAGAGGTTTATTCGTCCGAGTGTGTCGCCGTGGGATGCACCGGTGTTGTTGGTTAATAAGAAAGAGGGTTCTATGAGGCTCTGTGTGGATTACAGACAGTTGAACAAGGTGACTATCAAGAACAAGTATCCACTTCCGAGGATTGATGATCTGATGGATCAGTTGGTTGGTGCAAGTGTGTTCAGCAAGATTGATTTGAGATCTGGGCATCATCAGATTCGCGTGAAAGCTGAGGATATTCAGAAGACGGCCTTTAGGACGAGGTATGGACACTATGAGTATTCTGTGATGCCATTTGGTGTGACTAATGCACCAGGTGTATTTATGGAGTACATGAATAGGATTTTCCATCCTTATTTGGATAAGTTTGTGGTTGTGTTTATCGATGACATCTTGGTTTATTCGAAGAGCGAAGAAGAGCATGCCGAGCATCTGAAGATTGTGTTATCTGTGTTGAGAGAGAAGCAGTTGTTTGCAAAGCTTTCTAAGTGTGAGTTTTGGTTGAAGGAAGTTAGTTTCCTTGGTCATGTGATTTCGAGTAATGGTATTGCGGTTGATCCGTCGAAGGTTGAAGCGGTATCGCAAAGGGACACTCCGAAGTCAGTTTTTGAGATTAGAAGTTTCCTTGGTTTAGCCGGTTATTATCGGAAGTTTATTGAAGGATTCGCTAAGTTATCGTTGTCGTTGACGCAGTTGACTAGGAAGGGTCAAGCTTTTGTTTGGGATGCCAAGTGTGAAGTGAGTTTCCAAGAACTCAAGCGAAGGTTGACGACAACCCCTGTTTTGATTTTGCCAAATCCAGAAGAAGCGTTCGTTGTGTATTGTGATGCTTCTTTGATGGGTTTAGGAGGTGTGTTGATGCAGAATAACCAAGTTGTGGCTTATGCTTCGAGGCAACTCAAAGTGCATGAGAAGAATTATCCGACGCATGACTTAGAGTTGGCCGCCGTTGTGTTCGTGCTGAAACTTTGGAGGCATTATTTGTTTGGTGCGAGGTTTGAAGTGTTTAGTGACCACAAGAGTTTGAAGTATCTCTTTGATCAAAAGGAATTGAATGCAAGGCAAAGAAGGTGGTTAGAGCTATTGAAGGATTATGATTTTGGTTTGAATTACCATCCGGGTAAAGCGAATGTAGTAGCGGATGCATTGAGTCGGAAATCATTGCATATGTCGGCGTTGATGGTGAAAGAGTTGGAATTGGTCGAGCAATTTCGGGATTTGAGTTTAGTATGTGAGAGAACTTCTTTTGGATTTAAGTTGGGTATGTTAAAGCTTACAAGTGGTATTTTGGATGGAATTCGAGAAGGACAGAAATCGGATTTGAGTTTAGTTGATCGGTTGACTTTAATCAACCAAGGCCAAGGTGGT
This sequence comes from Lathyrus sativus, assembly GCA_963859935.3. Lineage (NCBI taxonomy): Eukaryota > Viridiplantae > Streptophyta > Magnoliopsida > Fabales > Fabaceae > Lathyrus > Lathyrus sativus. The sequence goes on along the minus strand of OZ012735.1, from coordinate 601,032,559 downwards.
GATTTTCGGATTGATGAGAATGGGATTATGAGATGTCGGGATCGAGTTTGTGTTCCGAATGTTGTTGAGCTTAAAAAGAGTATCCTTGAGGAAGGACATCGTAGCGGATTGAGTATTCATCCAGGTGCTACTAAGATGTATCAGGATTTGAGGAAAGTGTTTTGGTGGCCTAGTATGAAGAAGGATATTGCGGAATTTGTGTATTCTTGTTTGACTTGCCAGAAGTCAAAGATTGAGCATCAGAAGCCATCAGGTTTGATGAAGCCGTTGTTTATTTCTGAGTGGAAATGGGATAGTATCTCCATGGATTTTGTATCGGGTTTGCCGAGGACGCCGAGTAGTTTTGAGGCTATTTGGGTTATCGTGGATAGATTGACTAAATCTGCTCACTTTATCCCTATGCGTGTGGATTACCCGTTGGAGAAGTTGGCTAAATTGTATATTGAGAGGATTGTGTGTTTGCATGGTATTCCGTCGAGTATTGTTTCGGATAGAGATCCGAGGTTCACTTCGAGATTTTGGGAGAGCTTGCAGAGTGCTTTGGGTACTAAGTTGCGTTTGAGTTCAGCGTATCATCCTCAGACAGATGGTCAGACGGAGAGGACGATTCAGTCGCTTGAAGATCTTTTGAGAGCTTGTGTATTGGAGAAAGGAGGACCTTGGGATAGTTACTTGCCTTTGATTGAGTTTACCTACAACAACAGTTTTCATTCGAGTATCGGTATGGCACCATTTGAGGCGTTGTATGGTAGGCGGTGTAGGACACCATTGTGTTGGTTTGAGTCCAGAGAGAGTTTTGTTGTTGGACCCGAGATAGTTCAGCAGACTACGGACAAGATTAAAATGATTCGAGAAAAGATGAGGATTTCTCAGAGTCGTCAGAAGAGTTATTATGACAAGAGGAGGAAGGCACTTGAATTTTAAGAGGGAGATCATGTGTTTCTTCAAGTCACTCCGATGACAGGTGTTGGTAGGGCATTGAAGTCGCGCAAGTTGTCGCCGCGTTTCATTGGTCCTTATCAGATTTTGCAGAAGATAGGAGAAGTGGCCTATCGTGTGGCTTTACCACCTTCGCTTGCTAATCTTCATGACGTATTCCATGTATCTCAGTTGAGGAAATACATTGCGGATCCGTCTCATGTAGTCCAATTAGATGATGTGCAGGTGAGAGATAACCTGACTGTTGAGACATCACCTATGCGGATAGAGGATCGGAAATTGAAGCAGCTTCGAGGTAAAGAGATTGCTTTAGTGAAGGTCGCTTGGGGAGGACCGGCTGGTGGGAATGTTACTTGGGAGCTTGAGAGCCAGATGAAAGAGTCTTATCCAGAACTGTTTGAACCAGGTAACATTTTCGAGGACGAAAATTCCTAAAGTGGGGGAGGGTTGTAACAGCCCGAATTTCATTAAATAATTAATTATAGTAATTAATTGATTTAGTGGGATTTTTATTAATGTTGGAAATTAATTTTTATTAATTGGAATTAATAGAGAATTGAGAAGGAAATTGGAAGGAAGGAAAATAAAAGAAATATATATAATAGAGAAGGAAAAGAAAAGAAAATTGGAGAGAAACATTTGGAAAGAAAGAAGAAGAGAAATAGGGAAGAAGAAGAGAAAGAGAGGAGAAGAAGAGGAAAGTGGAAAATCATCAAGAACCAACATCAAAGCTCCGATTAATCGAGGTAAGGGTGAGAAATGTTTCTATTTGATCATTGCATGATGTTATATATGTTGGGTTGGGGTTTTGGTGTAGTTTCCATCCTTTTTCATTTAGGGCAAAAGTTAGAATAATCGGTAGAAATGTGATTTAATCGGTTGGAATTGAGTAATAATGCCGTAGAATAGTCGGGTAACATGTATTGATGTTGTTTTGAGCTGGTTTTGATGTTTGGGAGTTGGTTGGTGGTGGTTTGAGAAGGAGAAGACAGAACAAAATTCTGTTATGCGCAGGTTCGCTGGCCCTCGCCAGGCGAAGCCTAGCGCACGCTGGCGAATAATTATGATTAAGTCCCAGTGGACTTCGCTGGCGAGTTCGCCAGGCGAAGGTTGGTTAGCAAATGTTCGCCCAGCGAAAGTGCTGGCGAATGGTGGCGAACAAAGTAAGTAGCTATTGACTTTGGCTCGCTGGGGAGTCTCGCCAGGCGAAGGCCTATCGAGTGTTCGCTGAGAGGGTTCACCAGGCGAAGGTCCAGTGAAGGTTCGCTGCGGGGCCTCGCCAGGCGAATATGGGCGAATTTGACAGCATCTTTTCTTTGTTGTGGTTTCTATGTGTTGACGATTTAGTTGTTTCACATAGACTAATACCTCTACATTTTGAGTATGTATGTGATCTATTATGATGATATATGCTGTGGGTAGCCTACGGGCATGAATCCTAGAATTGTGATTTGAATGTTAATTGCATCAAGTATAAATACATGTGAACATAATAGGTGATTATGTGTGTATTATTTAATGAACTTGTGAATGCTTGATGTGAATACAATTATGTGATGAGTATGCATGAGAACATTGTGAACATGTGTGCATAACTTGTAATTGTATGATTGGTATTGTGATGTGCATACCTTGATTGTTGTGATATATGTTGTATGTGCAATCATTGTGTAATTCTTGAAGAGATGAATTATTAAATGCATGAGATTAAGATGCGAGAACGGTCTTAAGTGCATTGTTGTGGTTGATTGCATATGCATCATTTAGTCAAGAGGCAATGTCTGTTAGTTTCGTGGAAATTAGTGGCTTGTCCCAAACCTAGAAGAGTGGGTTTGAAGGCTTAGAGGACGGGCCTTTGTTGTTATCGGTCTAGAAGAGTGGACCCGGTTTAATGTAAAAACCGAAAAATGATAACGGGTTATCGGTCTAGAAGAGTGGACCCAGTTTAATGTAAAAACCAAAAAATGATAACGAGAGTCGGTACCGCATTGCATGAGTTGCATTGAGTTGTTGAGTCACATTGATATATGACATATGCATGAAGAGATGCTTATGCGTGAATGATAAGATTGTGGAAATGTGAGTGTATGCATGATGTGGGAATGCTTTGTGAATATTCATGTTGTCTATATATGTGTGGTAAATATATATGACTAAGAGGGTGAATTGTGGTGAGAAATATGGAGTTGAATTATATGATTACCTATATATATAATCTTATGCTTTGATTATTATGGTTATATTTCTCACCCTTCTGCTGTTTTATAATGCTCTACGAGACATTGCAGATTAGGATGCTAGAGTCTTTCTTTTGTGAAGTATAGCTTCATTATTTTGAGTCGGACTGCTCTGATTATGTAACACCGGGTAGTTAGGCTGGTATAGTATTCTTTGTGATACATTGCGATGTATCAGCTGATGTGGCTTTGTAATTACCTGACATGATGTATTAATCTGGATATTTTATGTGTATGTGAATTAATATTTTGGAAATGATTAAATGATTTTATCTTCCGCTTAAATTTTAATGTTGGAATGTGATTTCTAAAACCATGAAAATGTTACATATTTTATGGAGCAAGTGTTAAAGTGTTTCATTGGTGAAATTGTGACATTCTTCCTTTATACCTTATTCTAAAATTTTCACTCTGATAATTTTGTATATGCATTTATTTGGGGGTATAGAAGGGGGTGTTACAACACCAGCAGGTGTCAGCTCGTCCAGAATAGGTCGCAACTCATCCACCTCCAAGGCACCTTGCCTATATGACCATCTCATCGCTCGAGGGAGACCCACATTATTAGCTGGTATCCGATTCTCTCCTTTTTTCCAAGTGTTGGAAAATACTCATGAATCCAGAACTGTTACAAAATTAATATGGTTATTAAATTTAAAATAATTAATTATAACATAATAAACTAGATAAATAAAATTAATATACTAGATAAAATTTATCAAAACAAAATATACTAAATTAAAATAAATACCTGTAAGAAAGTCGGATAACCACCAAGCTGCTTACAGCTGAACATGGAAGCATCTCCGAGATATCTGTAAAGAGTAACCAACGCAGTTGCTCCCCAACTGTATCCTGATAAGCCATCCAAGTCTATAAACGGTGAGAGGTATCGTGCCTCGACAAGCGTAAACGTCTTGTCCGCGAAAATAGTGGAATCGACTAACATCAGCAAATAAGCTCTAGTGGCATAATGCCATCTAGATGCAGCTCTATGCTCTACGAACTGATCATATAACCACTCCAGCTTATAGTAGGAACCCCTGCAGTCACGGACTTGTTGTTGTGCTACTCTCTGTGACACTCCTAAATAATCAACAACCCACTCAACAACAAGCGCTTCACTGATATCTTGAGGGCTCCAGAAGACTCCCCTGATGGGCAAGTGAAGCAGGCAAGATACGTCATCTAGAGTAATCGTCATCTCACCAAACGGCATGTGAAATGAAGTTGTCTTTAGATGCCATCTCTCTGCAAATGCGGAAACTAGGTTTGTGTCTATCTTTGTTAAACTGGTCTCTGGAGTGAAGCTAGACCAGACCTAGATATTCAGCTCTCCATCTCTCTAGGTAGTTGTAGTGGAACCCTCTGAGTCAACTTCAATCCATGTCCCACTACCTTTAACTTTTCTTCGACCCTCTCTCCTGAAAACAATTAAAAATAAATATATTATAAAATTCAATATTAAAAATTCGAATTCTATTCAATATTAAATAATTTTCGTCTACTTACCTCACCGAACCATATACGGTTTGCAACATGTTGTTCGTACTTAACTAACAGAGATGTATCATAGGTCCTCCTGGATATCCAACAGGCTAGGATGCTGATGCAGATGCATCAAAATGCTCTTCTTCAGCCATTCTCGATGACTTGCCCCGTCCTAGTCCACGAGGGATCCTACCATCTCTGCCTCGTGTGCGCACCACTGAAAAAAAAATTAAAAATTAAAATAAATAAATAAATAAAATTAAAAATTAAAAATTAAAAAAAAAACAATGAACCGTAAGTCTTGAGCAAAGAGTTCTGGAGAAGAAACAGAAAATGTGTGTACCGGAAGACTTAAGTCAAGACATCCGGTTAACAAAATCAAAATTTCATGAACCGGAAGACCTGCATTAAGTCTTCCGGTGTAAAAACCCAAACAAATTACAAACCGAAAGACATGCGTTAAGTCTTCAGGTGAAGAAACCAAAACAAAGTACAAACCGGAATACTTACTCTTGGAGTTCCGGTATGTATTGGAAAACAAATGCATTCCGCAAGACTTGGTGGAAGAGTTCCGGTTTGTAAATGCAAATAGAAAGCTCCGGAAGACTTGAAATGGAAATGAAGTGAAAGTGAAAAAATTTACAAAATTATAGACATTTAAACAAGGGTATTTTGGTTCAATTTTATTTAGTGTAGGGGTGTGGGGATAAGTGTAGGGGTATGGGGTAAAATTTCCTTGAGAAAGATATGATGTCTTTGGATATAATTGAATATAATGAAGACATCATTAGGGATACAGAACAAACCCGTATCTAATTAATCATCAATAGTGGAAACTCAACTCACACTTGATTAATGTTAAGTCTTAAGTTCAATGATGAAAGTACACTATTATAGTGATTGAAGTACTTAATGATAGATACATCCTAAGGGGTAAAAGTACTTGGACCATAAGAATAAGTGTGGTACGATGAAGTTTTCCTCTTAATAGACATATATCATATATTTGATGGAATGCATAATTATGGGTGCATTTCTGATATAGTCTACTTATATGAGAATGAAATGGTGCCGCTTCATAGAGTTCAAGGGTCTGACTCTTAAATTTTCATGAAAAGGATATGAGACATATGACCTTATTAAATGTGTCATATTAATAATTCAATTAATGGTACCGAAATTTCATGTGTGAGTTATGCAAGCTTGTTCTAATGAATAATTAATTCAAAGTTTGTCTACCAATCTATTCGGGGATGAGTAAAAACCTAACTTACTAAGTATTGGTTCAAAATGTAAGATACCTTTATCTAAAACCATGAAATTTCATGAATAATGAATTTAGATATATTTTGAAAATGGTAGGGGATTGTTGGAGAAATTTCCAAAATATTAAATTGATAAATAATAATGGTTAAATTAACAAAATAAATGGCCAAAAGTTTTAACTGTCTAGAATAGAACCAGAGACCCTATAATGATTGAGTGCGCGGTCAAAAGGTGCAACCACCAGATTAACACAACTTTTCATGAAAAAGTTTGTTGCTATTGATATACAATGGCTCGCGAATGGTCATGTTAGAATCAAATGAAACATTGTTTCTCCACACCAATTGGTACATGTTTTCTTATAAATAGAGATACTTGTCAGCCATAAAAGATATATGAAAATAATATATTTTAGAGGAAAAATTTATATCTAAGTGATTTCTTTATTTTTCTTGTGCACGAGAATAAGTGAAGGAAATTTATTCTGTAAAATATCATGGATCGATATGCTTAATGTGAATGTGCAATTCATGTTAAAATTTCAAAAGTATCCTGAAGGGGATTCGTCGAATTACCCATTTGCATTCATTTTGGCTAAATTGGTGGAGGCGAATCGAACCTAAAGCTTAGTGTAAACACACATTTTGAGATTAATTTTGTGCAACTTTCATCATAACATTTTCATTTTCTTATTCAAGTTTTGCGGCGACCCCTAACACAAGATGTAACTTTCATTTTCATTTTCAAATCGTAGGATACCTTTATCTGAAACCATGGAATTTTCTTAATAATAAATTTAGATATATTTTGAAAATGGTGGGGGATTGTTGGAGAAATTTCTAAAATATTAAATTGATAAATAATAATGGTTAAATTACCAAAATAAATGGCCAAAAGTTGTAACTCTCTAGAATTGAACCAAAGACCTTATTATGATAAGGCATGTGGTCATAAGGTGCAACCACCAGATCAACACAACTTTTCATGAAATAGTTTTCTATTATTGATATATAATGGTTTGCGAATGGTTATGTTTAAACCATTAAAACATTGTTTCTCCTCACCAATTGGTACAAGTTTTTCTATAAATAGAGATACTTGTTAGGCATAAAAAAGAGACACAAAAAACTACCTGTTTCAAGTGCCAAAAATTATATCTAATCATTTTTTTATTTTTCTCATGCACGAGAATAAATGAGAAAACTGTATTCAGTAAAATATAACTAATCGATATGCTTAATGTGAATATGCGATTCATGTTAAGGTTTTCAAAGTATCCTGAAGGAGATTCGCCGGTTAACCCTTTTGCATCTAATTTGTATAAATTTGTGGGGGGAAATCGAAGCTAAAGCTTAGTATAAACACACGCTTTGGAATTATTTTGTGCAACTTTCGTCGTACCGTCTTCAACACCTTCTTCTTGTTCGTGTTTTACAGTAGACCCCCAACACAAGATCTAACATTTTTAGACTAATCCTGAGCTCCAATCACTCTTTGATACCACCAAGTTTAAAATGAAAAGGAGAACCTATAGCCACTCAAGTCAGAATAAGTGAGATGATTGTGTAATCCTTCAACTTCTGAACGACCTCTTTGCATTATGGTGACTACGTGACAAGTATGTCCTAGAAGTTCTTGCGATTCATTTATATCCCCCCTCATTGCTAACATAAAACCCGTAAATATTGTTGGATGAACCATAAATGTACACTTTTATAGATTTAGCTTTATGCTAAAACTCCTTAGGAATTTTTAAAATACAATATAAACCAACTATGCGGTCTTCCTCCATGGTTGATTTGATGATCATGCCATGGTAAAGAAAAACACTTTTACAAAGTCAAAGCTTGGAGGGAGAATATTTTGTTTATTGAATAAAGGAAATGGCTTTTAAATAACCTTTACACAAAATAAAATAGAGAAAAAATAGTCCACTAAACAAACCCTAAGAATGTGAACATAATGGCTAGATAACAAGTTAAAGAAACCACTTAACTCTAACAACAACACTACTGATTTCATTCTAATTAATAAATTAGTTTAAAATAAAAACAAATTTAACATCCTCCCTTAAACATAATGCTACTACTAGCAAATAATTTAATTTGGCGGTGAACACACTCTTAGTAGGGTGTGCAAGTTTTAAAGAATTTGTCATCACATCACTTATTCATGAGTATTGCAGTAAACTAGTTCTACAGTTTCATCATTTGAGAGTTCACGAAAGAAATGTAAGTGAACATCAATGTGTTTGCTACGACCATGCATCACGTGACTTTTAGCAAGTTTAATAACATTCATATCAATAGAGAACTCAATGACGTCAATCATAACATTTTAGTAGATATCATATCAATTAATAAGATCCATATCAATAGAGAACGCTATGACATCAAACGTAGCAATTTAACACATATCATATATTTTCAGCAATTAACATAGCACAAAATTAGGATTAACATCAACCCTAAGGGGTTTTATACAAACTCATTTAAGGTTCAATTCATTCATCAATAGGAGAAACATAAAAGAGAGAAAGGGAAAGAGGATAAGGACTCCCGACTACTCCTCATGATTAACACATATATTGAGTAAGTCTCTCCTCTTACCCCGAATTTGCATAAAAGTTTTGAACTTTGACTATGGAGATTCTCTTCTTCATTTGGTCTCTTAGGGTTGCCTCCACTCTCTTCTTACTCGTTATTTTCCAAAACATCTACGTACTCTCTTTTCTCTATTCTCTCTTCTACATAAATAAAAAACCCTATTTATTTTTATTTCATTAATCACACTAATTCCCTTAATTCCACATAATTCTACCTACTTACTTATTTTTATTTAAAATTCTATTTCACTTTCCACTCACAAATTCTCTCCATTTCTACCAATTAATTTATTAAACTAATTAAATAAATTATACCAATTCTCCTTAATTACTATTTAAATTCTAATTTAATATTAAAATCAATATTTTCTACTTCTATATAGTTCAATTATTAAAAAATTTAAATAAATTCTACCCAACGACTCATTAACTCATATAATATTAATTAATCACACAAAGATATTCTTAAATAAAATATATAGAAAAAATATCATTAACAAAATGTTATAATAAAAATTGGGGTGTTACATTCACTGCATTTATACTATATTTGACTAATTCTTCTAAGATATGACAAAATTTGAAAGATAATATAAAATAGTTGATTCCAAAATCATTGTGAGGGGTACGGGATTTGGTGTCACTCCATCAAAACTGTATAAGCAGACAAAGAAAAAAATCCTAGCAACAAAGAAGTGATGGATACTTTGGAGGAATTGAAAGCTCAGATTCGTGAATTACAGAAGGACAAAGAGAGATACATGTCGGAAAGGCGCTCTCCAGAGAATAAAGCTACTAGTGACAAAGATAGTATCGGTTGTCCGCAGAAGCTTCCAGAGGTAATTGTATATATTATATTGAAATTAATTTAGCATAGTTTTCTTAATTGACACATTAATCGGCATCATTACTTGTTTAGGGCATTTCACCTTGTCGGCTATATTTATCGTCACCAACTTATCGCATGGTTGGCAAGGGAAAGGTGCATAACAATGTGGGAGACTTACTTCACCAGAAACCGCTCCCTGCTGGATTTTTGAAAGTATCGGTTGATATTGCGTTAGAGGGGGGTGCGTTGTTGCCTATACCAGATGATGTTTCAGACGCGACAATGGTGGGAGACGCAATAGGAGCGTATGTTGCATGGCCGACAAATCTCATTTTCATAGATGATGAGGTAGGTTGAACACCATTATGAACCTTGTAATACTCAAATGTTTTATGACCCATACATAAAAGTTATTCTTACATTTACATTTTCTTATTTACATGATGATCTTAGACTCCTACAAAATCCAAATCAAAAGATAATAGAATTATTGTGCGGGATACCGATTCAGCTGCATCAAAGAAACAGGAACTACAACAGTTACATGATTATCTTATTATACATTAATTACTGAACTTATATATGACTTTTAGGTTCATGATCAGCAGTTGCAACAAGTCAGTAAGGGTAAGATGCCTGAATCTTCCAAGGTGCCCAACAAAAAAAAGGTCGAGCCAAAAAAAGCATATGTTCCTCGATTTAGGATGTGCTTTGAAACATATGTAGGAACAACAGATGTGACTGAGAGTGGCATCCGTCAAATACCTATGGATGAAGGTATTTTCGGGTTTGAATATGCCGAAACAATTGCTAAGGAGGATTTTGACCAGGTTTTCCAACATTCTGAATTGGGCGTCGGTGTTATGCATTCCTACATCAGGTACTCCGATCCATTTTAATTAAATAATTGAACATTTTAAGATTTGCTCATTTAACTGAATATTCTAATGTTGATTATGTTTTTTTTAGGCTCTTGTATGACAAGTTGTTGGTCTCGAATGATTTGACTTCAATATTCGCATTCTTATCTGCTAGCTGTATCAACTCACGGACAATAGATCAGACACTAGATGCAGTCAAAGATTACACAGTCCAAAGATTTATGGCCGCGACTACAGAGAAGTTGTTCTTGTTGCCATATAATACTGGCCACAGGTTAGATTTTATTCTAAATTCATTTATTATAATTATTCGATTTTTGCCATTCTATATAACGTTTCCATCTAAACTGTTGTCTTATTTTATAGTGGACACTAGTTGTTGGTCGCGATTAATCTGATGAAATAAATAGTGTATTATATAGATTCATTGGATGGCTATACAACAAAATATCCTGATCTGAAGAACATGGTTGATACGTAAGTGATGAGATATACTGTTCTGAATAATTATATATCTTTATTTATTATGTGACATTGTTCTAAATATGTGTTTATATTATGTTAGAGTTATACAAATATTCAGAGTACAAAGACATGCAACAGTGCCAAAAAGCAAACCTAACAACATCAGCTGGATCAGAGTGGAGGTATATTTTCTCATGTTTGACTGTTATAGTGGTTCTACTTGATAAAACTATTTAAACTATATATCCTGATAAATGTTCATTTGTTTTTTCCATTTACAGTGTCCTCGTCAGCACAATGGAATTGACTGCGAATATTTTTTATTGCGCTTTATCAAAGAAATTATTCTTTCTGGTCAAATAGAGATTCCAATCATGGCATGGATCAATTCATAAGTTATATGATTCATTTTGATAATTAACTGATATTTCATCTGAGTAATTAGTTTTAAAATTAAATCATGCATGTTTTGTTATATTATGTAGTACTTTGATGAATACAAGTGCGGTAGTTACTCAAAAACAAGATTGGAAGAAATTAAGGAGAATTGGTGTCAATTTATTCTTGAGTTGAGAATTGTATAACGTATCTATTTGTAAAGTTATTGGATTTGTAATTATAGGTAAATTGAATGTATTTGTGATGTTGTAATATATTTAAGCAGGTTTATGTGTATTAAAATGGTTATGGGCAAAGTGATGAATACACATAAATAAGGCCAAAGTAATTGTTATATATACGGCCAAACTGTTGAATTAAAGGCCTGAATTATAAGCAGGGAATGTAATTGTTATAAGCAGGTTTATCGAAAAATATATAAAATATTTGATTATTTAAAAAATAATAATTTCAAAATCGTGAAGAATAGACAGCGCTTTTAAAAAAAGCGCTGCTAAAGGGGGTAAAGAGAGGCCTAAAAAAGCGCTGCTATAGGTTGGAAAAGGGGGGGGGGGGGTCTAAGAAAGCGCTTTAAAAAAAGCGCTGCTAAGGGGGGGGGGGGGGGGGGGTCTAATAAAGCACTTTAAGAAAGCGCTGCCAAAGGGGAGGGTCTAAGAAAGCGTTTTTAAAAAGCGCTGCTAAAGGGGGGAGGGGAAGGGGGAATAGGCAGCGCTTATAAAAGCGCTGCTAAAAGTGCTGGTAAAGGGAGCCTATAGCAGCGCTTATGAAGTGAAGTTAATTCCTTAGCAACAAATGAGCTTCGTGATTTTGAGTTTTTAATGTCGATAATTATTTGATTTGAAATATTATCCGCAATTAATGTGGTTAGCAAGCTTTTACAATCCAATGATATGGTTATTGATGTTGCTATGGAAATAAATAACGGGATTTATTTCATTTTTTAAAGAATATAGAGAAATCAATTTTAAAAATGTCATGAATTATGCTACAAAAAATTATTTTTGAATTGAATATTGATCCAATATTTTCTCAAAGACGTATAATTCAAAGAAAAAGAGAGTTTGTCGAGAATTTAAGTACCCCACGAGTTGAGCTATCTGAAAATGAATCATTTAGAGTTAATATTTTCTTTACCTAGTCGATCAAGCTATTGCATCTCTTAATAAGAGATTTGAACAATACCAACAATATGAAAATGTTTTTTGTTCGGAGAGATTTTCACTATGGAGCATTGAACATTGTGAGACTTCCTTTCTAGAACAACGCCTTTGTGAAAGACACACCACAATACTCACCCCAAATTGTAAGGTGATAGGCGTATGAATTCTCCCACTTATAAATGCTCAAGTTTTTATATTTCTAGCCAATGTGAAACTATCACACATACTACTCACACTTGTTATACTTAACATCTTCTTAAAATTTACAATCATTGAATAATACAAGTTTTGAGTCTTGTTGTAGTTATTTTAAAAAGACATTGAAACATAATGAACACTCTAATTTTGATGGAAAAGAATTATGTGCAGGTAGGAAATTTTTAACCTATTGATATATTAAGATTTTTGAAAGGTATGAATTTTTATCCTAATATAATTATTGCATATAACTTTTTTTTACTATTTTTGTGATAATTGTATCGGCAGAAAATAGTTTTTAAAATTGAAATTGTTAAAATTGAATAATTTATTTTAAAAATGCTAGAAGGGAGGATTTTTTTAAGTAGCTAGAAGTTACTTTGATAATATTGACAAAAATTGACTTCTTTTTTTTTTAATATTAATTACATAGATAAATAACTAATTTTGATGTTGTTGATACTATTTATAATTTAAATAAATAATGCTGTTTTTAAATATTTTTTATTAAAAGTTTATTTTTATTATTTGTCATGCATCTAAAAAAACCATGATCGGTATATATATGACTTTATTATAATAAGAACTCTACACGATAAAAAAGAAACAAACTACTTGTCAAAATGGAATAAACACGTGGAAATGCTTTGGACCTCAAGAGACTTAGAGTGACCACACTACCGTTTGCCTTTTTGTCTTTTTAATAGATATTATTTTTGTTTTTAAATAAAAATTATTCTTAAACTTTTTTTTGTAAAAGTAATTTATTTATAATAATTTATTACTTTATTTTATTTAAAAAATAAAAAATAATTAAAACAAAGAAAATTAATTATCTTTTTTAAGAAAAAACTTCCACAAAAAAGAATTAAAAATATATAAATTTAAAAAAGAAAATTGTGTTGTAAGTATTAAATCTTAAATAAATAATTTACATAAATTTAATTCAACAATAATATACTAGTTGAACTATATCATACATCAATATTAAATGTACTAATATTTTCAATATCAAACAAAACTAATAACAAATAAACTTTATTTTACGTAAAATATTTTCTAACTTTTAGTAAATAAATCAAGTAATTTCTACAATATTTGAGGACAATATAGACATTATTCTTAATTTTTTTTGTAAAAATAATTTATTTACAATGATTTATTACTTTATTTTATTTAAAAAATAAAAAATAACTAAAGCAAAGAAAATTAATTATCTTTTTTAAGAAAAAACTTCCACAAAAATGAATTAAAAATATATAAATTTTTTTAAAAACTATTGATTTATAAATAAATTGTGTGGTAAGATATTAAATCTTAAATAAATAATTTACATAAATTTAATTCAAAAATAATATACTAGTTGAACTATATCATACATTAATATTAAATGTACTAATATTTTCAATATCAAACAAAACTAATTAATAACAAATAAACTTTATTTTACGTGAAATATTTTCTAATTTTTAGTAAATAAATCAAGTAATTTCTACAATATTTGAGACAAGCTAGACATTATTTTTGGACGTTACTAAAATGTTATGATTGCACCGCAAGAGACTAAGGGACAATGAATCACCGCTTACTTTTTTGTTTGCTTAAAAGATTCTATTTTCATTGATAAATATAAATGTTTTAAAATAATATTTTTTTTCTTTTCAAATTCCTATCTAATTTTAAACTATATTGAAAAATACTATATATTTTTGTAGAAAATAATAATAAATAAGATTTTTTTTTTATCATTGTGTATCTATATATATCGCTCCTTTTCTATCTATTTGCTCACAGCATAAGCTTTCTTCCTTGAATTGAAACACAAAAATATCCTCCACGCTACTAAACTTACTACACCTAAGATGACAAAACCAGGTTACATAAACGCTGCTTTTCGTTCATCTAAGAACAACGAAGCTTACTTTTTCATCAATGAAAAATACTTGCTGATAGATTACGCTCCAGGAACCACCAACGATAAAGTTTTGTATGGACCAACTCCTGTTCGTGATGGTTTCAAATCACTCAGTCAAACCATATTTGGAAGCTACGGAATAGACTGTAGCTTCGACACCGAAAACAATGAAGCATTCATCTTTTATGAGAACTTTTGTGCTCTCATAGACTATGCTCCACATTCCAACTGAGACAAAATCATCTTAGGTCCTAAGAAAATTGCTGACGTGTTTCCTTTCTTCAAAGGAACCGCGTTTGAAACCGGAATAGACGCGGCATTCAAATCAACCTTGGGCAAAGAAGTTTACTTATTCAAAGGAGATCATTATGCTCGTATAGACTATGGAAGCAACAGTATGGTTAATAAAGAAATCAAAAGCATTAGCAACGGGTTTCCTTGTTTCAGTAACACAATCTTTGAGAGTGGAACGGATGCGGCGTTTGCTTCTCACTTGACAGATGAAGTTTACTTTTTCAAAGATGATTACTATGCACGTGTTAAGGTAACACCAGGCCGAACAGATGATAAACTTTTGGGTGGTGTGAGGAAGATTGTTGACTATTGGCCATCTCTTCGTGGCATTATACCTCTTGAGAATTAACCGAGGCTGTGATAGTTTGCTGCTATGAAAATTAAGAATAAAGATCCTTGTTGTTGTTCTTGTTGATGTATGTTTTTTCTTCTGTTGTTTGCTTATGTTTCTTGATGTAATAAAAGTGTGGTTCTTGGATGTTTTCCACACATTGTAAGCCCTACTTAAGGTGAATAAAATAAAAACCTATGGCACTTAAAAACCATAGTTTATACATTTTGTGTTAAGTGAGTTTGTTTGATTTGTAAATGAATGAATATGTTTGACAATTACTCAATTATTAGTGTAGTAACAGTATGTTCATTGGCAGAGCTTCTAGGAAATCTCAATTGGAAGCATTATAAAAAAAGAAAAAACATATTGACCACACTTAAAAATGTAAAACCAATAGGAAACAGATAAGTGTATAAATTAATAATATAGTTAATATAGGTTATGTGGTATAAAAATGATGAGAAAAAATACAAGAGAATGGTCAATAATAAAGATGTTAATGAGGTTTATAAATATACCATTGAAATGAAATGTGTAGTGCAAGTATATGTTGATCATTCTGTTAAAGGCATAGTTGGAATTAATATTGAAGAAGATGAACAAGGTGATAAAATTAATGTTGAAGAAGATGAACAAGGCGATGAAATTAATGTTGAAGAAGATGAACAAGGTGATAATAGAATTAATGATGAAGAAGATGAACAAGGTGATAATAGAATTAATGATGAAGAAGATGAACAAAGTGATGGTAAAATTATTGTTGAAGAAGATGAACAAGGTGATGATGGAATTAATGTTAAAGAAGATGAATAAGGGGATGGAATTAATATTGAAGAAGATGAGCAAGGTGATGGGAATAATGTGGAAGGAGATGAACAAAGTGATGTTAAATTAGATGATAATGATGATGGTAAGAATGAAGCTGCTGGTATATTATTTCATGATAGTGAGGATGAAAGGGATCTTGGGTTAGATGATGATTTTGGCATAATTGGTAAAGAAGGTGATGTCAATGGGAAAAAAGTTTGGGTAAAATGTGTTGCAAAGAAGCACTGGCACACTCCAAAAAAAATTGTGAGTGGTTTTGATAATATTGGTTCATCTAGTTTTGTGGACAATGTGATGGAGATTAACTATGTTAGTAATGAGCTTGGTAGTAGTGACCTAGATGCTTCAGATCATGAGAAGGAACCAAGGTATGATAAGTTTAGAGTGGAGGAGTTGGACGAAAATTATAAGTTCAAAGTGGAATTGAAGTTTTTATCACTTGGTGAATTTAAGGAAGCAATTAGTGAATGACCAGTATTGAATGGGAGAGATAAGATATGTAAAAATGACAAAGTTAGAGTAAGGGTAATTTGCAAGGAAAAACATGGGTTTTTGGTACTTGTAAGTAAAGCTGGAAATAAGTGCACATATAGAATGAAAATATGGTTTGATACTCACACGTGTGCTAGGGTATTAAATAACAACTCAACAAATTCCACGTGGGTAGCTAAGACTGTGGCGGCAAGGATGGAATCTTCTAGCAATGTTAAGATTCATGATATTTTTTATGAAATTATGAGTAATTTTTCTGTTGGAATAACTATGAACAAGACATGTAAGGCTAAATAAATTACAAAACCTATGGTTGAAGTTGATGCGACAAAGAAATACAACTTGTTGTGCGGGTGCTTTATGTAACACCTTAATTACCCGTGCGATAATTATAATAAAAATCATAGTAAATTGAAAATTAACATGCAATTTGGATGCTACAATTCGACATACACATGTTCATGCTATTAGACATATAACACATATAAAGTTCACAATTGTATAATAATAATAATAATGCAAATTCACATGTTCAACTTCAACTTTTACTGCAACGGAATCATTAACAATGAATATTCAAAACATCATTATAAGGTATTATAGTTAAACTAAACATCAAACATAACAAAACACAGAAACATTCTACCCCCGGTGTTACACATCAGAGCAGACGCCAACTCAACAGAAATAAAAGGAAGAGAACCCTCTTCCATTCACATCTACGTCTCTATTGCGGATTATCTGCACGATGTCCATGTGAAGGCAACATTCGAACAGAAGGGGTGAAATATCACAATTATATAAACCAATGCATGCTAATAAGTAATCATCATATTATTACATGCACAATCACCCATTCCACCAATCACCATTCCACACAAATCCAAACACAACATCAAAATAATTATGTAATGCAATGAGACTCAACAACTCGACTCAATGCATGTGGTACCAAATTGTGAACTCTCAAGTTCACTCGCTTTGATCCCCACCTACGATCTGAGCACAACAAAATCATTACCATCCTTATAGGTAACGCTTCACTATTCCATCACCATAGAAATTAGATACTCGCACCCAATCCATCACCATAGAATTGAGGCTCACAAAAACGGACCACCGTCCAACACCATGAATGCATGCAACATCATATACATCCAACAACAACAATGGGTACCATGACATTCACCATAGCCAGGTACTACACCAATGTTGGCCACTATGCACCAAACACATACTATAAATAGTCAACAATAGTAATGTAATAGTATAGCAAGCAACAACAATGCATTTCCGAATATGTCACACCATAACATAAACACTACAATGCATTTAACACCATCACACATCAATTAATTCAAATTTAACTACTACAATCATTTTTAAATTAAAGTTCGTCATGTCAGCTTCTTATATCTTCGAACGGACACCCAAATTAGACACCCGAAACTCAAGATATGATTTTTCAAAGTTTTTCACATTTTCCTCCCAGTATAATCGGTTACACCAAATGCAGTAACCGGTTACACCCCTGTAACCACGCCACTGCTAGCCACTATTTTCATAGTGTAACCAGTTACACCATTTCTAATAACCGGTTACACCTCCTCAATTTTTCCCAAAAACACAGTTTTTCAACAGTGTAACCGGTAACACCATTTCTGGTAACCGGTTACACACGTAGCAGAATCACTTTTCTGCTACTTATCAGTACAAAAATCACTTTTTTATGCATCTCAAAACCCCACTTTTCTTACAAAATGAGTATTCCGTTATTTTACTCATAAATCACTTTTTATAAAAGTCATAAAAACCCAATTTTTCTCAAGAAGCTCATATACTCGAGTTCCGACTCAGACTCGCAACAATTTACAACAACACACATCCATCATCATGCAATCCACCCAATACATGATTTTAAAAACATCAACACATAATTCATCAATAAGAACATTCCAAAGTACTTTTTCAAACATTTCATTATTGATATGCATTTCAAAATTGGTCCTTGTAACTGAAATGTATTTTAGAATTGATCCTTCTAACTGATATTAATTTTGGAATTGATCCTTGTAATTGCACAAATTAAAACTGTTTTTCATTTTCTTACTGATTTGCATGGGTTGATCCTTATATTTGAAGAAATGTTTGGAAAGGTGGAGCACATGCTCTGTCTTAGGCATTTATATGCCAATTTCAAAAATAAGTTTAGGGGAGGCACACAGATTAGAAACTTAAAGATAGGAGCTGCTAAAGCAACATATATTTAAGCTTAGGATGCTAATATGAAATAATTGAATGCTATTAATGTGAAGACTTGGGAGTGGGTGTCCAAAATACCTACCAAAGCATTGTGTAAGCATACATTTTATTTCTATTCCAAATGTGATATTCTTATGAATGATGTGTCTAAAGCATTGTGTAAGCATACATTTTATTTCTATCCCTTTCATGATAGTGAGGATGAAAGGGATCTTGGGTTAGATGATGATTTTGGCATAATTGGTAAAGAAGGTGATGTCAATGGGAAAAAAGTTTGGGTAAAATGTGTTGCAAAGAAGCACAGGCACACTCCAAAAAAATTGTTAATAGATTCAAAATTTAAGGTAAGATTGATTGCAAAATTAAAGAATATAATCAATTTGAAGTTTAAAATTCTCAAGGTGATAGATATATGGTTTAAATATGTCATTGTTGTTGGAAATTGGCGAGATTTTGGTTTTCGCCTCAGTGTTTTTTCTTAAAAAGGTTATCATTGATGTTGAGACTTATTTGGTTTTCATTGATGTTTTTTTTTATTTAAAAAACATTTATATTCCAATTGTTAAATTAGATTGTGATGTGACTTTATTGTTCCCCGAAAAATTCCTTAAATATTCTTTCTTGTTTTAGTAATTAGAGTTGACAAATTTGAAATTCCAATGGAGGCGACAGAGATAGACGAAGTAAGCATATGACAGAGTTAGATAACTGAGGTGGAAGAAAGGAGCATTCGATTTAGGTAGTCGATCGAGGTAAACAATTGAGGTAGATGAAAGGAGCACATGATTCATCCATTATTCATGTTCGAAATTTTCCATTGTTGTAAGATAAAGTATGTTCCTTTCATCCATATTTGGTGTTTGTTTTTGAAAATTATAGATAAAATTTTCAGGGATGAGTTTTTGTTTGAATTTTTAATATGGGGTAGATTTGTTAGGGACACTGTTTTCTATTACAAAAGAGACATGAACATGCAATATATGACATGGATCCATATAAGTGGAGGTTCTTTGAAGCTAATGGTATATTGAAAAAGATAAGTTATCTTGATCATTCAAAATATAGGTTATGTGGTATAAAAATGATGAGAAAAATACAAGAGAATGGTCAATGATAAAGATGTTAATGAGGTTTATAAATATGCCATTCAAATGAAATGTGTAGTGCAATTATATGTTGATCATTCTGTTAAATGCATAGTTGGTATTAATGTTGAAGAAGATGAACAAGGCGATGAAATTAATGTTGAAGAAGATGAACAAGGTAATGGTAGAATTAATAATAAAAAAGATGAACAAGGTGATGGTAAAATTATTGTTGAAGAAGATGAACAACGTGATGATGGAATTAATGTTAAAGAAGATGAATAAGGGGATGGAATTATTATTGAAGAAGATGAGCAAGGTGATGGGAATAATGTGGAAGGAGATGAACAAAGTGATATTAAATTAGATGATAATGATGATGGTGAGAATGAAGTTGCTGGTATAATATTTCATGATAGTAGGGATGAAAGGGATATTGGGTTAAATGATGACTTTGGCATAATTGGTAAAGAAGGTGATGTCAATGGGAAAAAAGTTAGGGTAAAATGTGTTGCAAAGAAGCACAGGCACACTCCAAAAAAATTGTGAGTGGTTTTGATAATATTGGTTCATCTAGTTTTGTGGATAATGTGATGGAGATTAACTATGCTAGTGATGAGCTTGGTAGTAGTGACCTAGATGCTTCAGATCATGAGAAGGAACCAAAGTATGATAAGTTTAGAGTGGAGAAGTTGGACGAGAATTATAAGTTCGAAGTGGGATTGAAGTTTTTATCACTTGATGAATTTAAGGAAGCAAATAGTGAATGACTAGTATTGAATGGGAGAGATAAGATATGTGAAAAATGAAAAAGTTAGAGTAAGGGTAATTTACAAGGGAAAACATAGGTTTTGGGCACTTGTAAGTAAAGCTGGAAATAAGTGCACATATAGAACGAAAATATGGTTTGATACTCACACGCGTGTTAGGGTATTAAATAGCAGCTCAACAAATTCCACGTGGGTAGCTAAGACTATGGCGGCAAGGATGGCATCTTCTAGCAATGTTAAGATTCATGATATTGTTTATGAAATTATGAGTAATTTTTCTGTTGGAATAACTATGAACAAGTCATGGAAGGCCAAATAAATTACAAAATTATCTATGGTTGAAATTGATGCAACAAAGAAATACAACTTGTTGTGCGGGTGCTTTATGTAACACCCTAATTACCCGTGTGACAATTATAATAAATATCATAGTAAATTGAAAATTAACATGCAATTTGGATGCTACAATTCAACATACACATGTTCATGCTATTAGACATATAACACATATAAGGTTCACAATTGTATAATAACAATAATGCAAATTCATATGTTCAGCTTCAACTTTTATTGCAACGGAAACATTAACAACAAATATTCAAAACATCATTATAAGGTATTATAGTTAAACGAAACATCAAACATAACAAAACACAGGAACGTTCCACCCCCGATGTTACACATCAGAGCAGACGCCAACTCAACAGAAACAAAAGGAAGAGAACCCTCTTCCGTTCATATTTACGCCTTTATTGCGAATTATCTGCACGATGTCCATGTGAAGGCAACATTCGAACATAAGGGGTGAAATATCACAATTATATAAAGCAATGCATGACAATAAGTAAGCATCATATTATTACATGTACAATCACCCATTCCACCAATCACCATTCCACACAAATCCAAACACAACATCAAAATAACTATGCAATGCAATGAGACTCAACAACTCGACTCAATGCATATGGTAACAAATTGTGAACTCTCAGGTTCACTCGCTCCAATCCTCACCTACGATCTGAGCATACTAAAATCGTTACCATCACCATAGGTAACGCTTCACTAATTCCATCACCATAGGAATTAGCTACTCACACCCAATTCATCATCATAGAATTGTGGCTCGCAAAAAACGGACCACCGTCCAACACCATGAATGCATGAAACATCATATACATGCAACAACAACAACAGGTACCATGACATTCACCATAGTCAGGTACTACACCAATGTTGGTCACTATGTACCATACACATACTATAAACATTCAACAACGATAATATAATAGTATAGCAAGCAACAACAATGCATTTTCGAATATGTCACACCATAACATAAACACTCTAATTCATTTAACACCATCACACAACAATTAATTCAAATTTAACTACTGCAGTCATTTTTAAATTAAATTTTGTCACATCAGCTTCTTAACACTTCAAACGACACCTAAATCGGATATCCAAAACTCAACAAATGATTTTTCAAAGTTTTTCACATTTTCCTCCTAGTGTAACCGATTATACCAAATGCAATAACTGATTACACCCCTGTAACCACGCCACTACTAGCCACTATTTTCATAGTGTAACCGGTTACACCATTTCTGATAACCGGTTGCACCTCCTCAATTTTGCCTAAAAACACAGTTTTTCAACAGTGTAACCGGTTACGCACGTAGAAGAATCACTTTTCTGCTACTTATCAGTACGAAAATCACTTTTTATGCATCCTAAAACCCCACTTTTCTTACAAAATGAATATCCCGTTATTTTACTCATAAATCACTTTTTATAAAAGTCGCAAAGACCCAATTTTTCTCAAAAATCTCATATACTCGAGTTCCGACTCAGACTCGCAACAATTCACAACAACACACGTCCATCATCATGCAATCCATCCAATACATGACTTTAACAACATCAACACATAATTCATCAATAAGAACATTCCAAAACACTCAATTCAACTAAAACATCCAACATAGCATAATCATATCATTCACATTACACAATTTCAACCAAAACACATCAACATAATATGACCATACAATTGTAAGGTTCAAAGCATGAGAAAAGAAACTCTAACAAAGTAATCAAATCCCCGCCCACAATCATCACGCAAACCTATATAGAATAGAAACCCCACTCTTACCTTAGATTCTTGCAAGGTTCTTCAAGAATGGATTCTCTCTTCTATGCCCTAACTCTCTTCCTCTTTTCTTCTCCTTTTTCACGTTCTTCTATTTTCTTCAATTTCATGTGTCTCGTACTTTTCTCTCAACTTCTCCCTTTCTCTTATTTTAATATAATTATATTATTATCACTTATTCCTAATAATAATAATAATAATAATAATAATAATAATAATAATAATAATAATAATAATTTTCACTATTTATTTAATTTAAATAATTTCCACCTATTATTAAATTAAATAAATAATAACTAATATTAAATAATTAGTTCTACTCGCAACACCCCAAACACCTTAAATTTTCTAATTTATAAGGTCATTATCCTACACCAATGGTATCTCAAATACACCAAAACAATCAACACATATACACATAATTTAATTACAAAAAATAAATTAAAAATAAATGGAGTGTTACACTTTACAAAGTTAAGGAGGGTAAATTTTGGAAACACTTGTAAGACTAATGTGGAAATGGTTGGAGCAACACTACTACTAAAGTTTGGTATCTTTTTATTTATTTTTTTGTTAATGAACTTAAGAAGAGCTTCACAACAACTTGCAGGCCATTTTTAAAAGTTGATGGATGTCATCTTAAGACCAAGTATAGAGAGACTTTTATTATTGGTGTTCGTAGAGATCCAAATGACCAATACTTTTCCCTAGCTTTAGGTGTTTGTTAATTTGAAACAAAGGAGTCACAAAGGTGGTTTCTTAATTTAATTTTGGAGGACATTGGTCAAGAAAAAAATATGATTTTTCATTTCTAACAAAAAAAATGTACTTTTTCAAACATTTCATTATTGATATGCATTTCAAAATTGGTCCCTGTAACTGAAATGTATTTTGGAATTGATCCTTTTAACTTATATTAATTTTGGAATTTATCCCTATAACTGACATTTATTTTGGAACTGATCCTTGTAATTGCGCAAATTGAAATTGTTTTTCATGTTCTTACTTATTTGCATGGATTGATCCATGTATTTGAAGAAATGTTTGGAAAGGTGGAGCACATGCTCTGTCTTAGGCATTTATATGCCAATTTCAAAAATAAGTTTAGGGGAGGCACACAGATTAAAAACTTAATGATGGGAGCTGCTAAAGCAACATATGTTTAAGCTTGGGATGCTAAGATGAAATAATTGAAGGTTATTAATGTGAAGGCTTGGGAGTGGGTGTCCAAATTACCTACCAAAGCATGGGGTAAGCATACATTTTCTTTCTATTCCAAATGTGATATACTTATGAGTGATGTGTCTAAAGCATTTAATATCACAATATTAGTTTCTAGAGATAAACCAAACTTAACCATGTGTGAATGAACAAGAAAATATTTGATGAATAAAAATTCTAGTTTAAGAGAAATAGTTAATAGGCGGCAACAGAGAATAATTCCTAGACATAGGCTTAGGTTAGATAACGAAGTTGAACATGCAGGTAATTAGGTTCCAAAATGGTCCATTGGAAATATATGGCAAGTTGAACATGTGTATACCAGACATAGTTTCATTATTGACACTTCAAAAAAAAAGTGTACGTGTAACTTTTTTGGAGCTATTAGGCATCCTTTATAGAAATGTCCTAGCTACATTAAGGTTTAAGAACCAAATCCTTGAAGAATTTGTCGATGATTATTGTCACACCCTCGTTTTCATCCTAACTTTAATCTCCCATATCCTATCATTTTTATCATCCATATCCCATGTTGGCTTTGGTTCTAAGGCTTAAGGATCAAGACATCAAGCCCCTTCAATCAAGGTAAGAAGTTGTTTTTCAAAAGGCATTGAGCGAGGAGGTGTTCTCAAAATAGTGGCTCCCTCAAGCTACAATATCCCCACACATCTCAAAGTGTCTCAACAAGGCCCCATGTTCCATGGGCAACTAAAGTTTTAAAGGGTTGAAGATTAGGCATGGCAAAAAAAACCCGGACCCGTGGGGGCCCGCCCGGACCCGCCCCAAAATTAGAGGGAAAAACCCGGTTTGAGTGGGTACGGGTGCAGGTGCAGGTGTTGCACCCTAATTTTTGACCATAAGATACCCTCTCGTTTGGCGCATTTTCTATTGTTGTTTGACTATATGCTAATATTTAATATTTATGTGACTAACCAAGTTTTATGCAGACGCAGTAGTATCAAGTGGAGATAGTACTCATGCTCACGATCAATCATTTATACGTAACTAACCTTTCTAAAGCATATGTTCATGTTTGGATGAGTTAGGTTTCTTATTGAAAGCTCAGGAAGCCGTGAAAGCTTTGTGTGAACTTCCTATCTCCTACACGGTCCTGTAGTCAAAACAAGGCCAAACTTCCTTAAGGGATTTCTTTCCATTCTAGCACGGTCAAAATTTGTGATAAGTTGCATAACAAGAGCTTATCCTCATTGCCATAAGGTTTACCAAATTGGGATTATATCGAATAAAGGGCGTCTATTTTATAGGATGCACATGAGGGATCGCGGGAGTCAAGAGTGCTCGAGTGACATTAAGCCTTTAGGCATTCTCTTTCCTTTAAGTTCTTACTTATATCTCGAACGGTTCATTCGAATACAAGTTTAATTGGTATCACTCAGAGATGTCAAGCATTATTTCAAACAAGGACGTTATTCAATAAATTTCACGGTGATGTTTTATTGCGAGAAGTATGACTTCATGTGGCATATTAAAGAGTTGACAAGTGGGTGGCTATTATTGGTGATCTAAGTGTGACCCCTTTTTTTAATATATTGCGCAATGGCTGTCGATATTTTTGGCATTATTACAACAGTTTGGTTCAAGTGAGTAAGACGAAAACTAAGGCTAAAGGCGGAAAAGCAAAGAATAAATTACAGTCTTATTAAATGACAATCAGAACCTTTAATGTTTATCAAAAGAAACAATGACAGAAGTTATCATGTTTTTAATATTAGAGTATCACATATAAACGAGTCTTGCAAAAAGGAGCTGGAGGCATCATTGATACAATTGAGAACACGAGTAACCGTATGCTTGAATAAACTCTTAGCTTTGAGGCGGTCCATAGAGTTCCGCCAAATGAACGCACGTTGTTACAATGTTTGGTTTACCTTACACCAATTTCCTGCATTCTAACATAATAAGGATTCCGTAACTAACAAGTGATGATTAGGCAATATCAGAAGACTTATGCATACCGCCAGCGGCGGTGCGACCAAGCCCAGTTCAAGCTGTCATCATTGTCAGCGGCAAGCCAAGACGCAGCAAGTTGATTCCCTGCAGAACATTAAATGTTATCAGACATTACTTAAAGACCATAGTAATTCTTGGTCTCGCTTCGAATAAACTATGAATTCTCTACCTCGTAACCTTCAAAGGAAATGTTCAGGAAATTCAATCATAAAAGCATGAATTCCAAGAGATTAAGGCGACTACAGAAATGTATCAACTCAAACGCAGAGGTTTCGCGATTAACCTACATCACAGTAGAAGAAGATTGGGATTCAAAAAATATCTTCCTGATCGTGCCACATAATTGAAAAGGAAATAACCTTTTAAAGTTGATTTGTCGGTCACTGTTTACAGCCTCCGTTGAGTCACAAACATTATGGACAAAGCGTTAAAGCCATTGCGAACACAGTTGAAACCACTCACTGTGAAAGCTCTAGAAAGCTGCTTAAGTTAGAAACACCAAGCTAACACTAACCATTTGGTTGACCTGTATGACCTGAAGTCTGAAGCAGGATATAAATGATTAGCATGAGGATAGAATCATCAGCATTGAAACACATAACTAATATCGAATACTCAGACATTTACATCCAATTCGAGCCGTCAACATACTCTACACACGAGAACCCACTTGGCTGCATTGCTGCAAGTATTTAAAACAGAGAATTAAGTACTTATCACCAGCAATCTGATAAGAAATTAGTATGCAGAATTGAAGAAGCATCATAGTAGCAGAAGTTACATACACCCGGCTTCCCCAAGACAGTAAACCACTTCCAAATGCGATACTCATAGAACCTGCCATAAACAGAATTAAATCAGAAATTGTGTTGCTTGTTTTATTATCAGAAACAGAATTCACAAAGAGAAGGAGAAGGGACTAAAGATGGCTAGAACACTACAGCTTCGTTGGCATTTCTCTCTCTGAGTCGTATTATCCCTTCCATCTTCAAAGGAAAAACAGCAACGGCCTGTCATTGACACATTAAACTCAGCTACAACATGGAAGAATCAAAACGCAGACGACAATTTCCGGCAACTAATCCGCTAATAGAACCTCTTTACCGCCCTGTTCAAAATAAATCAAGAGCATTGAGTACATCCTTCATGGTGGATATTGAATCATAACATCGCTTGCAAGTAGCCGGGGCAATCTATCGACCATGAACTTGCCATGGAGCTTGTGGGAAGGACTCCGATGCCGTCAATACCATCTGTAGAGGGGATGCTACAAACCTGATCACTACAAAACTTTTCAGAAAATGCACTAACACTTGAAAGCAATGTTACAACTCTCAAATGGTTAACTTTAAGGACTGGGGAGCTATTACCTGAAGTTTGTTCGCAATTGAGTTACAAGCAGCTACTCAGAAGCGTTGACGGTCTGACTTGGTCTAACATCGCCTTTTCTCGTGATTCCTTTCCATTAGGTGATCTCTTATGGAGGCCCAGAGCTTCTACAGTGATCCTATAGCCTATAACGGCAAGCAATGTTAGCTTTTTGAAAACAAATCATCAGCATTTTGTTCGGCAACAAGTATGGCCGTATCGAAACAACACATGTTTATAGGCTTCAACAAAGATTTGAGACAATTTAAAGGCAAGAGCGACTTACTTACCAAGGGCAAAAAAAAAAAAGAAAAGAGATACGGTGTAAAACCCCAGCCATCACCATACGCACGAAGGATAATCAGACAGGATATTTGAAAATGGTGGGTCAAACGCTCAAGTTGGGCTGGGAAAGTATTGGGGCTTCTAATCCTTCGTTGGCCCGAAAACGTAGTTATCCACACCTACATCCATGGGAGAATATGCTGATTAGAAGAAGATTCTAAAAAGATCCTATTCCAAATCTCAAAAAAGGAAATTTTGAACTTGGATGTTAACAAACAACTGATACGCATCAACACCATATCATTACCGTAATCACCGAAAAGGGAATAGTTTCAATTTGATTCCACCTGAAATAGGAAATTTCAAATCAACAATTAATCAGTAATCAAAACTACATTCAAGAGGCGTTATATTTCAAAAGCCTATAAAAGGAGAAGGACGACAATCATACAAGGGACGAAAAAGGGACAGATATTGAAAATTCTCAGAAACCCAACATCCACAGAAACCCTCGATTCAAAGTTCAACCAAAATCCCCAAACCGAGAAACTCAAAATCGTTGAGAAGAGAAGTTAAAAGAGACTCATCTTTGCCTTTCTCTGCGAACCACCCTTCGACCGCCGCAAGCCCGCTCCGCCGTCTCGAACGCCGCCTCCCCACCTTCGGTAAAATCCCTCATACATGTCGTGATTATTGAATGATTTGATGCTCTGAGTTTTGTTTCAGGTACAAGTATGAACGAAATCGAGAGAGAAGATGACGCAGGACGAGGATCGTGAGAGAGATGAGAGAACGAGACCGGGGACGGTAGCGGCGAAAAGGGATTGAGTTTGGGATTTAGGGTTTTCTTTTCCTTTTTTTATTTTTTTTATTTGATTTTGTTGTATTATCATGTAACGTAATCACCTGCCCACTAATCACCACACACACACTTAACCCACTAACTACCCCATTATCACCCTTAATCACCATTAACCTTTTAATTAATCTCTAATCACAACTTAATCAGCTTCCATTAAAATAAATCAACTTTTTTTATAAAAATTAAATTAATGTTTTTTTAACTAATTAATCTTTTTAAGTCACCTCTTATAAATTAATAAGTTTTTTTTAGATAAATAATATATAGCTATTTTATACTTAAAACTTTTTAAGTAAAAATAAAATTATAATAACCTTTTATGCTGATAAATACAAACTTCATTTTAATAAATTTCTACTCAATTAAAATCACTTCACATCTAGAACTTCTTTTTTTAAATATTTAAAATAAAATCAACTTCATTTCTTTTATCAATTCCAATCAATAAAATCAACTTTTAGCAAAACTGACAACAAAATAAAATCAACCTCATTAAATCAACTCAACTTTTTTCTCAAACTAACCAAGTCAACGATTAAAAACAATTAACATCATACAAATCAATCGTGCACTCACGACACTTGCACCTACACATCAGCGCTTTCATGCGTACTTGTATGGCTTTACATTCCCGCAGTTTACTCATTGCAACTTACATTATCGATTTACCTATCATTGCATTCCGTCCAAAGGAAAAACCTACACATAATTCAACGTTGTGTGTAGTTGCACATCATCTGCATCATTCTCCCCACGATCCTTGATCCCATTCAAGTTGATCGCTTAAGTTTAGGACCTACCCCATAGGAAGGGCCTTATCTTTATCTTTACAACTTAGACAAACACAAAACAAAACAATACAACTTCTACAAACACATTTAGAGAATAGATGTTAATCATCTTAAGTGAGATATAATCTCCACCCCACAACAATACAATCAAACATGTAGGGACTTTGCCTTAAGAACGACAAAGGCATACTTGGCGACCATCCGAGTATGTAAGACCTTTTCTTAAGACGATGCAAAGACCATTTCCTATAACCCTTTTCTTTACATTTGTGGTGGTTATATCTCCCTTAACATGAAGACTCATCTCTTCTCCTAAACCCAATCAATCAACTACCCTAAACCCGTAGGAGCTTTGACCACAGTCAAAGAACTCCTCTAACCCTTTAGGGTGAACTACAACGTACTCTGATTCCACTCCCGTAAGGATATGTAGGCATAAGATGCGACATCTTATCGAGTATACTTAGAAATAAACCCCTAGGTCTTTTCAACCATTAAGCAGATAAACACTTAGCAATAAACAACATAAAACAAGAGGTTCCTGTAGAGTACTACAGAAACTTAGGATGCTAGTACCTTCCCTAAGTTTAACCAACCCCCGAACCTAAACTCTCTAGCTTGCATTCGCATTGCATTGTGGGAATTTCGATCTTTATCCCTTCCTTTGAACAAATCAAAGTTCGGTTGCAAAATGAATTAAAGATTCAAACTAATCAATAGTTTGGTATCCGAATTTCACCGCGACAGAAATGGCGACTTCACTGGGGAATCTCTAGTGGGTTTCCCTATCTTATTTTATTTTGTTTACTGCTTTATATCTGCCTACTTGATTAATTGTTTACATGCTTTTTCTTGTGTTTCTTTTGGGATTGTTGTCCTTGAGTGGCGAGATAAAGTTCTACACCCGAACTTGAGAGAAATTAAGATAGGATGGGATATGTTCGAGGAGGCTTATAGGGAGTGGAATCCCTACTAAGTTGAATCGAGAATCCCGCTCAGTTGAGGCCCTTTCGAAATAGTACTGTTGAACGATCAATCGTGAAGACACTCACTACTTTCGACTTTGGAGCCTATGATATTGAGGACCGTAGTTACCTTAACCCAACTTTGGCCTTTATTAGGACGTAGTGCGAGACTATGAGGAAGTACTTCCGAAATAGTGCTACGCGAAGCTACACTCAAAAGAAGTTCTCTAGAGAATATTATTAATCCTCGAGTAATTGGGAAAATTGATAATATCCGATGGATGGGCTGATGATTCTGAGTCCCTTTAGAACCTTGTTCTGCAGGTACAAACAACTTTTAGTCCTTAGACCTTTGGGAAGGGTACACCTTTACTCCATGCTCGTTGCAAACCTAGGGCGCCCCTTTGTTGGTTTATCTTTATTGTCCTTATGTGAATACTTGTGTTTGCTGCATTCATATAACATCATTCTGCATTGGACTTCATGGGATTTACTTTCGTTTATGGACATTGTAGGTCACTATGACTTCAAATAAAATACATACTATGAAATATACTTTTAAGAGTCCCAAATTGGATGACCTAAAGAAGTTGTGGGGTTTCATCGAAGATCAAGAAGGATTCAAGACCAAGTATGGGAAGCTGATATCCTTGTTGGGTTGCTCAGTGAATGAAGGACTTCTTGCCACTTTGCTACAGTTCTATGATCCTCTTTACCATTGTTTCACCTTCCCAGACTTTCAGCTGTTACCTACATTAGAAGAGTATTCCTTCTTGGTTGGTCTACCTGTCCTTGAGGAATCTCCTTTTCCCTTCTTAGAAAAGGACCCTGATGAGAAAGATATTGCTAAAGCTCTCCGTTTGAAGGTATCTGACGTCAAAGCCAACCTAGTTACTAAGGATGGAACTCTTGGTTTAAAGACAGGTTTCCTAATCGAGAAAGCTTCATTCTATGCTGATTATTCTAACAAGGCTCCGTTTGAGGCAATTTTTGCTTTGCTTGTTTATGGGCTATTTTTATTCCCAAGTTTTGAAGGTTTCATCGATCTCAAGGCATTCAAGATCTTTATGAAGAACAACCCAGTGCCAACTCTGTTGGGAAATGCATATCACTCTATACATCTCCGAAACCTTCGTGGTGGAGGGATGATTACTTGCTGTGTACCTCTACTTTACAAGTGGTTTATTTCGCACTTGCCGAAGTCTAGCTCTTTTACAAACATTGGCAAAGAACATTGGTCTCCAAGAATTATGGCTTTGACCCATTCCGACATTGATTGGTACAATCGAGTGTATGATGGAGTATTAATCATTGATAGTTGCGGTGACTTTGCTAATGTACCATTGCTCAGCTTTGATGGAGGAATCAGCTACAATCCTATCTTAGCTCGTCGACAGTTGGGATACCCGTTGAAGGAACCTCCCAAGAGTGTTCAAGTAGAGGGTATGTTCTTCAAAGATGATATAGAGCTTCTAGGAAGAGTTCTGGACGCGTGGCGTAGGGTATACAAGAAAGGGAAGAGAAGTCTAGGGAAGCCTAACTGTGTGTCTTTAGAACCATACCTCCAGTGGGTCAGAAAAGGGCAACCAATCTAAAGATGCCCTATTCCCGTCAAGATCCCATAGCTCCAAGGAGAGAGCCCACTTATGTCTTTATGTCTAAAGCCGAGGAGTTAGAGGTGTCCTTAAGGAAGTCTCAACATGAGCTGGAGTCCTGGAAGAACAAGTACCACGTAGCAGTGGCAGAAAATGATAAGTATCAAAAGCAGAATGCTGGACTTCAAAAGCAGAATGCTGAACTTCAAGAGGAGAAGGATGAACTTCAGAAGCAGCTACAATTGAAGGATGAAGAGCTACTCCCCTGCAAGAAGAGGAAAGTCATGGAGGATTTATTTTTCTCCGACCCACAATGCACTGTTTGGAAAATAATTGTGGACAACCTCATCCGTGAGAAGGCGCAACTAGAAGAGCAGCTCAAGCAGCAGCATTCAAAGCTTCTTTAGTGTCTTTACTAGCTTTTATTTAGCTTTTATTTGGGACTCTTTAAAAGAATATTTATGTAGTCCGTTTCAAATTTAATAAAACGTTTTCTTTTACCGCAATGCCTATAAATAGGGGAATCCCATGAAGTCCTAATCATCTTGCATTGCATCCTTTTCCATTGTTCACTTCAAGAAACTCAATTCGTTCTGTAGGTGTTGTAATCATGGATTTCAGAAGAGAAACCCTGAAGTACACTTTTCAGAGTCCCAACCTCGAAAGCTTGAGAGAACTAGCCGAACTCGTCGAGGATCGCTTTGCCTTCGCAGCAGAATATGGAGGAGTCTTTCGTTTCCTCGAGCTAAGGATGAAAGAAGGATTGTTGGAAACGTTGGTTCAATTTTATGACCCGACGTATCACTGCTTCACTTTTCCGGACTACCAATTGATGCCAACCTTGGAAGAATACTCAGAACTTTTGAGGATGCCTGTGACTGTTCGACCGCTATTCACCGGAAGGGAAGACACGCCTAGTCACCAAGAAATTGCAAACGCTACCCATCTCAGCCTAGAAGATGTCCAGACACACCTGATCACCAAGGAAGGAGTCCTTGGGTTCCCCGCCGACTTTTTGATCGAAAAAGTCCGTTACCATGCTGAAAGAAAGGAGGCTCTCATATTGGAAGCCAATTTCGCTTTGTTGGTCTATGGGACTTTCTGGTTCCCTAAAATTGACAATTTTGTTGATATGGATGCAATTAAGCTGTTCATACTCAAGAATCCAGTACCCACCTTGCTTGTTGATACATACTTTTCGATTCACTCGAGGAATGCCGAAGGAGGAGGACACATTGTATGTTGTACCGCCCTGCTGTACTCATGGTTCATCGCTCGTTTGACTTGGTATCCGTCCCTTTGGGACGAAGTAGCAACACCTCGATGGTCCGAGATACTTATGGCCCTTACCCATTCGGACATTGTTTGGTATGATCCCGCCTATGGAGGCGCGCCTATGATTCCTAGCATCGGAGGATTCCCCAACGTACCGCTTATTGGAAGAGAAGGATGTATAAGTTACAATCCCGCTTTGGCCCGTAGACAGTTTGGACACCCTATGATCCAAGTGCCTGACCCGGCTTCATTAGAAAAGATCTATTTCAAAGGAGAAGAGGATCTAGATCTAAAAACTGTCATCATTTATGCATGGAAATACATTGATAGGGAAGGAACAGTTGCTTCAGGATACCCCGACTGTGCTGTTTCCGAGGATTATCTGCATTGGGTGCGAGAAAGGGCTCTCGATCTCAAGATGCCTTTTCCTTTTCATGAACCCATGGTATTATCCCCTCATGACCCCGACTGGTTCGAGGAAGAGGAAATAGAACAAGTAAGGATTGCTTTGGATGAAGCCCGGAAATTGAGGACTGCCTGGAAGAACAAGTTCCTCACCCTCAAAGTCGAGAAGGAAAGACTTCAGAAGACACCAGAATTAGAAGTTGCCAGGAAGAGAAAGGCGCAAGGAGATTTATTTTCTCCTCATGCCTCTTCAAGTGCTGTTACCAGCGATGATCTCCCATCAACTACCATGGCTTGGAAGGAGTGTGTGGAACGACTCATCATCGAGAAAGCGGCACTGCAGGAGCGCATTGACCAGCTGACCGAGGAGCTCCGTACAAAGGAGAAGACCATGGAGTAGAGTTCTAAGCTTTCTTTTGCTTTTGTTGTAATAAACTCTGAAAGAGTACTTTATTTTCATCGTTTCTCAAAATAAGAAGTTTTTTCGATTATTCTACATTATAATACTGAAAAACGCTTTGAGTTTCTTGAAGTCTCCTCCTGTATCTGCATTATGCATTAACATTCTGCATAGCATTTTACATTTGTGCACGTGTCTTTCCTTTGTTGTGGCTCATTTCGGTTTTCCATCTTTGCTGTCAGTCGCCGTCTCGACCATCTGACCAAGCCGGAAGTATCATTAAAGGATAGTGAGGAGAACAAAGACATGGATCGCATGACTAGCTTCAGAGTAAGGTCTAACCCGACGCTTCGCCGTCCCTCCGACAACTTTGTTCCTATGCAACTTCAGCCTGTGCAAGAAAAGGAAATGGACGATCCAGAGCTTACAGCATTCAAGAATGAATTTCGTGACTTCGAGGAACGGTGGAAAATGATGAAGAGGAACCGTGCGCCTGATTTTCATGCTCATGACCCGCACCTAGTTCCAAACTTAGTTATCCCCCCAGGATTCCAGATGCCCGCCTTTGAAGTGTACAAAGGTACAATTTGTCCAAGGTATCACTTGATGATGTTTTGCCAGAAGATGACCGCTTATCTTGGGAACGACAAACTAATGATTCACTGCTTCCAAGAAAGTTTGGGTGGAGCACCGTTAACATGGTACATGAAGCTACAAGTGAATCACATCCAGTCTTGGGAAGACTTAGCTGTTGCCTTTGTAAAGCAGTACAATTACAGTTTGGGAATAGTTCCCGATAAAACAGGTGATAAAGGATATCCCAGAGAATCCACAGCTTCGGTATCCCGTCCTCGACATGAGTATGCAATGCCCGCTCAGCGCGAGCAGCAATTACCTCCTAAACGAAGGATGCCATCTCCAGATCAGCATCGACATGTTCGAAGACAGTTTCCGAATCAGAAAGTACCTCTGAATACTCTGAAAGAAGAAACTCATTGGTTTGATCTTATCCCATTGACCTACCGTCAATTATGGTTTTATTTCGTCCGAAACTCGGTAATGACACCTAGAAAAACTAGAACCATGAACTCTCACCCACCGTGGTTCAACCCAAACACCAGCTGTGAATTTCATGATGGAGTGTTAGGGCATTCGATCGAAGATTGCAAAGTTTTTCAAGGGAAAGTTCAAGAAATGATTGATAATGAAGTACTAACATTCAAAGGAGAAAGACCGATCCTGAATGGAGTACCATTACGCTGATATAAGTGAAAATCCAGAAGAACTTTCTATTTCTTTCGTTTGTTTGTGTGTTTATTTCTTTGATTGAAAGCATATTTTGCATGTAAGAACTTTCTGTTTTGAATAAGTAATGCAATAACTGTTTGTCCTGAAGAAATCCATTCGTTTTCACTCAAATAGTTTTTTCAAAATTATTTATAACGCCGACTTTTACCCATTCTCTTGCTCTGACAGAGAATTGGAAGGAGGATGATGAAGTAAAACACGTGATCTCTTGTTGTATGCTTCGAATAAAAACCTTACTAATGATGTAAGGCATTATTTTAAAACCTCCTGAAAGCCAACATAGTCAACCCTTTCTTCTAAATCTTGATTGAGGATCCGTTCTCTTTCTCCCAAACCCTTTCCAACCTCATTTCTTAACCTGGGGCGGGGTGATATCAAAAATAATAAACATCTTCAAAAAAATGGGGTGGGCACAAATATACTCTAACCTTTTTCTACCTCCATTCTACAAGTCATAAATTAAACCCATATACGACCTTCAAAGTCCTGATTGAAGTAAGGTTTAATTCGAAAGCATACTCGATGAGATATTGTTTCCTGACTCCTTGAGCTATGCTCAAATTTAAATCGGCTTTATAAATAATGATTCAATTTGTATCCTAACTAGTGGTCGATCACAAGTTATTGCGATACCCCTTTTCAAAACTTCAAGACAAACGTGTGTTGCATTAACCATTTCAAAATGGATATTTCAAATGTGCTAAATACGCTCAAACATCTTAGAAAGACCACATACAGGCATTGATGATGATATTTGAAGACTTTGCTGACTTGGGGCAAGTCATTCTTCCCAAGAAAATTTCATCCGCGCAAGTCTTGGGTTCAGCTAGAAGAAATTCAAGGACTTACTTACCGCCAATCAGGGGCAGTTACGTCGAGATTCGGTGAATCTCTAGAGAGTTTGAAAACAGTGGGGCATTTGGGCATCATGTTTTCTGTAAAATCCTCTCTAGACGGTGCTTTTTCAACTATGTGACTTGGGGCATTTGAAGATTGGAGCAAAAGATGTATATTTCATCCTCAGGGAGCTCAACCCTAATATGTTCAACAACTACGAAGACCCAGGATATTTATTTTATCCCCTATGAAACTTCGGTTTGGGTACCTCCGTCTACAATTTCATACCGCATGTCAAACTTATCAAGATGTTACATCCCCAAATGGATTGATCACTTTTTCCCAAGGGAAATCATGAAGTTTTGAAGCAGGATTGGGATCCTATACTTAGTTCTTCATTTATCCCCAGTGATACTTCTATCTTTGAAGAATGGTCGGACGTTTGTTTCGGAACATTTATCCTGTATTCGGTCTTCGTCTGCCTTGTCAGCATAAGCATACGCATATCATATAAGTAGGTAGCATAACATTTGCATTTTGTGCATCCTTTGTTTGTTTTACCCTATCTCTTCGATTGCGTTTACCCTTGGGTACTTGGGCGTGTCTTATTCCTTCCAAATAGAGTTGTCAGCCCTAAGCAAAAAAACTCAATATTTCTATTTCCCCACGAAGTTCGATCCTCGTGGAAGACAGTTATTTCAGTACATTCCCATTGGAGTTTATGCCTCCATGGTTGAGTCTTACTTGACAGTTTCTCTTCGGTTATTTCCCGAATTGAACTTCGGTCTTTGACAATCACACTATGAACATCTCCAGCTTTTGAGCATGGATCAAAAGTGCATTTTATTTTGCACTTTGACATCATGAGGATCACCATTTGAAGACACACCGTTTCTTCAACAACATTACAAGATCCACTCGACAACTTACAGTTGAAAAAACAGAAGATCTCTTTATTTGAGCAACTCGTTTTGGGCAGATCTATTCTCAAAACGACAAACAACAATTTCATCAAGACAATCTGTCCTTCCCCAGCGGGTTATCTCAAGATTATCAAGTCAAAACAGAGGACATTACAGATACTTCCCCATTTGAGGATTTCTGCTACTATAATTTCACATTTCTTTTACAATTACAGCAAGGATACTCCTCAAAAAATGATTTTCCCCAGAGAGTTCATTATGAGTACAATCAATGACATATCTCCTCACAAGAGGACACTCCACGTATCAACCGGTTTACAACTCTTTTGAAGATCCCCGGTGCACATTCTACAAATTGCCAATACAATACAAATTGCATCTACAATTACAAATACAAGATCACATCTACAAAATTCAACAACATTACAAGATTACATCGACAACATTTACATCAACATCTACATCAACATTACAATTTACAACTACAGATACAATCTACAATCTACAAATTTACAACCCCTCTATGAAGATGCTCTCGCGAGTTTCCATCATTTTGGGTAGGAACCGAGACCAGCTCATGGTTCCCATACCATGGAGCAAGGGGAAGTTCG
This sequence comes from Lathyrus sativus, assembly GCA_963859935.3. NCBI lineage: Eukaryota > Viridiplantae > Streptophyta > Magnoliopsida > Fabales > Fabaceae > Lathyrus > Lathyrus sativus. Next base: position 600,995,137 of record OZ012735.1, on the reverse strand, counting down.
ACATCAGAAACCGAGACCAGCTCATGGTTCCCATACCATGGAGCAAGGGGAAGTTTGACATCAGAAACCGAGACCAGCTCATGGTTCCCATACCATGGAGCAAGGGGAAGTTCGACATCAGAAACCGAGACCAGCTCATGGTTCCCATACCATGGAGCAAGGGGAAGTTTGACATCAGAGACCGAGACCGGCGCATGACTCCCGTATCATGATGCTCGGGGAAGCTCAACAACTACAACAACATCTACGACTACAATGACATCAAAGACCGAGACTAGCTCGTGGTCCCCGTACCATGATGCCAGGAGAGGTTATACATTTTACTGTTTCAGCTGAGTTACAAAATATAAAATAATAAAAAAGGGATCCATTTTGAGTTACTATTGACCACCACCTTGGTAGTAAAAGTATCTTTCGACCTCAAATCGTCAAAACCACCGCATCCCTGATGCATGAGTTACCGTTACACGTTTGGAGATTTCCCATGAGTGATTGTTCATGTCCTCGTAGAGTCCCGCCTTGTCGGATCTGTTGCTTTTCTTTCTAGCATATCGCGTCCAGTTCATGACCTCTTCCTTACAGATTTTGTTTGTCCTGCATTTTCATATCATTGCATATCATATGCATTCGGTGGTTTCTTATGGCCAAAAATTCGCGCAATGTTTGTATTTAAGTCCCTCCTATCTCGTCGAGACGAAGATTTCAATCTCCATATCTCCGAATAGGAGTAACTTAAATAGGGGCATCTGTTGCACCCTAATTTTTGACCATAAGATACCCTCTCGTTTGGCGCATTTTCTATTGTTGTTTGACTATATGCTAATATTTAATATTTATGTGACTAACCAAGTTTTATGCAGACGCAGTAGTATCAAGTGGAGATAGTACTCATGCTCACGATCAATCATTTATACGTAACTAACCTTTCTAAAGCATATGTTCATGTTTGGATGAGTTAGGTTTCTTATTGAAAGCTCAGGAAGCCGTGAAAGCTTTGTGTGAACTTCCTATCTCCTACACGGTCCTGTAGTCAAAACAAGGCCAAACTTCCTTAAGGGATTTCTTTCCATTCTAGCACGGTCAAAATTTGTGATAAGTTGCATAACAAGAGCTTATCCTCATTGCCATAAGGTTTACCAAATTGGGATTATATCGAATAAAGGGCGTCTATTTTATAGGATGCACATGAGGGATCGCGGGAGTCAAGAGTGCTCGAGTGACATTAAGCCTTTAGGCATTCTCTTTCCTTTAAGTTCTTACTTATATCTCGAACGGTTCATTCGAATACAAGTTTAATTGGTATCACTCAGAGATGTCAAGCATTATTTCAAACAAGGACGTTATTCAATAAATTTCACGGTGATGTTTTATTGCGAGAAGTATGACTTCATGTGGCATATTAAAGAGTTGACAAGTGGGTGGCTATTATTGGTGATCTAAGTGTGACCCCTTTTTTTAATATATTGCGCAATGGCTGTCGATATTTTTGGCATTATTACAACAGTTTGGTTCAAGTGAGTAAGACGAAAACTAAGGCTAAAGGCGGAAAAGCAAAGAATAAATTACAGTCTTATTAAATGACAATCAGAACCTTTAATGTTTATCAAAAGAAACAATGACAGAAGTTATCATGTTTTTAACATTAGAGTATCACATATAAACGAGTCTTGCAAAAAGGAGCTGGAGGCGTCATTGATACAATTGAGAACACGAGTAACCGTATGCTTGAATAAACTCTTGGCTTTGAGGCGGTCCATAGAGTTCCGCCAAATGAACGCACGTTGTTACAATGTTTGGTTTACCTTACACCAATTTCCTGCATTCTAACATAATAAGGATTCCGTAACTAACAAGTGATGATTAGGCAATATCAGAAGACTTATGCATACCGCCAGCGGCGGTGCGACCAAGCCCAGTTCAAGCTGTCATCATTGTCAGCGGCAAGCCAAGACGCAGCAAGTTGATTCCCTGCAGAACATTAAATGTTATCAGACATTACTTAAAGACCATAGTAATTCTTGGTCTCGCTTCGAATAAACTATGAATTCTCTACCTCGTAACCTTCAAAGGAAATGTTCAGGAAATTCAATCATAAAAGCATGAATTCCAAGAGATTAAGGCGACTACAGAAATGTATCAACTCAAACGCAGAGGTTTCGCGATTAACCTACATCACAGTAGAAGAAGATTGGGATTCAAAAAATATCTTCCTGATCGTGCCACATAATTGAAAAGGAAATAACCTTTTAAAGTTGATTTGTCGGTCACCGTTTACAGCCTCCGTTGAGTCACAGACATTATGGACAAAGCGTTAAAGCCATTGCGAACACAGTTGAAACCACTCACTGTGAAAGCTCTAGAAAGCTGCTTAAGTTAGAAACACCAAGCTAACACTGACCATTTGGTTGACCTGTATGACCTGAAGTCTGAAGCAGGATATAAATGATTAGCATGAGGATAGAATCATCAGCATTGAAACACATAACTAATATCGAATACTCAGACATTTACATCCAATTCGAGCCGTCAACATACTCTACACACGAGAACCCACTTGGCTGCATTGCTGCAAGTATTTAAAACAGAGAATTAAGTACTTATCACCAGCAATCTGATAAGAAATTAGTATGCAGAATTGAAGAAGCATCATAGTAGCAGAAGTTACATACACCCGGCTTCCCCAAGACAGTAAACCACTTCCAAATGCGATACTCATAGAACCTGCCATAAACAGAATTAAATCAGAAATTGTGTTGCTTGTTTTATTATCAGAAACAGAATTCACAAAGAGAAGGAGAAGGGACTAAAGATGGCTAGAACACTACAGCTTCGTTGGCATTTCTCTCTCTGAGTCGTATTATCCCTTCCATCTTCAAAGGAAAAACAGCAATGGCCTGTCATTGACACATTAAACTCAGCTACAACATGGAAGAATCAAAACGCAGACGACAATTTCCGGCAACTAATCCGCTAATAGAACCTCTTTACCGCCCTGTTCAAAATAAATCAAGAGCATTGAGTACATCCTTCATGGTGGATATTGAATCATAACATCGCTTGCAAGTAGCCGGGGCAATCTATCGACCATGAACTTGCCATGGAGCTTGTGGGAAGGACTCCGATGCCGTCAATACCATCTGTAGAGGGGATGCTACAAACCTGATCACTACAAAACTTTTCAGAAAATGCACTAACACTTGAAAGCAATGTTACAACTCTCAAATGGTTAACTTTAAGGACTGGGGAGCTATTACCTGAAGTTTGTTCGCAATTGAGTTACAAGCAGCTACTCAGAAGCGTTGACGGTCTGACTTGGTCTAACATCGCCTTTTCTCGTGATTCCTTTCCATTAGGTGATCTCTTATGGAGGCCCAGAGCTTCTGCAGTGATCCTATAGCCTATAACGGCAAGCAATGTTAGCTTTTTGAAAACAAATCATCAGCATTTTGTTCGGCAACAAGTATGGCCGTATCGAAACAACACATGTTTATAGGCTTCAACAAAGATTTGAGACAATTTAAAGGCAAGAGCGACTTACTTACCAAGGGCAAAAAAAAAAGAAAAGAGATACGGTGTAAAACCCCAGCCATCACCATACGCACGAAGGATAATCAGACAGGATATTTGAAAATGGTGGGTCAAACGCTCAAGTTGGGCTGGGAAAGTATTGGGGCTTCTAATCCTTCGTTGGCCCGAAAACGTAGTTATCCACACCTACATCCATGGGAGAATATGCTGATTAGAAGAAGATTCTAAAAAGATCCTATTCCAAATCTCAAAAAAGGAAATTTTGAACTTGGATGTTAACAAACAACTGATACGCATCAACACCATATCATTACCGTAATCACCGAAAAGGGAATAGTTTCAATTTGATTCCACCTGAAATAGGAAATTCCAAATCAACAATTAATCAGTAATCAAAACTACATTCAAGAGGCGTTATGTTTCAAAAGCCTATAAAAGGAGAAGGACGACAATCATACAAGGGACGAAAAAGGGACAGATATTGAAAATTCTCAGAAACCCAACATCCACAGAAACCCTCGATTCAAAGTTCAACCAAAATCCCCAAACCGAGAAACTCAAAATCGTTGAGAAGAGAAGTTAAAAGAGACTCATCTTTGCCTTTCTCTGCGAACCACCCTTCGACCGCCGCAAGCCCGCTCCGCCGTCTCGAACGCCGCCTCCCCACCTTCGGTAAAATCCCTCATACATGTCGTGATTATTGAATGATTTGATGCTCTGAGTTTTGTTTCAGGTACAAGTATGAACGAAATCGAGAGAGAAGATGACGCAGGACGAGGATCGTGAGAGAGATGAGAGAACGAGACCGGGGACGGTAGCGGCGAAAAGGGATTGAGTTTGGGATTTAGGGTTTTCTTTTCCTTTTTTTATTTTTTTTATTTGATTTTGTTGTATTATCATGTAACGTAATCACCTGCCCACTAATCACCACACACACACTTAACCCACTAACTACCCCATTATCACCCTTAATCACCATTAACCTTTTAATTAATCTCTAATCACAACTTAATCAGCTTCCATTAAAATAAATCAACTTTTTTTATAAAAATTAAATTAATGTTTTTTTAACTAATTAATCTTTTTAAGTCACCTCTTATAAATTAATAAGTTTTTTTTAGATAAATAATATATAGCTATTTTATACTTAAAACTTTTTAAGTAAAAATAAAATTATAATAACCTTTTATGCTGATAAATACAAACTTCATTTTAATAAATTTCTACTCAATTAAAATCACTTCACATCTAGAACTTCTTTTTTTAAATATTTAAAATAAAATCAACTTCATTTCTTTTATCAATTCCAATCAATAAAATCAACTTTTAGCAAAACTGACAACAAAATAAAATCAACCTCATTAAATCAACTCAACTTTTTTCTCAAACTAACCAAGTCAACGATTAAAAACAATTAACATCATACAAATCAATCATGCACTCACGACACTTACACCTACACATCAGCGCTTTCATGCGTACTTGTATGGCTTTACATTCCCGCAGTTTACTCATTGCAACTTACATTATCGATTTACCTATCATTGCATTCCGTCCAAAGGAAAAACCTACACATAATTCAACGTTGTGTGTAGTTGCACATCATCTGCATCATTCTCCCCACGATCCTTGATCCCATTCAAGTTGATCGCTTAAGTTTAGGACCTACCCCATAGGAAGGGCCTTATCTTTATCTTTACAACTTAGACAAACACAAAACAAAACAATACAACTTCTACAAACACATTTAGAGAATAGATGTTAATCATCTTAAGTGAGATATAATCTCCACCCCACAACAATACAATCAAACATGTAGGGACTTTGCCTTAAGAACGACAAAGGCATACTTGGCGACCATCCGAGTATGTAAGACCTTTTCTTAAGACGATGCAAAGACCATTTCCTACAACCCTTTTCTTTACATTTGTGGTGGTTATATCTCCCTTAACATGAAGACTCATCTCTTCTCCTAAACCCAATCAATCAACTACCCTAAACCCGTAGGAACTTTGACCACAGTCAAAGAACTCCTCTAACCCTTTAGGGTGAACTACAACGTACTCTGATTCCACTCCCGTAAGGATATGTAGGCATAAGATGCGACATCTTATCGAGTATACTTAGAAATAAACCCCTAGGTCTTTTCAACCATTAAGCAGATAAACACTTAGCAATAAACAACATAAAACAAGAGGTTCCTGTAGAGTACTACAGAAACTTAGGATGCTAGTACCTTCCCTAAGTTTAACCAACCCCCGAACCTAAACTCTCTAGCTTGCATTCGCATTGCATTGTGGGAATTTCGATCTTTATCCCTTCCTTTGAACAAATCAAAGTTCGGTTGCAAAATGAATTAAAGATTCAAACTAATCAATAGTTTGGTATCCGAATTTCATCGCGACAGCAGGGAAAACCCGACTTTTAATTACGGATGCGGAGAGACACTAAGACCCGCCCGCACCCGGCCCCGGCCCCGCCCCGCCCCCGAATAATGCATTTTAGTTTAATTCTCTTATTTTACTTATTTTAATATTCATTTATTAATTATATTTTTAATTAAATTATTAATACCTTTATTACAATTAAAATAATTAAATTAATCAAATTAATATTCATTTACTAATTAATTTTTTAATTAAATAAATAATAAATTTATTAAAATAAAAAAGAAATTATTTTTTTTTCGGGTGGGGGCTGGGCGGGTGCACCCGTTCTCTACTGAGGGCGGGTCTGGGCGGTAAATTTTTACCCCCGATTGAGTTTGGGGGCGGGGGCGGGTGTGTTACATGGAGGCGGGGGCGGGTATAGTAAAACCCTCCCCCGACCCACCCCGTTGCCATCCCTACTGAAGATTGGTCAAGGCTCATATTTCTTGGCTCTGAGTTAGGGCTTCTTGACAAGGAAGCCTATAATGGAGCACTCAAACAAAACATGATTTCATGGTTCAAAAGATATCTCAAGGAATTCGCATAAGTGTTTTGATTCATCATGAGTCGTGTCACAAGTCTCTCAAGTGCATACCCAGAAAACTCCAGATCTTCACCCAACCTTCGTTAATCCACAAAACATCTCCTTTTTCCTTATTCTTTCAGTCTCCATTTCACCTTCAAACAAACAGTAACCCAAAAAATCATCTCAAACTTCATCATCCTCGTATTCTCACAACCCAAATTCATGCATCAACAGAAACACCTTCAAAGAACCCGGTAACGAACCAAACATCAAAGCCTCCTTCACAAATATGATTTCTCACCTTCCAACCCACCTCCATCCTGTTCATCATCCCTTCCGTTTTCTTCCAAAACCTAAATCAACATTCTTCCGTCAAACCCGGTTTCAATCACCACAATCGTTCACTCAACTCAAACCTTCAAAAACCACAACCCAGAACTCGTCATGAACAAAACTAATCCCACCTCTGCGACCCATTTCAAACGAACCAACAACCCTCCATTAAACAACCTTCAAACGGCAACCAAGAAGCCACACTTTCATTGAACCTACCCTCCGTTAAACAACCTTCAAATGGAAACCAAGAAACCACCCTTTCATTGAACCTTCAGACTCAGAAACCCAAATCATCTTCGAATAGATTGAAACCCACAAGTACAAACGGAAGAAAATGAGGTTGATGATAAACGAAAAATCTGGAGAGGGTTTGCTTTTGAGTTTGATTCATGGAGTTGATGATCTGTTGAGAGCGAGTGGAGAGAGTTTGAGCTGAGAGAGTGAGAGTGAGGAACAGTGAACAGAAAGATAGTGAAGATCGAAGCAGAAAAGCAGAGAGAGACTGACGGACCGAAAACGACACAACTAGGGTTGGAATGAAGGGAGGAAGACGAAGCTTCATGGATTTTCTTGGACGGGTTAGTGGGCCTTCGTGGCCCATTCTTTTATTTGGATTCATACCCCCATATTCATTATACCCCCTATGTTGTTGGATATTGTTTGTTACTAATTGTGGGCTCAAAAGCCCAACTGAGTTTTTAGGCTACGAACCCCTAACATTGTTGTTACACCCCCCCTGTTCTTTATTTCTTTGTGGATTTTATTTTTGTAAATACTTTTTGTATTTTCTTTTGAATATATGTTATTACTTTTTACTGTTTTCTTTTAGGAAATTATTTTTTCTTTTAGATATTATTTTATATTTTATAATTTAGTTTCTAAAAACAGTTTCTATATATTTTGTAAATATTAGTTTTAGTTTTTATATATTTTACTTTAAACTTTTCTTTAGAATATTGTGTATATTATATTTATTTTGGAGTCTATATATATTATTTTTATATTTATTTTCTTTTAACATTTCAATATTATATTTCTTCTAAGACTTTAGAGTTATTTATATTAGAAGTTAAGCTTTTCATTTTAGAGGTTTTTCCATTTCTCTTTTGTTATTGGGCATTTTGTCCCATTTTCTGTTTTGGTCGATGAAGAGATTTCCTCGATTCTCCGTCAAATTATTAATGAGAAATGAAGGATCCGAGACCGACCTTATTCTCCTCTTTCTCACTTTTCAACTTTATGTCATTTCATCTGTTTTTGGTCGATGACGACATGTCCGTAATTCATTACCAGTCAAATTATTGATGAATAATGTTGGATCTGAGACCACTTTCTCTCCTCATTTCTCTTCATGTTTCAATTTTATTTTGACTTTTGGTGATCGATGAAGTCTTGTAAGACGAGATCCCACTGTTTTTGATCCGTGCGACACGATTCAATTGGAGAATGACCCTCAATGTCATTTCTCTATCTTGTCCATAGCACGAATATTAATACGCGACCTCCTATAGCTTGACATCCTTATAAGTCGAGTTTCGACGATCCAGTGTCACATTGGTACCGATTCAAAGCATTATCAAGGACCAAAAGAGGAGAAGATTGGAATGGAGCTTGCGCACAAGGTCAAGGGTCAACGGAACCACTCCGTTCGGTAACATCTTTTTAATTCAAGTCTTTTAATCAGTCGCCGAGCGTTGTGAGTTCTAAGCAATAGATACGTGGTAAATGATGAGTGGGGGGCCTCCTCTCATTTGTCTAGAGTGTTTACTGTATACCCTTTGGGCAACATGCGACACATTCGTTCCTATGCCTTAGGTTCTAGCGTGTGTGTCCTGAGTTCCTTCTTGTTTAGGCGTGTTAGGCCTGCTTCCTCTTTTCTCTCGCCCCCGTGCGACCGAGAATCCTTTCTCTCACATCCTGGCGATTGAGACCTCCCCTTTTCTCTCGCATCCTGGCGATTGAGATCCCCTCTCTTGCCCCCGTGCAATCGAGACCCCCCTTTTTTCTCTCGCCTCCGTGCGATCGAGACTGTTTTCCGTAGTTAGCTGAACTACAGCTACTCTGATTTCTCATGCCAGATGAGAATATGTAGGCACAAGACGGCGATGTCGTGGCGAGCACCCTTTCCCGTTTTCCGTAGTTGGCCGAACTACGGCTGCTCTGATCTCTCATATCTGTTTAGAGTACGTAGGCATAGGATTGTGATAATCCTAGCGAGCACTTTTCCTTCTTTCCCTTTAGGAATACGTAGGCATAGAGCGGCGATGCTCTATCGAGTCAGTTCTTTCCGTTTAGCATTAGCAGCCGTAGATAGTTTATTTTTCACCTATAGACTAGACAACAAGCGTGGATCCCGTCGAGTACGACGGACGTAGGGGTGCTAATACCTTCCCCTTGCGTAACCGACTCCCGAACCCGAGATTTGGTTGCGATGACCTGTCTTATTCCCTTTTTGTAGGTTTTCTCTGATCGTTTCCTTTCCCTCTCTTTGGGATAAATAACGAACGATGGTGACTCTTCTGTCATTGCCGGCCCCTCTTTGCAGCGATGCGACAACTGGAGACTCTACTGGAAACTTCTTTTGCAGTCTCGCCTTGTTTTGTTTCCTGGCTGTCTGGGCTCCCCAACAGCTGGCGACTCTGCTGGGGACCTCTTCCCATCCCCTATGCGAGTCAATCCTAGCGTTTGTTTGCTTATCTTTGGGTGTGTATATATTTTGTGTGTTGTATTTTGTATATTGTTGTATTTACATTTTCCGCACTTTATTATCTATTGTTGTGGTGTTGTTGGGTGGTTGTTCCTTTGAGAGATAAGCCAAAACCTAGGCTTGAGGATACACATAGCATTAGAGCGGAAAGTAGTGACGGACCTGTATGTTTTAGCATGCATTAGTCCCCACGAAATTCGCGTTCACACGAGGTTTTCTTTTGAAGACATCCTATCCTATACATTAGTCGGGAGGGGTGTTGGATCAGGAAACTGTTGACTCTGGAGACCAATCACTTGGGAGTCAGCTAAGTGAAGTCGCTTCGTTAGACTATGATGCCAAACCAGAAATGGTGGACGTATCATCGTTTCTCGAAAGTCTGTGACGCTGACGACTGCATAGGATGCCGAACCTTATCAGAGATAGGTCCACACCTGTGAGTGAGGGGTTTTTTGTAGGAAAACTTGACCTCCAGCCAACCCGGTATTCTGGTTTTCTCTTCAGAACGGATTTTTGAACTTACTCAGTCAGCAGCACATCAGTCTTTTTTTCCAAAGCTTTGTGGGGGCTGTGATCCCGTGTTTGTTGCATCTTGCATTGTATTTGCATAAGCATCTCTGTATCATTTTTGCATATCACTTTCCAGTTGGCCAGAGCTCTTATCCTGCCTTTGTTTTGATTAAGAAGGTGATTCCCTGGTGTTTATTCTGAACAAGTGGTGATTGCTGGAAGACGACCAAGTGGTTGAAGCAGAATCAAGCAATGTCAAGAAGTGAAGTCAGGTTGGAAGTTGTTGGTAGCTATGTCAGGGGACGACCTCCAGAATGTTGATAGCCTATCGAGTTTTACTATGATGACCAAATCTCTATATGGTTCTCTGCCTGATGAAGATTCTCCGCAAGTGAACAACCTTACTAAAGCTCAGCCTGTGCATCCCTCTGTTGAAGATCAAGATCCACATGAACAGTTTGTTGTCCAAAGTGAACATCCTTATTCTCCTGATACTACAGATAGCCATGATGTTGCTCTCTGTGCCGAATTCTAGAAGAGAGGTTCCGATAATGAAGACTAAGGACCCGAGAGCTCTTGAGTATGCTAAAAGGTTTCATGCGTTGGATGAAAAACTCAAGGCCTTGGAAGTTAAAGATATTGTTGGTCTCAACGCTTCGGACATGTGTCTGGTTCCCGGCCTAGTGTTACCCCCGAATTTCAAGGCGCCGAGGTTCGAGAAGTACAAAAGAGATAGCTGCCCGAGGCAACATTTGGTGATGTTCTACAGAAGAATGACTTTGTTTGTGCACAACAACAACTTGATGATTCACTGTTTTCAGGATAGTTTGATTGGGGGATCTCTGAGTTGGTATATGCAGTTGGAGAGTAGTCAGATTCGATCATGGATGGACTTAGCCAAGGATTTTCTGAAACAATATGAATATAATCTTGACATGGCTCTCAATCGCATGCAGTTGCAAAGCTTGTCTCAAGAGAACAATGAACCCTTCAGGAGGTATGCTCAGAGATGGAGAGAATTTGCTTCCAAAGTGAAACCGCCGCTTCTAGACCAAGAGTTGGTAGATATGTTCATAAACTCCTTGCAGAGCCCATACTTCGAAAGGATGATTGAAATTGCACCAAATTTCTCTGAGCTGGTCATAGCAGGGGAACGCATTGAGAATGGCATAAAGATTGGAAAAATTCAGCATGTCTCGGGAAGTCAGGCCAGTGAAACTGAATCCCTCAATAATTCTCAAGAGGAAGAAGAGAATGTGATGAATACAGTCATGGCAGATGTTGAGTATTCTTAGGGTGAATCGGTGAAATCTGTTGGTTCTTCATGTTCTCAGCGATCAGTATCTTCTATGTCTCGTTATTCTGGACAGACAATTGTGCCTAGGGAACCACATCAGAAACCTTGGGTTTCTCCTTATGCAAATCAATGAGCCCATGGTCGAGGTTATCTGAATCAGCCCCAGAATCAGAGTAGGCCTCGCAACAACTTGGTAAGAAGGAATGCTCCTTTTCATCCAGTTCCTGTGCCGTACAGTCAGCTTCTGCCACATCTGATTCAGAGCTCTTTGGTGGAGCCTAAGACTCTTAAGCCTTTCCCAGAACCTTACCCTCCTGGGTACAATCCCCATGCTCAGTGTGGATATCATGGCGGATCCATGGGGCATTCAACCGAAGATTGCAAAGCTTTTCAAGCAAAAGTGCAGCGGTTGATCGACAAAGGGTGCATTTTCTTTCCGGAAGGAGTTTTGGTTGTTCATGTCAACCTTTCAGCCGTCTAAGCCCGAAGATTCAAAGGGTCATCTCCAGAAGCCAGTGGTCCAGACAAGCAGACGTCCTCAATATTGGCAGTCCTTGGACCTTTTATCATTTGCATTTGTAGTTTCTTTTCTGTTAGTTGCTACTTGCTTTTAAACATTGTTGTTTTGAATAGTAATATTAATGAAGTGATTATGCATTTTTCTGAATTAATCATGTCGCTTTCACTCATTTTTTCACAGCACAGACACATGCACCTTTTATCCATTCCACTTCATCACTGTTGATTAACAAAGATTGGAGGGAGGATGACGAAAGCTGAATACACATAACTGATGATTGTATGCTTTCGGATAAAACCATGTTGATGACGTACAAGCATTGTTTCAAATCCCCTAAACACTAGAGAGATAAGGAGTTAGTCCCTAGTTAACCACTTCGAGCCTAGAAGTAGGAGTTTTCTTTCGGACTTTTCAAACCCTCACATCTTAACCTTGGGTAGGGTAGTTGTCAATTATCTTGACCGAGCATTCAAATTTCATAGAGGAGTGTCCCCATTCGAGGACCAATCACATCTTATCCCTCTCAAGAGGTCATCACCTCATCAACCACAATGGTTAAACCTCACCAATCAGGAGTGAGACAGTTATAACCCTTTCAGAGAAATCAAGACGACCAGTGTCACACGACTTGTTTCGGGAAAAAAATAGGAAAAACAAAGAAGCCCGCTAGGTTGAAAAGCTGGAAAGCAAATACTTAGGCAAAATTGGGGCATCCCGCTGGACTTCAAAATCAGAAAGAACTAAAAAAATGAGTCAGTCTAGGAAAAAATTTAGGGAATAAAAGAATGAAAAGAAAGGATTTCAGAAGAAAAATCCTCAAACAAGGACAAAGTCGTGTGATTACAGACACAGAAGACAAAAGGGATAACTGTTACTCTGAAAACCTTGTGAGTTCCTTAACCATCACTCCTGCCATTCAACAAACCTTTTGGAGAGGTGAGCGCTTATGCCAAGATAACTGAACGTAGGATTGGTGATCATCACAGAGAAGGGGTGGGTACAAATCATACTTTGAGCCTAATATCCCTTGTTTTAGTAACCGTGAACCCGACCCCGATCCAACCCTTAAAAGACCTAATTGAGGCGGGGTTTATTCTGAAGGCATGCTATAATGAGGTTGAGTAACCTGACTCCTACATGATTTGCTAATCATATCCTTGCTATATCTTTCACTAATCAAATCAGCATTACGCTTGGACTTTTAGTTCATTCGTCTCACTATCACGACACTTAATAAGTGACGCTTCTTTCAAAACTTGCATGAACACCGCATTAAAATTACCATTCGTGAACAAACAATTTTAATTACAGGTTAGTAGTTGACATGGAGGAAATTCCAACAGGGAATAATTGAACAGGATTGGATTATTCAGTAGTCTGGATCAGAATTGTGTATATTTTGTAGCCCTGTGGATATGGGGCATTGACATCCAGTAAGTTTGGAATCATTCAGTCTGAAACAAGTCCCAAAGCATCGGTTGATTATGGGGTAAATCATTCGAGAAGCAGTTGATCAGAAGTGAATAATCTCGAGACTCTACCAATCAGGGGCAGTCACCTAGAGATTCCGTTGATTGAGGGTAGAATCCTCCAGTCAAGACAAGTTAAGCCGCTTCCACGCTCATTCAGGGGAAAATCACTTCAAGAGTAAATGAAAGCCAATCATTCTGAGGGTTGTTTAATCAATGATGGGTCATTTCATTGTACAGATTCTGAGGCAAGCCATCTTGAGGTCGTCTCATGGCAAGCTACTTTCTTTTCAAGATGAACTCTCCCAAGAATCGGACTGGGGCAAGTTAAACTACACTCGGGCAAGTTATTCAAGCAAGTTTATTTCTCCTCGACAAGAGTTAAGTGTCGGGGAATCGTGCCATTACCTCATCAAATAACCTTAACCTCCTGAAAAAGGCCTTGTTGTCATTGAATTGTCATCCCATAGCCTAAACATATTACTTGTCTGAACCTTGTAACCCGAAATCATTTCCAAAGCACAGTTCTCGTCTGGCAAACCACCAAAGCCCAGTTCTCGTCTGGCGAACCTTTAAGCCAATTCTCGTCTGGTCAACCTTTCACAAAACACCAGTTCCCGTCTGGTACATATCAACTTTTAAAGCAGTTCCCGTCTGGTCACCCTTTATGTAGCCTACTGTTTAACCAGTTCTCGTTTAGCAATCTAGAAATCAGTTCTCGTCTGATACCCAAACTAGAATTCAGTTCCCGTATGATACCAAAATTAGAAGTCAGTTCTCGTCTGACAACTTAACCTTTTGCCACCAGTTCTCGTCTGGTAGCCTACCCTCGAATACTAGTTCTCGTCTAGTAATTCCCCTTTAAAATACACTTTTGTTGGTAACCAGAAAACGTCCAATCACCATAAACCTGGTCCTATCCCATACCAAAAAAAAAGCCTAACCATACTTGGCACAATTATTCCCAGTGGCTCACATGTTGTCACATTCCCCGACACGAGGCTCGATTGATCTCATTTCCCCACAGTAGAGGTTCTATATGCCCACAAGATGTTGATATCAGATCAGATTATCTCCACAGCAGATTGAGTTACATATTTCCACAGCAGGCAGGGACTAGTTTCTCCCCAGCAAATTATGACTAGTTTCTCCCCAACAGGTCGAGATCGATATCCCCGGCGAAGTAGAACCATCCCTAGCAGATAGATCATGTACAACCATCCCCAGTGGTTTGAGATTGAAGTTCTTCCTGACAGGCAAATTTGGGTTTATTTCCCCAGCAGTGGGACGAGTGCAGTGTTGTTGCCCCCACAGAGTCTAAGTCTTTGGCTCCTTTCCCCTCAGAGTCTAGGTCTTTGACTCATTCCCTAAGCAGAGGTTGATATTGTTGAGTTTTGTGCTCATTTTCCCCAAGCAGAGGTCGATGCTGATTCCCTCATTGCCTAATCCTCAGCCAAGTCGAAGGAGTAGTTTTCTTCCCCGCAGAGTGAGATTACCTCATTGATTGTTTTTCTCCATCCTCAGCAGAGAGAGTGCGGGATAATCTCCTGGTAAATCTTACTCATATTCCCTAGCAGATAGTGGACTCAATCTCCAGCAGAGTGAAATCTCTGGCAGAATGGAGCTATTCCTCAGCATATCTGCCTTGATTCCCCAGCAGAGTTGTCTGTTCCCCATAATGTTATATTATGGCAGGCCATCCAGGGCTGATTTCCCCGGTAGAATGGAGTTTTTATCTCCAGCCGAGTTGTTAGTTCCCCAGAAGAGTCGTATTCTGGTAGGCCATCCAGGACGTTTTCTTCAGCAGAGTTTGATTTTGATCCCCAGCGGAGTGGATTTGTGCTTAGCAGAGCAGTTTTACCCAGAAGTTTTCTCGGAGGCCATCCAAGGCTTGTATTCCCCAGCATGAGCCCATTTGCGCTAGGCGTGCCTAGTCTTCCCTCGGCAGAGTTGGCTTCCTCTCTTTAGCATTTATTTTGATAAAGTGGTTCCTTTGCATTTGTATCGTGCATAGCATCTACCCAAACGTGTATCATTTCCATTTCGTATGGAGCATTACATCATTTTCAAACATATGCATGTGAAACATAAGCGAGGTTGTTATCTCTTTGTTTCAGGTGTATCTCCGGAGGTTTGATCTCTTTGCCTTGTGGTATCCAGACCACGGTAGCAGGATCTCTTTGCCCTTATGGTATCCATACCATGGCAACTTATGTGTTTTATTGTGCCCTTGTGGTATCCAGACCACGACAATTGGTGTTATTGTGCTTTATCCGTTGAGTATCCAGACTCTGGTAAAGTCAGTTGGGTATCCAGAACCTGATAAGTTTGGTGGTGTATTTCTTTATCCATCGAGTATCCAGACTCCGGTAAAGATATTTGTGGTATCCAGACCACGACAATCGGCGTTATTGTGTTTTTTCCGTCGAGTATCCAGACTCCGGTAAAAGACAGTTATGGTATCTAGACCATGGTAGCTTATTTGATGTTTTGTGATATCCAGATCACAACAGATGTTGTTATTTTGTCGCCTTATGGTATTCAGACCTTGACAACTAATGATTTCTTTCAGCCCGTGTGGTATCCAGACCACGGCTCATATTATTTCCCAGCAGTGTCGTCGGACTTCAGCTGGTCGTGTTGTTTTGAACTCATGCGGTATCTATACCTTGATGAGTATTTGTGATGAATCCCTTTGTCTGTTGAGTATCCAGACTCCGGTCAACTGCGGGGAGTATTCAGACTCCGGTGGATTTTCAATTTGTGACGTATTGCTTTGTCCGTCGAGTATCCAGACTCCGGTCAGGTTCCGCCGAGTATCCATACTCCGGTAAATCTCAGTGAAGTCGCTTATTACGCTGAGTATCCAGATTCTAGCTTATTACATTGAGTATCCAGACTCCGACTTATTACGTTGAATATCCAGACTCCGTCTTATTTCATTGAGTATCCAAACTCCGACTTATTACATTGAGTATCCAGACTCCAGTTTATTACGTTGAGTATCCAGACTCCGGCTTATTACATTGAGTATCTAGACTCCGGCTTATTACATTGAGCATCCAGGCTCCAGCTCTTTCTCGTTGAATATCCAGATTCCGACAACTTGAAATGTCATCCTTCAATCCAGATGGTATCCAGACCATGATATGTTTTTTGATGGACGAGTTCATCTTATTGTGTTTCCCCAACAGAGTTGCTTTATTAAGTTTCTCTCTTCCCCAGCGGAGTATTTTTGTGAATTATCAGAACTGACGGCGAAGTCAGATGATTTTGGGGAACTAACGGCGAAGTCAGATTATTTTGGAAACTGACGGCTGTCACACCCTCATTTTCACCTTTAGCCTTTATACCCTACATTCACCATATCATACATCGTTCTATTGCATATCAAGCATGTTGGTTCACAAGGTACGAATTGGATCGGTTTGTTATTTTCCATTTTTAAATGAGATAAATTTCCTATCATAGAATGCATGGAAGAAAAGGTTCATCACCTAAGGCTTGATCTAAGTTACTCATGTAGATTACTTCAAGAAAAAGTTACTTGAAAATGTTAGGATATTTAAGATCAATATTCTTAATGAACATGAAATGCAAGGCTTAATTCAAGATTGCTTCATCCAACTTTGTTTCAAATTCTTGGTCAAGTGGAGTTCAAATTTGCAAAGTATGAGTCAAGATCACAAGTGCATAATTCAAGACTTCATCCATTTCAAGTTTAATGGTTATATGGAAATCCATCATGAATTCATGAATTAGAGGCAAGAATATTACAAAGATAAATTTTATGACATTACAAGAATGTCATTTGTTGCAAGATTTCCAACTCTAAGTAATGTTTAGAAATTAATTTATTTCTAATCTTCATTCAAGTCTCTAATCAAATTCATGTTATGGTAATGCCACACCAAGTCCACATTGTGCTTACAAACATCCAAGAAATATGCAAGAATTAAATCAACATTGAAATGTTTTAAGACCAAGAATATGCATGTTTAATCATGGGCAAAACAGCCCCATGCAAGAGGTGGCAAATTACCTCATGTCACAAAATCAAGAGAATAGCATATGATAATACATCTAAATATCAGATTTTCAAAATGCTGTCAAAAAGTAGTAGCATTGACCAAGAGGAGTTGTCCAAGCACAAGCCAACAAAATGGGTGCAAGGCACAAAGTGCTGCAGAAAAAACAGCATAGGCAAAGTGCAACAGCAAAAATGCAGCATAGCCTCTTGTATGGAAATGAAAAGAAAGAGAGTGACATGAGAAAAGGTGGTAAGAGACATTACCCCATGAAAAAATCTGATATGTGGGGAGAAGAGAAAATCCTAGAGTGGAGAGGTAAGAAGGAGGGGGTTGTAAACAAAAAAGGGGATTCTTGACACATTACACATTCTACACATTGCAAAAACCAGAAAATAGAGAGAGCAAGAGAAACCCTAAAAACCAAAATATAGAAAGGAATAAAAACCAGAAAAAGGGAGTGACATAGAAGCACAAGAGGACCATTGAGAAGCATAACCTTCACAACATAGAGTGAAGAATGGAGAGCACATCCAACAAAAAGTCAGTGGAGGACTTGCAAGAAGGATAAAAAGCTCTTGGGTATCCATTTCATCAAACCTTTCTCTCTTTACTTTTTGCTTTTATATTCATTTTACTTCTTCTTTTATGTGTTGTTGTACTGAGTATATCATGTAAGGTTCTAAGGGGACCAAAAAACCATTTTTAAGAATCATAAAAACAAAGGGGAAACAAAGAAATAGTTTGGTTTTCCCCCCTGGTAGCCTGACACGGGCCGTGTCGTGCGACACGGGCGGGCGTGTCACACCTCTGTTTGAGATTTCATGTCCAACCCCCCCCCCCCCCAGACCTCCTGACACGGGTCGTGTCGTGCGACACGGCTGGCCGTGTTGCGCCTCTGTTTGAGGTTTCATGGTACAAAATACCCAGGACCCTTGACACGGGCCGTGTCACACGACACGGCCACCCGTGTCACACCGCTGTTTGACTTAAAAATCATTTTTCTCCAGACCTTACGACACGGGCCGTGTCACACAACACGGCCACCCGTGTCACACCTCTGTCACGCCTCAAAACTCATGTTGCAGGTACTTTATGACACGGGCCGTGTCACACAACACGGCCGCCCGTGTCACACAACACGGCCGCCCGTGTCACACCACTGTTTTCTCACTTTTTTTGATATTTAACTCCAAAAAAAATTTTCCGTTTTTTTGCATGTCTCGATTTTTTTCTTAGCCGACTAACCCCATATGTTTGTGTGATTTTAGTGTGAATATTTCTATTGTCCTTGTTGACTCTAAAAACCATTTTTAAAAAGTAAACTCTCGATTTTATCGAGCCATTTTCGACCATGTAAGTCGGTCGCCTAGTGCACCGCCATCGACCTTGATCGCATCACTTCAAACATCTTTACAAACAATAAACCTTGATCCAACGTCAAGTGGTTCCCTTTTCTCATAAAAATCCAAAACACAATAAAATATACGATTAGAATTATGCACCATGAACTTTAAAGTGGTGGAGAAGGAATGAGAATGGAATCCTCTTACACTCATTCCGAATGTTTTGAATACAAGGCGCTCGACTTGGTTATTCAAGACATTCATCTCTATCCAAAGTCTTTTGCATAATCCTAGTCAAGAATAAATTCTTCCCTAAAAAACCTAAAAACAATATCAACTCATCAAACTTCTTTTGCCTTAGGGCGCCAATCCGAAAACCCTTTTTCGAGGTATAAAATCAACCAATACACAATTATTTCTTAAGTGGCCGAACTACGGCTGCTCTGATTTCTCACACATGTTGAGAATACGTAGGCATAGGATTGCGATGATCCTAGCGAGCACACTTTTCTTTCTTTCCCACCTTTAGTCATCCATACCTTTTAACCCAAGGACATGTTACGTCCGTTCTACCGCAAACAGGTAACGCATAAGACTCCACTAGCGAGCTGCAAATACACCTAACTGCTAGAATGCGCATGATAGCATCGTCCACCCAAACATCCCGTTTTCCACCGTAGTCCCATGAACTATGAATGCTTTGATTCTTCACTTCATACAAGTGAATATACGTAGGCACAAGGGCCTCAATCCTTGGCGAGCACTCTAATAAACACCAACCCCTCTTTCTTTAAACAAGCAAACTTTTAGAATAAAACACCCATTCATGCCAAATAACCTAGGAGGTTCCCATCGAGTACGATGGATGCGAGGGGGTGCTAATACCTTCCCCTCGCATAACCGACTCCCGAACCCTAAGACTTGGTTGCGATGACCATGCTCTTTTCCCAAAGGTTTTATCGCTATTTCCCTTTCCCTCCGTGGGATAAATAAAATTCGGTGGCGACTCTGTGTCATTTTTCGCGTAGCGACTCTGCTGGGGACTCTTCCCTAAGCGAGTCAAACCTAACCTAGTTTGTTTTTTCGCGTGTTTGGGTCCTTTCCTTTTATTTTTTTGTTTATCACTTTCCCTTATTTATTCAATTGTATCTCACCGTGTTTGGTTTCATTGGTTCTTTGTATGGATTGGAAACTTTGGTGGCAAACTTGAGGGAAAGACTCTATACCCGAGTCTAGAATGTTAAAATTGAGATAGGAGAGGTTGAGTAGTATGGGCTTCCGAGATGCTCATCTCGTGATAGTCGATATGAGAACCTCGCTTAGAGTAGATTTCTTTGAGAATGATAGAAACCGTCAAGCTCTTGGCGTGTTTGATCAACTTTTTCTCAAGAATCCACTACTCTATGAACCTTTTAGAACCTTAAACCATTGGCCAACTAAGATTGATGGTCACGTAGTATGGGTCCTCGAGAAGCTCTTCTCGTGAGGATCGATACGAAGACCTCGTTCAGTAGAGACTTTCTTGATGGTTTGTTGCCTGGCAATGACTGACATACATAACAAATAGTCAAGAAAGTCCATGACTCTGAAATCCTTGTCTAGAACCCAGTGTCGACGTGTCTCGTAGTATGGATCCCCGAGAAGCTCTTCTCGCGTGGTTTGATACGAGGACCTCACCCAAAAGAGATTCATGTGATAGAGTCATCCTCCGACATATTCATGTCATGTATGATGAACAGTCATGTGGATCCATGACTTTGGGATCCCAATTGAACCTTAGACCACACCTGGTGAGAACCTTGTGTTACGATCAATTAACTTTTATCCTTGATCCGTATCTTTGATCCCGTGTGTTAAAATCAGATTAAGTACATTTCATCCCAGTGCATTCAATCCATTGCATGTGCATCTGCATTCTGCATATCATTTCCCGAGAACCTCATACCACCTTTTGTTTCTAACTAACTGGCTGATTTTCCGACACCCGCTCAGAACTGGAACACATGTCTCAGATTACTATGGGAGAGCTTCAGAAAGGTTAAGAATTATTAAAAGAGGAGGTCAAGCAACTGAAAACTCAGGTGAACTTGATTATGGAGATCCTGCAAACACTGATGAGGAAGGAAAGTAACCCCGCACCAGTTGTTGCCGCAAAAATGCTTGATCCTATGGAAGTACTTAAGTCCCCCTCAAGTCAAGATATGCCTCGTGAGCATGACCTACCACTTGGACCTATGAAGCGTACTTATCAACGACCATTACTAAATCCTCAGTCAAGTCCAAGGAATCAACCGCAAAGTAAGAATCCATATCCAAATCAGCGTCGAAGCTCTGCCCAACAAGGCCCGAACAGACCAAGGAGGCCAGAGAAATACTTTGACCCAATTTCTATGTCGTACAGTCGACTCCTCCCTTTATTTCTCAGTAACTCTTTGGTCCAGCTAAGAGAACTTGGTCCTCCTCCAACACCTCCTCCTCTAGGCTATGATGCAAATGCCAGGTGTGTATTCCACTCTGGAGCACCTGGACACACAATTGAGGATTGTAAAAGTTTGAAGTACCAAGTACAAGGGTTGATTGAGTCTAGATTGATTTCATTTACGCCTCAAGGCCTTCAAATTAACGTCAACCCTTCATCTGGTCGGGCAGGTTCATCAGTTTCTGGCATGGAAGAAAATTATGAAAGTGAGCATGGAAAAGGTTATCATAGTGGCCCCAATGAGCAAGAAGGCTAGCCTAACCGCGAGTCAAGAAAGAAAAAGCCCAGTACCCAATGCCGGCAATTTTTATATCTTGTCTTTTCTAAGCATTTGTAATTTATTTCCCGTCATTTGCTACTTGTTTTTAAATGTTGTTTTGTTTTGAATGGTAATATTAATGAAGTAATCATGCTTTTTGAATTAATCATGTCGCATTCACTCATATTTTCTTTACTTACAACAACAACAACAACAACAACAAAATGAAAAAAATATAAAAAGGTTTCATCTACCCCTCGTCCACTTATTTTATCAAACCTTTGTTTTAGCAAAATTGAAGGGAGGATGACGAAAACGAAATACCCATAATTGCAGTTGTATGCTTTCGGATAAAATCCTGCTGATGATGTACAGGCATTGTTTCAAATCCCCTAAACATCGGAGATATAAGGAGTTAGTCCCTAGTCAACCACTTTGAGCCTAGAAGTAGGAGTTTCCTTTGGAATTAAACCCTTATGATAAACCTGGGGCATGGGTAGTGTTCAGTTAATCTGATTGCACGTTTGGTCGCAAGATGAAATCCTTGTTACGGCATTTGTTCTTCAACGACCAACGATTTGACAGTCACAAGCCTTTCAAAAAAATATATATGTTAAAAGAAAAGTCCGCTAAGTTGAACACCTAAAGAGGCAGCTTAGGCAAAAGTTAGGGATCGAAAACAAAATCAAAAGAGGTCCTCAAACCCTCAACAAAAACAAAATAAGATTCAGTGGCTCTCAAATCAAAAAGGGTCACTGACATCCATCAAAACCAAATAAGGTGACTGCCATGTCGAACGAACCTTGAACCATCATGTTTACACTGTCAAGATAAGCACGTGTGGAATTAGCTGAACATGGGACTGGAGATCATCACGAAGAAAGGGTGGGGACAAATAATACTTTGAGCCTTATATCTTTTGTTTCTATAACCGTGAACCATACCATGTTACAAACCTAAAAAAGACCTAATTGAAGCAGGGTTTATTCTGAAAGCATGCTACAGTAAGGTTGCGTAAGCTGACTCCCCACATATTTGCTAATCTTCAGTATTGGTGTCATATTCTTGCTATATTTTTTCACACACCAATAAATCAACACTACATTTAGATTAATGGTCCATTCGTCACGCACTTCCACATCATTCCTAATAAAATGATCTTTCAAATTTGCATGAGAATTGCATTCAAATTACCATTTGTGAATAAACAATTTAAATTGCAAGTCGGTTTTTGACATCAAGGAAAGGCTAACAAAGAGTAATCAAAGAGGATTTGATCGTTCATCAAAATTGACCGGAACCAAAAGCACCTTGTGGTCCTGTGGATCAGGGGCGTTGGCATCTAATGATGGTGAAATAGGCTAGTCTAAAGCAAGCCTCCAAGCATCATTTGATTAGGGGACGAGTCATGCAAAAACTGGTTGATCAGAAGAGAATCATCACAAGACTCCACCAACTAGGGGCAGGTCATTCGAAGGTTCTTTGATTAAAAGAAAAGTTCTTCCAATGCTCAATCAGCGCAGGTCGAATCACTTCAACGCTCATTCTGGGGGCAAGCTACTTCAAGAGTACGTCGAGGCCCATCACTCCAAGAGTCGGTTAATCAAGGACTAACCTCTTCATCATGCAAGATTCTGAGGCAGGCCATCTCGAGGTCATCTCATGACAAGCTACCTCTAATCTCTCTTTTAAGGAGAAATTCTCCAGAGACCCTTTCAGATTAGGGAAAGTCGAACTAAAACTGGGACAATTCCTCTCCGTGTTTCAAAGGAAAATTATCCAAAGACCCTCAGACTGGGGCAAGCTGAACTAAAACTGGGGCAAGCTCTTTCCATGCTTTTAAGCTTATCAAGCAAGATCTTTCGAGTTCAAGACGGGTGTTGGGGAATCATGCTATTAGCCCACCCGACCAAATCACCCTTTTCTTTAGCCTACTTTCAGACTCCGGTTCCCGTTTGGTAGTCAATTTTCCTTTCAAAGTCCAGTTACTGTCTGGCAAACCGTAAAAATAGTTCCCATTTGACAATAAAACAAGGAGTCAGTTTCTGGCCTAACAACTTAGCCCTTTTGCCACCAATTCTCGTAAGGTAATTCACCTTCAGAGCCCAACCATACTTGGCACGACCCTCACCCATAATCACCATGTCCTTGCATCCCCGACATTTTTGCATACATCCTGCATTTCTACATACGTGCTTAGCCGGTCGTTCTCAAAGATACAAATTTCCTGTGGACATCCTAGTAGGATCCTTTAAGAGTGCTATCCCTTCACTTACCTTTTGTAAGTCCATTTTGAGATATCTTCTCACCTTACCTTTCGTAAGGGATTTCATGGCCTTTCGCATGAAATCTTATCCTTTCGCATCCCTTTCGTAAGCGTTTTCTCGTTGTCTCTTACATGCGACAAAACTTTGTGTTGGGTATTGTCGCGGTGAAAATCGGATACCAAACTATTGATTAGTTTGAATCTTTAATTCATTTTGCAACCGAACTTTGATTTGTCCAAAGGAAGGGATAAAGATCGAAATTCCCACAATGCAATGAAAATGCAAGGTTTAGAGAGTTATAGGTTCGGGGGTTGGTTAAACTTATGGAAGGTGCTAGCATCCTAAGTTTCTGTAGTACTCTACAGGAACCTCTTGTTTTATGTTTGTTTATTTGCTAAGGTCTGCATAATGGTTAAAAGAGACCTAGTGGTTTATTTCTAAGTATACTCGATAAGATGTCGCATCTTATGCCTACATATCTTTACGGGAGTGGAATCAAAGTATCTGTAGTTCCCCTAAAGGGTTTGAGGAGTTATTTGACTGTGGTCAAAGTTCCTACGGGTTTAGGGTAGTTGATTGATTGGTTTAGGAGAAGAGATACGTTGTCATTTTAAGGGAGATGTAACCGCCACAGGTGTAAGAGATTGTATTGTTGTGGGGTGGAGATTCTATCTCGCTTAAGATGATTAACATCTTTCTTTAATGTGTTTGAATATTTTTGTATTGTTTTGTTTTGTTTTCCTATGTTGTAAAAGATAAAGGCAAAGTCCTTCCTATGGGGTAGGATCTGTCCTAGAGATCAACTTGAATGGGGTCAAGGATCAAGGGGAAAATGATGCATATGTAGATGCAATACACACAAGCGTTAAGTCATGTGTAGGTTCTTCCTTTGGATGGAATGCAAGGCAGAAATATAAATTGCGATAATGAAAATTGCTTGTAAAATAAATTGCGGAAATAATAAAGGGCAAATAAGTAAAGCATACACATACGCATGAAAGCGCTGAAGTGTGTGAGAGTGACTTGTGAAGTGGGGTGCACGATTGATTATATTTTACGATGTGAGTCGATTTTAGTCGGTTGATTTTAAGCGAGCAGTTGAATTGATTTATTATCTAGAACTTAAGTGAGATAATTAATTTATAAAATTAAACCTAAAGCGAGGAAATTATTATAATAAAAAGAATTGTTTTGTTTCTAAAAGATTTCGATGTCTAATTAAGTAAAATAGCAATTAGATGTGAATTATAGAAGATTTTAATGAATAAACATGCTAATTAATAAAAGGTCATTATTATTATTTTATTTTTAAGAAAAAGATTAATTGATAATTTTAGGTGAATAAAAGATTTAAAGGTCCTAATCATTAAGAGTTTAATTTGTATTAGTTAAATATAATAGTAGAATAAATAAATTATTAAATAAAATAAAGTAATTAAACCTAAGAAACTATAATTAAATTAAATAAAAAAAACTGATTATTAGAAGTTATAAATAAATATTATCATGGTGAATTATTTAAAGATTTGCGAATTAAATAATTAGAAGATAGAACTAATTAAAAAGGATTAACGATTTATTTAGGAAAGGATTGATTAATTATTGAGAAAAAGATTATTAATTTATTAATAAAAGAAAACAAAGTTGGTTGGAAAAAAACTAAAGGTTAATAAAATAAACTGATTAAAACAAGCACGAGGCAAATTAAATGGTGAATTAGGGGGGGATTAACGATTAAGAGGGTTTGTGTGATACGTGTAGTGCTGTGCGTGAGTGTGAGGAACAATTAATCATGAACAAAAACAAAAGGCAAACAGAAAGGCAAACGGCGGACGCCGAAAAAACCCTAGCTCTCCCTAATCCTTCGTCTTCCCCTCTCTAATCGCTCGATTCTCTCGCTCGTCTCCCTCGGAGATACGCTATCCTCGTTTCTCCTTAGCTTCCATTATCTACACAACCTGAAACATAACGAAATGAATCAAAATGTTCTATAACTTTACGAAAGAAATGAACTTTACCGGAGGTTGATGGCGGCGATGCTGGGGATGAGGTTCCGTCAATTGGTGTTTGTGGTGACCGGAGATGATCTCGTCGGCTAAGGAGATAAGTTATCTTTTACTCGAAATCTCAGTTCACGCACTTAGGGTTTTTTTTTTTCGGTAGCTCTTTTTTTTCACCTCTTCTCTTCTCGTTCATTCTCCTTATATAGGCCTCTGAGCGAAAACAACTTTGGATGAATACTGAATGGTGATTGATTGTTGATTTAGGGTTTCCGGATCGGGATGAGTCCAATTTGAAAACTTTCCCCTTTCGAAAATTGCAGTGATGACCTATTTAATTGACATTCAATCTTTGATTTTGTGATTCAATTTGAGATTGGATTTTGAATAGCATTTTCTATTTCTTTTAGCGGATATTCTCTAACGATTTTATTTCTGTGATCATGACCTGACAGGTGTGGAAAGCAAATGTCTTGGGCCAAAAGATGGATTAGAAGCCCAGAGGGGGAGACTTCTTGCTTGATGCGTCTGTAGCGGGAACCTTCACGAAAAACTGGTGATGAAGAACAGCAATCTCAAGTGCTCGCAGGGTATATTCTTTTAATTCAATTTCTATTCCTCTGGTTTTGTTTAATTTGTCACGTATCTGAACCTTTTTTCTTTTCATGTGCTTCGATGACGGCATTGGGGGGATTGGAGCAAGGGTGCTTGAATAATTGGGTTCTTACTCCAAGATGGTTCTATCCTTTCTTCAACATACTCTTCGTCTGGTGAATGTGTTGGTAATATGTTCAAAGTCACAATGTAGTTGCTTGAATTTGTGATGGAAAACACTCCAAAAGTGTTTGGTCTGGTTTGTTAATGAATTTTTCCTATTCACTTCTGAGCTCTTCTTTATGCCTGTTATTTGCAGAAGCTGGTGTTAGTTTTTCTGAAGGTACAATGTTGTATGAGCTGGTGAAGATTGACATTGAACAGACACATGCAGTTGTTAGGGTGGTAGCTTGTTTGAGGATTTTCGGCAACACCAAATGATGAGAGTTGTGACACTGCTTCTGGATCTTGCTGTGGATGGTATTTCTGTGGAGATAGTCAAACGAGTAGCTGCCAAGGAAATAGTGCTGACAACTAATTGAATTGTGATTCACAGCGGTCTTACGAACTTAACACAAACACTGGATAAAGTACTTTTAATTGACATCTCTTCTCTATCAGCATCAATCATAACATATAATCAGGAGGAGTTCAGATTCCATTTGTGGAGGATATGTGTTCCTCAGGAGTATTTTAGCATCAATCTTTGGACGGCTTGAGTGCTTGTGGTTATGGCTTGCAATGTGACTTGGGTTGATCTCATGTTTGAAAACTTGGTGAGTTTTACTTATGGCTCCTAACTGTTCTGCCTATTGCCATCCTTACGTGTTTCAACATGCACTGTATTGGAGTTCAAGAAACTTCACAATCTTTCCTTGTTTATGACGACAGCTTTTTTTTGGAAAGGTTTGGAGTCAACAAATGCCGTGTTAACCTCTCCTACCACTTTCGATTTTGATCAATAGCTCGAAGCCGACATTGCGTGTCTACATAGAAGAATCAATTCTCGCAACTATTAGAGGTTTGTACTTGGTTTTTCGAAACTGAAAACATATGATTCCTGTTGTTTCTTTCTTGATACATTGGTTCTCTTGCTGTAACGATATGCAGGGGCGGAAGGAAACATATTTGAATGCTTATCTAATCTTTCAGGAAGAGTTTGACCAAGCCATACCCACACAAAGGAGCCTGAGGTTATGAGTCTGAACCTACAACTTGTTTGATAGCTTGTTGTATTGATGTAACAGTCTCACTAGAGCCGGTAATGAGCAAAACAGAACTTTACATATGCCATCCTTCTGAATTATGATTCAAAGTAGATTCTTATAGACTTTCTTGGAGTTTCTTCCACTGAAGCGTCATTAAACTTGTCGGTAACAGGTGCGGGATTTGGATTTCATCAATTATGCGAGTTTTAGTGTCGTTTACCAATATCCTGAACTGATTGATTCGAATGTTACTTGTGAAAATGCTTCTCTTCTTTGTGACACAGGGATGATCCTGTTGCGTCTGACGCACGGCCTAATGAATTGAAACAAATTCTGGGAAACGATGGTAGATTCCAGGCGAGAGATTGATTAGCCAGGTTTGAAGTTATTGGCATAAAGGCGTAAGCATGAAGACTTTTGGGTATTGTTTGACAGGAGGATTATCAGAATCAGAGAACGACGGGGCTAGTAATGCTGCTTAGTATTTAATTCCTTGCTCTGTTTTGTTCTTCTTTCGTATTTTCCTCAATTAACTTGATCACGCTTTGTTTGTTGTTTGAGTTGTTCCAAACGCTTATTAACTTCGTCCATTTCTCCTGACAGGTTGTTGCTGATTAGTTCAGAGTCCACTTGGTCTGAACTTCGGTGTCGAGAAAGGTATAACGGTAATGATGACTTGATGGTCTGAACCGGGCGATTTCTGAGAATACGGTTGCCTTTGCATACCGTTGGTTGCCTTGTGTGGAAACTGTCTGAAACTAGTTGTTTTCTTGTCCCAAATTCGATTCTTCCGATGTTCGGTAAGGAGTTGGGGAAAGCCTTGGTTGTCGCTCTCCCGACCGCTCGATTCACCCAATGATGAGCTTCCTGAGGGCTGAACTTAAATCATCTCACCCTCTTCTTTTAACTCTAAGTCTTAACTTATTTCTTTTAACGGTATCCTGATTACCGGTTGTGTTTCTGCAGGTTACGGCATGTGAGCTTGGAAAGGAAAAGCATGGAGATTTGTCGTACGTCTTTAGGTTGGAGCTTACTTAGGAGATGGAACCAAGGGCTTGGGTATGAGCTCCATGAAGCTAGCTGCTGCGTTGGCTTCATCATTCACGTGTTGCCAAAAATTCATGAAGTATACGGATTGTGTACATTTGTAATGCCTTTGTTGTAATGGCTCGATGGAATTCTTGGATAATTAATTCTTGTAATGATCTTTCAATATTATTCTTGGACTATTTGTAATTGACTTAGTTGAATATAATGCTACTTTGATAGTAAAGTCCAGACTGTGTTTAATTTGAGACCATAAGATCTTAATACAAGATCTCCTTGAGCTCGTAAGTTGAGTACTTGAGTGTGAATGATAAATTGATTAAAACTGTCCTTGAATTTAATTTGAAACTTGAATTGGGTTTCAAAGTTAACTTGACTATCATAGCCACGAATCCCTTGGATTATAAGAACTCTCATATGTACTAAAACAAAAATGTAGCACGAATCCTCCAATGTGGTTGAAACCATAAGAGTCGAAGTCTTGGAATTTGAGTTTGGACCTTATGATAATATGAGTACTGAAGTTTGGATATGGATCTTGATGATTGCCACATAAGGACCCCTCTTGTTCATATATCTTGGATTGTTAGCTCGAGTTCATGTCCTTGAATTTGTAATAAACCCCCCTTATAGACTTGAAATTGACTTAAGGACGCGAACTTCTGATTCACAAATTCTTGGGTCTACAACCTTTGAAAATTATACGCCTGCACACACTTGTTAGTGACAATAACATAAATATGCACAAAAGAGGTGAGATCTTACGGTCAAAAATTAGGGTGCAATAGATGCCCCTATTTAAGTTACTCCTATTCGGAGCTATGGAGATTGAAATCTCCGTCTCGACGAGATAGGAGGGACTTAAATACAAACATTGCGCGAATTTTTGGCCTTAAGAAACCACCGAATGCAAATGATATGCAATGATATGAAAAATGCAAGTCGGACGGTCCTGTGAGGGAGAGATGTCATAGGAGATGAATTGGACACAACACGCGAGAAACAAAGGAGCAACAGGCCCAACGAAACGGGACCCCAAAGGGACAGGAAACAACCAGCAATGGGGAATCTCCAAATGTAAAAAAGCGTAGCACATACATTAAGAATATGGTGTTTTAACAGTATGTGTGAAATTTGTGATCGAAGGATAGATTCACTACCAAAATGTGGTGGTCGGTAATAGTCCAAATGAAGTTTCTTGATTGGGACACAATTCAGTTTTGTTTCGTATTCTTTTTCTTCTTTTTTTTTTTGAAATTCAACTGGAAATAGTAAAATGTAAAACTTCCCCGAGCGTCCTGGTATGGGAACCATGAGCTGGTCTCAGTCTCTGATGTAGAACCTCCCCGAGCGTCATGATATGGGAATCATGAGCTGGTCTCAGTATCTGATGTAGAACCTCCCTGAGCATCATGATATGGGAATCATGAGCTGGTCTCAGTCTCTGATGTAGAACTTCCCCGAGCGTCATGATATGTGAATCATGAGCTGGTCTCAGTCTCGGATGTAGAACTTCCCCGAGTGTCATGATATGGGAATCATGAGCTGGTCTCAGTCTCTGATGTAGAACCTCCCCGAGTGTCATGATATGGGAATCATGAGCTGGTCTCAATCTCTGCCCGAAATGACGAAAACTCGCGCGAGCATCTTCACAGGGGATCAAAATGTCATTATAGATTGTAAATGTTGATGTAGAATTTTGTAGATTGTGAAGTTTCTTGGCTGTGAGCCATAGTGTATTGGAAATTGTAAAACTTCACCGGGGATCTTCAGAAGAACTGTGAGCCGGTTGAATTGTAAAGTATGTCTTCTTAAATAAAGATAGACTAATGTGATAAACTTCCTTGCCTTCTCTGGGGAGATGGTGTCTGATAAACTTGTATGATGAACTCATTGGGGAATTCATTCCTGAGGAACATTTCCTGTTGTAGTTTGTAGAAATATTATTATGAACTCTCAAATAAAGAGAGGTATCTTGCAATGTCCTTGGCGAACTTCTCTGATGAGTTTGCGAAGCGATGCCATTTAACGAATTGACGATGTTGAAGAACCCGCTGAGGGTGAATGAACTGTCTTGTAGAAGCTGTCGTTTGTCGTTTTAAATAAGATCTTAGTCAAAACGAGTTGCTCAAATAAAGAGATTGTTTATAGTCCTAATGTAGATGGTTGAGAAAATCTTGTGATACTGTTGGAGAAATATCTGTCTTCATGAATATTCTTTTTGGGGAATATAGTGCAAAATAAATGCACACCTGATCCACACTCATAAGCTTGAGATTATCTACAATGTGATCGTCGAGAATCGAAATTCAATTCGGGAAGTAGCCGAAGAGAAAATGTCAAGCAAGACTCGACCATTGAGGCATGAACTCAAATGGAACGTACCGGTATAACCATCTTCCACGAGGATCGAACTCAGTGGGGAAAGTGGAAGTATTGTGCTTTTTCTGCTTAGGGCTGACAACTCTACTTGAAAGGAGAAGACACACCCGAACGCCTGGGGATAACCACAGCCAAAGCGATAGGATAAAGCAAACACAAAGAGATGCAAAGAGATGCACATGTCATGCTGTCTATCTATATGCTAATGCGTATGCTGACAAACTAGGAGAGGCGAAAATAAGCGTCTCAAACGGAAGGGTACTCAAGCCAAATCTCCACAGACCTTGTACTACTTGATCATGAACAAACTTCATCTCTGGATAAAATAAATATCCTCTGCTTGTGGAATCATATATGATTGACCTTCTTCCATGGATGAAATAAACGTCCATGGTCATCCTTTTGTTGTTCATATACCGAGCAAAACACGAAGTATTTGAAAAAAGTTTAAATCAATTTGGATTTTGCTATCAAGAATGAAGATTTTGATAAATGAAAAACTTTTATTGAATGGTGGTCCACAGAAAGGCGTGGCCCCAATATTACAGTGTTGGAAAATAATAGAGATTACATCAAGGGAATAACATCTTGCTCTTCCTAGGTTAACGAGAATATCCCGAGTTCTAAGCGAAGTGCTTTTTGACAGCGTCTGTATTCACAGGGCGAGTGATTTCTTCTCCTTCCATTGTTGCTAACATCAAAGCACCTCCTGACAAAACCTTTCTTACCACGTATGGTTCATCGTAGTTCGGGGCCCACTTTCCTCAGACCTTTACTCTTTATGGAGAATCCACTTATCCTCAACGGCCAACTGCTAATTGGAAGTTGCATCGCCCGTACTACAAACATGCTGCATACGGTTTGTTAGGCTCAACACATGCCATTGTTAATAAAATCAGAGAAAATATGAGATATGCGAAGACTTCAGAATCACATGAGAAAATTCATGGACCTTAAGCAACACCTCCAGGTACCTAGTGAAAGGAGCCCCTATTGATGAGCAAATCCGTTGGAATACAACACATCTAATGCTGGTGGCTAATTCTGAGCTAGGGGGAGCCTTTTCTTGCTTAGGACGAACTCAGTAGTACACACCTCAGCCATCATCATGCACATGAAAGATAAGGGATGTTTAGAAACAGCAAACCAAACCGGAGGAACAAAGGTTGATTTTGAAAGATATACCTTGCGAGCGCTTGAGGGTTGCTACCCTTCACCATCGGCTTTCTCTTTCACAGAAGTCCCTCATCTCCAACGCACGCATCAGACACGAACTAGGCTTCTAATCCGCCTCTTAGCCCAAGACCTTCGCCACCTGTACCTGCCAAGTCAGAAAAACAACAGTTAGAGAATATTCCTGGAAGACAAAATATCCTATTCAGAAACCAAATCAAATCCAATCTCAATTGAATCATAGAAAATCAAAGATTGAAGTTTCAATTAAATATCTCATTATAGTAATCAGATGAATTGGGAAAGTTTTCAAATCGAACTCATCCCAATCCGGAAACCCTAAATCAACAATCAATTGGCATTCAGTATTCATCCAAATTGTTTTTCATTCAAAAGCCTATATAAGAGGGAGAGGGACACCGAGAACTACTGTGAAAACCCTGAACCCGTAAACTTAAGAAGCTAAATAGAAGGAACTTATCTTTCCAATTGACGAGTCCACCTCAGGCCGCCGCAGACCCAAACTCACGAAGCACCCATCTTCGTCATCTCCGGCGCCGCCGTTGCTAATCTCTGGTAAGGCTTCATTATTTCGTAATGATCATTGAACCTATTGATCTTTTTGTTGTGTTGCAGGTTTAAAAAGGGAATCGAAACTTGGAAAGAGATGGTGAATAGAAGAAATCGAAAGAGATGATCGGAGAGAGAGGGAGAAGCCCGAGTGATTTGGGGATTAGGGTTCACAGCCTTTTCTTCCTTCTTTTGTCGTTTTTTTGTTTTCGTTTATGCTTGTAATCATTATCTGCATACCCTCACCACACTTACCACACTCACGGTTAATCTCCTCTAAATTAACCCACTTTTTTTCTTAATCAGTTCTTTTATTAAAACAACTTATTAACTAATCAACTTAATCCTTTTTTTACAATAAGATAATCAACTTAATCCTTTTTTTACAATAAGATAATTGACTTAATCTTTTTTTTAAAAAATAACCTGTTTTGCTAAGGGGCCTATTATTCAATAAAAACTTATATTAAGTCTTTCCTTTTTTTAAAAAATAACATTATCCATTGTCCTAAATAATTTGCAACTAAGATTTTTTTTTTCAATTACTAAAACCTTTTTTTAATTTATTTAATATATGGCTATAATAATTTTATATAATAACTTTTAAAATATAGCAATAACAACTTTTCTGTATAACTTAAATTAACCATTCATCTTTAATTATAATGACCAAGTTTTATTAGAAGAAAAAGCCTTTTCTCAATTAGATCAACTCTGGCAATAACCAACACTTTTATACAAAATAACTCTTTTAAAATAAGATAAGGTATAAAATCTCATTCTCTTAAATCACCTATTAGAAACTTAGAAACTTTTAATATAATTATCTTACAAATAATTTCCTCATAAAATCAATTCGTCTAATATTCTCATAAATAGCATTTTCCTAAACCAAGATCAAACTACAACTTTTTTCTCATAAAATCAATTCGATTAAAAATTAATCAACATCGTAAAATACAACCTAATCGTGCACACTCACATTCACGACACATTCACTCTCACACACTTCAGCGCTTTCATGCGTATGTGTATGTTTACTTATATGCCCTTTATCATTTCCGCCATTTATCTTTACAGTAATTTAATATTACCGCATTTATATTATTGCATCGCATTCGTCTAAAGGAAAAACCTACACATAAGTCAACACTTGTGTTAGTGCATATCATTTGCATCATACTCCCGCTCGATCCTTGATCCCATTCAAGTCGATCTTTTAGGACAGAGCCTACCTCATAGGAGGACCTTTGTCTTTATCTTTACAACATAGAAACAAACAATCAACTCAATTCACACTTATTCAAACACAATAGAGAAATATATGTTAATCATCCTAAGCGAGATAGAATCTCCACCCCACAACAATACAATCAATACCGTAGGGACTTTGCCTTAAGAGAGATAGAGGCGTACTCGTCGATCAATATCCGAGTGCTTAAGGCCTTCTCTTAAGACGATGCAAAGACTATTTTCCTACACCTTGTGGCGGTTAAATCTCTCTTAAAATTACAACTCACCTTTTCTCCTAAAATCAATCAACCAACTACCCTAAACCCGTAGGAACTTTGACCACAGTCAAAGAACTCCTCAAACCCTTTAGGGGAACTACAGATACTCTAATTCCACTCCCGTAAGGATATGTAGGCATAAGATGCGATATCTTATCGAGTATACTTAGAAATAAACCCCTAGGTCTTTCAACCATTAAGCAGATAAACACTTAGCAATAAACAAACATAAAACAAGAGGTTCTTGTAGAGTACTACAGAAACTTAGGATGCTAGCACCTTCCCTAAGTTTAACCAACCCCCGAACCTATAACTCTCTAACCTTGCATTTGCATTGCATTATGGGAATTTCGATCTTTATCCCTTCCTTTAGACAAATCAAAGTTCGATTGCAAAATGAATTAAAGATTCAAACTAATTAATAGTTTGGTATCCGATTTTCACCGCGACAGAAATGGCGACTTCACTGGGGACCCCTCAGTGGGTTTCCCTATCTTATTTCTACTTGTTTATTGCTTTATATTTGTTATTTGTATAATTGTTTACTTGTTTGCTTATTGCCTTGGGTTGATACTCTTGAGTGGTGAGACAAAGTCCTACACCCGGACTTGAGTAAACTTAAGATAGGATAGTGATATGTTCGACGAGGCTTATAGGGGGTGGAATCCCGACCAAGCTGACTTGAAAATCACGCTCAATTGAGGCCCTCTCGAAAGTTGTATTGTTGAACGAGTTCTTAATCGTGAAAACATGCACTATATTCGATGTTGGAGCCTATGATATTGAGAACCATAGTTACCTTAACCCTACTTTGACCTTTATTAGGATGTAGTGCGGGGCTATGAGGGGGTACCCCCGAAATAGTGCTACGCGATGCTACGCTCAAAAGAAGTTCTCTTGAGAATATTATTAACCCCCGAGTACTTGGGAAGTTGATAATATCTGAAAAGATGGGCTAATGACTTTGGGAACCTTATTAGAACCTTGTTATGCAGGTACAATAAACCTTTAGTCCGCATCCTTTGGGAATGGGTATACCTTTGCTCCATGCTCGTTGCTAACCTAGGGTCCCCTTTGTTTGTTTATCCTTATGTTTCTATGTGCTTACTTGTGTTTGTTGCATTCATAAAGTATCATACCGCATTGGACTTCATGGGATTTACTTTTGTTTATGAACATTGTAGGGTACTATGGATCCCAATAGAAGACACACTTTGAAATACACTTTTAAAAGTCCCAAATTGGATGACCTAAAGGAGTTGGTGACCTGGATTGAAGACCAAGGGAGTTTCAAGAGCAAGTATGGAAAGCTAATATCTTTATTGAGTCGCCAATTAGACGAAGGACTTCTCTCCACTTTATTGCAGTTCTATGATCCGCTATATCACTGTTTTACGTTTTCAGACTTTCAGCTATTGCCTACATTGGAAGAGTACTCCTTTTTGGTTGGTCTACCTATCTTAGAAGAATCTCCTTTCCCTTTCTTGGAGAAGGACCCTGAAGAAAGAGATATTGCTAAGGCTCTTTATCTAAAGGTATCTGATGTCAAAGGAAACTTGATTAGTAAAGGTGGTATTTTTGGTTTGACTACGAAGTTCCTAATCAGTAAAGCTATGTTTTATGCCGATTATACGAATAAGGCTCCATTTGAAGCAATATTCGCCTTACTTATTTATGGAGTGTTCTTCTTCCCAAGTTTTGAAGGGTTCGTCGACCTTAATGCAATTAAGATCTTTTTGAAGAACAACCCAGTACCAACTCTGTTGGGTAATACCTATCACTCTATACATCTCCGAAATCTTTATGGTGGAGGAATGATTACTTGTTGTGTACGCTTACTCTACAAGTGGTTTATTTCACACTTTCCGAGGTCTAATTCCTTTTTGAAACTCAATGGAGGGCTTTGGTCTCTGAAAGTTATGGCATTGACCCACTCAGACATTGTTTGGTACAACCGAGCGTATGATGGAACTTTAATTGTTGATGGTTGTGGTGACTTTGCTAATGTGTTGTTACTCAGTTTTAATGGAGGGATCAGTTACAATCCAGTCTTACCTCGTCGACAGTTGGGATTCCCGTTGAAGGAACCGCCTAAGAGTGTTCAAGTGGAGAGCATTTTCTTTAGGGATAACAAGGAACTTCGAGATAAGATTCTAGCCGCCTGGAAACATTTGCATAAGAAGGGGAAGAAAAGCCTTGGGAAACTTAATTGTGTATCCTTGGAGCCCTACCTGCGGTGGGCCAGAGAGAGGGAAGTCAAGCTGAAAAGGCCATATTCTCGTCAAGATCATATACCTCCGAGAAGGGAGCCCACTTATGTATTTATGTCTGAAGCCGAGAAGTTAG
This sequence comes from Lathyrus sativus, assembly GCA_963859935.3. Taxonomy (NCBI): domain Eukaryota; kingdom Viridiplantae; phylum Streptophyta; class Magnoliopsida; order Fabales; family Fabaceae; genus Lathyrus; species Lathyrus sativus. Next base: position 600,958,605 of record OZ012735.1, on the reverse strand, counting down.
AGGTTGCTTTGAGGAAGTCGCAACGTGAGTTAGAGTCATGGAAAAACAAGTATCTAGTGTCTGTTGCAGAGATTGATGAACTCCAGAAAGAGAAAGATGAACTCCAGAAGCAGCTACAGTTGAAGGATGAAGAGTTTCTCCCCTGCAAGAAGAGGAAAGTCATGGAGGATTTATTTTTCTCCGACCCACAATGCACTATTTGGAAGCTGATTGTGGACAACCTTATCCGTGAGAAGACGCAATTAGAAGAGCGGCTCAAGCGGCAGAATTCGAAACTTCTTTAGTGTCTTTACTAGCTTTTATTTAGCTTTTATTTGGGACTTTTAAAAGCAATTATTTGTATTTCATTTCAAAAATTAATAAAAAACGTTTTCTTTTACCACAATATTTATAAATAGTTGGGATCCCATGAAGTCCTACTCATCTTGCATTGCATTATTTCTTTATTCATTTCAAGAAACTCAATTTTATTTCTCAGGTATTGTAACCATGGACTTCAAGAGAGAAGCATTGGAGTACACTTTTCAGAATCCTAACATTGAAAGCTTGAGAGAACTAGCAGATCTCATCGAGAACCGTCATGCCTTCGCAACAGAATATGGAGAAGTCTTTCGTTTTCTCGAACTCAAGATGAAAGGGAGGCTGTTGGAGACCCTTATTCAGTTTTATGATCCGTTGTACCATTGTTTCACTTTTTCGGATTACCAGTTGATGCCGACTCTAGAAGAGTATTCTAATTTCTTGAGGATGCCTGTGACGGCCCGACCTATATTCACCGGCCAGGAGGACGTACCCAGTCACCAAGAGATTGCAAACGCTACTCATCTTAGCTTAGCAGATGTTTAAGTGCACTTAACCACCAAGGAAGGAGTCCTTGGATTCCCAGCTGACTTCTTGATTGAAAAAGTCCGCTACCATGCTGAAAGAAAAGAAGTTCTTATCTTGGAAGCCACCTTTTCTTTATTGGTCTATGGGATCTTTTGGTTCCCTAAGGTCGATGATTTCGTTGATATAGATGCAATTAAATTATTCATACTCAAGAATCCGGTTCCCACCTTGCTAGCTGACACATATTATGCAATCCACTCGAAGAATGCAGAAGGGGGAGGATGTATCGTTTGTTGTACCGCTCTGTTGTATTCATGGTTCATTGCTCGCCTGACTCGGCATCCGTCTATTTGGGAAGAGGAAGAGTCACCCCATTGGTCCGAGATAGTTATGGCCCTTACTCACTCTGACATTGTGTGGTACGACCCTACCTATGGAGGTATATGTATGATTCCTAGCATCAGAGGATTTACTAACATACTGCTTATTGGGAGAGAAGAATGCATAAGTTACAACCCTGCTTTGGCTCGCCTCCAATTTGGGCATCCCATGATCGAAGTACCTGACCAGACTCTGTTAGAAGGGATCTTTCTCAAGGAAGGAGAAGATCCAGATCTGAAGACCGTCATAATTTATGCATGGAGATACGTCAACAAGGAAGGAAAAGCTGCTTTAGGATACCCCAATTATGCTGTCTCTGAAGAATATCTACATTGGGTGCGAGAAAGAGCTCTCGACCTCAAAATGTCGTTCCCTTTTCATGAACCCATGGTATTGGCTTTTCATGATCCTGATTGGTTTGATATGAGTGAAGTAGATAAGTTGAAGGCCGCTTTAGATGAGGCTCGAAAACTGAAAGCCGCTTGGAGGAACAAGTTTTTCACCCTCAAGATAGAAAAAGAGAAGTCCTAGAAGCTGCCAGAGATAGAATTTGCAAAGAAGAGAAAGGCGCGAGAGGATTTATTTTCTTCTCACATCTCTTCCGGAACTGTCGCCAGGGATGATCTTCCCCCAGCTGCTATGGCTTGGAAAGAATGTGTCGATCGACTCATCAATGAGAAGGCCGAGTTACAAGAACGCGTCCGTCAGTTAGAAGAAGAGCTTCATGCACAGAAGGAGCATAAGAAGTAGACCTCTGAGTGTCTCTTTTGCTTTTGGTTCAATGTAATAAACTCTTAAAAGAGTACTTTGCTTTGTAATGCCTCTCTAATATCAAAATAAAATAAATTTTTATCCAGCGTTATAATACCGAAAACAACTTGAGTTTCTTGAAGTTTCATCCAGCATTCTGCATAGCATCTAGCATTTTAGCATGTGCATTTGTCTTTTCTCCTCTGCATCCTTATTCAGTCTTCTGTCTTCGTCTGTCAGTTGACATCTCGCCAATCTGACCAAGCTCGAAGTATTACTTAAGTATAGCAAAGAGAACGAAGATATGGATCGCATGACTGGCTTCCGAGTAAGGACTGATTCGACATTCGACTATTCCTCCGACGACTTTGTGCAACAAGTGGATATTCCTGTGCAACTTCAACCTTTGCAGGACAACCTGTTTGTTGACCCTCAGAACACTCCTACTGAGAAAGGAGTGGATGATCCTAGATTCATAGCAATTGAGAAAGAACTTCGTGGTCTCAAAGAACAAGTGAAGATGATGAGAGGAGCTAATGCATCAGGTCTTGGTGCTCATGACCTATGTTTAGTTCCAGGTGTAATTATTCCTCTAAAGTTCAAGATGTTTGTCTTCGAAGTTTACAAGGGTATCAGCTGTCCAAAATACCACTTGACAATGTTTTTTCGAAAGATGACTGCTTATATTGACAATGACAAACTGATGATTCACTGCCTTCAAGAAAGTTTATGTGGGACATCCTTGATATGGTACATGAAGCTGCAAAGTAACCACATTCAGTCTTGGGAAGACTTAGTTGTTGCTTTTATGAAGCAATACCATTACAATTTGGGTATAGCCCCAGACAATAAAGATGACAGTGGACTTTCCAGAGAATTCATAGCTCCGGTACCCCGTCCTCCACATGCAATGCCCGCTCAGCGCGAACAGCAACCACCTCCTAAGCAGAAGTTGGCCTCTCCAGATCAACCATAGAATCGACGGCTTCGGAGAAGGTATCAGAAGATGTCTCTGGATACTCCAAAAGAGGGAATTCAGCGGTTTGATCCCATCCCTGTGAAGTATGCTGATCTGTTTCCAGTTTTGATTCAGAAAGGTCACATCCAAACAAGAGCTCCACCTAAAGTACTCGAGAAACTCCCGTACTGGTACAAAGCTGACAAATTTTGCCCATATCATCAGGGTGCTCCTGGCCACGACATTGAGAGCTGATATGGTTTGAAGGCAGACGTTCAAGAATTGGTTAAAGGCGGAATTTTATCCTTCGGAGGTCCTAATACTGACCTCAACATGGTTCATCCTTCGAGAACATGATCTAAGGTTATCAGAAGACTACACATCAGACGATTCTGCGAGCCTCTCCATTTCAAGGCGTGATAAAAGGGCTTGTCTGGCTTTGTACTTTATTTTGCTTTTGTGTTTGTGTTTCTTTGATTAAAATTATTTTTGGCATGTAAGAACTTGTTATTTTTGAATAAGTAATGCAATAAGTGTTCGTCTTGGAGAAATCCATTTGTATTCACTCTAATTGTTTTTCAAAATTATTTATAATGTCGACTTTACCTGATCTCTTGCTCTGACAGAGAATTGGAAGGAGGGTGATGAAGTAAAACGCATGATTTCTTGTTGTATGCTTCGAATAAAAACCCTACTGATGATGTAAGGCATTTTTCCAACCACCTAAACACCAAAATAGTTAACCCTTCTTTAAGCCTTGAGGAAAGATCTGTTTTTTCTCCCAAACCGAAACCTCATTTTTAGCCTGGGGCAGGGTAATATCAAAAAAATAATGAACATCTTCCAAAAAAATTGGGTGGGCACAAATATACTAACCCTTTATTCCTCCACTTTACAAGTCATAAACTAAGCCTATATACGACCCTCAAAGTCCTAATTGAAGTAAGGTTTAGTTCGAAAGCATACTCGATGAGATATTGTTTCCTGACTCCTTGAGCTATGCTCAAATTAAATCGGCTTTATAAATAATTTTTAATTTATATCCTAACTAGTGATTTCGGTCACCAGTTATTGTGATATCTCTTTTCAAAAAAAAACTTCAAGAGAAACGCGTGTTGCATTACCCGTTTCGAAATTAACATTTCTGACTTGCTAAATGCGCTTGACATCTTAGAAAGACTATATACGGACGTTGATGGATTCGAAGACTTTTCCAACCTGGGGCAAGTTATTTTCCAAGAGGTTTGATTCGTACCAGTCTTGGCTTCATCTAAAGCACAAATTGGAAGACTCAGTTATACCGCCAATCAGGGGCAGTTACGTCGAGATTCGGCGAATCTCTTTGAGAGTTTGAAAACAGTGGGGCATTTGGACATCATGTTTTCTATAAAATCCTCTCGAGATATTTTTCTCTTAAGCCATGTGACTTGGGGAATTTGAAATTTGAAACGAAGCGGATGTTTATTTCATCCCCAGGAAGCTCAACTCCGACATGTTCAACAACTATGATGACCCAGGATATTTATTTTATCCTCTATGAAACTTCAGTTTGGGTACCTCCATCTACAACTTCGTTCAACCTTTCAACCTTATCAAGATGTTACATCCCAAATAGATTGATCTCTATTTCCCAAGAGAAATTTTGAAGCCCTGAAGCAGGAGTGTGATCCCATATTTGGTTCTCCGTTTATCCCCAGTGGTACTTCTATCTTTGAAGATTGGTCGGATGTTTGTCCCGAGATGTTTACTTCATCTCCGGTCACCTCTTTCTGTTTGTTTTGTCAGCATAAGCATACTCATAGCATATAAGTAGACATCATGGCATGTGCATCTGTTTGCATTCTTTGTATTTATTTTATTCTATCGCTTTGGCTGTAGTTATCCCTAGGTGTTTGGGTGTGTCTTATCCCTCCAAATAGAGTTGTTAACCCTAGGCAGAAAGAGCACAATGTTTCATTTTTCCCCATGGAGTTCGATCCACATGGAAGATGGTTATTTTATTACAATCCCACTTGAGTTCATACCTCAACGATCGAGTCTTGCTTGACAGTTTCTTTTCGGCTACTTCCCGAATCGAACTTCGGTTTTTGGCAATCACATCGTGGACGTCTCCAACCTTTGAACATGGATTAAGTGTGCATTTATTTTACACCCTATTCCCCAGGAAGAGTATTCACGAAGACAGACATTTCTTCAACAAATTTTTCTCGAACATCTACATTTGGACTATAACAATCTCTTTATTTGAGCAACTCGTTTTGATCAGGATCTTATTCAAAACGACAAACGACAGTTTTCACAAGACAGATCATTTACCCTCAGTGGGTCCCTCAACATTATTGATTCATCAGAGAAGACAGTTACAGACATTTCTCTTTATTTGAGAATTCGCACATTTTTTTTACAACAACTAAGACATTCCTCAGGAATGACTTCCCCAGTGAGTTTATCACACAAGTTTACTTCCATCAGTGACATCTCCTCGAAGAAGTCAAAGAAGTTTATCGCAATAGTCTCTCTTTATTTGAGAAGACATACATTACCATTCAACCGGCTCACATTTCTTCCGAAGATCCCCGGTGAAGCTTTACAACTACAGTCTACAACGACATCTACAGTCTACAACGACATCTACAATCTACAACGACAACTACAGTCTACAACGACATCTACCATCTACAACGACAACTACAGTTTACAACGACAATCATTAGAACATCTTACAGTTCCTGGTTAATCTCGGCAGTAGATTCCCAGAAGACCTCAGCAGTGGGTAGTCCTATTTCATTTCCTGGTTAATCTCGGCAGTAGATTCCCAGAAGACCTTGGTAGTAGGTAGTTCTGTTTCAGTTCCTGGATAATTTAGGCAGTAGATTTCCAGAAGACTTCGTCAGAAGCATTTCTCCAACAGACTTCAACACAGAATCTCGGCAGTAGATTCCTTACAGATTTTTACAGCAAATACTTTGGCAAAAGTATCCTCACTATCAAGTTTACAAGTCTCGACAGTAGACTTCTCTAGATGATATCTTGAATCAATTACATTTGACCTATATAGTAGATTCCTCAAGAGGATTTCTCTTCCAAGTTTCTTCACAACATATTTACAGACACTTTGTGATTGTCAACCTTTCCCCGTGGAGCCTCGCTCGTTGGGCATGTTCTTCCCGTGTGTCGTGTTTAGTTTCTCCCCTATGGCACAATTTCTCCACAGGACCCCCGTCTGTCTTGCATTTTCATATCATTGCATATCATTTGCATTCGGTGGCTTCTTAGGGCCAAAAATTCGTGCAATGTTTGTATTTAAGTCCCTCCTATCTCGTCGAGACGGAGATTTCGATATCCATATCTCCGGATAGAAGTAACTTAAATAGGGGCATTTGTCGCACCCTAATTTTTGACCTTAAGATTCCACCTCTTCTTGCATTCTCATGTTGTTATTTGACTATATTTTAATATTTAGTATTTATGCGACTAACCAATTTGTGTAGACGCAGTAATATCGAGTGGAGATGGCGTTCATTCTCATAGTCAATCATTATGCATAGCTAACCGTTTAACCCACTTGTTTGTTTTGATTTGTGAAAGGTTGAGTTACTGCTGGAAGTTTAGGGAATCACGAAGTGATACACATAAGGGCTTATTATTCGAAGATTGAGATTTATGCCATTTTATTGTCAAGAGTTGTCTACTATGATCAAATTCATCATTAATTCGGCCTAATATTTAAATTTAAACCAGGAGAATAATTTTGGTTTTTTTACTCAAGCACAAGAGGTTGCAGATTCATAAATTTAAACTTTTAGAGTACTCAAAGGCCCATCAGCATCAAAAGAAACAACAAGCCAATTTCCATCTTTTTTTGAAACTCAACAAGGCCTCCATTATCAATTTCATTGTGTACATTATGCTCGAACAATTTTTGAAGGGGGGATGATTCCCGTAACAGAGTGTATGTCAAGATATATGGTGATGACATCTCTTTGAGGTTACAATATTAACATCACCAAGTTTCTATGAATACAGTAACGCAGACATAAACTAAGTTCAATCCAAGATCTAACGCGCAATACTCAAAAGAGGTCACCATGTCTGTTCAAGCACACATACAAAGTTACAGTTCCAGTTTTCTTCAAAGTACAATCTAATAGACAAGTTGACAATGGCGAAACAAGAAATCAGGATCGTGATAGTCCGCTACAAAACACATTTTAATTCCAAAGCACGCAATCTTCACGGTTCATTATCAGTTATGCCGCCACTTGGTATCAGCTTTACATCAGTAATCTCTAATCGGTTGTTTGAACGTGGTTTGATTCGTCACTGCTGCGCATCCTGCACCTGCCCAGTCCTCCAAACGATTCCATCTCTGTGTTCTTCGTCCATTCCGATAAGAGCTTCCGACAGAGAATCTGTTGTAGCAAATTAGGACGACTATCTATCGAATCGAAGCACCGCCTGCAACGATGCAATATGGTCTGTTAATGGCTTGCAGAAATGGTCAAAAAAAAAGCACTAGCTGCTGTTGATAATTGATCTCGAGAAGGCTTTCCATGCGGATACCATACACACGGATTGATAACCAGTTACGCCCTACTCCACATCCAGTTATGATGTCACGAGATCAAGAATCGAAATTAAATCAAATGAATTCCTGCAACAAACAACAATTTGTCTGTAAATAAAGATAAAGATAAAGACGCTTCAGAAGTTATTGAGAACGACATTAACATTAAAGTCCTTAAGGAGACTTCTCAGGCTGAAGATGTTAAAATGGAAGATAATCAAGAGGATACTCCAAAGTTGCAAGATGGTAGTGATGAGAAAACTAGTGAGGGAGATCAGTCTGACAAAATTGTACAACAGGGTACAACAATGTTAGATGATAAAGGTTTAGAAAATGATCACCAGAGTATGAAAATTACAAGTGATGCTTCAAGAGACAAGATACACCTGACTTCTACAAATGATGGACTCTCAGAAAAATCGACTTCAAAGGAGCAAGCAATGATTAATCATGAGAGTGGGCTTGACAATTGTGATGACCCCGGTATTTCAAAGGCACCCGAAGATCAGGCTCAGGATACTCTGCATGATTCAGATAGTTCAACATCCAAAGCTAAATCCCACCTAGTTCTTAGGAGGTTCAAGAGGAAACTCCAAATAAAGAACCTCGCCGCCCTATAGAGCCAAAAAGAAGGAAGCTCTGATTCTCATCCATCTGAAAAGAATGAAGTTCAACAGTCAAATGAGCCCAGTTTACCAGTTGAGATACCTAAACCTGCAGAAACACCATATTCGTCAACATATAGAGATTGAATTTTGTTTACAAGAGTGAAACACAAGTCGAAAGGAACTAACAACACCCCTGCCAAAATAGTCTACATTCTTCCCTATCATCAAGAGAATTTCTGATAACTGTGCAGAATGCCATAGACCATGAAGATATTCAAACCAGAAGGGCCACCGGAGACTTTCCGACTCAGGGAAGGCTTGATACTGCAGGCATAATTCCCAGGAGAATTTAAGGGATACAATAGTGTCAAGACTGCGCTTTCAAACTCCAGCCCTGTTGATTGTAGCAAGTTGTCCCCTAGACAACCAGCTAATCCCCAACTGTTGCATCACTATAAGATGGTAAATGGTAACACTGCATGAAAATCAGCTAGTTAATTCTCAAGAACACTTTGGAATTGTCAATATTAACATCATGCCCAACTATGAGATAGTAAGTGCTGACACTCTTTTGAATTGTGATGGAGCCATACCTCGATCCTAAGTCTGCTCTCCACCATGCCGTACCTGTCTGCATTTCTGATTAGAATTTGGAGCGAAAGTTATTGACCATTACTTGGAATCTGCCCCTGACCAAAGTTACCCTCGAGAACCTCGGACCTTTACTCTTTGTGGAGAATCCACTTATCCTCAACGGCCAGCTGCTAATTGGAAGTTGCATCGCCCATACTGCAAACATGTTGTATACGGTTTGTTAGGCTCAACACATGCCGTTGTTAATAAAATCAGAGAAAATATGAGATATGTGAAGACTTCAGAATCACATGAGAAAATTCATGGACCTTAAGCAACACCTCCAGGTACCTAGTGAAAGGAGCCCCTATTGATGACCAAATCCGTTGGAATACAACACATCTAATGCTGGTGGCTACTTCTGAGCTAGGGGGAGCCTTTTCTTGCTTAGGACGAACTCAGCAGTACACACCTCAGCCATCATCATGCATATGAAAGATAAGGGATGTTTAGAAACAGCAAACCAAACCGGAGGAACAAAGGTTGATTTTGAAAGATATACCTTGTGAGCGCTTGAGGGTTGCTACCCTTCACCATCGGCTTTCTCTTTCACAGAAGTCCCTCATCTCCAACGCACGCATCAGACACGAACTGGGCTTCTAACCCGCCTCTTAGCCCAAGACCTTCGCCACCTGTACCTGCCAAGTCAGAAAAATAACCGTTAGAGAATATTCTTGGAAGACAAAATATCCTATTCAGAAACCAAATCAAATCCAATCTCAATTGAATCATAGAAAATCAAAGATTGAAGTGTCAATTAAATGGCTCATTATAGTAATCAGATGAATTGGGAAAGTTTTCAAATCGGACTCATCCCAATCCGGAAACCCTAAATCAACAGTCAATTGGCATTCAATATTCATCCAAATTGTTTTTCATTCAAAAGCCTATATAAGAGGGAGAGGGAAACCGAGAACTACCGTGAAAACCCTGAACCCGTAAACTCAAGAAGCTAAATATAAGGAACTTATCTTTCCAATTGACGAGTCCACCTCAGGCCGCCGCAGACCCAAACTCACGAAGCACCCATCTTCGTCATCTCCGGCGCCGTCGTCGCTAATCTTTGGTAAGGCTTCATTTTTTCATAATGATCATTGAACCTATTGATCTTTTTGTTGTGTTGTAGGTTTAAAAAGGGAATCGAAACCTGGAAAGAGATGGTGAATGGAAGAAATCGAAAGAGATGATCGGAGAGAGAGGGAGAAGCCCGAGTGATTTGGGGATTAGGGTTCACAACGTTTTCTTCCACACTTACCACACTCACCACACTTACCACACTCACGGTTAATCTCCTCTAAATTAACCCACTTTTTTTCTTAATCAGTTCTTTTATTAAAACAACTTATTAACTAATCAACTTAATCCTTTTTTTACAATAAGATAATCAACTTAATCCTTTTTTTACAATAAGATAATTGACTTAATCTTTTTTTTAAAAAAACAACCTATTTTGCTAAGGGGCCTATTATTCAATAAAAGCTTATATTAAGTCTTTCCTTTTTTTAAAAATAACATTATCCATTGTCCTAAATAATTTGCAACTAAGATTTTTTTTCTCAATTACTAAAACCTTTTTTTAATTTATTTAATATATGGCTATAATAATTTTATATAATAACTTTTAAAATATAGCAATAACAACTTTTCTGTATAACTTAAATTAACCATTCATCTTTAATTATAATGACCAAGTTTTATTAGAAGAAAAAGCCTTTTCTCAATTAGATCAACTCTAGCAATAACCAACACTTTTATACAAAATAACTCTTTTAAAATAAGATAAGGTATAAAATCTCATTCTCTTAAATCACCCATTAGAAACTTAAAAACTTTTAATATAATTATCTTACAAATAATTTCCTCATAAAATCAATTCGTCTAATATTCTCATAAATAGCATTTTCCTAAACCAAGATCAAACTACAACTTTTTTCTCATAAAATCAATTCGATTAAAAATTAATCAACTTCGTAAAATACAACCTAATCGTGGACACTAACACTCACGACACATTCACACTCACACACTTCAACGCTTTCATGCGTATGTGTATGTTTACTTATTTTCCCTTTATCATTTCTGCCATTTATCTTTATAGTAATTTAATATTACCGCATTTATATTATTGCATCACATTCGTCCAAAGGAAAAACCTACACATAAGTCAACACTTGTGTGTAGTGCACATCATTTGCATCATACTCCCACTCGATCCTTGATCCCATTCAAGTCGATCTTTTAGGACAAAGCCTACCCCATAAGAGGACCTTTGTCTTTATCTTTACAACATAGAAACAAACAATCAACTCAATTCACACTTATTCAAACACAATAGAGAAATAGATGTTAATCATCCTAAGTGAGATAGAATCTCCACCCCACAATAATACAATCAATACTGTAGGGACTTTTCCTTAAGAGAGATAGAGGCGTACTCGTCGATCAATATCCGAGTGCTTGAGCCCTTCTCTTAAGACGATGCAAAGACTATTTTCCTACACCTTGTGGCGGTTAAATCTCTCTTAAAATGATAACTCACCTTTTCTCCTAAAATCAATCAACCATCTACCCTAAACCCGTAGGAACTTTGACCACAGTCAAAGAACTCGTCAAACCCTTTAGGGGAACTACAGATACTCTGATTCCACTTCCGTAAGGATATGTAGGCATAAGATGCGATATCTTATCGAGTATACTTAGAAATAAACCCCCTAGGTCTTTCAACCATTAAGCAGATAAACACTTAGCAATAAACAAACATAAAACAAGAGGTTCCTGTAGAGTACTACAGAAACTTAGGATGCTAGCACCTTCCCTAAGTTTAACCAACCCCCGAACCTATAACTCTCTAACCTTGCATTTGCATTGCATTGTGGGAATTTCGATCTTTATCCCTTCCTTTGGACAAATCAAAGTTCGATTGCAAAATGAATTAAAGATTCAAACTAATTAATAGTTTGGTATCCAATTTTCACCGCGACAATAGCAGAGCTGTACAACAAACAATATGTCCTCCTCCTTCAGCATTCTTCAAGTGTATTGAATAGTATGTGTCAGCTAGTAAGGTGGGAACCGGATTCTTGAGTATGAATAGTTTAATCGCATCCATATCAACAAAATCATCAATCTTTGGGAACCAGAAAATCCCATAGACCAACAAAGTAAAGGTGGCTTCCAAGATAAGGACTTCTTTTCTTTCAACATGGTAACAGACCTTTTCGATCAAGAAATCAGCTGAGAATCTAAGGACTCCTTCCTTGGTGGTTAAGTGCGCTTGAACATCTGCTAGGCTGAGGTGAGTAGCATTTGCAATTTCTTGATGACTGGGTATGTCTTCCTGGCCGGTGAATATGGGTCGGGCCGTCACAGGCATCCTCAAAAAATCAGAATACTCTTCCAGAGTTGGCATCAACTAGTAATCCGGAAAAGTGAAACAATGGTACAACGGGTCATAAAACCGAACAAGGGTCTCCAACAGCCCTCCTTTCATCTTGAGTTCGAGAAAACGAAATACTTCTCCATATTCTGTTGCGAAAGCGTGACGGTTCTCGATGAGATCTGCTAGCTCTCTTAAGCTTTCAATGTTAGGACTCTTAAAAGTGTACTCCAATGCTTCTCTCTTAAAATCCATTGTTACAATACCTGTAAAATGAAATTGAGTTTCTTGAAGTGAACAAAAGAAAGAATGCAATGCAAGATGAATAGGACTTCATGGGATCCCAACTATTTATAAACATCGCGGCAAAAGAAAAAAACGTCTATTAATTTTGAAACGGAATACAAATAATTGCTTTTAAAAGTCCCAAATAAATAGCTAAATAAAAGCTAATGAAAGCCCTAAGAAAGTTTTGAATTCCGCTGCTTGAGCTCCTCTTCCAACTGGGTCTTCTCACGGATAAGGTTGTCCACAATCAGCCTCCAAATAGTACATTGTGGGTCGAAGAAAAATAAATCCTCCACGGCTTTCCTCTTCTTGTGGGGATGTAACTCTTCATCCTTCGACTGTAGCTGCTTCTGAAGTTCATCCTTCTGTTTCTGAAGTTCATCGTTCTCTGCAACCACTACTTGATACTTGTTCTTCCATGACTCCAACTCACGTTGTGACTTCCTCAAGGCAACCTCTAACTTCTCAGCTTCAGACATAAAGACATAAGTGGGCTCTCTCCTCGGAGATATAGGATCTTGACAGGAATACGGCATCTTCAATTTGATTGCTCTGTCTCTGACCCACTGAAGGTAGGGCTCCAAGGACACACAATTAAGTTTCCCAAGGCTTCTCTTACCTTTCTTGTGCAAATGATCCCATGCAGCCAAAATATTGTCTCGGAGTTCCTTGTCATCCCTAAAGAAAATGCTTTCTACTTGAACACTCTTAGGCGGTTCCTTCAACGGAAATCCCAACTGTCGACGAGCTAAGACTGGATTATAACTGATCCCTCCATTAAAACTAAGTAACGATATATTAGCAAAATCACCACAACCATCAATAATTAAGGTCCCATCATACGCTCGGTTGTACCAATCAATGTCTGAGTGGGTCAACGCCATAACTCTTGGAGACCAAATTTCCTTGCCGACATTTGTAAAAGAGCTAGACTTCGGTAAGTGTGAAGTAAACCACTTGTAAAGCAAAGGTACACAGCAGGTAATCATTCCTCCACCATAAAGATTTCGGAGATGTACAGAATGATAAGTATTACCCAATAGAGTTTGCACTAGGTTATTCTTTAGAAAGATATTGATAGCATTAAGGTCGACAAACCCTTCGAAACTCGGAAATAGAAATACCCGATAGACAAGTAAGGCAAAGATTGCTTCGAACGGGGTCTTGTTCGTATAATCGGCATAAAACATAGCCTTGCTGATTAAGAAATTATTAGTTAAGCCTAAAATACCACCCTTACTAATTAAGTTTCTCCTGACTTCGGATACTTTCAGATAAAGAGCCTTAGCAATATCTTTTTCCTCAGGGTCCTTCTCCAAGAAGGGGAAAGAAGATTCTTCTAGGATAGGTAGACCAACCAAAAAGGAATACTCTTCCAATGTAGGTAATAGTTGGAAGTCTGAGAACGTAAAACAGTGATACAGTGGATCATAAAATTGCAATAAAGTGGAGAGAAGTCCTTCGTCTACTTGGCGACTTAATAAAGATATTAGCTTTCCATACTTGCTCTTGAATTTGCCCTGGTCTTCAATCAAAGTCACCAACTCCTTTAGGTCACCCAATTTAGGACTTTTAAAAGTGTATTTCAAAGTGTGTCTTTCATTAGAAGCCATAGCGACCTACAATGTTCATAAACAAAAGGGAATCCTATGGAATCCGATGCCAAATGATGCTATATGAATGCAACAAACACAAGTAAGCACATAAGGACACACAAAGACAAACAAACAAAGGTCCTAGGTTTGCATCGAGCATGGAGCCAAAAGGTATACCCATTTCCCAAAGGACAAGGACTAGGGGTGAGTTGTACCTGTAGAACAAGGTTCTAAAGGGGTGCCCAAAGTCATTAGTCCATCTTTCGGATATTATCAACTTCCCAATTACTCGGTGATTAATAATATTCTCAAGAGAACTTATTTTGAGTGTAGCATCGCGTAGAACTATTTCGGGTGTACTCCCTCATAGTCTCGCACTACATCCTAATAAAGGCCAAAGTGGGGTGAAGGTAACTATGGTCCTCAGTATCATAAACTCCAATCGAAAATAGTAAAAGTCTTCATAATTACTCGTTCAACCGAACTAGTTTTGAAAGGGTCTCAACTGAGCTTGATTTTCAAGTCAACTTGGTCGAGATTCAACTCCCTATAAGTCTCGTCGAACATATCACTATCCTATCTTAAGTTCACTCGAGTCCGGGTGTAGGACTTTGTCTCACCACTCAAGAGCATCAACCCAAAGGTAATAAACAAACAAATACACAAGTAAACAATTAAGCAAATATATAAAACAAAAAAAAAACAAGATAGGGAAACCCACTGAGTGTCTCCAGTGAAGTCGCCATTTCTGTCGCGGTGAAAATCGGATACCAAACTATTGATTAGTTTGAATCTTTAATTCATTTTGCAACCGAACTTTGATTTGTCTAAAGGAAGGGATAAAGATTGAAATTCCCACAATGCAATGCAAATGCAAGGTTTAGAGAGTTATAGGTTCGGGGGTTGGTTAAACTTAGGGAAGGTGCTAGCATCCTAAGTTTCTGTAGTACTCTACAGGAACCTTTTGTTTTATGTTTGTTTATTTGCTAAGGTTTATCTGCTTAATGGTTAAAAGAGACCTAGTGGTTTATTTCTAAGTATACTCGATAAGATGTCGCATCTTATGCCTACATATCTTTACGGGAGTGGAATCAGAGTATCTGTAGTTCCCCTAAAGGGTTTGAGGAGTTCTTTGACTGTGGTCAAAGTTCCTACGGGTTTAGGGTAGTTGATTGATTGGTTTAGGAGAAGAGATGCATTATCATTTTAAGGGAGATGTAACCGCCACAGGTGTAAGAGATTGTATTGTTGTGGGGTGGAGATTCTATCTCGCTTAAGATGATTAACATCTTTCTTTAATGTGTTTGAATATTTTTGTATTGTTTTGTTTTGTTTTCCTATGTTGTAAAAGATAAAGGCAAATTCCTTCCTATGGGGTAGGATCTGTCCTAGAGATCAACTTGAATGGGGTCAAGGATCAAGGGGAAAATGATGCATATGTAGATGCAATACACACAAGCGTTAAGTCATGTGTAGGTTCTTCCTTTGGACGGAATGCAAGGCAGAAATATAAATTGCGATAATGAAAATTGCTTGTAAAATAAATTGCGGAAATAATAAAGGGCAAATAAGTAAAGCATACACATACGCATGAAAGCGCTGAAGTGTGTGAGAGTGACTTGTGAAGTGGGGTGCACGATTGATTATATTTTACGATGTGAGTCGATTTTAGTCGGTCGATTTTAAGCGAGCAGTTGAATTGATTTATTATCTAGAACTTAAGTGAGATAATTAATTTATAAAATTAAATCTAAAGCGAGGAAATTATTATAATAAAAAGAGTTGTTTTGTTTCTAAAATATTTCGATGTCTAATTAAGTAAAATAGCAATTAGATGTGAATTATAGAAGATTTTAATGAATAAACATGCTAATTAATAAAAGGTCATTTTTATTATTTTATTTTTAAGAAAAAGATTAATTGATAATTTTAGGTGAATAAAAGATTTAAATGTCCTAATCATTAAGAGTTTAATTTGTATTAGTTAAATAGAATAGTAGAATAACTAAATTATTAAATAAAATAAAGTAATTAAACCTAAGAAACTATAATTAAATGAAATAAAAAACTGATTATTAGAAGTTATAAATAAATATTATCATGGTGAATTATTTAAAGATTTGTGAATTAAATAATTAGAAGATAGAACTAATTAAAAAGGATTAACGATTTATTTAGGAAAGGATTGATTAATTATTGAGAAAAAGATTATTAATTTATTAATAAAAGAAAAAAAAGTTGGTTGGAAAAAAACTAAAGGTTAATAAAATAAACTGATTAAAACAAGCACGAGGCAGATTAAATGATGAATAAGGGGGGATTAACGATTAAGAGGGTTTGTGTGATACGTGTAGTGTTGTGCGTGAGTGTGAGGAACAATTAATCATGAACAAAAACAAAAGGCAAACAGAAAGGCAAACGGCGGACGCCGAAAAACCCTAGCTCTCCCTAATCCTTCGTCTTCCCCTCTCTAATCACTCGATTCTCTCGCTCGTCTCCCTCGGAGATACACTATCCTCGTTTCTCCTTAGCTTCCATTATTTACACAACCTGAAACATAACGAAACGAATCAAAATGTTCTATAACTTTACGAAAGAAATGAACTTTACTGGAGGTTGATGGCGGCGATGCTGGGGATGAGGTTCCGTCAATTGATGTTTGTGGTGACCGGAGATGATCTCGTCGGCTAAGGAGATAAGTTATCTTTTACTCGAAATCTCAGTTCACGAACTTAGGGTTTTTTTTCGGTAGCTTTTTTTTTTCACCTCTTCTCTTCTCGTTCATTCTCCTTATATAGGCCTCTGAGCGAAAACAACTTTGGATGAATACTGAATGGTGATTGATTGTTGATTTAGGGTTTCCGGATCGGGATGAGTCCAATTTGAAAACTTTCCCCTTTCGAAAATTGCAGTGATGACCTATTTAATTGACATTCAATCTTTGATTTTGTGATTCAATTTGAGATTGGATTCGATTGGATTCTGAATAGCATCTTCTATTTCTTTTAGCGGATATTCTCTAACAGTTTTATTTCTGTGATCATGACCTGGAAGGTGTGGAAAGCAAATGTCTTGGGCCAAAAGATGGATTAGAAGCCCAGAGGGGGAGACTTCGTGCTTGATGCGTCTGTAGCGGGAACCTTCACGAAAAACCGGTGATGAAGAACAACAATCTCAAGTCCTCGCAGGGTATATTCTTTCAATTCAATTTATATTCCTCTGGTTTTGTTTAATTTGTCGCGTATCTGAACCTGTTTTCTTTTCATGTGCTTCGATGACGGCATTGGGGGGATTGGAGCAAGGGTGCTTGAATAATTGGATTCAAACTCCAAGATGGTTCTATCCTTTCTCCAACATACTCTTCGTCTGGTGAATGTGCTGGTAATATGTTCAAAGTCACAATGTAGTTGCTTGAATTTGTGATGGAAAACACTTCAAAAGTGTTTGGTCTGGTTTGTTAATGAATTTTTCCCATTGACTCCTGAGGTCTTCTTTATGCATGTTATTTGCAGAAGCTGGTGTGAGTTTTTCTGAAGGTACAATGTTGTATGAGCTGGTGAATATTGACATTGAACAGACACATACAGTTGTTAGGGTGGTAGCTTGTTTGAGGATTTTCGGCAACACCAAATGATGAGAGCTGTGACATTGCTTCTGGATCTTGCTGTGGATGGTATTTCTGTGGAGATAGTCAAACGAGTAGCTGCCAAGGAAATAGTGCTGAGAACTAATTGAATTGTGATTCGCAGCGGTCTTACGAACTTAACACAAACACCGGATATAGTACTTTTAATTGACATCTCTTCTCTATCAGCATCAATCATACCCATACAAAGGAGCCTGAGGTTATGAGTCTGAACCTAAAACTTGTTTGATAGCTTGTTGTATTGATGTAACAGTCTCACTAGAGCCGGTAGTGAGCAAAACAGAACTTTACATATGTCGTCCTTCTGAATTATGATTCAAAGTAGATTCTTATAGACTTTCTTGGAGTTTCGTCCACTGAAGCGTCATTAAACTTGTTGGTAACAGGTGCGGGATTTGGATTTCATCAATTATACGAGTTTTAGTGTCGTTTACCAATATCCTGAACTGATTGATTCGAATGTTACTTGTGAAAATGCTTCTCTTCTTTGTGACACAGGGATGATCCTGTTGCATCTGACGCACGGCCTAATGAATTGAAACAAATTCTGGGCAACGATGGTAGATTCCAGGCGAGAGATTGATTAGCCAGGTTTGAAGTTATTGGCATAAAGGCGTAAGCATGAAGACTTTTGGGTATTGTTTGACAGGAGGATTATCAGAATCAGAGAACGAGGGGGCTAGTAGTGCTGCTTAGTATTTAATTCCTTGCTCTGTTTTGTTCTTCTTTCGTATTTTCCTCAATTAACTTGATCACACTTTGTTTGTTGTTTAAGTTGTTCCAAAGGCTTATTGACTTCGTCCATTTCTCTAGACAGGTTGTTGCTGATTAGTTCAGAGTCCACTTGGTCTGAACTTCGGTGCCGAGAAAGGTATAACGGTAATGATGACTTGGAAAGGAAAATCATGGAGATTTGCCGTACGTCTTTAGGTTGGAGCTTACTTAGGAGATGGAACCAAGGGCTTGGGTATGAGCTCCATGAAGCTAGCTGTTGCGTTGGCTTCATCATTCATGTGTTGCCAAAAATTCATGAAGTATACGGATTGTGTACATTTGTAATGCCTCTGTTGTAATGGCTTGATGGAATTCTTGGATAATTAATTCTTGTAATGATCTTTCAATATTATTCTTGGACTATTTGTAATTGACTTAGTTGAATATAATGCTACTTTGATAGTAAAGTCCAGACTGTGTTTAATTTGAGACCATAAGATCTTAATACAAGATCTCCTTTAGCTCGTAAGTTGAGTACTTGAGTGTGAATGATAAATTGATTAAAATTGTCCTTGAATTTAATTTGAAACATAAATTGGGTTTCAAAGTTAACTTGACTATCATGGCCACGAATCCCTTGGATTATAAGAACTCCCATATGTACTAAAACGAAAATGTAGCACGAATCCTCCAATGTGGTTGAAACCATAAGAGTCGAAGTCTTGGAATTTGAGTTTGAACCTTATGATAATATGAGTACTGAAGTTTGGAGATGGATCTTGATGATTGCCACATAAGGACCCCTCTTGTTCATATATCTTGCATTGCTAGCTCGAGTTCATGTCCTTGAATTTGTAATAAACCCCCTTATAGACTTGAAATTGACTTAAGGACGCGAACTTCTGATTCACAAATTCTTGGGTCTACAACTTTTGAAATTTATACGCCTGCACACACTTGTTAGTGACAATAACATAAATATGCACAAAAGAGGTGAGATCTTACGGTCAAAAATTAGGGTGCAACAGGTATCTTCGATCAATTTGGATGCTTGATGCCTATGTGGCCAAGAACTAAATTGTCGTCATACTTAAAGAATGTCATCTCCGACGTTGTGCCTGTGAGGTTAAATGATGTTCTGATACCCTTTTCAAAGTCCCTCTGCCTTTGCAAGAGGATGGTTATTACCCTTCGCTTACCTTTTGTAAGCCTTTCCGTGTCTTTTCCACGAAGTATCTCCTCTCTGCCTTTCACATAGGAGTCTCATTACCGTTCGTAAGGGATTTCATGGCCTTTCGCATGAAATCTTATCCTTTCGCTTCCCTTTCATAAGCGTTTTCTCGTTGTCTTTTACATGCGACAAAACTTTGTGTTGGGTATCTTCGATCAATTTGGATGCTTGATGCCTATGTGGCTAAGAACTGAATGGTCGCCATACTTAAAGAATGTCATCTCCACCGTTGTGCCTGTGAGGTCAAATGATGTTCTGATACCCTTTCTAAGTTTTCTCTACCTTTTGCAAGAGGATGGTTATTGCCCTCAACTTACCTTTTGTGAGTCTTTTTGTGTCTCTTTCACGAAATATATTCACCTTGCCTTTCGCAACAGATTTAACTTACCTTTAGTAAGACCCAGTGTGCCTTTTGTACAGGTTCTTGTCAGCTTACCTTTTGTAAGTATCCTCTCTACCTTTTGTGGAAGGAATTTTTCTCCTAACCTTTTGTTCAGGGGTCTGTTCTGCCTTTTGCAGAAGAAAGTATGATCGTCCTCTCCCGAGGGAGTTTCCTATCTACCTTTTGTAGAGGGAATTATCTCCAAACCTTTTGTTCTGGAGTCCTATTTACCTTTCGTAAAAGGAAATTTTTCTCCTAACCTTTTGTTATGGAGTCCTTTCTGCCGTGACAGAAGGAAATACGGTCATATTCTCCCGAGGGAGTCTCTGCTATTTGATGTAGAAGGAGTTACTATTTCTCCAAACCTTTTGTTTCGGAGTCCTCTCTACCTTTTGTAGAAGGAATATTTCTCCTAACCTTTTGTTCTGGAGTCCTCTCTACCTTTTGTAGAAGGAACATTTTTCTCCTAACCTTTTGTTCAGGAGTCCTCCTTGCCTTTTGTAAGAGGAAAACCGTTTATTTTCGAGTCCTCTCTACCTTTCATAGAAGGAATATCTCATAATTCCTTTATTTTTAGAGTCTTCTCCACCTTTCGTAGAAGGAATATCTCATAATCAGTTATTTTTAGAGTCCTCTCTATCTTTCGTAGAAGGAATATCTCGCAATCTGTTATTTTTAGAGTCCTCTCTACCTTTCGTAGAAGGAATATCTCATAATCCCTTATTTTCCGAGTCCTCTCTACCTTTCGTAGAAGGAATATCTCATAACCCCTTATTTTCCGAGTCCTCTCTACCTTTCGTAGAAGGAATATCTCATTACGTTTATTTTCCGAGTCCTCTCTACCTTTCGTAGAAGAAATATCTCACAATCGTTTTATTTTAGAGTCCTCTCTACCTTTCATAGAAGGAGTATCTCACAGTCATTTATTTTCGAGTCCTCTCTATTTTTGTAGAAGGAATATCTCCTAGCCATTTTTTTGATTCCCTATTATGAGACAGCTCTTTGACTTTTTGCAGAAGGAGTTTTAGATAACTTGTTTGTAGTATAACTTATCCTCTTGGAATTCTACAGGAGTCCTCCTCTTCTGGCTGGCAAAGCATTCATGTTAATTCCGCATTGTATCTCAAACATGTCATCATATCCCCCTTAACCCTTGTTCGCTAACAGACACATTCTTTAAACCATCTCGCTGACCACCTACTTCTATCCTACACCTCTCTAGTTGAAAATCCCGGGTATTCTAGTATTTAATTCTCTTCTACCATGAATGTTCAAGCACCTTTATCCTCCAGACATTCAGGTCCAAGAGGATTAAATAGGGGCAGCTGTCACACCCTCATTTTCACCTTTAGCCTTTATACCCTACATTCACCATATCATACATCGTTCTATTGCATATCGAGCATGTTGGTTCACAAGGTACGGATTGGATCGGTTTGTTATTTTCCATTTTTAAATGAGATAAATTTCCTATCATAGAATGCATGTAAGAAAAGGTTCATCACCTAAGGCTTGATCTAAGTTACTCATGTATATTACTTCAAGAAGAAGTTACTTGAAAATGTTAGGATATTTAAGATCAATATTCTTAATGAACATGAAATGCAAGGCTTAATTCAAGATTGCTTCATCCAACTTTGTTTCAAATTCTTGGTCAAGTGGAGTTCAAATTTGCAAAGTATGAGTCAAGATCACAAGTGCATAATTCAAGACTTCATCCATTTCAATTTTAATGGTTCTATGGAAATCCATCATGAATTCATGAATTATAGGCAAGAATATTACAAAGAGAAATTTTATGACATTACAAGAATGTCATTTGTTGCAAGATTTCCAACTCTAAGTAATGTTTAGAAATTAATTTATTTCTAATCTTCATTCAAGTCTCTAATCAAATTCATGTTATGGTAATGCCACACCAAGTCCATATTGTGCTTACAAACATCCAAGAAATATGCAAGAATTAAATCAACATTGGAATGTTTTAAGACCAAGAATATGCATGTTTAATCATGGGCAAAACAGCCCCATGCAAGAGGTGGCAAATTACCTCATATCACAAAATCTACATGTCACAAAATCAAGAGAATAGCATATGATAATACATCTAAATATCAGATTTTCAAAATGCTGTCAAAAAGTAGTAGCATTGACCAAGAGGAGCTGTCCAAGCACAAGCCAACAAAATGGGTGCAAGCCACAAAGTGCTACAGAAAAAACAGCATAGGCAAAGTGCAACAGCAAAAATGCAGCATAGCCTCTTGCATGGAAATGGAAAGGAAGAGAGTGACATGAGAAAAGGTGGTAAGAGACATTACCCCATGAAAAAATCTGATATGTGGGGAGAAGAGAAAACCCTAGAGTGGAGAGATAAGAAGGAGGGGGCTGTAAACAAAAAAGGGTATTCTTGACACATTACACATTCTACACGTTGCAAAAACCAGAAAATAGAGAGAGCAAGAGAAACCCTAAGAACCAAAATATAGAAAGGAAGAAAAACCAGAAAAAGGGAGTGACATAGAAGCACAAGAGGACCATTGAGAAGCAGAACCTTCACAACATAGAGTGAAGAGTGGAGAGCACATCCAACAAAAAGTCAGTGGAGGACTTGTAAGAAGGATAGAAAGCTCTTGGGTATCCATTTCATCAAACCTTTCTCTCTTTACTTTTTTCTTTTATATTCATTTTACTTCTTCTTTTATGTGTTGTTGTACTGAGTATATCATGTAAGGTTCTAAGGGGACCAAAAAACCATTTTTAAGAACCATAAAAACAAAGGGGAAACAAAAAAATAGTTTGGTTTTTTCCCCCTGGTAGCCTGACACGGGCCGTGTCGTGCGACACGGGCGGCTGTGTCACACCTCTGTTTGAGATTTCATGTCCAACCCCCCACCCCCAGACCTCCTGACACGGGCCGTGTCGTGCGACACGGCCGGCCGTGTTGCGCCTCAGTTTGAGGTTTAATGGTACAAAATACCCAGGACCCTTTACACGGGCCGTGTCACACGACACGGCCACCCGTGTCACACCGTTGTTTGACTTAAAAATCATTTTTCTCCAGACCTTACGACACGGGCCGTGTCACACAACACGGCCACCCGTGTCACACCTTTGTCACGCCTCAAAACTCATGTTGTTGGTACTTTATGACACGGGCCGTGTCACACCACTGTTTTCTCACTTTTTTTGATATTTTACCTCCAAAAAAATTTTCCGTTTTTTTTTGCATGTCTTGATTTTTTTCTTAGCCGACTAACCCCATATGTTTGTGTGATTTTAGTGTGAATATTGATATTGTCCTTGTTGACTTTTGATTCCAAAAACCATTTTTAAAAAGTAAACTCTCGATTTTATCGAGCCATTTTCGACCATGTAAGTCGGTCGCCTAGTGCACCGCCATCGACCTTGATCGCATCACTTCAAACATCTTTACAAACAATAAACCTTGATTCAACGTCAAGTGGTTCCCTTTTCTCATAAAAATCCAAAACACAATAAAATATACGATTAGAATTATGCACCATGAACTTTAAAGTGGTGGAGAAGGAATGAGAACGGAATCCTCTTACACTCATTCCGAATGTTTTGAATACAAGGCGCTCGACTTGGTTATTCGAGACATTCATCTCTATCCAAAGTCTTTTGTATAATCCTAGTCAAGAATAAATTCTTCCCTAAAAAACCTAAAAACAATATCAACTCATCAAACTTCTTTTGCCTTAGGGCGTCAATCCGAAAACCCTTTTTCAAGGTATAAAATCAACCAATACACAATTATTTCTTAAGTGGCCGAACTACGGCTGCTCTGATTTCTCTCACATGTTGAGAATACGTAGGCATAGGATTGCGATGATCCTAGCGAACACACTTTTCTTTCTTTCCCACCTTTAGTCATCCATACCTTTTAACCCAAGGACATGTTACGTCCGTTCTACCGCAAATAGGTAACGCATAAGACTCCACTAGCGAGCTACAAGTACACCTAACTGTTATAATGCGCACGATAGCATCGTCCACCCAAACATCCCGTTTTCCACAGTAGTCCCATGAACTACGAATGCTCTGATTCTTCACTTCATACAAGTGAATATACGTAGGCACAAGGGCCTCAATCCTTGGCGAGCACTCTAATAAACATCAACCCCTCTTTCTTTAAACAAGCAAACTTTTAGAATAAAATACCCATTCACGCCAAACAACCTAGGAGGTTCCCATCGAGTACGATGGATGCGAGGGGGTGCTAATACCTTCCCCTCGCATAACCGACTCCCGAACCCTAAGACTTGGTTGCGATGACCATACTCTTTTCCCAAAGGTTTTATCGCTATTTCCCTTTCCCTCCGTGGGATAAATAAAATCCGGGGGCGACTCTGTGTCATTTTTCGCGTAGCGACAACGGCGAAGTCAGATGTTTTTACAGATGAGTTCTGAAGGCGAGGTCATATACTTTTTACCGACTTGATGTCGAGGCCTGACAGCGAGGTCAGATGCTTTTACCGACTTGATGTCGAGGCCTGGCGGCGAAGTCAGATGCTTTTACCAACTTGATGTTAATAACTAACGGCGAGGTCAGATGTTCTTACCGACTTGACGTCGATGTTTCCTATTTGGTAATGAGTTAGCTCATTTTCCTTGCAACCATCAGATACAGTTATTTTCGGGGACTTTATTCCAGTGAACAAGTTTATTCTGTTACTGTTTCTTTTTTGCGGCTGGAAAATTTCCGGGTTCTTTAGTATTCAACCGTCTTTTACCCTTGAATGTTTGAAAGCCATTTGCTTTTCAATCCTTCAGGTCCAAGCCGTTTGAATAGGGGCAGCTGTTGTACCCCAAAATTTGACCAACCGTTTCTCGCAATTTGGCTTGTGTTTCGTTTCATTTGCATTTGCATATCATTTATCGCATACTGTGCATTTTGTCAGTCAGGACAAATTATCGGGATTACAGCCCATTCTCTCGTGTTTCAGGCGATTCAAACCAGTTTAAATAAGGAGATTTATTTCGAAATCGAGCGGAGATTGCTCTTTCTATTGGTCCAGTCCGTGCTGGTATTTTCTGTGACATTTCGGTGCTCGCCCGTTTTTCGCTGCATTTTTTTTTCTATTTTGTGCTTTATTTTCTTGTATAGGTTTATTAAATTAGGATTTAGACTTTATTATTATTTTCAATAGTTTTAGATTTTTTTTAGAGTTAGTATAATATTAGACTTAGATTTAAATAGGTTTTCAATATAGAATTTTATTTTTGTTTTAGTAGAAAAAATAGATTTTTAATTGGTTTTAGAAAATAGTTATTAGATTTTTATTAATTTAGATTAGTTATTTTCTTAATTAGGATTTTGAATATTAGAATTTTCTTTTAAAAGTTATTTTCATTTATTATTTATTTAGACTAGATTTTATTAATTAGGGTCTAATTATTTAGAATTAATTAAGTTAGTTTGTTAGAATTTTAATTAATTAGTTATTTAAGTTTAGAATATTTAATTAGGTTTTATCATTTTAAAATAGGATGAAGTTAATTGTTATTTATTTAATCATTATCAGCTTTTTTTAATTCAACATCAGCATATTCCATAATTAACCTTTTAATCAAGCTTTTTATTAATTAATTAAGTCAGCATCTTTAATCATTCAGTCACTAGTCAGCAGGCCACATGTCACATTCCTATAAATAGGGTCACTATTCATTGTCCCCCTCCTTGGGGACTGAAACTCAAACCCTAGGTCAGCCGCCCCTTCCTTGAGCCACTGAAACCCTAACCCTAGGTCAGTCGCCCCTTCCTAAAACCCTAGAAACCCTTCGCCGGCAAAATCAACCCCACCGTCCCCGCCGGGAAACTCATGAACCCGCCGGGAAACTCATCTGTGTTCATGCAATATTCATCACGTTCATACAACATTCGCCAGATTTCTTCATATCTTCATTATGTTCATCCGTTTTTTCCAACAACTTCATCAATGTTCATCACCCTTTCCAGATTTCATCATCAATTTTCATCACATTCAAACACTTTTTCCAGATTTTCCATGAACAAGCACTCAGACCTTCATACGAACTTCATCATTTCCTCAAACACGTTCATCAATCTTCAACAAGAAACTCAGATCTTCATCATAAACTTTAACATAATCATCACCATGAACAAATTTCCAGATCTACAATCAACCTCACAACAGTCATACCCAGAAAACTCCTGATCTTCACTCAACCTTCGTTAATCCATAAAACATCTCCTTTTTCCTTATTCTTTCAGTCTCCATTTCACCTTCAAACAAACAGTAACCCAAAAAATCATCTGAAACTTCATCATCCTCGTCTTCTCACAACCCAGATTCACGCATCAACAGAAACACCTTCGAAGAACCCGATAACGAACCGAACATCAAAGCCTCCTTCACAAATCTGATTTCTCACCTTCTAACCCACCTCCATCCTGTTCATCATCCCTTCCGTTTTCTTCCAAAACCTAAATTAACATTCTTCCGTCAAACCCTGTTTCAATCACCACAACCGTTTACTCAACTCAAACCTTCAAAAACCATAACCCAGAACTCGCCATGAACAAAACTAATCCCACCTCTGTGACCCATTTCAAACGAACCAACAACCCTCCGTTAAACAACCTTCAGACTCAGAAACCCAAATCATCTTCGAACAGATTGAAACTCACAAGTACAAACGGAAGAAAACGAGGTTGATGATAAACGAAAAATCTGGAGAGGGTTTGCTTTTGAGTTTGATTCATGGAGTTGATGATCTGTTGAAAGCGAGTGGAGAGAGTCTGAGCTGAGAGAGTGAGAGTGAGGAACAGTGAACAGAAAGATAGTGAAGATCGAAGCAGAAAAGCAGAGAGAGACTGACGGACCAAAAACGGCGCAGCTAGGGTTGGAATGAAGGGAGGAAGACGAAGCTTCATGGATTTTCTTGGACGGGTTAGTGGGCCTTTGTGGCCCATTCTTTTATTTGGATTCATACCCCCATATTCATTATGCATCCCCTCTGTTGTTGGCTATTGTTTGTTACTGATTGTGGGCTCAAAAGCCCAACTGAGTTTTCAGGCTACGAACCCCTAACACTGTTGTTACACCCCCCTGTTCTTTATTTCTTTGTGGATTTTATTTTTGTAAATTCTTTTTGTATTTTCTTTTGAATATATGTTATTACTTTTTACTGTTTTCTTTTAGGAAATTATTTTTTCTTTCAGATATTATTTTATATTTTATAATTTAGTTTCTAAAAACAGTTTCTATATATTTTGTAAATATTAGTTTTAGTTTTTATATATTTTACTTTAAACTTTTCTTTAGAATATTGTGTATATTATATTTATTTTGGAGTCTATATATATTATTTTTATATTTATTTTCTTTTAACATTTCTATACTATATTTCTTCTAAGACTTTAGAGTTATTTATATTAGAAGTTAAGCTTTTCATTTTAGAGGTTTTTCCATTTCTCTTTTGTTATTGGGCATTTTGTCCCATTTTCTGTTTTGGTCGATGAAGAGATTTCCTCGATTCTCCGTCAAATTATTGATGAGAAATGAAGGATCTAGACCGACCTTTTTCTCCTCTTTCTCACTTTTCGACTTTATGTCATTTCATCTGTTTTTGGTCGATGACGACATGTCCGTAATTCATTACCAGTCAAATTATTGATGAATAATGTTGGATCCGAGACCACTTCTTTCTCTCCTTATTTCTCTTCACATTTCAATTTTATTTTGACTTTTGGTGATCGATGAAGTCTTGTAAGACGAGATCCCACTGTTTTTGGTCTGTGCGACACGATTCAATTGGAGAATGAACCTCTATGTCATTTCTCTATCTTGTCCATAGCACGAATATTAATACGCGACCTCCTATAGTTTGACTTCCTTATAAGTCAAGTTTCGATGATCCAGCGTCACATTGGTCCCGATTCAAAGCATTATCAAGGACCAAAAGAGGAGAAGATTGGAATGGAGCTTGCGCACAAGGTCAAGGGTCAACGGAACCACTTCGTTCGGTAACATCTTTTTAATTCAAGTCTTTTAATCAGCCGCCGAGCGTTATGAGTTCTAAGCAATAGATACATGGGAAATGATGAGTGGGGGGCCTCATCTCATTCGTCTAGAGTGTTTAGTGTATACCCTTTGGGCAATATGCGACACATTCGCTCCTACGCCTTAGGTTCTAGCGTGTGTGTCCCGAGTTCCTTCCCGTTTAGGCGTGTTAGGCCTGCTTCCTCTTTTCTCTCGCCCCCGTGCGACCGAGAATCCTTTCTCTCACATCCTGCCGATTGAGACCTCCCTTTTTTTCTCTCGCATCCTAGCGATTGAGATCCCCTCTCTTGCCCCCGTGCAATCGAGACCCCCCTTTTTTCTCTCGCCTTCGTGCGATCGAGACCGTTTTTCGTAGTTAGCTGAACTACAGCTGCTCTGATTTCTCATGCTAGATGAGAATATATAGGCACAAGACGGTGATGTCTTGGCGGGCACCCTTTCCCATTTTCCGTAGTTGGCCGAACTACGGCTGCTCTGATCTCTCATATCTGTTGAGAGTACGTAGGCATAGGATTGCGATAATCCTAGCGAGCACTTTTCCTTTTTTCCCTTTAGGTAACCCGTATCTTTTAATCAATGACATACTATGTTCGTTCTACCGCAAACAGGTAATGCCTAATTCTCCAATGGCCGAGCAGCAATACACCTAACTGCTAGAATGTGTGCGCTAGTATCGTCTACCCTTTCTCTCGTCTGCGTACGATTGAGAACACCCTGTTTACTCGTAGTTAGCCTGGACTATATTTTGCTCTGATTTCTCGTACCAGACGAGAATACGTAGGCATAAGACACGAGGTCTTGGTGAGCAATCCCCCCCGTAGTTTCCTGAACTACGTTGACTCTGACTTTCCCATTGCACGAAGGAATACGTAGGCATAGAGCGGCGATTCTCTATCGAGTCAGTTCTTTCCGTTTATCATTAGCATCCGTAGATAGTTTATTTTTCACCTATAGACTAGACAACAAGTGTGGATCTCGTCGAGTACGACGGACGTAGGGGTGCTAATACCTTCCCCTTGCGTAACCGACTCCCAAACCCGAGATTTGGTTGCGATGACCTGTCTTATTCCCTTTTCGTATGTTTTCTCTGATCGCACAATCTGACATTAACGGAGCGAAACTCACCAGCCACTACCACCAAAAGGATGATAGGGAAAACACAATCGCACAATCTGACATCGACGAAATGCCAGACCCACCACCAAAAGGATGACGGAGCGAAACTCACACATAAAAATGATATCGCACAATCTATCATTAATGACTATGATAGACCCCCCACCAAAAGGATGACGGAGCGAAACTCAAACATAAAAATGATATCGCACAATCTATCATTAATGACTATGATATACCCCCCACCAAAAGGATGACGGAGAGAAACACTCGCACAATCTGACATTAATGACTATGACAGACCCCCTACCAAAAGGTTGACGGAGCGAAACTCACCAGCCACTACCACCAAAAGGATGATAGGGCAAACACAATCGCACAATCTGACATCGACGAAATGCCAGACCCACCACCAAAAGGATGACGGAGCGAAACTCACACCAGTCACTACCACCAAAAGGATGATAGGATAAACACAAATAGAAGGTTACCAACATCGAAAGGATGCAGGCTATGTTGAACCGACGAAGTTCGGCTATCACCAAAAGGATGATAGCAAGGCAATTGACAACGGTCACGCTTGCTGGGTACAACTCAATGGGGGACCCCCCAAGAGGAAGATTGAATTGAAATGAGTCAACGGGGTACGCCCACCGCCTTTGTTTGGAGATCATAGTTTTGCTGAAATGATTTCATGGTTACGCCCATGAATTTTGAAGAGGATGCCCCTGACTGGGCTGAGTTTGTCTTGAAATGTCTTGTATTGGTCAACAAAAGGTTGAACAACTTCGTGAGGAACGCTCACGGTTCTGCTGAAGATGCCCCTGCTCGGGCTGGATCTTGCATTAAACTTCTTGGATTTGCCCAACAAAAGGTTGAACAACTTTGTGGAGAACGCCCACGGTCTTGAATGGTACGTCCCTGGCTGGGATGTATATTAACTTGAAGATCTGATCAACCACGAGGTTGAAATACGTCATGGGAAATACCCATGGTCTTGAAAAAAATGCCCCTAACTAGGCTGAATCTTGATTTGCATATCTGATCAACCACGAGGTTGAAATACGTCATGGGAGACGCCCATGGTCTTTGAAAAATGCCCCTGACTGGGCTGAATCTTGCTTTGAACAACTTCGAATTTTGATGGGAGAAACCCGCAATTGGAGAAGATTGCCCCTGAGTGGGCTGATGATTGCCTTGAAGCTCTTGAAAATCATGGGACAAACCCACAATCCTACGGAGGATGCCCCTGACTGGGCTGATGACAGTCTTGGAAGTCTCTGAGGTTGATCCTGGACCTTGACTTGCATATATGAATGTTGGATGATAAATGATATTCCATACGAGTGGAAGTGCAAATGCAAATGCTGACGAGCGGAGATGCAAGAGTTGGGGAAGTATGATATGATTTGGGTATGCATGTGATGCAAGATGCTTATGAGGTCGAACGCGATGCGTATGATGCATATGATTGCAGACGGGTAATTGGAAATGCAGGGAGACGCCAGTGTGGTGGATTTTCGGTAGTTGCTAATACGGATTGGACTTCGGGTGGTGGGAGGGATTGACTTCCTCGACACGCAATTTGTTGAAGACGCCATGATTGAAGCAGAAGATGATGCTCTGGATGTCCCAAGTCAGGGATATTTGGATGACTGTGAATTTGCTTCAGAGAGAATTGCAACTCTGCTTGATGGTCAGGATGACTTGGTCTTGCCCCAGTTTGAACTTGCTAATGATATGCCCCCAGACTAACCAGTTCTGGCATGTGGAAGTTGAACTCAGATGACTTGCCCCTGCTCGAGCTGTTGAGTAATTTTCCCCAGCCTGTGGGTTCTAAGGTAGTCTTGTTTCGTGTCATCCACTGGAAGTTAAATTCTTCCTTGATTGCCCCCTGCTGAAATATCTTTGGATACCTAGCACTGTTTTGCAGTTAAAATTATACATTCACAAATGGTAATAATTAATGCAAAGTTCGATGCAAGTTTTGAAAAAAATATTTTTTTATTGAAGTTGTCGTGGTAGTGAGACGAATGGATAGTTAGCCCAAACGTTGTGCTAACTTTGATTGGTGTAAAAGATATTGCAAGGAAAATGACACCAATGTTGATGATTAACAATCATGTGAGGAGTCAGGTTACACAACCTCGCAATAGTATGCTTTCAGAAGAAACTCGCCTCAATTAGGTCTTTTGAGGGTTGTAACGTGGTCTAATTCACAGTTGTGAAACAAAGGATGTTAGGCTCAAAGTATGATTTGTACCCACCCCTTCTTCTTAATGATTTCCAGTCCTACGCTCAGTTAATTCTACACTTGTCTGGACGGTGTAAGCTTGAAGGTTCAAGGTTTGCTCGACGTGGTAGTCACTTTATTTTGATAGATGTCAGTGCCCCTTTGATCTGGGTGGTCACTGAATCTTATTTTGTTTTTGTTGAGGGTTTCGGGGTCCTCTTTTGCTTTTGTTTTGATCCCTAACTTTTGCATGGATTGACTTTGTTTGTCAAATCCATCGGGATTGCCTTGATTTTGTCTAAGTCCCCTCTGAGGTGTTTGACTTAGCAGGCTTTTGATTTTTTCCTTTTTTTTGGATTTTGTTGTGACTGCCCTGTTGTGAGTCATTGGTGAACAACCGTCTTTTGGATTTTGCTTTATTGATTCGAGTGCGGGGTTGAATTAGCTGAACACTACCCTGCCCCAGGTTAAGTGTAAGGTCTGAATATCCGAAGGAAACTGCTACTTCTAGGCTCGAAGTGGTTTACTAGGGATTAACTCCTTATATCTCCAGTGTTTGGGGAATTGAAGCAATGTCTGTACATCATTGACGAGATTCTATCTGAAAGCATACAGTTTGCAACTATGGGTATCTTGCTTTCATCATCCTCCCTCAAATCATGTTAAACAACAGCGGATAGAGTGAAGTGAACAAATGTGTCGGTGATAAGTGAAAATGAGTGAATACGACATAACTAATTCAAAACACGCATAAACAATACATTAATGAAAACCAAATACGAATGGCAATTGTTCAAAGCATACAGTACTTAAACAAACAAAAACAAAACATAAGGAAAATGAAATACGAAATGGCATCATGACTGCCTTCTTTGGGATGAACTTGACTTGACTGGATTTGATGTTGGCACTAGCTGGCTGATGGCATCGGATCGTTGATGATATTCGGAGACTTTCCATTGAAGTTGATAGCATCCCTGTCGATCATGTCTTGAATTATGTGCTTGAAAGCTCTACAGTCCTCAATGGTATGACCTGGAGCGCCCTTATGAAACTCACAATGAGCATTTGCATCGTAATCGGCAGGAATGACAGTTGGAGGGGACAGATCTCTCGGAACAACAGCTTTCTTCTCCAACATCTGAGCAAAGATTTTAGCATATGTCATTAGTAGACGGTCAAAGACCCTATCTGGCCTCCAGGTTCTCTGCTGACGCTGTGGGCGAGTACCTTGTCGTTGTTGAGTAGCTTGCATTTGTTGTTGCTGAGGAGGATACCGATATCCTTGCTGGTTGTAGGCTTGTTGCTGAGGAGCCTGTTACTGTGGCATCTGAGCTTGCACTGCTTGAACAGCTGGCTGATAAGGCATTGGAGCATATTGTGCAGCAGCAACATACGGATATTGGTAGTAAGGAACCTGATAAGGCATAGGAGCGAGAGCTTGTTGAGAAGCTTGCCCTTTCTGCAAAGAGATGGCATTTGTTTCGCCCTCTTTCTTCTTGTATCCGTTGAAAGGCTTCTTGACATTGACTTGGCTATTAGAACCTCATGGGATCTTTCCACTCTTCAGCCCCTCTTCAATTCTCTCACCAACGATCATCAAGTCAGAGAATCCAGCGGAGACACTACCGATCAGCTTTTCGTAGTACTGGCCTTGCAAGGTACCCATGAAGATGTCAATCAATTCACGGTCAACAAGAGGTGGATGCACCCTTGCGGCTAGCTCTCTCCATCGTTGTGCGTACTCCTTGAAGGATTCATTATCCTTCTGAGTCATACTCTGAAGTTAAGTACGATTCGGAGCAAGATCGGTGTTGTACTTATACTGCTTGACAAATGCATCGGCTAGCTCGGCCCAAGTGCGCACGCTGTTATGTTCCAACTGCATATACCATTCGAGTGATGCCCCAGACAAGCTGTCTTGGAAGCAATGAATCATGAGCTTTTTATCTCTAGCATAGGCAGCCATCTTGCGACAGTACATCTTTAGATGAATATTTGGGCAACTGAGACCTTTGTACTTCGAAAATTCGGGCACCTTGAACTTGGGAGGAATGACAACATCAGGCACCAAGCACAATTCCAAAGCACTGAAAGAATTTGAATTATGCCCCTCCATGGCTCGGAATTTCTCGGCTAGATCTCGGCACATCTTCATGGCTTCAGAATCTTGAGCAGCAACAGGACTGGCAATGAGGATAGCAACATGATAATTCTGAACGTCGTCGTACTGATCCATCAGAGTATCTTTGATGTGAGGAACTGGGATCTGCACAGCAGTAGGTTGGGCCTGCGGTATAGCTCCAATGGTAACTCCGGGCGCTGGGATTGGCTGAGAAGTGTTCCCTTCGGCTGCGTTATTGAAGTTCAACGGCATCCCATGAGGATTTGGAATTGGAACCAAAGGGATGGCAGTAGACCCTTGTCCTTGACCATTGTTGTTGACGACAGCGGCGGCTTCACGTTGTTCTTCCTCTCTTCTGGCCGCGAGGATGGCTTCGAGGATCTGATCGATCTTTCCTTTCATAGAATCCAACTCTTCCCTGAAGGCAGCTTGCTCCTGCTGAATCTGCTCCATCATTCGTCTTGTATTGGTTCTAGTGGCGTACTGGTGTCGAGGAATCAGCTTGATTTACTGGAGAGGAAGGAACGGAGACATAAGATTCTGTTGAAGGACTGGAAATGCAAAATGCACAACATATGAAATGCAATGAAAATGATATGCAAGATGCAATGCAAGATATAAGATCCAGGATCACAGGATCATAGTCCAAACAGCTCCTGAAGCTGGTAACTGTAATAGATAAGTAACCATAATTCCTGCTCAAAGAAAATTGACAGGTACAACCTATACGGGAAGGTCTAAACATTCTACCCATAAACCCACTTACGGGATGGTTTCTATGTTTGGTTCCCAGGATCACGGACACTAGTCGTATTAGCGTCACGCAATAGGCTAGCTGTATTACGACGATAATGACGATAAGGTCTCTCCTGAGCGGGGTCCTCATGCTAGGCGCACAAGGAGCGAGTCCTTGGAGACTTACACTACACGACCACCAATATCGGAACTGGTGCTAACAAAAGGTTCCCAGAATCACGGACCCTTCATTAATCAAGTCGTGCAACAGGCTAGCTGTGTTACAACGAGATCTACGAATAGGTCTCCTCTGGAGGAGCTTTCATGCTAGGCCCACAAGGAGCAAGTCCTCGGAGACTAGCACTACTCGACTACCAATTCTAAACTAAGTGTTCTCTCTGCTTTTACCAAAGCTCGGGCGTAGAGCTTTACTCGCGGTATCATCCCAAGAACCAACAGGCCAAGATAACAAGCACAAATGAATTTCTACAAGAGAACAGATACATAAACGAAAAGGAAAGCAAACAAACACTCCTCACAAACCAAAAGATAGGCTCGACTCTCTCTTTTCATGGAGCAACGTCCCCAGCAGAGTCGCCAGCTGTCGCACCTCGAAAAATCACGGAGACATTTCAGAAAAACGACCCTCGCGCGAAAGGCGCGGAAATGCGGTTCGACAGAGTCGCCACCGAACTTTATTTTTCCCGTACAAACGGGAGAGGAAAATATCGAGAAAACCTCTTAAAACGAAAAGGATAGGAACAGGGTTGTCGCAACCATGTTCCGGGTTCGGGAGTCGGTTACGTGAGGGGAAGGTATTAGCACCCCTCACGTCCGTCGTACTCGACGGGAACCTCTTAAGGTAATTGTGGGGAGTGTTGTCTAGGTTTCCTTGTTTTCTTCTCGTTGATAAAGGTAGAATTGGTAGGTTAAAAGGTTAAAGACACAAAGGAGAGATGGATGGTTAGAGGATAGGGTGCTCGCCAAGGATTGGGGCCCTTGTGCCTACGTATGCTCATTCGGACGAGAATGAGAAATCAGAGCGTCGTAGTTCGACTACGGGAAAGGATGGGGGAAATGGAATAATGGAGGAAGATGGAAGTGTGGAATAGGGGAAAGAATGGGAAATGTGCTCGCCAAGATCATCGCAATCTTGTGCCTACGTATCTTATATTCAAGAATGAATAAAGAATCAGAGCGTCCGTAGTTCGTGGTAACAACCACGAAAAGAGATACAGAGAAATGGGAGGAATGGGTAGAAGGTAGCTCGCCAAGATCATCGCGATCTTGTGCCTACGTATCTTACATTCGGACGAGAATGAAGAACCAGAGCAATCGTAGTTCGTGGAGACGACCGCGAAAATATGAGGTTTGAAATGGATTGGAAGTTTGAGAAAGAGACGAAAGAGTGATTGACAAGCAACCCAAGAGCGCGCCTCAAGAGCTTGTCACTCAAGAATTCAAGGAATGCGAGATTCCAAGAACTCAGTTCTTTTGGGAATTGACTGAATAAGTTGAAGGTAAAGAGTTGGATGTTTTGAAAGTGAAAGAATGAACTAATAACAACTCAAGGGCGCGCCTCGAGAGTTACTCATTCGAATATTCAAAGAATGCTAGATTTTGAGAATATCCCTCTTTCGTAAGTTTTAAAAATGTTTGTGAAAGGATCGAATCGAAAAATGGCATGCGAGGCCAAAGAAAGTTGGTTTGAAAACGGCTCGACGACGTGTCGAGGATTTGTTTGAAAATTAAACCGACTTGACGACGTGTCAAGGGTTAAGATTGTGAGAAACGATATTAGTCCCTGAGGGTGCCCCAAATATCGAAGCCACGACGAATTGTGAGGTGTGTGCAAAATGTGGGTTCCGAATGCGGACGAGCACTCGACTTAGGAGAACGTTGGAAAATGATTTGGTTTGTCAAAGTCGAAAGGTTGAGTGAATAACAACTCAAAGGCGTGCCTCGAGAATTATCCACTCGGAAATTCAAGGAATGCTAGATTCCAAGTACTTCCTTCTTTCGGAGTTTTAATCGATAAAATGTTTTAAAAATAATTTGAAGTGAACGGGGTATGAAAATAATTTAGGAGAAGTGATAATTATTTGATAAATGAGACGTCGGCCTCATAACCAATTAATTGAGGTATTATCGAAATGCTATATCTCGACGACACTTTTTCCAATTGGAGAATATTTGAATGAACGACGAAACTATCATACAGAATTGCTGGATGCTTATAATATATTGTTTGTCCAAATAAGAGAATGTTTAAAGAGCGAAAAGTTGAACAATACATTATTTAAGGTGTACACCTCAATAATATTCATTCGAAAACTCAAGAAGTGCTAGACTTCAAGAGTTTAATTTTTCGTAATTTGGTTTAAAAATAATTTAATATTTAAAAAGAAGTTAGATGAAGATTAGAAAAAGAAATTATTAGTTTTGAGGATGATTTATCTGAGAAAGTAATTTGTATTGAAAAATTTATTGGAATGGAAACAGAAAAATGATGTCAATTTTGAAAATAAAGTACGAAAATAGTTTGAAGTTTTATTTAGAAAATAATTTAGGATTGTCTTAAAATAACTATCTATTAAACTGAATATAAAGCAATATTTGATTTAAAAAAGATAATTATTGGTATTTGGAAATGTTTAATAAAATATTATTTGCTCCAAAGTTTTTCTTTAAAATAGAATCTCCTTTGAAATTGCCTTAATAAAATACTTAATCAAAAAAAAGAATGATTTTGATTTAATTTATAAAATATTGTTTTAATGAACAACAAAAGTATCACGTGGAATGCTAGACTCCAATGACATTTTCTTGTCTAAATAATTAAAGGGGCGTATTTTATAATGAAAAGTCGAATGATACATTATTTAAGGTGTACACCTTAATAACGATTGTCCAAAAATCCAAGAAGTGCTAGACTTCAAAGATTTAGTTTTTTTCATAATTTGATTGGAAAATAATTTAGTAGTAAAAATAAGCATTTTAAAAATATTATTCATTGTTTCAAAATTTATTAATTAGATAATGATGCTAAAAATTATCGTTCATAAACCACATACGATTCTAACTAACAGGTCATTAACAATTTATCATTTTTAATTAGATAATGATGCCAACTTTTTAATTATTTTAAACTAGCATAAAGGCGACTCGCACACAACCAATTATTAACGAAAACAAAAACTGCCCAAAGTATCCACATATGATTAACAATATAAAACTAACAGCATAAAACAAAGTCTATTTCCAAACCACAATTTACAAAATTGCAATGAACTTGTGAACACAGGAATCTGCCATGGAACACAAACAACAGGTCGCAGTAGGCGAACAACCAACATATACTTCACCAGGCTATTAACTGAAAACGAATGTGCAATCAAAAGCAATTAACCGTAACAAAAAATTAGAACACAACAGCGCAACTAAATTGGAAAGAAAATCACATACGCAATCAAAACCAGAACATGCGAATGAAACTGTTACGTATTGAGGCTGCCGGCGATAACTTATTGTATACACGACCATTTAAGTGCACAACCAGTTGTATCTTGTTGCAATAGTGCGGTGACAACTTAAACCATCACAATCCAAAAGAACATGGATCCAAACAGGTTTTGCAGCAGAATTATAATACAATTACATCCATTGTGCAACAGAATCTCAGAACAACATGCACCAGTACTGTCAAGATCTCATAAACTAAACTTAAAATCCAATCCATTGACAGTACCCTCATCAAACAACAATGTACTCTAAATCAAACCAGCATATGACATAACAGCAATGTATTCACACTAACATATTAACATAACAGGCATTAATCGTGTGAATTGCTCACCTAAATCTTACATACGAACACCTCCAACATGAAGCAATGAATCAAACTTAAACAAAACTATACCAATATGTTTCTTCTGACAGTAACACAATCATATAACCGAAACGAAAAAAACACACAAAACCGTGGTCTGGAACTTGTTAAATACACAATAATCCATTAGTTAAATACATAACAATCATAGAAACAGAGACATAATCAAAAGTCAAAATTAAACAAAAACCAACCCAAAAAACAACGTAGTCCGGAACTTGTTATCGCGCCGTTATCACGAACCGAGCTGCAAGTTGTTGTGTTGACACCGATGCGACCTCAGGCCCAAAGTATTTGTTGATACCGTTACCAGTTTGTTCTCAATACTGTACTTGTTGCTTAATCGAAAAAAAACTGAACCCATTGAAACTAACGTGCTTCAACTTTCGCCATCTGTGAATCGAAATGGCGGTACTGGATTTGGAGTCTTGAAGGAGCGGCGAACCGAGTTGAAGTGTAGTTCTGAGTTTTTAGTGGCAACAAGGTGCGACTTTAATGGATTTGTTGATTCCGATGAATGAATCGTGGACTATTGTTATGATTTCCGTCGGAAGATGTAGGTGAAATGAAGTTGACGATGCCGTGAATAATGGATGAGGTCGAATAAAAGGGGAGATGACGTATTTGGGTTTCGTGATGGTAAAGGGGGTGACGAAAATGGAGGCTAGGGTTTAAGTTG
The DNA here is from genome assembly GCA_963859935.3 of Lathyrus sativus. Classification (NCBI taxonomy): domain Eukaryota; kingdom Viridiplantae; phylum Streptophyta; class Magnoliopsida; order Fabales; family Fabaceae; genus Lathyrus; species Lathyrus sativus. Next base: position 600,919,823 of record OZ012735.1, on the reverse strand, counting down.
AAAGGGGAAGAAGATGGTTCGAATTCGTTTATGGTGAGAAGGAGAAAGGGAGTTCGAAAGTTGAAGGAGATCGAGGGAGACGAGAGGATTATGAGAAGGTTTTTTGGGGCCGCTGCGCCGTTTTGCTGATGTAGGAAGGTGCTCTATCGTTCAATTCATTCTAGGGTTTTCAAAAAGGGTTGATGAACAGTGATCTCCCTCCCCTCTTCCATCGGTCCTCTTCTTCTTAATAACAATTCTGAAACCAAAACCCTAATGGGCCGGATGGAATGGGCCTACTCTTTTTCTTCTTTTTTTAATTATTTTCTTTTCAATTATTATTAACAACATTTAACAGATATAATAATTAATTTACACTAAATTAATAACTATTTAAATATATAAATACTAAATATAAAAATAAAAGATATTAACAAATATATATGTAAAACAAACTAAAAAAAACAAAAATTAATATTTACAAATAAAAGAGCTATATATGTGCATAAAATATTGTTATTAATAATATTTTTAAAAAAGAAAAAGGTATAGGAAATTAAGGAAAGAATTAATATTCACAAAAAATGCTCTTTTAGGCCACGTGTCACACCTTAATTGGGTGAAAAGAGAATAAATTTGAAAAAATGCTCAATTTACGGATGGACACGTGTCTAAACGGCATGAAACAATAAATGCGAAAATATTTACGAAAGGGGTAGGACAAATTTAGGGTATGACACTTATACCAAACGAAATCTCTTGCAGTGTAGAACATGAATTCAACTTCCATTTTTAAAAAAGGTTCGTGTAACCATGGTGAAACAAGTCACGAAAATTGAGTGTATAAACTGAAAACATTGCAAACAGTCATAAAAACAATGCAAAAATTTCCTACAAGATGTAGGGCTTTAGATGCTCCAACAATGACCCTAAGAGAGTGCCTAAAATGAGAGTTTCAACTTGTGAAATCTTACCAAACAGAGCTGTTTCGTTGGCCCTTGAAACTTGCTGAAAGCTCTGCTTTGAAGATGTTAAACCCCTCCTTGATCTTGTGTGATGATGATTTGAGCAAGGGTTTGAAATAAATCTCCAGAAAATAGCCAATTCTAACAAGAGGAAATTTGTGAATTTTTTTAGGGATTCTCCTCTCTCTCTCTCACGCAGCAAGCCTCTTCCCCTTCTTAGGGTTTCTATTTTTGCTTATATACGATGGGTCCATGCATCCCATGTAGGCCCATGTTGGATGAATTGTTTGATTTCAAAATTTGTCCAAAAAAAAGTTCACTTGAAGCATACACACGAGTTTGCTATTCTCCCTTCCATTCATGGTCAGCAAATGGTCCATTTGGGGGTGTAGGAATGAATTTTGGAAGTTTGAGTCATTTAGAATGAGATTGTACCAAGTTTTGTGCCATGACTTTTTAAGGTATGAAACTTGAAAAAATGGCATGATACATGATTCCATGTTGGCTCAAAAGAGGTAAAGGATATCAAGTCCATTATGTTATAGTGTTATGGTGTGAAAAACTCAAAAGTGACTTCAAATAATGACTTGTAATGGAAGAAACACCTACCATGTCCAAAAATCAAATTTTTACCTTCATTATGGTTCAAATGATCACACAATTCATTAAAAATCATGGAAAATGAACTCAAGATGATGTTAAGGCAATGTGACACAACTTTCATGTGGCACAAAATTGGATTAGAGGTCATAAAGTTCATGGAATTGGTCAAAGACCTAAAGTGAAGTTTCCAAAAATACCCTTGCCTTGTGAAGACCATAACTTGAGCTCCACACATGATAATGAGGACTTCTAGGACTTTTTGGAAAGCTAATACCATGAGGAACAACTTTCATGTTCACTTGAAAGTTAGGAGAAGCTTGGTTCCATGTGAAACATTCCTTGGAAGTGAGTTGACTTTGTGTACCTCAAAATTCTCTTCATCTGATGACACCAACTTGTTGACACCATAAATTGAGATGTAAAAACCCAATGGATGAGTTATTATACTCAAAAGAAATCTTGAAATATGATGAACAAGTATCATGTTTGTTGGAAAAGGAGATTGAACTTGTATCATAGTGAAAATTGTCCTTGAAGTTAAGCACTAAAAGAGGGGATTTTACACTGAAATCAACTGAAACCCTAATTTAATAACTTCTTGAACTATTGAATCTTCTTGATTTGATCTCAACATGACATTATATATGCTTCATGATGACTTCCCATGGCTTTCATGACCTAGAACTAAGTCTTGAACCCTCTCAAGTTCACAGTTGACTTTGAGTTGACCAGATGAAACCCTAACTTCTTATCCATTGACTAAGGCTCTTGCAGATGAATTGTGAGACCATATAGACTCCAAAGAGAACCCTAAAGATGCATATTGAGCTTTTGAGCTATGCCTTATCCAAATGGGTAATCTCATGACCCTCTGATGATCCTCAAGATAGGAGGTGACACCCAAACACAAACCCCCTTCTCAAGGAGCTATGAGACTCAACTCTGATGATGGTGAATCCTTGATGACTGGAAAATGATGCCCTTGCTTGATCTTGAACAAGAAATCTTCTCTCTTGAATGATGATTATAACATCTTTATCCCCTGTCTAGAACCAATGTTATGCAAATGCAAATGCTAAATGATATGAAACATAAGCCAAGTTAGAAAGAAAAAGGTTGGTTAAATTTTGGGGTGCAACAACACTACCTTTAGGGTTCACTGTCGTAAAGCACTTACCATTCAAGATTAAAACATCTTTAATAAGATAATGAAGTTCTCTTTGTATTGAACTAAAGAGAGAGGATTGAGTGCAGACTTCCTCCTCTCTGAGTATCAGGATACTCACTTTAGAGTGTGTGGTTTCGATACTCGTCTTTCAATGCGAAGACGTGACTATATTCGCCACACCATTTTCACCATAAATATTTGAGATAAAGAATTGGGTACTATCTAAGGATCTATTTCAGCCTTAAAAATAACTTTCACAAATCAAATGTGACATCTTGCCTTGATGGCGAAAACTATCTCTTTTCAAAAGGATATGTCACGTCCGTTCTGCCGCAAATAGGTAACACCTAAGACTCCACAAGCGAGCTGCAATACACCTAACTGCTAGAATGTGCACACTAACATCATCCACAAAAATACCAGTAAAACTGTAGGCTGAACTACGGCTGCTCTGATTCTTCACTTATTTTAAGTGAAGATACGTAGGCATAAGGGCCCCAATCCTTGTCGAGTACTTTCTCGTCTTTTATCCGTAGTTCCCCGAACTACGTGGACTCTGACTTTCTCGTACCTGTTGAGAATACGTAGGCATAGGACCGTGAGGTCCTACCGAGTATTTTCCCCCTTTTATCTTCTTGTTTCCCTGTTTCCAACCTTTTTTCTTTCCCCTAGGAACACTCTTATATCAATATTTTTTAGTAAATATCTTCACGTGTAGACAAATAAATGGTTCCCATCGAGTACGATGGATGTGAGGGGTGTTAATACCTTCCCTTTGCAAAACCGGCTTCCGAACCCTTTCTCTTGGTTGCAAGACCATCTTATCTGTTTTCTGTTGGGGTTTTCTTGATGTTTTCCTTTCCCCTTATGGGATAAATAAAGTTTGATGGTGACTCTTTTGTCTTTCCATTTTTGCCTCTCAGTCGTTGCATTTTCGAGTAGCGACAATTTGGCGACTCTGTTGGGGACTTCCTAGCAAGCCAAACCTAGTTTGTTTGCCGCATGTGTGATTTATTTGCTTTTATTATTTAATTATTTTGTGTTCCTCTTACCTGCTGGGTTTATTGGGGATGGTTTGTAAGAATAATGGCTTTCTACTCGAGCTTTTCTAGTATACACTAAGTTAGAAGGTGGTTTATTTCTGATTTTCAAGACTTAGGACTCGTTGAGTTGGTTTGTATTCCACCGCTCAGATGAGGCCCCTTTGGGATGATTATGTCTTACGAGTAGTCATAATGGCGTCTTTATTTTCGACCTGGGAGTCTGTGATACTAAGAACCTTTTTAGAACCCAATTCCAAAAGTTACTAAAACATAACTCTGTGCTCATCCTTTGAAGGGATTACCGTCTTACGAATCGTCATTATGATGGAAAACTTTTAAGGGTTAGTGCATGGGTCCTTGTTTGAAAACTCTGGGAATTTCGTGTTATGAACCAATAGATCGCCCACCCGAGGTGACAGATATCTCGTTGCGTACCTTGCAGGACCTGTGACCTTGACCTTACTGTTGTTCTGTGCTCATATGCATTCATAAAGTATTGCATTGCATAACATTCTTACATATCAAGGGACTTAAGAGACTGTGATTATCTCAAGTATTGCTGAACAATGACTGATCAAAGAAAAAAAGCACAAACTTCTTGAAGTTCAGGGAACCGAAATTGGGAGTGATCCAAGATCTTCTGATTGACGTGCCGAAAGCTATCAAAATTAACTTTCAAGGAAAACATGGGAAACTACTTGATCTCCTCTATTATGGAGTGGACACTTGGGCTTTGTTTGCTATGGCTCAATTCTATGATGCACCGCTCAGATGCTTTACCTTCCAAAATTATCAGTTGGCCCCTACTCTTGAAGAATATTCTCACCTGTTGAATATCAAGATTAAGGACCAACCCATTTACACCGGTCTGGAAGAAGAACTGAAGCCTCTTGCCATTGCTCTTGCTCTCTATATGACTAAGGAAGAAGTTGAGGCTGGTCTAGCCAATAAGGGAGGTACTCAGGGATTTCCTTTGAAGTTTCTGCTTGACAAGACCGTCTAGTACAAGACTAATGAGAATTGGGAAAGATTTAGTGTTGCTGTTGCTTTGATGATCTATGGGGTTATTTTTTTCCCAATATAGACAATTTCATAGATATCACTGTCATCACTCTCTTTATGTAGAAGAATCGTATTCCTACCTGTTGCGGTGGAAATAGGATATCAAACTATTAATTAGTTTGAATCACAATTCTTAATTCACAACCGCTCTTTGATTTATCCGAAGGAAAAGGTCAAAAGAGGGAAAACCTATTTTTGCATCGTAAACACAATGCGAGGAGAGACCTAGGTAAGGGGTTGGTTAAGCTTAGGGAAGGTACTAGCACCCTAAACTTCTGTAGTACTCTACAGGAACCTTTTGTTTATTGTAAGCTTTTTTATTTTTATTATCTGCTTTAATATATATTGCGCTAAGGGATAGAGTGACCTAAAGAGACCTAAGGGTTATTCCTAAGTTTACTCGGCAATATGTCGCATCTTGTGCCTACGTATCCTGGATAGGGAATGGAATCAGAGTAATCGTAGTTCCCCTTAAAAGGGAGGTTAGAAACTTCTTGACTGTGGTCAAGGTTTCAATGGGGAGTAAACGTATCTTAAGGACACGCTTACGTGGAGTCGTTGAAACTCCTATTTCTATGTTGAATTTGTTAATTGAAAATTTAGGATTGAAATTAGGGATTCCACGGCGGGAAACCCTAAATAGAGCATGACGTCTCTTTGACCTAAAAGCTAGGGTAAAGGGCGTTTTCGTCCACGACGGGGCACCTAGGCTATTAGGGTTTTAAAATGGTTGAAACTAGGGTTATTGACTCGGCGGTCAAACTGTTAATCCTAATTCCTTCGGAGGGGAAAATAATGGTAAAACATGCAAACATGGCAAAATATCGTACAACAGAATTAAAATGCAGAAAGTAAAGAAAGCGGTAAAGAAAGCGCCGCAACGATCACTCGCGTAAATTACAAATCCCAAAAAATACAAAATAAAAATAAACTGCGACCATGGTGTCGCTACTCGAAAAATGCATCGCGCAACGACGGGGAGGCGAAAAAGATAGATAGAAGAGTCGCCACCGAACTTTATTTATCCCGTGAGGGGAAAGGAAAATATCGAGAAAACCTTAATAAAAGAATGGATAAGATGGTCTCGCAACCAAGAACAGGTTCGGAAGCCGGTTATGCGAAGGGAAGGTATTAGCACCCCTCGCATCCATCGTACTCGATGGGAACCTTTTGTTTGTCGATGTGTGAATTTATTTGCTTAAATATTATGCTATAGAAGATGTTCTAAGAGATAGAGAGAGAGGGTTGGAAACGGGGAAAGAAAGGTAACAAGGGAAGAAGAGAGAAAGAACAGACTCGGTAGGACTTCGCGGTCCTATGCCTACGTATTCTCAACAGATATGAGAAAGTCAGAGTCGACGTAGTTCGGGAAACTACAGATAGGGGGGATTGTGCTCGGCAAGGATTGTGGCCCTTGTGCCTACGTATCTTTACTTGAACGAAGTAAAGAATCAGAGCAGCCGTAGTTCGGCCTACGGTTTGTTGATGCATTTTATGGATGATGCTATCATGCGCATTCTAGAAGTTAGGGGTTTCGCTGCTCGCTCGTTGGAGACTTAGGCGTTGCCTGTTTGCGGTAGAACAGACGTAATATATCCTTTTGAAAGATTAGGTTTTCGCCACGCGAGGCAAGAAGTCATATTTGATTTGCTTGATTGTTTTATAGGGGCGAGACATGTCCTCGGATAGTAACCCCTACGGGTAGTACCCAATTCGTTATCTCAAAGTTTTTGTTATAAAAAGGTGTGGCAAACGAGGCGTCTTCGTATTGAAAGACGAGTATCAAGACCACACACACTACAGTGAGTATCCTGACACTCGGAGAGGAAGAAGTCTACACTTAATCCTTTTTTTAATTCAATGCAAAGAGAACTCCGTTCTCTTATTAAAATGTTTTTGGTTTTGAATGGTAAGTACTTTGCGACAGAGAACCCTACGGTAAATGTCAGCACTCGGGATAGGAGAAGGCCTACGCCTAACCACTCCACGACCATTCAAGTTTTTGTTATGAAAAGATTTGAAAATGCACTCGGTACAGGACCGAGGTTTTAGGTGACAAGGGTTGCGGGATGAAATTGTGAAAGTGAGATGGTGGATAAAGGCGTGTCTTCGTATCGAAATACGAGTGTCGAGACCACCCTCACTACAGTGGGCATCCCATCACTCGGAGAAGAAGAGGTCTACACCCAATCTTCTCTCTTTAATTCGATACAAAGAGAAATCAATTTGTTATGGTTTGAAAATGGACTCGGTACGAGACCGAGGTTTTAGGAGAGATGGCATGGAAACGTCTTCGTATTAAAAGACGAGCGTCGAAACCACCCTCACTACAGTGGGCATCTCGGCACTCGGAGAGGAAGAAAGTCTATACTTAATCCCCTCGTTTAGTTCAATACAAAGATGATTTTGAAGATTGTTTGACAATGTTTTTGAATCGAGTTGGGACAAGTGACGAAGAGAGAAAAGAGGTGGCCTCAGATCCAACATTACTTATCAATAATTTGACTGGTAATGAATTACGGAGGTCTCGTCATCGACCCAAACAGAAAATGGGACAAAATGCCCAATAAAAAAATGCGAAATGAAATTAACTTTTAAAAGAAAATAAATCCCCAAACTTAAATATAGAATACATATAAACTATAAGCAATATAATATATTCAAAATAATAATATAATAAATATTTACTAAAAAATAAATAAAAAAAAGACAGAGAGGGGTATATGCAGAAAAAGGGGATCATTTGGGCTTGGAAGCCCATCACCCTGAGATGCGGTTCAGACGTGGATGAAATCAAGAGTATCTGAAACCTATGAAACTCAAAACCCAACACCATGCTATTCTCAGAACAAAACTCTCAGCAGAGTCAATCCGCGAGGTGAAAGGCATCAACGAGATACCTTCTCGTCTTCTCCCTGTTGTTGTCGTTCTAATCTCACTCACTCACCCTCAAGTACCCGGCCCTCTTTCTGTTCCTTCTTCTTTCTACTTCTCTGGTTATGTTTTCGCTCTACGATTTCTCGTTTCTCATCCCATATCCACTTTAGATCCGTTTTTTTTGAAAGAAGATTTAAGGGTTTATCGAAGGTTGGGCCATGGTTGAATGGCGAATGGAGGTTAGTTTGTGTGGGAGAAAACGGTGAATTTGCGGAGTTTGGAGAAAAAAATGGTTTCGAATATGACGGGGGTGGATCTTGATGTGGTTGTGAACAGAGGGTTCAATGGTTTTGCTGGTGGTACGATGAAAATGATTGAGGTTTGTTTTGAAGGAAAAATCAGGAAGAGTGAAGGTTGAAGCTTGCTGGGTTTGTGATGATTCGAAGAAGGTGGTTCAGAGATAGGTTTTGATTGAAGTTGTTCTTAAATCGTGAGGGTTGAAGGAGGTTTGAAGAGAAGGTGGGAATTTCGAAGGAGATGTTCATGAAGGTTCTGGGCGGAGGGTTCTGTTTGGAGTGTCGGTGGATGTTTATGAGGGTGATAAAATGGAAGAACAGGTGCGAGGGTTTGTACGACGATTGTTTGGTGCTTGTTAGATCGGTTAGAAAGAAGAAGGATGTTGCGGTTGTTAAGAATGGAGACGACGGCGATGGGGTGTTTCGGAGATGGGATGCAGAAGTTGAATGGAAGTTTGATCGGGTTTTGAAGGATGTTGAGCTGGGACGTCGTGAAGCTTTTCAGCGGCTTTGGTCGTCTACTTCAAACTGCTGATGTCGTCGTTACGGTTGAGGATGCGGTAGACCCTTTGTCGCCCGAGTACGACTCGAAACGTTGAATGCTTCCTGAGTTGATGTTGTTGTCTTTAACATTAGCGACGAGGAAGATGATGTTGCCACTTGTTGTTGCAAAACAGAGTCGCATTCACCGAATCAGTGCATTATTGGTGTTGTACGATGAAAGGATCTGCTGAGTTGTGATGTTGTTGAAGCTTTGCATTGTAGATAGATGTTTATGAAGGAGAAGAGGAAATATTGAGGTGTTCCTGTGAAAGTGTTTGAATCTCGGTTTCGAAAGGGTGGAGTTGTGAGTTGCAGATTAGAATCGGGGTTAAGGAGATATGGTGTTTGGTCGATGTAGCAGATGAGGAGATTTACGGTTTCGGTGGTATGAAGGTTGATTCATGGTTGTAGTCATTGAAGGAGATGACATAAAGAGCGTTTTAATGGTGGGTTTACGGTGTATGAAGAAAGTTCAGTGAAAAGTTCCTCCACGGTTTCAGAAGGAAGGCTATCTTGAGGAGATTTTTTGGGGTTTAAGTTGATGTTTTTGTAGTTGGATTTGTGGCGGAAGGGAGGATAACGGTGAAGCTTATGTGTTTGAAAAAATGGAAGTTGATGAGTTTTGGAAAAAATGTTGTTGAAGACATTGAAGGTTGGAAGAAGGTTTGAGTGGTTACGTGAAACAGATGATGTGGTTTTCTGGGCTTCGGTTTAAACAAGTTCGGAGAGTTTGGAAGACGAGTTAGGGAGTGTTTGAAGATGAATGTTGAAACTGAGAGAGGAGTTTAGAGATGTGCATTATTGACAGTGAAAAAGATGGAAGGAAAACAGTGATGAAGGTGATGATGAATATGGTGTTTTCGGTTGCGAATTTGGCGGTTGTTTTATGGTTGTGGGAAGGAGAAATGATGTTCAGCCACTGATGTTGTTACCAACTCAACAATAAGAGCATCTTATATTTTATGGTCAAGGGAGCTCATGAAGGTCAGTCTTTTTTAGTTTCCTTGGTGTTCTGGCTTTTCACTCCCCTCTTTTTTACAACATCCCCCTGCCTCCCTCAGCTTTGTGAGACACATATTTTATCTTGTTATTGATATGTCACTTTCAAACGCAGGTTGTTGCTTGTAGCAGATTTTTGGTCTGTTGGTATGATGTGTGCAGGGTATTGTAGCAGGCTGCAGAGTTGTCTGGTGTGGTATTTGTGTGGCAGCTGGTTTTGTCTGGTGCATGGTACGGTTAAGCAGTAGGCTAGTTGTAGCAGGTTTGTACCAAGGCACAACAGGTATGCTGTTATCCTTTTGCTGACTGTTTGCTTTATTTTGTAGTGGTGTCTTTGTGATGGACTTAACAAAAATCTAAATGGGCCTCCATGTGTTTTTCATCAAGAGAATTTTATGGATTGTTCTTGTGATTTTCGGGTTAAAGTTTAATTGTGTATGTGTTAGCCTTGAGTGGCCTGTACCGTATTTTCACGGCATTCCTCTGTTTTTGCAGGTAGCAACAAGTGAGATTGGTGGTCCAAGACTCGGGTGGTGTTTTTTCTTTTTTCTTAACAGGGCCAAAATTTATTCATGACAATGCTGTTGTTTGTAGACTTATACTTCTTATGGCATGATATTTCACAGGCTGGTTTTGGATTCTCAATTATCTTAATTTCTCTTTTGCAAGGCACAAATATGGGAACGGTTTGCGGAAGCAACATTTTTCGTAGCTGGGAGTGCACTTTTGCCAATGCAGGTGATGGAAGAGTAGAGTCAAGAAGCTTTGAGATGGATCTTATTTACCATGGTGAATTGTTCTTGACTATACTTGTTCCTTCGTTTTTTCAAAACTTCTTCAACTGATTTTCTTGTTTCTTTTTCATGCATGACCTATAAATTTGGAGCGAGACTTGAGCAGCTTGCCGGATACATTTTTGTGTATGTGCAGGTAGTAGCATATCTCTTTTTGTGAAAGATATCGTAGGTAGCATAAGTGGCACCGGCGGTCAAAAATTGTGATCTAGTCTCTATGTAATTTTCAGCCCTTTCCTTCTGGTCTGGAAGTCCAATTTCAATGGCTTGAGGAAAACGCCTAAGTATTGCTTCATCAAGTTCTGAAGGACGATTAGTTGCTGCAAGTACCATAATTCGGGCATTCTGGTTGGTAGTGAATCCATCCCATAGAGCCATGAACTCAGTTTTCATGTTTAACAAAGCCTCGTGATCTGATTGACGACGCTGACCCAAAAAACTGTCTACTTCATCAATGAATATGATGGCAGGCTGAAGCTTATAAGCCAAACTAAATACAGCAGCCACAAGCTTTGAGGCATCTCCAAACCATTTGCTCATCAAGTTGGATATCCTCACATTAATAAAAACCGCTCCAGACTCCCTGGCAATAGCTTTGGCAAGCATGGTTTTCCCAGTGCCAGGGGGTCCATACAACAGGACCCCCCTTTAATGGTCCAAGGAGCTTGCCATGCGAAAACAACTCGGGCCGTTTCAAGGGTAGAATAACAAGCTCAAACAAAGTTTCTTTAATCGATTCCAGTCCCCCAATGGAGTCAAACTCTACATCAATGTGGTCAGGACTTATAACATCACCTGCTATTATATCCTCATATTGATCTGTATGAATGAGGGGACGACCTAGACGTTTTGCAATGGTTTTGTAACACTTTTGACAAATGTTAAACATTGTAAAAAAAACAAAAAGGATGGTTGTATTTAATGAAAAGGTGGTTAATGGACAGGAACTAGAAATGATAAACAAATGAATTATTTTTTTGGATTTGAATTGAATTATAACTGATGGGCTTGTGAAATAAAATGAATTAGAAATATGAATATCGGAAACAGATATTTACGGATAAGTGAATTAAGACAATGTGTATTTGGATCAAATGACAGATAAAATAGATGAGAAATGGATATGGAATAAAATGAACAAATGAAATGGATAAATTGTTTAAAATGAACAAAATGGCTTCGACAAAGGGTTAGGAAAATGGATATGGATTGTGCAATATCTCCTCCACAACACTTAACCATTTCACAAATGCACTTCACCGCCACAAATCCAACCGCCACAAATCCTGAACAGCACAAACCTGAATCCAAATTGAAATAATCTCGACTGGACAATAACTCTGGTGAAGTCCAGATCACAGACAAGAACCACAGAATCAAAACTCGCACACAAAACAACTGCTTTGACCTCTGATGAGTTTGCAACCTGGCTAAAATCAGATCACATTCAACTAACATCCTACCGTGCACACATGCTTAACCCACTAGCTCCGGTGAAAACTCGGTTGAAACGACAGTTGCTTGACTTAAACCCAAAAGGTGAGAAACCCTAATCTTCGCCCTGAATGCAAACTGCCATAAAGATTTGAGGAGAACCAACATTAAGATTCAAAGTCTTTCCAGCCAAACTACTGATGAAACCCTAAACAAATGGCTCCTTCCGGCCACATAACCGAAAGGAATATCCTCTGAATAATGGAACCTTAACTCAAAAGAAAACCTACTATCCTAAGATCACATCCAAACACCTTTGAAGCTTCTGAAGTCCAACACCTTATTCATAAAAGAAAAACGAAGCAAACAAAAAGTCTAGAAACTCGGTTAGCTATGCAATATGATGATTGACCTAAATGATATGCATATGAAAAAAAAACGAAGCGAAAGCCAGTCAAAGTTGGAAAGTCGGTGGGCAAATTTTAGGGTACAACAGCTGCCCCTATTCAATCGACTTGGACCAGTAGGGATGAAAAGCAACCGCTTTCAGACATTCATGGTAGAAGGTGATTGAATACTAAAGAAACTGGAAATTTGCCGACCGTATAATGAAACCTCTGACATCGCCGCCAGGCACCTATATCAAGCAGAACATCTGACCTCGCCGTCAGTCATCAATCAAGTACAAACGTCTGACCTCGCCGTCAGCTCTTAATAGTATCTAACATCGCCGTCAGAACTCAACGTCTAAATTGTAAACCACCTGACTTCGCCGTCGGTCTTCAATATTCTCTGACTTCGCCGTCAGTCCTCTTCATAAAATTTTGGTAAAACACCTGACTTCGTCGTCATCTCTTCTAAATAATCTGACTTCGCCGTCAATCCCAACATAACCCGACTTCGCCGTCATCCCTCAAAATAATCGGTAAAAGCATCTGACCTCACGGTCAGGCCTCGACATTAAGTCGGTAAAAAGATCTAACCTCGCCGTCGGAAGAACCAAACTACCTGACATCGCCGCCAGAAACAAACATCCAACCTCGCCGTTGAACAAACAAATCACTCTGACATCGCCGCCAGAAACAAACATCCAACCTCGCCGCTGAACAAACAAATCACTCTGACATCGCCGCCAGAAACAAACATCCAACCTCGCCGCTGAACAAACAAATCACTCTGACATCGCCGCCAGAAACAAACATCCAACCTCGCCGCTGAACAAACAAATCACTCTGACATCGCCGCCAGAAACAAACATCCAACCTTGCCGCTGAACAAACAAATCACTCTGACATCGCCGCCAGAAACAAACATCCAACCTCGCCGCTGAACAAACAAATCACTCTGACATCGCCGCCAGAAACAAACATCCAACCTCGCCGCTGAACAAACAAATCACTCTGACATCGCCGCCAGAAACAAACATCCAACCTCGCCGCTGAACAAACAAATCACTCTGACATCGCCGCCAGAAACAAACATCCAACCTCGCCGCTGAACAAACAAATCACTCTGACATCGCCGCCAGAAACAAACATCCAACCTCGCCGCTGAACAAACAAATCACTCTGACATCGCCGCCAGAAACAAACATCCAACCTCGCCGCTGAACAAACAAATCACTCTGACATCGCCGCCAGAAACAAACACTCAACATCGCCGCTGAAGACCAAATCACTTGACATCACCGTCAAGACAAACACTCAACATTGCCGTTGAAGAACTAGATCATCTGACATCGCCGTCAGAAACAAACACTCAACATCGCTATTGAAAAAACTAGATCATCTGACATCGCCGTCAGAAACAAACACTCAACATCGCCGTTGAAGAATCAAATTACTTGACATCGCCGCCAAGAAAAACACTCAACATCGCCGTTGAAGAACTAAATCACTTGACATCGCCGCCAATCCTTCACTAAATATGAGCGAGCAACAAGATTCAAACGAAATTAAGACCATTCATTGGTGACAATCACAAAAGAACTCCGCTGGGGAGACAGCATGAGCTGGGGTCAAGCCGACATACGGGCAAAGATACTAATCATCTGCGAGATTCATTTGAAACAAAGGGTAACGACCTGGCTTATGTTTCACATGCATATGTTTGGATATGACGAAATGCTCCATACGAAATGGGAATGCTTCGCGTTCGGGTAGATGCTATGCATGTATGTAAATGCAAATGAACCACTTTAGCAAAATAAATGCTAAAGAGAAAGAGCCAACTCCGTTGAGTCAGAGCTAGATACGCCTAGCGCAAATAAACTCATGCTGGGGGATGCAAACCGTGGGTGGCCTCCGAGAAAACTTCTGGGTAAAACTGCTCCGTTAAGAACAAAACTACTCCGCTGGGGATCCTAATCAAACTCTGCTGCGGAGAACGTCCCGGATGGCCTATCAGCCTATAACTCTTCTGGGGATCAAGCAACTTGGCTGGAGGCAACAACTCCACTCTACCGGGGAAATCGGCTATGAATGATTAGCCAGAATAACTCTACTGGGGAAACACAGCAGATTGCTGAGGAATAGCTCCATTCTGTCGGAGATTGAATCCGCTATCTGCTAGGGATTTTGAATAAGACTTACTGGGAGCTTATCCCAAACTATCTCTGCTGGGGATGGAGATAAACAATCTCTGAGTCAGTTCCACTCTGTGGGGAAGGAAATTAACTCCGCTGGCTTGGCTGGGGATTAGATAAGGAGGGAATCAACATCAATTTCTGCTTGGGGAAAATGAGAAGTAAACTCCAACAATACTTCCGTTTGAGGAATGAGTCAATGACCTAGACTCTGAGGGGAAAGAAGTCAACCATTTAGACTCTGTAGGGATAACAGTACTGCACTCGCCCTACTGCTGGGGAAATAAACCCAAATCTGCTTCTATAATTCTGATAAGCTCTGAAGATATGGAGAGGAACACATCTCCTTTGTTTCCAATTTTGCCCCAGCCTGCGGGACTTTTGTAAAAACCTTCCTCGAAAGGAAACCTGAAATTTCGGTACCCTGATGGTTAGATATGAACTGCCTCAGCGCTTCGAACCTTGAAGAGGTACTTCAAGTCAATTTCCTTTCTGGATAAGGATGGTTGTCGTGCTCCTGGGGTGGCCTGCCCCAGCTTTGAAGTGATTTGCCCCTGATTGGCTGAATTGGAGAAGTGCCTTTGACTTCGAGAGATTTACCTAATCTCGACCTGATTGCCCCAGATTAACTGCATATAGGCATGACCGACTCCGCTTACGTTTACCTGATGTGACTTGCCCCTGCTCAAAGGAGTACTCGGACGCTCTATATCTTATTTCTATCAAACTTCGCATTGTAGAAACTTTCCTGATGTCAAATGCTTTCTCGCGAGTAAAACAATTTGTTTTGCAAAAGATAATATTAATGCAATGCATATGACAGTTTTGAAATCCAAGTCTGTTCACTGGAAAAAAATGTGGCATTTAGTGAACGAATCACTTATCAGAAATATCAATATCCATACCCATAGGGTAAGAAGAATCCTTTTAGGAGTCAGTTTCGACGCGATCTTTACCGAAGTATGCTTTCGAAACAAACCTGCTTCAATTAGGACTTTTGAAGGTTGTAACGTGGTCGGGTTCACGGTTGGAAAGAAAGGATATGAGGCTCAAAGTTTTGTTTAACCCACCCACTCTCCTTAATATTCTCCAATCCTATGTTCAGCTAATTCGACACAAGTGCTCACCTCTCAAAGGTTGAATGACTGGAGTGATGGTTCAGGAAACCACAAGTTTCAGGGGTGGCAGTCACTCGCTCTTCGTCTTTGGTGCCTGGAGTCACACGACTTGTTTTTCATCATATTCATTCCCTATTTTTTACTGACTCTTTTGAGTATATCTTCTGATTTCAAAGTCCAGCGGGATAGCCTAATTTTTGCCTAAGCCATTTGTTTTCAAGTTATCGACTTAGCGGGCTTTTTTGTTTCTTTCTTTTGATTCTTTTTTTTTTGAACAAATCGTATGACACCGGCTTGTCTGACTTGTTGAAGGGGTTGTGACTGTTTCACTCCTTGGCTGGTGAAGGATAACCATTGTGGTTCTTTAGGTACGACCTATATGGGTGTGATTGATCCTTGAACGGGAACACCCCTTTATGCAATTTGGATGCTCGGTCAAATTAACTGACCTCTACCCTGCCCTAGGTTAAGATTGAGGGTTTTTCGTTTTCAGAAAGAAACTCCTACTACTAGGCTCAAAGGGGTTGACAAGGGATTAACATCCTTATATCTCCGGTGTTTAGGGATTAAAACAATGCCTGTACATCATCAGCAGAGATTTTATTCAAAAGCATACATTCGGAAGCTTGCGCGTCTTTCAATTTCGTCATCCTCCCTCAAGGAATTCCTCTTAAACAAGCGTTTGACATTAATGGAAAAGCAATATTGAGTGAACACGAATGGATTTAATCAAAACATGCATATTCATTTCATTATCATTATCAATCGAAAACAAACACGTCTTACAAATGAAATTTGCAAATAAGTTCACACTTAAACAGAAAAGAAACTACAAATGCAAAGGAATAACATGATAGAGAGATTGCCAGCTTCGGGGAACTGGGCTTTCATTCTTGACTTGCTGTTGAACCAACCATCTTTAGAATTGCTCATCGAAATCCGTCTGATACTCCTCTGAACATATGCTCTCGGTGAATCCCTCCATGACATTAGCTGCTGAACCCATGTGACTTGACGAAGGAAGATCGTTGATCTGAATACCCTGAGGCGTGATTGAAAACCTGTTGGAGTCCAGCAGAGTCTGAACCTGGCTTCTAAGCACCTTACAGTCTTCAGTTGAATGCCCCTGTGCCCCAACATGGTACTCACAGCGGGCGTTGACATCAGAATCTAACGGATGTGGAGAAGCCTCTGGATCAGTTTGCTTCGGCACAATCAAACCACCTCTGATCAAGTCTGGCAATATCTGACTGTACGATAATGGCAACTGAGTGAAGTGTCTCTCTGGCTTCCTCGGTCTTCGTCGGGCGTGCTGACGCGGCTGATGATGGTATGAATGTTGACTCTGTAAGGAAGCAGATATCTGATACGCAAACCTAACAGGTTGCTGACTCTGAATACTTGAAACGTCTGAAAACTGAATCTGAGGTAATGGAGATTCTGGGATAGTATCATTTTCTCTCTCCCATTCCTCTTTAGAGCTGACAACTGATTCACTTTCATAAATTGAGGTATCTGAGATGTCTCGAATCTTTCCACTCTTGATTCCGCTCTCAATACGTTCTCCCGCTTTTACCAAGTCAGAAAAGTTCATTACCTTACTACCAATCATTTTATCAAAGTACGGACCTTGCAAGGTATCCACAAATAGGTCAACCAATTCTCTTTCCAGAAGTGGTGGTTGAACACGAGCAGCTAATTCTCTCCATCTCTGCACATATCCTCTAAAAGATTCATTGTCCGCCTGAGATAATTCTTGCAACTGCATGCGGCTGGGATTCATGTCGAGATTGTAATTGTACTGCTTCACAAAGGCATTGGCTAAATATGACCATGATTTGATGCAACTACTTTCCAACTGCATGTACCAACTCAGAGATGCCCCACTCAGACTGTCTTGGAAACAGTGAATCATAAGCTTGTCATTGTGGACATGCGAGGTCATTCTTCTGCAATACATCACCAAATGCTGCTTCGGACAACTATCTCCTTTGTATTTCTCAAAATTGGGCGCCTTAAACTTCAGAGGCATTAAAAGACCTGGCACTAAACACATGCTCGAAGCATTCAGATTAAGAGTATCCTGACTCATCAAGGCGTCGAGCTTTTCATCCAACAGACGATATCTTCTCATAAACTCAACGGTTTGTGGGTTCTTAGGATTGATCTTCGGAACAGCCTTTTGAGAATCTGGTACAGAGAAAGTGAAGTTCTGATAGTCCGTGTCATGAAGAGAAGATGAATCCCTATCTCTGACGATAGTATGCTCTCCAACAGGAAACTGCACAAGCTGAGCTTGAGCAACATTGTTCACCGGAGTCCTCTGAATATTGGCCTCTCCTCTGGTCATAGCTGTCATGGCCTCCATGAGTTGATCCAACTGATTCTTCATCATCTCAAACTCTGCCCTCGTAACAACCAAATTCTGCTCCTCTGAGTCCATGATCCTTCCAGAAGCTAACTCAAATCCAATGTGAATGTCGGGAAATCAACTGCAGGTTGGACAAAAGACTAGTAAGCTCTCTGCTCCGGTTGGGGATGGATATGCAAAAAATGAGATGCAAATGAAATGCAATGCAAAGTGCTAATGCAACACACAAAGGATCAAAGTCACAAATTCTGCAACACAACACAACGAGATATCTCTCACCTCGGGTGGGCAATCTATTGGTTTATAAGAGGGTATTCCAAAGGCTTTTCAAACAAAGTCCCATGCACTAACCCTCAAAAGTTTCCCATCAGAACGACTACTCGTAAGACGGTAATCCTTTCAAAAGGATGAACACAGAGTTATGTTTTAGCAACCTTCGGAATAAGGTTCTATAAAAGGTCCTCAGAATCGCGGACTCCTAATTGGAAATAAAGACGCTGTTACGACTACACGTAAGACATAATCATCCCAAAGGGGTCTCATCTGAGCGGTGGGATTCGATCCAACTCAACGAGTCCTAAGTCTCGCAAATTAGAAAGAGACCACCTCCTAATCTTAGTGTATACTCGAAAAGCTCGGGTAGAAAGCTTTTGTTCTTACAAACCAACCAATAAACCCAACAGGTAAAAGGAACACAACATAATAAACAGTTAAAAGCAAACAAATAAAACATGTGACAAACAAATTAGGCTTGGCTTGCTAGGTCATCCCCTGCAGAGTCGCCAGCTGTCGCTACTCGAAAAATGCATCGCGCAACGACGGGGAGGCGAAAAAGATAGACAGAAGAGTCGCCACCGAACTTTATTTATCCCGTGAGGGGAAAGGAAAATATCGAGAAAACCTTAATAAAAGAATGGATAAGATGGTCTCGCAACCAAGAACAGGTTCGGAAGCCGGTTATGCGAAGGGAAGGTATTAGCACCCCTCGCATCCATCGTACTCGATGGGAACCTTTTGTTTGTCGATGTGTGAATTTATTTGCTTAAATATTATGCTATAGAAGATGTTCTAAAATATAGAGAGAGAGGGTTGGAAACGGGGAAAGAAAGGTAACAAGGGAAGAAGAGAGAAAGAACAGACTCGGTAGGACTTCGCGGTCCTATGCCTACGTATTCTCAACAGATATGAGAAAGTCAGAGTCGACGTAGTTCGGGAAACTACAGATAGGGGGGATTGTGCTCGGCAAGGATTGTGGCCCTTGTGCCTACGTATCTTTACTTGAACGAAGTAAAGAATCAGAGCAGCCGTAGTTCGGCCTACGGTTTGTTGATGCATTTTATGGATGATGCTATCATGCGCATTCTAGCCGTTAGGGGTTTCGCTGCTCGCTTGTTGGAGACTTAGGCGTTGCCTGTTTGCGGTAGAACGGACGTAACATATCCTTTTGAAAGATTAGGTTTTCGCCACGCGAGGCAAGAAGTCATATTTGATTTGCTTGATTGTTTTATAGGGGCGAGACATGTCCTCGGATAGTAACCCCTACGGGTAGTACCCAATTCGTTATCTCAAAGTTTTTGTTATAAAAAGGTGTGGCAAACGAGGCGTCTTCGTATTGAAAGACGAGTATCAAGACCACACACTACAGTGAGTATCCTGACACTCGGAGAGGAAGAAGTCTACACTTAATCCTTTTTTTAATTCAATGCAAAGAGAACTCCGTTCTCTTATTAAAATGTTTTTGGTTTTGAATGGTAAGTACTTTGCGACAGAGAACCCTACGGTAAATGTCAGCACTCGGGATAGGAGAAGGCCTACGCCTAACCACTCCACGACCATTCAAGTTTTTGTTATGAAAAGATTTGAAAATGCACTCGGTACAGGACCGAGGTTTTAGGTGACAAGGGTTGCGGGATGAAATTGTGAAAGTGAGATGGTGGATAAAGGCGTGTCTTCGTATCGAAATACGAGTGTCGAGACCACCCTCACTACAGTGGGCATCCCATCACTCGGAGAAGAAGAGGTCTACACCCAATCTTCTCTCTTTAATTCGATACAAAGAGAAATCAATTTGTTATGGTTTGAAAATGGACTCGGTACGAGACCGAGGTTTTAGGAGAGATGGCATGGAAACGTCTTCGTATTAAAAGACGAGCGTCGAAACCACCCTCACTACAGTGGGCATCTCGGCACTCGGAGAGGAAGAAAGTCTATACTTAATCCCCTCGTTTAGTTCAATACAAAGATGATTTTGAAGATTGTTTGACAATGTTTTTGAATCGAGTTGGGATAAGTGACGAAGAGAGAAAAGAGGTGGCCTCAGATCCAACATTACTTATCAATAATTTGACTGGTAATGAATTACGGAGGTCTCGTCATCGACCCAAACAGAAAATGGGACAAAATGCCCAATAAAAAAATGCGAAATGAAATTAACTTTTAAAAGAAAATAAATCCCCAAACTTAAATATAGAATACATATAAACTATAAGCAATATAATATATTCAAAATAATAATATAATAAATATTTACTAAAAAATAAATTAAAAAAAGACAGAGAGGGGTATATGCAGAAAAAGGGGATCATTTGGGCTTGGAAGCCCATCACCCTGAGATGCGGTTCAGACGTGGATGAAATCAAGAGTATCTGAAACCTATGAAACTCAAAACCCAACACCATGTTATTCTCAGAACAAAACTCTCAGCAGAGTCAATCCGCGAGGTGAAAGGCATCAACGAGATACCTTCTCGTCTTCTCCCTGTTGTTGTCGTTCTAATCTCACTCACTCACCCTCAAGTACCCGGCCCTCTTTCTGTTCCTTCTTCTTTCTACTTCTCTGGTTATGTTTTCGCTCTACGATTTCTCGTTTCTCATCCCATATCCACTTTAGATCCATTTTTTTTGAAAGAAGATTTAAGGGTTTATCGAAGGTTGGGCCATGGTTGAATGGCGAATGGAGGTTAGTTTGTGTGGGAGAAAACGGTGAATTTGCGGAGTTTGGAGAAAAAAATGGTTTCGAATATGACGGGGGTGGATCTTGATGTGGTTGTGAACAGAGGGTTCAATGGTTTTGCTGGTGGTACGATGAAAATGATTGAGGTTTGTTTTGAAGGAAAAATCAGGAAGAGTGAAGGTTGAAGCTTGTTGGGTTTGTGATGATTCGAAGAAGGTGGTTCAGAGATAGGGTTTGATTGAAGTTGTTCTTAAATCGTGAGGGTTGAAGGAGGTTTGAAGAGAAGGTGGGAATTTCGAAGGAGATGTTCATGAAGGTTCTGGGCGGAGGGTTCTGTTTGGAGTGTCGGTGGATGTTTATGAGGGTGATAAAATGGAAGAACAGGTGCGAGGGTTTGTACGGCGATTGTTTGGTGCTTGTTAGATCGGTTAGAAAGAAGAAGGATGTTGCGGTTGTTAAGAATGGAGACGACGGCGATGGGGTGTTTCGGAGATGGGATGCAGAAGTTGAATGGAAGTTTGATCGGGTTTTGAAGGATGTTGAGCTGGGACGTCGTGAAGCTTTTCAGCGGCTTTGGTCGTCTACTTCAAACTGCTGATGTCGTCGTTACGGTTGAGGATGCGGTAGACCCTTTGTCGCCCGAGTACGACTCGAAACGTTGAATGCTTCCTGAGTTGATGTTGTTGTCTTTAACATTAGCGACGAGGAAGATGATGTTGCCACTTGTTGTTGCAAAACAGAGTCGCATTCACTGAATCAGTGCATTATTGGTGTTGTACGATGAAAGGATCTGCTGAGTTGTGATGTTGTTGAAGCTTTGCATTGTAGATAGATGTTTATGAAGGAGAAGAGGAAATATTGAGGTGTTCCTGTGAAAGTGTTTGAATCTCGGTTTCGAAAGGGTGGAGTTGTGAGTTGCAGATTAGAATCGGGGTTAAGGAGATATGGTGTTTGGTCGATGTAGCAGATGAGGAGATTTACGGTTTCGGTGGTATGAAGGTTGATTCATGGTTGTAGTCATTGAAGGAGATGACATAAAGAGCGTTTTAATGGTGGGTTTACGGTGTATGAAGAAAGTTCAGTGAAAAGTTCCTCCACGGTTTCAAAAGGAAGGCTATCTTGAGGAGATTTTTTGGGGTTTAAGTTGATGTTTTTGTAGTTGGATTTGTGGCGGAAGGGAGGATAACGGTGAAGCTTATGTGTTTGAAAAAATGGAAGTTGATGAGTTTTGGAAAAAATGTTGTTGAAGACATTGAAGGTTGGAAGAAGGTTTGAGTGGTTACGTGAAACAGATGATGTGGTTTTCTGGGCTTCGGTTTAAACAAGTTCGGAGAGTTTGGAAGACGAGTTAGGGAGTGTTTGAAGATGAATGTTGAAACTGAGAGAGGAGTTTAGAGATGTGCATTATTGACAGTGAAAAAGATGGAAGGAAAACAGTGATGAAGGTGATGATGAATATGGTGTTTTCGGTTGCGAATTTGGCGGTTGTTTTATGGTTGTGGGAAGGAGAAATGATGTTCAGCCACTGATGTTGTTACCAACTCAACAATAAGAGCATCTTATATTTTATGGTCAAAGGAGCTCATGAAGGTCAGTCTTTTTTAGTTTCCTTGGTGTTCTGGCTTTTCACTCCCCTCTTTTTTACAACATCCCCCTGCCTCCCTCAGCTTTGTGAGACACATATTTTATCTTGTTATTGATATGTCACTTTCAAACGCAGGTTGTTACTTGTAGCAGATTTTTGGTCTGTTGGTATGATGTGTGCAGGGTATTGTAGCAGGCTGCAGAGTTGTCTGGTGTGGTATTTGTGTGGCAGCTGGTTTTGTCTGGTGCATGGTACGGTTAAGCAGTAGGCTAGTTGTAGCAGGTTTGTACCAAGGCACAACAGGTATGCTGTTATCCTTTTGCTGACTGTTTGCTTTATTTTGTAGTGGTGTCTTTGTGATGGACTTAACAAAAATCTAAATGGGCCTCCATGTGTTTTTCATCAAGAGAATTTTATGGATTGTTCTTGTGATTTTCGGGTTAAAGTTTAATTGTGTATGTGTTAGCCTTGAGTGGCCTGTACCGTATTTTCACGGCATTCCTCTGTTTTTGCAGGTAGCAACAAGTGAGATTGGTGGTCCAAGACTCGGGTGGTGTTTTTTCTTTTTTCTTAACAGGGCCAAAATTTATTCATGACAATGCTGTTGTTTGTAGACTTATACTTCTTATGGCATGATATTTCACAGGCTGGTTTTGGATTCTCAATTATCTTAATTTCTCTTTTGCAAGGCACAAATACGGGAACGGTTTGCGGAAGCAACGTTTTTCGTAGCTGGGAGTGCACTTTTGCCAATGCAGGTGATGGAAGAGTAGAGTCAAGAAGCTTTGAGATGGATCTTATTTACCATGGTGAATTGTTCTTGACTATACTTGTTCCTTCGTTTTTTCAAAACTTCTTCAACTGATTTTCTTGTTTCTTTTTCATGCATGACCTATAAATTTGGAGCGAGACTTGAGCAGCTTGCCGGATACATTTTTGTGTATGTGCAGGTAGTAGCATATCTCTTTTTGTGAAAGATATCGTAGGTAGCATAAGTGCCACCGGCGGTCAAAAATTGTGATCTAGTCTCTATGTAATTTTCAGCCCTTTCCTTCTGGTCTGGAAGTCCAATTTCAATGGCTTGAGGAAAACGCCTAAGTATTGCTTCATCAAGTTCTGAAGGACGATTAGTTGCTGCAAGTACCATAATTCGGGCATTCTGGTTGGTAGTGAATCCATCCCATAGAGCCATGAACTCAGTTTTCATGTTTAACAAAGCCTCGTGATCTGATTGATGACGCTGACCCAAAAAACTGTCTACTTCATCAATGAATATGATGGCAGGCTGAAGCTTATAAGCCAAACTAAATACAGCAGCCACAAGCTTTGAGGCATCTCCAAACCATTTGCTCATCAAGTTGGATATCCTCACATTAATAAAAACCGCTCCAGACTCCCTGGCAATAGCTTTGGCAAGCATGGTTTTCCCAGTGCCAGGGAGTCCATACAACAGGACCCCCCTTTAATGGTCCAAGGAGCTTGCCATGCGAAAACAACTCGGGCCATTTCAAGGGTAGAATAACAAGCTCAAACAAAGTTTCTTTAATCGATTCCAGTCCCCCAATGGAGTCAAACTCTACATCAATGTGGTCAGGACTTATAACATCACCTGCTATTATATCCTCATATTGATCTGTATGAATGAGGGGACGACCTAGACGTTTTGCAATGGTTTTGTAACACTTTTGACAAATGTTAAACATTGTAAAAAAAACAAAAAGGATGGTTGTATTTAATGAAAAGGTGGTTAATGGACAGGAACTAGAAATGATAAACAAATGAATTATTTTTTTGGATTTGAATTGAATTATAACTGATGGGCTTGTGAAATAAAATGAATTAGAAATATGAATATCGGAAACAAATATTTACGGATAAGTGAATTAAGACAATGTGTATTTGGATCAAATGATAGATAAAATAGATGAGAAATGGATATGGAATAAAATGAACAAATGAAATGGATAAATTGTTTAAAATGAACAAAATGGCTTCGACAAAGGGTTAGGAAAATGGATATGGATTGTGCAATATCTCCTCCACAACACTTAACCATTTCACAAATGCACTTCACCGCCACAAATCCAACCGCCACAAATCCTAAACAGCACAAACCTGAATCCAAATTGAAATAATCTCGACTGGACAATAACTCTGGTGAAGTCCAGATCACAGACAAGAACCACAGAATCAAAACTCGCACACAAAACAACTGCTTTGACCTCTGATGAGTTTGCAACCTGGCTAAAATCAGATCACATTCAACTAACATCCTACCGTGCACACATGCTTAACCCACTAGCTCCGGTGAAAACTCGGTTGAAACGACAGTTGCTTGACTTAAACCCAAAAGGTGAGAAACCCTAATCTTCGCCCTGAATGCAAACTGCCATAAAGATTTGAGGAGAACCAACATTAAGATTCAAAGTCTTTCCAGCCAAACTACTGATGAAACCCTAGACAAATGGCTCCTTCCGGCCACATAACCGAAAGGAATATCCTCTGAATAATGGAACCTTAACTCAAAAGAAAACCTACTGTCCTAAGATCACATCCAAACACCTTTGAAGCTTCTGAAGTCCAACACCTTATTCATAAAAGAAAAACGAAGCAAACAAAAAGTCTAGAAACTCGGTTAGCTATGCAATATGATGATTGACCTAAATGATATGCATATGAAAAAAAAACGAAGCGAAAGCCAGTCAAAGTTGGAAAGTCGGTGGGCAAATTTTAGGGTGCAACACATGGCCTCGCGTAAATTACATCCATGAAAAATACAAAATAAAGATGGAATAACGTGCGACAATAGCCTCGCATAATTACAATTGAAAAATTGAAATATGATAAAAGTCATTGACCAGCAAGCAGAGACACAGAGAGGAATAAACGGTAAAAAAGTAAGCAGTGAAATATAATTGATGAGATAACAATGTGATTATATGAACATGATTAGAGATTAAGGTTTAATAGAAATTGAGGCATGATGTTAGAAAGTGATTAGGAAATGATTATGTGGTAATGATGAAATTGTTTTTGATTTAGAAATTAGGAGTTAATTGTTTTTAAGTGTTTTTGAGAATTTTAAGTAATTAAATCTAAATTAAATAAAATGTTAGAATTAATTGTTTTTAAGTTTGGATAAAATGCCAAGGATATATTCTAGTTGTTTTTAAGAAAAATATTTGATTAAGATTAAATCTAAACTAAATAAATTTAAATAAAATAAAATAAAATAAATAAAATAAATAATTTAGTTAGTTAAAGAAACTAAAACCTAATTTACTTAAATTTTAAATTAAAACTAAATCTTAAAATAAATTAAACTAAGCTAATTAAAATAAAATTAACTAAATTTTAATTATTTTTTTTATAAACCAAAATTTATGCTTAGAATTTATTTATTTTTATACAAAGTGGATTTACATGCCTCACGTGTACTACATATATCATGTACTATATGATAAAATATAATTTTTATTTTTGACTCATTATTTAGAAAAAGATATGCTGACAGTAAACACTAGTAACAATTAAAGCATGACCATAGCATTATGATATGTCTAATCTTATTATTAAAACTAACATTAATGAAAAGGGAAAATTTTGACATTGCTTAAATGAGTGTATGGCTTGCACCTACTTTCTGTCCTAAAACCAAAGCATCACGTGTGGAGAGAAATAAATCACACACATTTCAATTCATCATCATAAGTCTTTCAAGAAAGAAAAAAAATGCAAACATCTTTTTACTTAGAATATAAACAAAACACATGCATGGAGAACAAAACAGGGGTGACTAACCAAAGGAATTATAACGCCGACGAGTGAGGTTTGTGGGTCTGAATCGCCAACAGTGTTACAGCAGTTTGCTGGAATTTGTTGTGACGGACAGTTTTGTTCAGGTTCGATGGTAACGTTGTAGCCGTCGGAAACGCCACGAGTTTCTTGCGTTTTAGTTTCGTCGGTTGAGCTTAGGGGATGACGATGATGATGGAGAATGATCTCCCTGAGTACGATCGATAACGTTCTTTGCTGAGACTTGCGGTTTGAATCTCTATCTTAAAACTCTCTTCTTTCTTAGTAGGTGATGATGATGGTGAGAGTGAGCTCTCCCTCTGAGCCTCCGTTCCGGCGCCGTTTTCCTCTATTTTCTGCAAACATGAAACAGACCTTAGCACTACAAAATTTACTCACCCTTTTCGTTTTGGGTTTAAAGTGGCTTTTGTGATGGTTACGGCTTCTGCTTTCCAACGATGATGGCTTTTGTGATGGTGGCCTTCGTTTTCTTTTTGATCTTCTTCTTCTTCTTCGTTTGGTGATGATGAAGCTCAAGCTTCTGAACCTGCCGCCCCCATCTTATCTTTGTTAGGGTTTGCGCCGCTGATGATGGTTGAGAGTCTTCGGCCCCCTCTTGATCCCAGCTTATGATGATTTTATATTGATCCTCTGTTTGACTTTTGGGCCTTTTTCCTCTTTCCGGATTTGTTGTTAACCGTTTGACTGAGTTTTAACAGGAGATTTTAAAGGAAGTTCGTGTTGAACTTCGCATCTGCTCCTTTGTTGGCTAACAATTTCTTTTGGCTTTGACTTGTTTTTGGCGTGAAAATTGCCGTCTGGATTGCATATGGTTATTGTGGATTTGTTATGGCTTGTTGACTGACTATTGAACTTGTTTTTCTGGATTTCCTGAACTGGTTTTTCCTTGCTGGTTGTTGAAACTGGGTTTTTTTGTGAACTGTTTGGCTTGAAACTAGTTCTCTGGACTGGTTTTCTGAACTGAAGTTGGAATTGCCTTTTCGGAACTGAAGTTTGAATTGATTTTTTCGGAAAGGGTGGCGTTACGGTCCAACTCTGGGCAAACCGCCTTTCCGAAAACAAATCACTTCTCAAACCGGCTTTCGAAATAAGGTCTTTTCGGCAAAATCATTTTGACCCACACTTCCTTTTTTACTCTCTTTCTCGGCTGTCCCAACGATAAGAAACGGATTCTATCGGTTTATAGTCGCGGTCGAGTTTGGAAATGGGAGTTCGGCTGCGGCATCTGTCGTACCCTCCCGACACCCGATGATGTGTAACTGAGGGTGTTTGGACCACCAAAATAATTTTTCCATTAACAATCTGCTTGCTCTGTTCTTATTTGTCTATGCAGGTATGAAGAAATTAATCAGAAACATTGGCGCGAAGGAATGGCATGAAGACTACTCTTAGAAAAAATAGCACTTAGGATAGAAATGTATATATTGTTATTTTCCTTTTCATAAATTGTAATAAAATATTAAGGAATAAAATTCAATTATATTTCTATCCAATTTATTTAAATCTTTTACGCAATTCAAACTTGTCGCAACCGAATGACCCAAAAGAACATACCCGATTAAATCCCTCTTATCAAGTACCTCCGAGTAAATTCAACTAAATCATAGATAACTCAATTAACTTAAACCAACAGATTAATCTTCCCCAAACAACTTTGTAGAGGAACAGTAAATACGACTTTGAGTGAGCATAAAAATCCTGTTAACGGTGAAACGGAAACCACACTCTATACCAGGAAAAGAATTCCAATTAATTTCCGAGGACTGAACACAAATTTCCTGAGTTGAGCCGGCTAGAAATCATGATTTGATCCTGCATAGTAACTTCCCACTCGAGTCGAAACAAAACTCCAACTGCTTCTTCTTTTGACAATTTAAATAGCAGGAAGCAGGAGAACAGAAAAAAACATGCGCCGTATCTCGAAATCTCTGATGCCAAAATTCACTGTACTTCTGTTTATCCTCAAAATAAAGAATTCGAAGACGGAGTTTTAATTATTCCGAAGAACCCAGGCGACAACTCATCCTCCCCAACTGTCAGTAAATACTGCGCCAATTACCGTTTTCCCTTTTCACCGGTGAAGTACACCTACTGCCATTCCTGCGCAATAACAGACTACGTAACCTGTTAGTATTTAGCAGATGCAAAAATGAGATGTCATGCGACCTAACTCGATTAATCTGAGGGTAAAATTTGGGGTATTACACTACCCTCCTTGTCGATACTTACCACTTCATTCATTGGAGGAGTGAGAAGAAGACAGGGATGGTCAAGTGCTGCTCTCATCTTTTGTTCAAATGGTATGCCTCCCATTTGCCAAAGGAAGGACTGTTTGTGGAAAACAAAGAGAAGCTGAAATGGTCTAGACGCATTATGTCTCTGGTATCCGATGAGATTGCTTGGTATTCCCATGAATACTACGACGTGGAGATTATTTTTAGCTGTGGATAATTTGGTAATGTGCCTCTGATTAGGAGAGCTGACTGCATTAACTACAACCCAGTTATGGCATTACGTTAATTGGGTTATGCTATGGAAGATGAGTCCGGAGCGGAGAAAATCCAAAGCTTTTTCTTGCTCTCCAAAATAGAAGATCCTGGATTTGTCCAGAAAATTGCTAAGGCATGAACCAAAGTCCATACAAAAGGAAGGAAAGAGCTGAAAGCAAAGAACTATGTGGCTAAAGAGCCATACAATAGATGGTTGTTAGCTAGAGTGGCTGAAAAGTTGTTACCATTTCCTCCAGAACCATCCATGCAAGAAAAACCTCATGCTCCCACTCACGTATCCATAGAAGAGTATGAGAAGCTAAAGTTAGTCATGGAAAGGTTGACCAAAGAAAACCAAGACCTTCAAGCTGAAATCCACCAAGCAGGTGTGGAGAATGGCCAATTCAAGAGGTAAATGGAGGTTGAGCAGGACCAAGTAGCTGAGAGCAGCAAAAAGTTGAAGCTAGAGACAGATCTAAGGGTCATGTATCAGAATGGCTTTGAAGGGGCTGATGCATCAGTAAAAACTCTCTGACAACGCTTGAAGGAAACCAAGGATTCTTGCGATAGAGCGTGGCATTTTTGTAAGCTAGCTTCTGCTGAAAAGAAGAAGACAAGGGAAAAACTTGAGGCTGGCATTGATGATCTCAAAGAGTAATTGAGAAGTGCCTTGACTCTAGCTGAAGATGAACGACAACTCAAGGAAGAAGCATTAAGAGCTTCATATGTAACTCCTAGCAATTGGAACAAAAAGTGCTTGGAGTTGGAGACGGCTTAAGAAACAGCCACTTTGTGGAAGGATCGCTTTGACACTTTAAAAAGGGATAGTTCACAATGGCTCAAGAAAGAAGCTCAACTAAACAAACTGTTGGACACCCATGTGGATTCCCTTCGATATTATCATCCGACTCTAGACATGTACTGTGCTAAGTATAATGGTGTTGCACCCTAAAATTTGCCTAACCTTTTTCTTTACCTAGCTTGTGTTTTATTGCATTCATTTTAGCATTATCATCTGCATTGCATTGACATGGGTGCAGAAGATCAAGAGGTATGCCTACCAACAAGAGGCTACCAAGGTCATGAAGCTATTTAAGAGTCTTCATTCAAGTATTCAAGGGTTGATATCCTCATCAAAGAAGTCAAAGATCCTCATAGAAGTGGCTAGACAGTTATGTGCACATCTCCTAACTTGAGGGTTATGGGAACTCATCTAATGATGTTAAATCCATGTATATGGGTGTCAAGCATTGAGAGAGCTCATGAGATGGCTTGAGAGTCATTATGGATCTTGGATAAGTCATTTTGCAAAGTATAAGAAGTTATAACCAAGATTGGTGCCACTAGGGTTTCATCTAGTTAACCCTAAGTCAACAAGTGAATTGAATGAGGTTGAGACCTAATTTCAAGGCCATCTGATCATGGAATGAAGTTTTGAGACACCCAAGGGATGATTCCAAGACCAACTCATCAAGTATCAAGGGTGTGAGAAGTTCCTAGGCTAGGGTTACTATGCTTGACAGTGTAAAATCCCCCGGTTTAGTGCCTAACTTCAAGACCACATAACTCAAGATGTGATTTTCATCTCACCTTGACCCCAACATGATTGTTTTAGAGCATGATCATAACTTTAATTTGAGTACTAGAAGTCCTTGATAGGGTTTATAGAACTCAAGTTATGAAGCAGACAAGTTACAGATCATCAGATGAATGTGATTTTGGCACTGAAAGTCAACCAACTTCTATGCCATTTATGACCTAGAAGGAAGCTTCTCCTCAACTTCAGGATAACATGAATGTTGTTCCTTATCTTTTTATCTTTCCAAAGAGTACTAGAAGTCCTTTATTGGATTTGTAGAACTCAAGTTACATTGCTTGCAAGACAGGGGTATTTTGGGAAGTTGGGATTACAAGTCATTTTGGATTTTAGGTGCATTTCACCAACTTACATACCTCAAATGGAAATTTTTCCAACTTGAAAGTTGTTCAAAATGATGTTATTTACCCAACCAAGCACCAAGAATCCATTGACATGGATTGGAATGAGAAGTGTGTGAAGAAAGGTTCAGGAATGAATCATTTAAGGCTTAAAAAGATCAAAAATTCAAATTAATTTACAATGGCTCAAAATTATGCAAACTTGTGCATTTTTTGAGTGCATTTGCCATTCTAAACTTAATGGCATTGATGGATTTCAAAATTGGAGCCATTTACATGGGCATTTCACAAGTTCCTTATGCTTGAAGCAACCAAACCAATACACACCATTGATTGAAATCAAGGCATTAATCCAAGCCCTTCATGCTCACCAGGCATTACACAAGTGAATTGGATCAAATTGGAGCTGGAAACAGAGCATTTTCGTGCATTTCCATTTTTGAAAAGTGGAGAAAAGTGAAATTTGGAAATGGACTTTATGGGCCATGATTGGGCTTGAAGTTGATCCAAACAGCTTCTATATAAGTTTTCTATCATGTTCAGATGAAAAAGTTGGAGAATTGGTTAGAGAATCAATTGCAAGCAGTTGAAAAAGTTAGTTGGAGATTGAAAATCACATTTCAAGATTCAGCCATTGTTCAAGGGAATTGAGCATCAAGGGAGCTTTATCATCAATCATTGAAGGATTCTGAGGAGTTTTGAGCAAGCTTTCTCCACCAATCGTGCCTCTGTTCAGAGCATTTTTTCAGGTTTCTTCCTTTCATAAATTCTCTTTAATTATGAGCAATTAAGGTAGATTTGGCATGTGGTTAGGATTAATGGACTTCCTAGATGAATTTAGGATGGGAATTGTGGTTGTTTGTGAGAATTTATGGTGATGCATATTTTCTGTTTGGTTTCGTTGTGGAGTGTTCTTGAGAGAAAAACAAATTTGGATTGTAGAATCTTGATCTACATGGAGAGAGGAAGAGAATGGTACCATTTTTGTTAAGTTTCGTGGAGTTTGAAAACTGGTGGTTATTCCCCTCGCCAGAGAAGACGACCAGAGTCTTCTCCGGCCACCATCTGATAGTTCCCTCTCTTTCTTGGATTTAAATGAAGAAGATGACTTATAAGCCGTTAGATTGTGAAGACTCCCTTGACCAGGTACACTCATTCAACGTGTGAGAGTTCATTTCAGATTACGTTAATGTTCATTGATGACGTGGCTTCGTATGAATTGTTGGATTGGATGACTTTCTGAGTGGATGTTCAGGATTAAGATGCATGGTAGGCCTTAGACAACACAAACCACACAATCCCCCTATGAAACGATGCGTTTCACTTAAACTAGTCAGCGCATACATGGCGCACTAGGGAGCGTGTGATGGTTTGACTGGTAGTTAGATCCTGTGGCTGTGACATTTTCTTGCAGTTTAATTTCTTTTAATTCTTTTTCTTTTATGGTTTATAGATTGATTCATTTTAATTCATAAAAAAAGATAAAATTGCCAAATAATTCTGAAAAAAAATCATGGATGTTCATAAGCATTTTCTTCAATTTTCTGAATCATTTAATTTCATTTTTGATGAATTTTCCATTTAATTAGTTCATCAATAAATGTAAAAAATACATGTTGGCCTTCTAATTTTATTACTTGATCATAGTTTTGATTCAATGCTTGAATTTTTGCTTGATAGTTTTGGACTCATTGAATGACTTGTGTGATTTTTCCCCTGATTTTTAGATGCCTTTAGATATAGGTTGGAACTAGTTCTTTAGGGTCATTCCCAATTGAACTTCCCCTAGCACACATCTAGGTTTGACATCTGGTTAGTACCCTTAAACTTAGAGTTTTAATCTGAAATTTTTACCATGACTTCATAACATCCTTAGAGACCTCTGGATTTTTTACTAGAAATTTTAGGATAGATTTCCTATTTTTACCCTATTTTACATTTTGACTAGCATTAATGTAGCCTTATGGGATCCTTCCACCTAGTTTTCCCACTTAGTGAACTTTGTTGCAACTTTAGGTACCTAATCTTCACATTATACCTTAGTTCATAAG
Source organism: Lathyrus sativus (assembly GCA_963859935.3). Lineage (NCBI taxonomy): Eukaryota > Viridiplantae > Streptophyta > Magnoliopsida > Fabales > Fabaceae > Lathyrus > Lathyrus sativus. The sequence continues at coordinate 600,887,156 of OZ012735.1, read as the reverse complement.
TTGATACTCATTTAGGATGATTCTCAAACATTTAACATGCCTTTAGCTCCTTTAGAAGGGATTTTCTTTAGGGCTTCATATTGAGGTTTCTTTAAGAGTTTTAGGTGGATGATTCCCTTTCCTTAGAAGCTTTGTATTCATTATTCCTTAGTCCAATTCCTTGGATCCTCCTTGGGTGAGAGCCTCTTTCCTCCTTAGGAGGGATGGTGTGCATTCCTCAAGGAGTTTGAGCTTTGGATGGATATTCAAATGACTTGGTGGGTTCCTTAGGTTCACACCATATTTCTTTTCTTTCTAGTCCAATTCTTGGGATCCTTTTTGGGAGAGCCAAATTCCTCCTTAGGAGGAATTTTGTGCAATCCTCAAAAATTCGGAGCCTCAGTGGATTCTTGTGCTGATGCACACCAAGCTTAGTGAGTTGATTCTAACCTTGTACCCTTAGCTTGCTTGCTCATCTCCATGTTTGATTCCTTGCTGTGATGCATTGAGGATAGAGCTTCATGAATAGATACTCTTATTTAGGTGCATTATTGCATTAAAGGTCGAGACGCGTTTGTGGCGGCCGATGCCCCACACTATTTCCTCCATTTGCTTGGTTGCTTATTTGCTTCATACTTGCCTCTGATTATTTGCATTGAAGGTTGAGGTGATCCTCCATTGCTTGTGTGTTTATTTTTCTTTTATGTTTGCATTAGAAGTTGTGGTTTCCTCCTTCTGCTTGTGATGATGCATTGTATATCCATGTCTTTATCTCAGTAGCTTGATAGTTGTATTCATCTGCTTAATGATTTTTGCTGGTGTTTCCCTTTAACATGTTCCCTTAGGGCTCTCACTTCCTTTGACAAGGATAGTGATGATAGAATTTTAGGAGGAATCCATGTATGATAACATTAGGGTAGACTCCCTTCAAACTCAACAATAGGATGAATCTATTGAATGACAACAGTAGGATGCTTGATAGTTTCCCCTGTAGAGTCCTCCCTCTTTCTCATCTCGAAACAACATTAAAACACATAATAAAGGCAAATTTATACCGTACTTTACGAGCCTTAAGATACTTAGGAAGTAGTGATTGCGAGGCCTCTCCTCGATTACCTAGAGTGTTTAGTACACACCCTTAGGGCGATGTGCGACGCATTCGTTCCTAAGTCATAGTCTCTAGTGCAGTATGAATTACAAACATTCATAGAAAACACTTCTTTCCGTAAAAGACAAAAAAAAACACATCAAACTTCCTTTTGCCCTTTGGGTTCCCTTTAATTAGGAAAACCTTTTCAGATAAAAGAGTGTCGTTAACTCTCAGTTCTACCGCAAACGGTAACGCACGAGTCTCCGATGAGCGAGCTGCATACACCAAACTACTGGAATTGTTTGTTAACCCTACTCGGGTAAAAACATTAGAACGAGCTTGTGTTCCATTTTATCCCGAACTACGTTCACTCTGATTTCTCTGATGAGAATACATAGGCACAAGACGCAATGTCTTGGTGAGCAACCTTCCTCCATCACCCGTAGTTAGCCAAACTACGTTGACTCTGATTTCTCTGACGAGAATACGTAGGCACGTGTAACCCGGTGAACTGACTTTAAACAATGTTGCGGATAGCAAGAGTCGCCACCGACTTTTATTTTATCCATAAGGAAAGGTTATAAAAGAACAGGAAAGACCTTAGAGAATATTTTGGGTCCGGGGGGTAGGTTATGAAAAGGGAAGGTGTTAGCACCCTTTTCATCCATGGTTATCCATGGGCTCTTAGGTACTTAAGCTCACTTTTGAATTGTTTTGAAAGTGTAGTGTATGAATAGAAAATTTTCAGAATAGTTAATAAATAATCCATGTAAGGATGTGTTAAGAACTTGTTTGAAAACTTGTTGAAAATTTGTTTAAGTGTGAAACAGTTTTGAAGTGAGCAAGTATCTAGGAGTAGCCTACCCTAATGTTTTAAGGTCTTTCTTATTCTTTATTCTTTCCTTTAGTAAGACTATCCCTACTATAATGGAGTAGGTAGTCCTTACTTTGGATGTTAAGGGACATGTGAGGGACAATTTGACTTTGAAGGCCATTGTGGGGTGTAATAAGCAAACTGGAGGGACTATCATCATTTTTCGAAAGGGACTTGATTCGTAAAGGCAACCATAAGGGACTTTGATGATTTTTTATTTGAGGGACTTACTTTATACACCCCACTTAACCATTATTCGTAGGCAACTTGAGGGATATCCTTAGGAAGTGAGACGGCGATTAAAATCGACTTACGTGTGTGACGTGTTTATTTTAATTATCTTTATTTAAAAGTGATCTAAATTTATTTTAATATTACATACATGTTGTTACACTCCCTAATTACTAACCATAATAATAATTAAATAATTAAACAACTTTACATCCAAGAAACAATTACAAAATAATAAGCAAAATAATTAAATAGCAAAGATAAATAAAATATAAATAAGCAATAATAAATAATAAAGGGGGTTAATTCTAAGTTTACTCGGCAAGACATCGCATCTTGTGCCTACGTATCCTTACGGGAGTGGAATCAGAGTAATCGTAGTTCCCCTCAATAGGGAGGTTAGAAACTTCTTGACTGTGGTCAAGGTCTCAAGGGGAATAAACGCATCTTAAGGACACGCTTACGTGGAGTGTAGAAACTCCAAATCTCTACGTTGAAATGTTAAGTTGTAATTAGGGTTAAATTAGGGATTCCACGGCGGGAAACCCTAAAATGAGCGCGGCGGCTCTTTGACCTAATGCTAAGGGTAAAATTGTAATTTTGCCTGCGGCGAGGCATTTGTGAAAATTAGGGTTTGTAGTTTGTAGTTTTGAGGATTTGAAATTGAATGTGTGAAGTTTTACGGACTATTGGCGCGGCGGCCAAACAGTTAGACCTAACCTTCGGATGTGTGCAATGTGACAGAAATAATAGTAAACGCGTGAGATAATTGAATCATGCAAACAGAGAGATAATGTCATAATTTAAACCATGCAAGCAGAAATTTAAAGGCAGAATTTAAAGAGCGATTGTTAAGTTCGCGAGGTTACATGAGAGGAGCAGATACAATATGATAATGAAATTTGAATTGAACAATAATAAAATAAAACAAATAACGGTTCTAGTTATTATTTTAAAAAAAAGATTTTAGTTATTATTTTAAATTTATCTAAAAAAAAGTTTTTTCTTAAAAATAATAGGTTTTCATATTAATTTGGAAAAGATGTTAATGTTATTTATTTTAAAAAACAGATTTTTATATTATAACAAATTTTAATAAATTAATGATAACAATAATAATAATAATGGTAATAATAATGATAATAATGATAATAATAATAAATAATGATAATAATAATAATAATAATAATAATAATAATAATAATAATAATAATAATAATAAAGCAATAATGAATTTTAAATGTGCCAAATAACCCAACAATGTTGCTAACGCAGAAATGCGCTCATCGCAACCAGATCTAAATCGGACGAAACAAAATTTATCGCAAAGAAAAAGAAATTAAGCAAAAAATAGTATTATTGCTCACACAAAAATGCGGTCATCGCAACCAGATCGAACTAACACAAATGTCACGCGTCATGCACACAAATGTGCAAACATCGTATCGACATAATTCGATCAAAAATCTTATATATATAAACTCTAACAATTTAAAAATTATATATATATAAACGTAACAGTAATAGATAAAGAAAAAGAAATAACGGTAATAGATGAGGAAAAAGAAACAACAGTAATAGATGAAGGAAAAGAAATAACGGTAAACGATGAAGAAAACGAAACAATAGTAATGGATGAAGAAGAAAACTAAATAACGGCAAACGGCACTCACTCCTCTTAGGTTTTTTTCCTTCTCCCCCTTTTCCAACAAGGCAACACATGTATATATAGGGAACAAATTAGGGTTAACACCAAATTGTCAATAATGTCCCTAAAGCCCATTTTAAAGCCCAAACTAAATAATTAGTTAAGAAAAAATAAAATTTAAATAATTTAAAATAATTAAAATAAACTTAAAATAAAAACTAATAATCCTATTGATTCCTAAAATAAAAAATATTATAAAAAGAACAAAATTTTTTTCAATATTTTTTATTTTATGATTTTTTGGATATTTTTATGAATAATTTAGAAAAAAGTGAAAAAAATAATATTTTAAAAAATGATTTAATTAAAATACGAAAATAATAATTAAATAATAATAAAAAACTATTTTTGTTATTTTTTTAATGAAAGATAGAAAAATTTAGAGTAAAAATAATAAAAAACAAAAAAAATGACAAAGGTGAGATTCGAACTCTCAACCTCTCACACTCATAACTCCTTACACATGTCCTCCTGCCAATTGTGCCATTTTTACTTTTTAGAAAAAAAATGCATGCCATATGATATTTACCTGCAAAAAGTCAAACGACTACACAAATTTGTTAGTAATTGATTAAATGCAATGAAATGCGACGACAAATCTTAGGGCAAAATTTGGGGTATTACAGTTATTATGATAATATTTCTCACCCAACCTCTCTTTGATGTTGGCACAAAAAAAATCATGAAGTTTGACTTTGGTTTGACCACAGTTGACCTCAGTTTGACCTTTTAACTGCATTGACTGCTTTTGACTTATCTGATCATCTGACTGAGCAAACTTTTGAGAAAAGTCTTGAAACTTGACATGGGGGTTCTTATACACATATAAGATGTTATGAAGCTCACTTGAAGTCTTGGAAGTCCATTTAGCCTGATTAAAGTCAAAACCCTAGTTTTGGATGCACTGCCTAGGAGGTGCATTGTCTGAGGGAATTGTCAACTCTTCTGACCAATTGTGAATTTTGTGAACTTTGTGAACCTTCTTGGAACACAAAGTCTTGTATTGTGAGGGCAAATTTTGGGGTGCAACAGCTGCCCCTGTTCAATTTTCTGAAACCTGAGGGGTTAGATTGGTATATTTGCCAGTCGTAACCTGGAAGGTTGAAGGGGATTGAACACAAAAGCCCAAAAATTTGCACTCACCAGTGCATGGAGTGATATTGATGGTTGGTTGAACATGATTGAGTGGGCTTAAAGATGCCACTAGGGGAAAGTTCTTCAGTAGTATAATGAGAACTGTCAGGAGTCTGGAGTAATACTGATGTAACAGCATGTCTTCATGAGGATAGAGCAATCAATAATGATAACCCTAAAGCAGTCTTGAAGTGATAAATCTGACCTCAGGAGGATAGAGCAATCAATAGCTCTAAAGCAGTCTTGAAGTAATAATGGCTTCAGGAGGATAGAGCAATCAATAGCTCTAAAGCAGTCTTGAAGTAATAGAATGGCTTCAGTAGGATAGAGCAATCAACAGCTCTAAAGCAGTCTTGAAATAATAATGTGATATGTCTTCAGGAGGATAGAGCAATCAATAGCTCTAAAGCAGTCTTGAAGTAATGATTTCAGGAGGATAGAGCAATGGATAACTCTAAAGCAGTCTTGAAATAATAATGTAATTTCAGGAGGATAGAGCAATGGATAACTCTAAAGCAGTCTTGAAATAATTAGATGGCTTCAGGAGGATAGAGCAATGAATAGCTCTAAAGCAGTCTTGAAGTAGTAATATGACCTCATGAGGATAGAGCAATGAATAGCTCTAAAGCAGTCTTGAAGTAATAGGATGATTTCAGGAGGATAGAGCAATCAGTAGCTCTAAAGCAGTCTTGAAGTCATGAGAGGCTATCAGGAGGATAAAATAACCCTGAGGTTATAATAAAGCAGTCCCAAAGTAATAAGAAGCTCATCAGGAGGATAAAGTAATCCTGAGGTTACAATAAAGTAGTCCCAAAGATCATAAGCTTGTTTGTTGGATAATTAACCTGAAAACAAGGTAGCATTCTGTATAACAACATTAGTTTATGCTTTATGTATGCATGTAAGACATGATGCACTTAGGTAATGTATTATAGACATATATGTTATGGTATGATGTAAATGATGTATGTATGCTATGACACTGCTGGAAGTGTCTGGATATCCTTGTATAACAACTGCTGGCCAAGGAAAATAAATCCCGATTCGTTGTTGAAGGATATATAACCCTCCGTCTGCTGGGGATAGCAAGGTATAGATAACCTCCCGTTGTTGGGGATAACAAGGTATAGATAACCTCCCGTTGTTGGGGATAGTAGGGTATAGATAACCTTCGTTTTCGTTTGATAGTAGGATAAGTATAACATCCCGTCTTCGTTCATCGTGCCCTTATTGGAAAGTAATTTCCCGTATATCCGTATGAGGATAAAAGAGATGGATATAAATTCCAGGGGAGATTAGACTTTGTGAAAATGGATTAGTCCTACTGATGGTTTGTAACTGTCTTGTAAAGATGAACCGGCAAAGCTTCGTTGAAATCCTTCCCTCGTTCGTCCTTAGTAAATACTATTACTGCATTTTCATGCATTTCTGGTAAACATCAATCATATTAAAAGCATACATGCATTTCTGGTAAACATCAATCATATTCAAAGGCATACATACATTCAAACACAACCAATGGACGTTTCGCTTATGTAAATAGGGTAAAAGTAAATCTGGATTCAAAAGATGGAATTTATTTATATCAAAAGTGACCCATACACGGGTAAGTTTGTACAAGGAGACATAAACCCTAGTAAGAGAATTTTGTCATGAAGTTTTACAAAAAGAATCAGCTATGTGGGAAATAATCCTATTGAGTTTCAATTCTACTATTGCCACTCAAGTATCTCATCTTCTTGCTGTTGAGACGGAAACGATTGGATTGAGCTTCATCTGTTTGAGCTTGAGTAAGTAGTACAACTGGTTGCAGTTTCATGAGTGATCCAAACGAGACATAGTCATACGCTTTAATCCCTAACTTTTGCCTGGATTGCCCTTTCAGGTTTTCAATCCACCGGGATACCCTTTTTTGCCCAAGCCGCCTTTTCAGGTTTTCGACTTGCCGGGTGTACATCTTTTTATATATATATCCCTAATTTTTGCCCAAACCCTTTTGGTTTGCCGGGATGCCCTTATTTTTGCCTAGGCCTGTCAACCTAGCGGGTCTCTTTTTATGCGTAGTATTTTTTAACTATGTCTGCATTTACAGGTTGTGGGAAGTCTTCACCATCCATTGTAGTCAGTATCATGGCACCTCCTGAGAACACTGTCTTGACTACAAATGGTCCCTCATATGTTGGAGTCCACTTGCCCCTAGGATCACCCTGTGGTAATATGATACGCTTGATTACCAAGTCACCAGCCTGATGTACCTTTGGCTTAACCTTCTTGTTAAAAGCTTTGATCATCCGTTTCTGGTACATCTGGCCATGACAAACTGCTGCTAACCTCTTCTCATCAATCAAATTTATCTGGTCAAGTCGAGTCTGAATCCACTCCTCTTCAGCAACAACACTCCCCTTAATGGCCTTCTGAGTGGTATACTGTATATCATATTCCGTCAAGATCATTTGCCATCTTGCAATTCTTCCGGAGAGAGCAGGTTTCTCAAATATGTACTTGATTGGATCCATCTTCGAAATCAACAAGGTAGTATGGGTCAACATATACTGTCTTAGTCGGCGAGCAGCCCATGCCAAAGCGCAACAAGTTTTCTCGAGCAGTGAGTATCTTGTTTCACAGTCGGTAAACTTTTTGCTAAGGTAGTATATTGCCTGCTCTTTTCGACCAGACTCGTCATGTTGCCCCAATACACACCCCATTGAGTTGTCTAATACTGTTAAATACATAATCAAAGGTCTTCCATCAACTGGTGGCATTAAAATTGGAGGTTCTAGCAAATATCTCTTGATTTCATCAAAGGCAGTCTGGCACTCATCATTCCATTCCATCACCTGATCTTTCTTCAACAACTTGAAGATTGGCTCACAGATGGTAGTTAATTGGGAAATAAATCTTGCAATGTAGTTCAATCGTCCCAAGAAACCTCTAACCTCCTTCTCAGTACGAGGAGCTGGCATCTCTCGTATAGCTTTCACTTTTGCAGGATCCACTTCAATACCTTTTCCACTGACAATGAAACCCAAGAGTTTTCCAGATCTAACTCCAAAAGTACACTTGTTTGGGTTCAATCTCAACTTGTATTTCTTCAACCTCTCAAACAACTTGTGCAGATGATCAAGATGTTGTTCTTCATTCTGAGACCTGGCTATCATATCATCCACATATACCTCTATCTCATGATGAATCATATCATGAAACAAAGCCACCATAGCACGCTGATATGTTGCCCCTGCATTCTTCAAACCAAATGGCATTACCTTATAGCAAAAGGTGCCCCACTGTGTCACAAATGTAGTCTTCTCCATATCTTCAGGTGCCATCTTGATTTGATTGTAACCAGAGAAACCATCCATAAAAGAGAATACCTTATGCTGAGCAGTGTTGTCTACCAGAATATCAATATGAGGAAGTGGAAAGTCATCTTTAGGGCTAGCCTTGTTCAGATCTCTGTAGTCTACGCACATACGTACCTTACCATCTTTCTTAGGAACTGGTACCACATTTGCAACCCACTGAGGATAAGAAGTTACGGCCAAGAACCCTGCATTGAACTGTTTCATTACCTCTGCTTTGATTTTTTCTGACATTTCAGGACGCATACGACGAACCTTCTGCTTCTTTGGACGACAATCTTCTTTCACTGGCAAACGGTGAACCACAATGTCTGTATCCAACCCTGGCATATCTTCATAAGACCAAGCAAAGATCTCCACATAGTCACGTAGCATCTGAATCAACCTGCTCTTGACACTGTCCTCTAAATCAGCCCCTATCTGGACCTCTTTTCTGTTTTCTTCAGTTCCCAGATTCACAACCTCGACTGGCTCTTCATGTGGCTGTATAGCTTTCTCTTCTTGTTGTAACAACCTAGCAAGCTCCACAGGTATTTCACAATCGTCCTCGTTTCCGTCTTCAGTTTGATAGATCGGATTCTCGAAATTGTAATTGGCAATAGTAGAACTGTTATCAACTGGATCCAGAGTGGATGAGGATCTGCATTTTAGTGACGTGGGTGTGTGTAAGAACACATAGCTGATAAAGCAAAAATAAAAGAAAAAGAAAGACAAGGAACACAATATTTACGAAAACGAAACGTCCATTGATTTTATTGAATGAAGTATGCAAATGAAATGACAACCCGTAACAAGCACACCATTGTGCCCCGGGTAAGGCACATGGCTTGAAAGTTTTAATTGTTCCAGAAATTACAAATTTAAAAACATAACACAGTAATAGTATTTACTCCTGACTAAAGGAGATAGGGATAACATCTTTAGCTTTCCAATTATTGAGTCCAGCACCCACAGTAGGAAAAATCCATGCCTCCAAGTTGTGGTCTTCATCTTGATCTCCCACAGCATTGATAACCCCTTGATTGGTGATACGAACAGCACGAGCACGACGAACAGCCTTCTGGGACTCTTCTTCCACCATAGCTTTTGCATCATTGAGGGAGGCCATTGCCATTGTTGGAGGGTTTCTGATGACCACAGGAACCTTCTTCACAGCAGGAGGAGTCACACAATCCTTAACAGCCCAGGGAACCACTTCAAATGACTGACATGGAGTTTCAATGTATTCACCTTCTACTTCCAGATACTTGAAAGTGTTTACATGGCTGACAAAGTATTCTTCCTCTCCAAAGACAGTAACAACTTTTCCATTCACCGGATATCTCAACTTTTGATGTAATGTGGAGGTCACAGCACCTGCCCCATGGATCCAGGGACGACCAAGCAGACATGAGTACGAAGGACGAATATCCATCACATAGAATGTAGCAGTAAACACCTGAGAGCCAACCTTGATTGGAAGATCAATTTCCCCATGCACTACTCTTCTAGAACCATCAAAAGCCTTTACCACAATATTACTGGGCTTCAATACCGTATCTTCAGGACTCAGCTTGTTCAGGACTTCCTTAGGCAACACATTCAGAGAGGAACCATTGTCTATCAGCACATGAGACAGGGTAGTGCCCCTGCATTCAATTGAAATATGCAAGGCCCTGTTATGATCCCTCTTGGCAGGGGTCAAGTCAGCATCAGAAAATCCTAACCCGTTGTCATAGGTCAGGTGCGCAACACAATTCTCAAACTGGTCCACAGAAATTGCACTGGGTACATGAGCCATCTTTAGAAACTTGATCAATGACTTGGCATGAGCCTCAGAACATAATAACAGGGAGAGCATAGAAATCTTTGAGGGAGTATGCCCCAGCTGATCAACAATATCATAATCACTCTTGCGAATGATTTTCAATACTTCTTCCATCTGCTTAGAGAGGTCATCAGCAGCTGGCACATCAGTAGATACAGGCTCAATAACAGGACCCTTGCCCCGAGCATCAGTGGTGGAAGTAACAGCAGGAGTAACTGCACTCTTAGAAGCAACTGGAGGAGAGAAGACTCTTCCACTACGAGTGATCTTGCTAGATCCGGCAATATTATCAATGTCAACAGGCATATCAGGTAAAGGTTCCTGTTTGACACCATGGATGTAAACATCAGACCCATAGTGCCAAGGCATAGCTTTGTCATATGTGTAAGGAATAGGACCAGGAGTGGTAATGATCAGAGGAGCTATTCTGGCTTCAGCAACAACTTTCACAGGACCTTCAGCAGTAATCTTGATTGGGCCCTGATGAGTGATTTTAATGGGACCCTTTGAAGTGATTCTTAGTGGTACTTTGTCAACCATGTCAACCTCGTCAATCTTCTTACCCTGAGTCAGATGATCCACCATACTTTCTACAGATGCTGGTCTTCTTTCAAACACTATAGTATATTTATCCATGAGACATTGAATCCCATCTCTCAAAATGAAGCAACTATCCGGCTTATAGGTACAATATAGACAATCTTCATGACAACCTGGAAAGATCCCAGCTTGTACTAACCTCTTTTTGATAACAGACAATGGTGTGCTCAACTCCATAACTGAATAGACATGCAGATCTTCATCAATATCTTCATCAATGGCGTTGACAGTCTTCTCGTGATTTGGCATTGGAGCTGTGATCACATTTGGAGTACCTGGTGGATCAAACTCAATTTCTCCAGCATCAATCATATCCTGAATTTTGTTCTTCAAGACCCAGCAGTTATTAGTATCATGTCCTGGACAGTTTGAATGATATGCACATCGTGCATTGGGATTGTACTTGGGAGAGGTAACATTGGGATTCTGAGGAGCCTCCCTCAGGGTAATAAGTTCAGCCTTCAACAAGTGTTGCAATGCCTGAGCCATTGACATGTTGATCTTCGTGAACTGTCTTCTAGCCCTCTGTTGGTTGCCTTGAGGCTGCTCTGTTGTTGCAGGAGTTGGATTTGAAATATGAACTGCACTAACAGACTGATGTCTTCTGTTACGATCAGGCTGGCCATACACAGCATTAGATTCTTTCTTCCCAGTGGGAGGCTTCTTTGCAGCACCTGATGAAGAGGTGCCCACTTGGATCTTACCACTCTTGATACCATTCTCTACTCGCTCTCCTGTCATGATCAACTCAGTGAAGCCAGATGATGAGCTTCCAATGAGATGACTGTAAAACGGACCATTCAGCGTACACATGAACATATCAACCAACTCCCTATCAGTCAAAGGGGGTTGAACTCTTCCAGCTAAGTCTCTCCACTTCTGAGCATACTCCTTAAAGCTTTCTTTGGCACCCATAGACATGCTTTGAAGCTGCATGCGAGTGGGGGCTAAGTCAGCATTGTATTGATACTGCTTGTAGAAAGCTTCAGCAAGGTCATTCCAATCTCTGATGTTGACACTCTCCAACTGATAATACCACTCTAGCTGAGCTCCAGATAAACTCTCTTGAAAGAAATGGATCCACAACTTTTTATCAGCAGTGTGGGGTTGCATTCTTCTGACATAAGACCTCAGATGCAATTTGGGACAAGAGACCCCATCATAGACAACAAATGTAGGAACTTTGAACCCAATGGGTATGACCACCCCAGATATCAAGCTCAAATCCTCAAAATCCAGCCCAGATGATTTCTGTAATTCCATAGCATCCATTCTATCCACCAGCATCTTGAATTTGTCTTCGTTAGGCTCATGGTAGTAGTTAGCCTCAGAATCAGAGTCCCCCATAGTGTTGTGGAGACTGCCTCTCTCCTGCTCAGATTCTTCAGATTCATAGTCTTCAACCTGTTCCTTGGTCTTGGCAGGACCTTTGAACCTTCTTCCCATGTTGAGCAACCCAGCAGACCTTCTAGCCTTCTTAGTCTTCTTGGCCAGCAGTGTCTTCAATTCATCCTGCCCCTTGGATAGGTTCAGGATCAGCTCTTGGAACTGTGCATTCTGTGCCTGGAGATCCTTAACTGATTGTTCAAGAGCCATTGCTGAAATAAACAGCGAGGAGATGAGAAACCTGTGCACAATTATAAACCTGTGATGCAATGATATGGGAATGCATATGCAATGTTTTCAAGGACCGCAGGATTTAAATTTGCTTAAACAAACAAGAAAGTAACTTTTTATTAGTAATAACTTGTTTTGCCTTTTAGGCTTACAAAAAATGAAAACGAAATAAGTACAAAAGATGGGGTTTTAAGTCTCCCATGGACGTTTCCTCTTTGTGTTGAGGTATGAGTTGAGGTTTCGTTCCTCATGAAGTAGCTTTGTTAGCTCTAGGATCCTTGCTTGGCTTGCTTTGTAATGAGCCTCGAAAGTATCCCTTTGCTCTTTCAGTTGGATCCATGATCTCTGCAAGTCTTCCATATCAGTAGGCATGTCTGGGTGAAGGATGGTATAAGCTGTGTCTCCTTCAGCAACAGGTTCCATGGTAACTGGTAGGACGGCAGGATATGGCATCATGAGTGTCTGAGCACGAGATCGTACCCATCTGAGATAAGCCTCCATAGGAATAGTGTACTTAGGCTCCAGTGTCTTGCTGTCAATCCTGTTTACCTTTCCCCAAGCTCGGATGAATCTCTGACGGTAACCCTGAAGATCGTTGTCGTAATCAAACACAATGCCCTGAATCAACATGTCATGTGGACCATCGCTCCGGGCGTAACCAAACTGTCGTAAAGCTAGAGATGAGTTGTAGGTGATGCCTCCTCTTATGCCTAGAAGTGGCACATTAGGAAACTCCCCACAACGGTCAATGATGGTGACATTCTCCATAGATCTGGAGCACCAATGGATGTCTGAGTGAGAAAGTGACATGATCCTCTTGGACCATCTGAACCCTTGCTCATTCTTCATTACTGAGCGAGGAAGGTGAGAAATAAACCACCTAGAAAGTAAAGGTATGCAGCACATCAAAGTTCCTCTTGCCCTTGTAGTACGGGTGTGAAGAGCATGTAGGATGTCTCCAAGTAAGGTAGGCACTGGATTGTGACTCAGGAATATGTTGATGGCATGAACGTCTATGAACTGATCAGGATTGGGGAACAACACTAAGCCATAAATCAATAAGGCTAAGATCTCCTCAACAGCATCGTAGCTCATAGCCTTCAAGAACATTTGAGCTTTATCCACTAATACCTTGGCAAGAATACCTTTAACTCCACTTCTCGTCTCTAGAACAATGTCAGACTTCTTCAGATGTAGAGCTGCAGCAATAACTTCTGGTTTAAGCTCCTTCTCTAAGCCTGTGAATGGCTTCTGATCAAGAACAGGTATACCCAGAAGTTTAGAGAACTCCTCCATGGTTGGAACCAGCTGATAATCAGGAAATGTAAAGCAATGGTGCTTAGGGTCAAAGAACTGAAACAGCACACTCATCATGTCTTCACTGAACCCTGAAGTAACTAGATCCAATAAGTGACCATGTCTCTTGTTGAACTGGGAATGATCAGGCACTAGGGAAACCAACTCCTTGAGCTTAGTAGGTATCCCTACAAAGTTGATCTTGATGGTGTTTCTACGAGCAGAAGCCATGACCTGCAACAAAGAACAAAGATAAATCCTTTGGTCCTTGAAATGGTTAGGGAAAATGATATGCTTATGATGCATGATGATGTCATGATGTCATGCTCAATCACAAACATGTGGCACACACAAACAAGTCACACCATAGCCCTAGGTTTAAAGGCTTGCATGAGGTTCAAAGGCAAGTACCCTCCCCTGAAGTTAGATGGTTCATCCTGTCCTACAAAAGTAACCAGGTTCTAAGGGATCTCAATATCATTGATCCTTCACAAGGGTGGTTGTTCAGAAGGCAACTTACTTGCCAACCAAAACCCTCCAAGTTTAAGATCTCAATGAGCGTAGTATCGAGTGTCAACCAACTTCAGTCTGTACCAAAGCCGGTTACCTCACTACTTTCTAAAGGCCAAGATGAGTTAACTAGGGTTCTAAAAGTCAGTTAGTGCATTGACAACATATGGCAGCCTCAATATTATCCTCAACTTGACTTAAGGAATATAAGCACCAACCAAGAAGTCGCACTAACTATGGCCACCAGATCAACCGTATCGATATACGTCGTACAGTTTCCTTGGTCTATTGCCATTTACCTAAGGTACACTAGATCCGGGTTAGGACCTTTCACACATAAGAGCACCCCAACAATATAATAATAAAGCAAACAAGGCAAACAATTTAAAGTGATCTTAATTCCTAAGGGTACCCCTCTTAAATAAATCCCCAGCAGAGTCGCCAGTTCTGTAACCCGGTGAACTGACTTTAAACAATGTTGCGGATAGCAAGAGTCGCCACCGACTTTTATTTTATCCATAAGGAAAGGTTATAAAAGAACAGGAAAGACCTTAGAGAATATTTTGGGTCCGGGGGGTAGGTTATGAAAAGGGAAGGTGTTAGCACCCTTTTCATCCATGGTTATCCATGGGCTCTTAGGTACTTAAGCTCACTTTTGAATTGTTTTGAAAGTGTAGTGTGTGAATAGAAAATTTTCAGAATAGTTAATAAATAATCCATGTAAGGATGTGTTAAGAACTTGTTTGAAAACTTGTTGAAAATTTGTTTAAGTGTGAAACAGTTTTGAAGTGAGCAAGTATCTAGGAGTAGCCTACCCTAATGTTTTAAGGTCTTTCTTATTCTTTATTCTTTCCTTTAGTAAGACTATCCCTACTATAATGGAGTAGGTAGTCCTTACTTTGGATGTTAAGGGACATGTGAGGGACAATTTGACTTTGAAGGCCATTGTGGGGTGTAATAAGCAAACTGGAGGGACTATCATCATTTTTCGAAAGGGACTTGATTCGTAAAGGCAACCATAAGGGACTTTGATGATTTTTTATTTGAGGGACTTACTTTATACACCCCACTTAACCATTATTCGTAGGCAACTTGAGGGATATCCTTAGGAAGTGAGACGGCGATTAAAATCGACTTACGTGTGTGACGTGTTTATTTTAATTATCTTTATTTAAAAGTGATCTAAATTTATTTTAATATTACATACATGTTGTTACACTCCCTAATTACTAACCATAATAATAATTAAACAACTTTACATCCAAGAAACAATTACAAAATAATAAGCAAAATAATTAAATAGCAAAGATAAATAAAATATAAATAAGCAATAATAAATAATAAAGGGGGTTAATTCTAAGTTTACTCGGCAAGACATCGCATCTTGTGCCTACGTATCCTTACGGGAGTGGAATCAGAGTAATCGTAGTTCCCCTCAATAGGGAGGTTAGAAACTTCTTGACTGTGGTCAAGGTCTCAAGGGGAATAAACGCATCTTAAGGACACGCTTACGTGGAGTGTAGAAACTCCAAATCTCTACGTTGAAATGTTAAGTTGTAATTAGGGTTAAATTAGGGATTCCACGGCGGGAAACCCTAAAATGAGCGCGGCGGCTCTTTGACCTAATGCTAAGGGTAAAATTGTAATTTTGCCTGCGGCGAGGCATTTGTGAAAATTAGGGTTTGTAGTTTGTAGTTTTGAGGATTTGAAATTGAATGTGTGAAGTTTTACGGACTATTGGCGCGGCGGCCAAACAGTTAGACCTAACCTTCGGATGTGTGCAATGTGACAGAAATAATAGTAAACGCGTGAGATAATTGAATCATGCAAACAGAGAGATAATGTCATAATTTAAACCATGCAAGCAGAAATTTAAAGGCAGAATTTAAAGAGCGATTGTTAAGTTCGCGAGGTTACATGAGAGGAGCAGATACAATATGATAATGAAATTTGAATTGAACAATAATAAAATAAAATAAATAACGGTTCTAGTTATTATTTTAAAAAAAAGATTTTAGTTATTATTTTAAATTTATCTAAAAAAAAGTTTTTTCTTAAAAATAATAGGTTTTCATATTAATTTGGAAAAGATGTTAATGTTATTTATTTTAAAAAACAGATTTTTATATTATAACAAATTTTAATAAATTAATGATAACAATAATAATAATAATGGTAATAATAATGATAATAATGATAATAATAATAAATAATGATAATAATAATAATAATAATAATAATAATAATAATAATAATAATAATAATAATAATAATAATAATAATAATAATAATAATAATAAAGCAATAATGAATTTTAAATGTGCCAAATAACCCAACAATGTTGCTAACGCAGAAATGCGCTCATCGCAACCAGATCTAAATCGGACGAAACAAAATTTATCGCAAAGAAAAAGAAATTAAGCAAAAAATAGTATTATTGCTCACACAAAAATGCGGTCATCGCAACCAGATCGAACTAACACAAATGTCACGCGTCATGCACACAAATGTGCAAACATCGTATCGACATAATTCGATCAAAAATCTTATATATATAAACTCTAACAATTTAAAAATTATATATATATAAACGTAACAGTAATAGATAAAGAAAAAGAAATAACGGTAATAGATGAGGAAAAAGAAACAACAGTAATAGATGAAGGAAAAGAAATAACGGTAAACGATGAAGAAAACGAAACAATAGTAATGGATGAAGAAGAAAACTAAATAACGGCAAACGGCACTCACTCCTCTTAGGTTTTTTTCCTTCTCCCCCTTTTCCAACAAGGCAACACATGTATATATAGGGAACAAATTAGGGTTAACACCAAATTGTCAATAATGTCCCTAAAGCCCATTTTAAAGCCCAAACTAAATAATTAGTTAAGAAAAAATAAAATTTAAATAATTTAAAATAATTAAAATAAACTTAAAATAAAAACTAATAATCCTATTGATTCCTAAAATAAAAAATATTATAAAAAGAACAAAATTTTTTTCAATATTTTTTATTTTATGATTTTTTGGATATTTTTATGAATAATTTAGAAAAAAGTGAAAAAAATAATATTTTAAAAAATGATTTAATTAAAATACGAAAATAATAATTAAATAATAATAAAAAACTATTTTTGTTATTTTTTTAATGAAAGATAGAAAAATTTAGAGTAAAAATAATAAAAAACAAAAAAAATGACAAAGGTGAGATTCGAACTCTCAACCTCTCACACTCATAACTCCTTACACATGTCCTCCTGCCAATTGTGCCATTTTTACTTTTTAGAAAAAAAATGCATGCCATATGATATTTACCTGCAAAAAGTCAAACGACTACACAAATTTGTTAGTAATTGATTAAATGCAATGAAATGCGACGACAAATCTTAGGGCAAAATTTGGGGTATTACAGTTATTATGATAATATTTCTCACCCAACCTCTCTTTGATGTTGGCAAAAAAAAATCATGAAGTTTGACTTTGGTTTGACCACAGTTGACCTCAGTTTGACCTTTTAACTGCATTGACTGCTTTTGACTTATCTGATCATCTGACTGAGCAAACTTTTGAGAAAAGTCTTGAAACTTGACATGGGGGTTCTTATACACATATAAGATGTTATGAAGCTCACTTGAAGTCTTGGAAGTCCATTTAGCCTGATTAAAGTCAAAACCCTAGTTTTAGATGCACTGCCTAGGAGGTGCATTGTCTGAGGGAATTGTCAACTCTTCTGACCAATTGTGAATTTTGTGAACTTTGTGAACCTTCTTGGAACACATAGTCTTGTATTGTGAGGGCAAATTTTGGGGTGCAACAGCACGGAGCGCGATGCTTTGTCGAGTCATTTTTCTTTTCCTTTGAGCCAGCCTTGATAGGTAGATAGATAAACAACCCGTCAGATAAACACAACAAGCATGGATCCCGTTGAGTACACGGACGTGAGGGGTGCTAATACCTTCCCCTTGCGTAACCGACTCCCGAACCTATACTTGGTTGCGATGACCTCGTCTTTTCCTTTTCACTAGGTTTGTCCCGATCGTTTCCTTTCCCTTCTTGTGGGATAAATAACGAAAGGTGGCGACTCTTCTGTCTTTCCCGGCACCTTATTTTTCACAGTAGCGACAGCTGGCGACTCTGCTGGGGAAACTCTAGTTCCCCATGCGAGTCAATCCTAGCGCTTGCGTGTTTATCTGTTGGGTTTGCATTTATTTATCGTACTTTACTTTCCTGCATTTTACATTCAGTATAATATGATTATTTGTTGTGCTGTTGTGGGAGGGAGATTCTGATGAGTGATAAGCCAGACCCAGGATTGAGAGAAAACATAGCATTAGAGTGGAGGACCTGTTTTCTTAGCAAACACCAATTCCCATGAAATTCACACTCAGGCGAGGTTCTCTTTGATGATTTCTTTTCTGGTCCTTAGGATTGGAATTGATTTTGGATCTGAGGATTGTCGACCCTGGGAACCGATCATTTGTGACTCAGCTAAGTGAGGCCTCTTCAGGAGATGATGATCCCAAACCAGAAATGGTGAACATATCATCATTTCTTGAAAGTCTGTGACACTGAGGAACGCATAGGATGCCATGCCTGTGAGCGGGGCTGGGCTATACAGGAAACCTTTACCTTTAGACAACCTGGTTTTTCTTGATAGTGGATCAGTGTCATTGGTATCAGTTGGTTCCTATCAGAGCAGTGCAGGGTTTGTTGAAGCAGAATCTTGATCCTTCTCACTCAACAGCACAACAATCTTGATCTCTTGCTTACATCCTTAGCATTTGCATCCTTGCATTCTCATTTTTGCATTTCATTAATGTGTGTTTGTGTTGCAGGTGCATATTTCCCCTGGTTCTAGTGATCTTGTTCCGTACTGCTGACATGGAGACTCTGAAGAAGACTATAGCATACAGATTTCCCGCTCCAGACATTGGCCCTATACTAAAGTTGATTGCCTTGGCTGATGGTTTAGTGACTGAAGACTTCAGGAAGTCATATGAGAGGTTGTTGAGATATGTTTGCAAGCCCTCTGCACATGAGATTAGTGGCCTGTACACCCTGCTACAGTTTTATGATGCTCCTTTGAGATGCTTCGTGTTCCCGGACTACGTCCTAGCACCCACGCTGGAAGAGTACTCAGACTTGCTAGGCATTCCCATCAAGGATCGGATGCCTTATCATCATGTTGACACTGAGTTGAACGGGGGATTGACTCAGAAAAACGGGATGTATGGTTTCCCTCTTTCTTTCCTAGTGGAGAAAGCTCAGAAATTCGCCAAGAACGGCTGTTGGATCGTGTTTAACGCCATTTTGGCCCTTTGCATATATGGCATCGTACTGTTTCCTAACTTGCCAGACTTTGTGGATGTTGATGCTTTTCACATTCTCGCCTCGGGAAACCCAGTACCCACTCTTCTTGGAGATGTGTATCACTCAGTCCATTATAAGAACGAGAACCGGAGGGGTAAGATCGTCTCTTGTTGTGTTCCTTTGCTCTACAAATGGTTTGCGGACCACATGCCGAAAACAGGTCCTTTCGTCTCTTCTGTAGGCACATCAGATTGGTCAGAACGCCTGATGGGTTTGGCTGCTGAAAATATCACTTGGTTCAACAGGGATAGGCTGGGTACAGAGCTCATTTACAGCTGCAGTGGTTTTCCTAATATTCCCCTGACCGGGAGAAAGGGGTGTATCAATTATAACCCGTCATTATTGATCAGACAGTTCGATTATGCATTGAAGGAGGCTCCTAAAGAAGATGAGATACGGGAATCTCTGTATCTCACCGGGCTGTTAGATGTTGATACATTGGTTAAGCTTGAGCACGCTTGGAGAAATCTTCATAGGAAGGGTAAAGTTATATTGGGGAAGAGCAACAACAAAGCTTTTGAACCATACCTGGTTTGGGTTCATGAGCGAGCCACAAAAGGTCTGATGCCTTTTCCTGCTATGTGTCCCCTCGTGATTGAGAAGCCTACTACGGCTGACATTCAGAAATACAACCAGGTGCTGCAAGAGAAAGGAGAGCTAAGGAAATCCAACGAAGAGCTAGAGAAAGAAATTGCTCAACTCTGAAGCGAGAAGAGCGAAGATGTATACTCCTGCAAGAAGCAGACTGAATTGATAAACCACTTGGGCACCAGTTTGACCAAGGAGATTGAGTCTAGAGAATGTTTGGGGTTAGATTTCAAAGCTGCTAATAGTGTCCTCGCCAC
This sequence comes from Lathyrus sativus, assembly GCA_963859935.3. NCBI lineage: Eukaryota > Viridiplantae > Streptophyta > Magnoliopsida > Fabales > Fabaceae > Lathyrus > Lathyrus sativus. The sequence continues at coordinate 600,866,736 of OZ012735.1, read as the reverse complement.
CAAGAAGCAAGACTTGGATAGGGCGTATCTGAAGATATCCAAATTCGAGACATTGTGGAACAATACTATGACCAACCACAAAGAGCGAGAGGAGAAGCTGAAGCAGCAGATAGCCAAGTTGAAGATTTAGCTTGAGACCAAGGACAAGAAGATAGAGGCGGAAGCATCACTTCGACGAGACATTCAGTACAGATTGGTTGAAACCAAGGCAAACCTGAAGGGTTTCCAACTCAGAGCTGATGCTAAGAGGTGCAAAATGGAAGATTGCTTTGGAGAGGGTGCTTGTGAGGACTTTGCCAGAGATCTCCATGATACCATCAGGCAGAGGGATCTGCTGATCCGGGGTCTGCTCACCAAGCCTGACCATCCCACTACGAAGAAGTTATTGGAAGATTTTCGTGCCCGTAGCCGCACTTGATTTCCTTGTATTTCTTTGTATCTTTTATGCATTGATATGCTGACCACCACCAGGCTTGTTGGTTGGGGTCACACTTGTTGCTTCAGTTATATTCGATTACAGTTGTACGCTGCCCGCGTGGGTTTTTCAGATATATATGAGGTTTTCTTTCTAGGATTGGATGTTGGACTTTATTTGTCTCAGAAACTAGAATCAGGGGGAATCTCTCCCTAGGCACAGACACACGTTTGCATTTGCATAAGCATGTTGCATGGCAGGCGCCTTGAGTTTATTTATCTAACCCTCTATTTTTACAGGTTGTTTTAGGATTGATCGCAGGTTGATCCGAGCAATGGAACAGGTACAAGCGGAACTGAAGGACGTTCAGAGCCAGCTAGGGCAGTTCATGAAGGATATGCAAGCGTTGCGCTGAAATCAAGATGCGCTCAAAGAGGAGAACAACCAGCTGAAGAGTCAGGTGGGTTTGATGGAAGAAGTGTTAAGGAATGTACTCAAAAGAGAATGTGAGAAAATGCCCGAAGCTGCAGCCAGCATACTTGCTCCACAGGTGTCTGAAGAACCCGCACCAAGGCATGATAGGCCTAAAAGACCCTCTGCACAGCTTGAAGCTCGGGATTTTCCCCGTCAGCGACCACGTCCGGTTTCTCAGGATAACCTTAGAAGGTATGGTAAAAGGATGAAGCTACCTAACAGAATCTTCGATGAAATCCCGATGTATTATGCTCAGTTGGTGCAACTCATGCTCCAACTTCAATTGGTTGAACCTCGAACTTTGGCTCCGTTGACTGGACAACCACCACCAGGCTATGATGCGGGCGCCCATTGTGAGTTCTACTCCAGGGCACCGGGGCATAACATAGTGAACTGTAGAGCTTTTAAGCATCAGGTTCAAGACTTGCTAGACTCGAAAGCTATTGAATTTGTGCCGAGCGACATGAATGTATCAGGAATCGATATTCCTATTCCCCCACCTGAAGCTGTAAAGGGTCTGGGGTATATCTTGGAATCGTTGGAGTCTGAATCCCCTTGTCCGTAACAGTTGTCGGTTCCTGGGCCAAATCTGAGGATGACAGTGCCTGAGCATAAGGAATGTCTTGACCAATACCAGCAGTCTCATGTTTCTCAACAGCAAGATTATCGTCAGCGCCATAATCAGAATAGGCCTCGCAGCAACAATCTGAAAAGAAGTAATGATCTCCTTCATCCAGTGCCTATGACGCCCAGTCAGCTGCTGCCGCATCTAATTCAGTATGCTTTGGTGGAGCCCAAGATGCTCAAACAGGTTCCAGAGCCGTACCCTCCCGGGTATGATCCTGATGCTAGATGTGGATATCATGGGGGATCCATGGGGCATTCAACTGACGATTGCGAGGCTTTTCAAGCCAAGGTGCAACTGTTGATGGACAGAAGGTGCATATCCTTTCTAGAGGGAAGGCTGATCATACACGTCAATTGATCATCTGTTTGAGTCTGAAGACGTCAAGGGTCGTTCCCCTCAGCAGCAAACCAAGTGTGAAAGCCCAGTTCCTAGAAGCTGGCAATCTGCATTTTATCATGACGTTTCTTTACATTTGTAGTTTCTTTCCTGTTAGGATGCAAATTTCGTTTGTAAAGCATGTTGTTTTTCAATTGATATTGATAATGAAATAAATATGCATGTTTTGACCTAATCCATTCGTGTTTACACTATTGCTTTCTTTTATTTCAAACGCTTGTTTAAGTGGAATCCGGGGAGGATGACAAAATCCAACGATGCGTAAGCTTCCAATGCTATGCTTTTGAATAAAAACCTGTTGAGGATGTACAGGCATTGTTTCAAATCCCAAACATCGAAGATATAAGGAAGATAATCCCTTGTTAACCCCTTTGAGCCGAGTAGTAGGAGTTTCTTTCTGAAAATGAAAAACCCTCAATCTTAACCCGGGACAGGGTAGGTGTCAGTTAATTTGACCAAGCGTTCAAATTACAAAAGGAGTGTCCGTTCGAGGATCAATCACACCGCTATAGGTCGTACCTAAAAAAAACCATGATGGTTAAACCTGGCCGATCAGAAGTGAAACAGTCGCAATCTCTTTTCAAACAAGTCATACGAGCCGGTGTATTGCGATTTGTTCAAAATAAAAAAAGAGAATCAAAAGAAAAAGCCCGCTAAGTCGAATCTTGCAAACAAGCGACTTAGGCAAAAATTAGGGTACCCTGCTGGACTTCAAAATTGAAGAAAATTCGAAGAGTTAGTCCAGGCAAAAGTTAGGGGAAAACGAGAAAACGAAAAATGAAAAGCGAAAAGGATTACGAAAGAAAATCCTCGAACAAGAACGAAATTGTGTGGCTCCAGACGCCAAAAAACGAAAAGCGAGTAACTCTCACTTCGAAAAAGTGTGATTTCTTGAACTACCACTCAACCTTTGAAAGGTGAATGCTAAGGTCGAATTAGCTTAACGTAGGATCGGAGAACATCAAGGAGAATGGATGGGTTAAAATGAATTTTGAGCCTTTATCCTTTCCTTCTTAAACGGTGAACCTGACCACGTTATAACCTTTAAAAGTCCTAATTGAAATAGGTTTCTTTCGAAAGCATACTTTGGTAAAGATCGCATCGAAAATGACTCCTAGAAAGGATTCCACTTACAGCGTTGTATTAATGTTTACATGTTGATGAATGATTAATACATTTTATGTCACAGAATTTTTCCAGTGAACATGAATGGATTTTGAAAAATGCCATATGCATTGCATTTGATATGTCTTTTATGCAGAACAACTTGTTTTACTAGCGAGTAAGCGCTTGACAGCGGGAAAGTTTCCATGATGGAAAGATTTGATCAGGATAGAATGCAGAGCGCCTGAACATTCCGGTGAACCGGGGTAAGCTATGTCAAACGATCACAGCATGGGAGTCAACCATCCAAAAATAGTTAATCCGGGGCAATCAGGTCGAGACCTGATGAATCTCTCACAGCCAAGGATCATCTCCCCATATATCAGCCCATGAGGGGCAAAGTCATGACAAGGCTGGGGCAGGTCACCCCGAGAGCGCAAAAACTATCCTTTAACTTGAAGCACCTCTGTGAGGTTCAAAGTGCTGAGGCCGTTCATATCAAACTGCTAGAGTACATAGATCTCAGGTTTCCTTTCGAGAGGATGTTATGAAGGTCCCACAGGCTGGGGCAAAAGCTGAAAGCGAAAGAATCATTCCTCTCCATATCGGTAGAGTTTGCCAGAAGTTATTAAGATTCTAGGGCAAGCCATCTCGAGTTCGTTTCATGGCATGTTTTTCCAAGCAGGATGATTCCTTCTTCCTCAGCAGGTTCAGTCTGTTTCCCCATAGAGTCTGAACATGGGGCTGTGACCATTGATGTGTCTCCCCAAGCAGAGATAGATTCTCCCCAACCAGAGTCCATTCCCCAATAATTGGAGTTGGTATCTCTATCCCCAGCTGAGTCATGCGCAGAGGTGTATACTCGTTCCCAGCAGTGGGTCAACATGCAGTTTTCTCGTAGAAGATTATCCGTAAGTGTTCAACTCTCGATGGTTCAGACTGAAGTCCCCGGCAGAGTGGAATTCCCCACAGAGTTGTGTTCTTCCTGGCAGGTAAGACTTATTCCAGCGTCTGGTTGTCTATCCTCGGCCGAGTTTGCAGTCCCCCAAGAGAGCCGAGTCCTGGGACACCGGTCAGGTCATTGTTTGTCTTCTTCAGCAGGAGAGAATGTTTGAATAGCTGTTGCTATACTTCCCCATCGGAGTCCGTATCTCCAGGAAGGTTCTATCTGCAAAGGCCATGCAGTTTGTTTCTGCGGTTGGTATCTTTTCCTCAGTAGTTTGTGGTTCGTATACCCAGTTGAGCAAGTGCAGGTTCTCGTAGAACTTTGTTTCCCAGCAGAAAGTCGTCTGAGGTTCATTTCCCCAGGTTAAGGCCAATTGAAATTGGTGTGGTTCACCTCCTCAGCAGGATGATTCCTTCTTCTCCATCAGGATGGTTTCTCCTCTCCTTGACAGGAGGATTCTCCCTTCAGCATTTATTTTTCTAATTTGGTCATAGCATTTTGCATGATTGCATAGCATCTACCCTAAACGCGTAGCATTTCCACTCCGCGTGGAGCATTACGCCATTGTCGAACATATGCATGTGAAACATGAGCTAGGTGGGTACTGTTCTTGTGTGCAGGTGTTCCTCAGCAGAGTTGTTTGTTCAGGATGATTCTTGAATCCCTCAGCAGAGTCTATTCGTTCAGAATGATTCCTGAATCCCCAAAGTAGAGTTACTTGATAGTTCTCCAGAATCCCCAGCAGGAGATGTGTCATCTCCAACAGGTTTCAAACAGAGAAGTTGAAATTTCCCTTGCAGACTTGATGATGAAGTCTGGCAGCAGTGCCAAACTCCCCATGACTTACTGATGAAGTCTGACTGTGATGTCGAAGAAGTACTCCTAGCTGACACGGAGTGCCTGACGGAAAAAGTTAGATATCTTTATTGGTTCATGATTGACTAAGGATTTTATTTCCGACTTGATGATTCAGTCCGACAGAGATTGTCAAACATTCCTAATGACCCGATAAGTCCAAAGGAACTCTTCTGTTGTGACGCAGAATGCCTGACGGAAAAATCAGCTATCCTTCACCAGTTACCGAGTAACCGGTGATCCCTTGATGACTTGATGACGAAGTCCTGCAGCAAAATCAGATGATCTTCCTGACGGTGGTTTGAGATTAATCGTTCACCAGCAAGTTGTCGTGCAACTGTCATTTCAGTTTCCGAAGATTTTCCTACCAATCAGAGTATCGTTTACTTGTGTGGTTGGCAAATTTCCGGGTTTATTGGTATTCAACCGTCTTTTACCTTGATTTTTTGAGATCCGTTTGCTTCTCACCCAGTCAGGTCCAAGCCGTTTGAATAGGGGCAGTTGTTGCACCCTAAAATTTGCTTAACCTTTTTCTTTACCTAGCTTGTGTTTCATTGCATTCATTTTAACATTATCATCTGCATTGCATTAACATGGGTGCAGGAGATCAAGAGGTATGACTACCTACAAGAGGCTACTGTTGCACCCCAAAATTTGCCCAACATTTCTTTACCTAGCTTATGTTTCATTTCATTCACATTAGCATTATCATTTGCATTTCATTGACATGTGTGCAGGAGATCAAGAGGTATGATTACCAATCAAGGGCTACACAAGACTTTGAAGCTAGATAAGAAGGTTATTCAGATGTTCAAGGGTTGATATCCTTGTCAGAGAAGTTAAAAGATCCTCAAAGAGAGTGGTTGAAGCTAAGAGGGTGTGTCTCCTAACTTGAGAGTTATGAGGAAGTCCTCAGATGATTCTGAAGCCATGAAGATGGACTTGAGGTCTTGAGAGAGCTCATGAGAAGTGTTGAAGATCAACTTGAGGCCTAGACAGGTCATTGTGCAAGATTAAGAAGGCTCGGCCATGAGTGGTGCAGCTAGGGTTTGACTGGGTCAACCCTAAGTCAACTGAGGATTTGAAGAAGGTTGAGACCTAATTCAAGAGCCATGTGATCATGGATTGATGCATTGAGATGTTATAAGGATGATTCCAAGGTTAACTCATCATGATTGAAGAGTTTGAGAAGTTTCAAGCTAGGGTTTCTAAGACTTGACAGTGTAAAATCCCCTAGTTTGACCCTTGTCTTCAAGGCAATTTAACTCAAGATGTGACTGTCATCTCATCTTACCCCCAACATGATTGTTGTAGAGCATGGTCTTAGATTTAATTTGAGTTCTACAAGTCCTTGATAGGATTTGTAGAACTCAAGTTATGGCTTTGACAAGTTACAAGTCATCTGAGGCATGTGAATTTGGAGCTTGAAAGTTACCCAACTTGCATGAAACCTTTTCCCAAGAAGGATGATTCCTATGAACTTTTGGTCAACATGAATGTTGTTCCTTATCCTCTTAGATTTCTAGAGAGTACTAGAAGTACTTGATAGGATTTGTAGAACTCAACTTATGGCTTGGACAAGTCAATGGTATTTTGGACATTTGGTGATTATAGGTCATTTGTGATCATATGCTATTTTCACCAACTTAGAGGCCTCAAATGAAATTTTGTTCAACTAGAAAGTTGCTCAAAACCGGGTTTTAACCTTGACCAAGCATTAAGGAGGCATTGAAATGGCTCAAGGAGAGACTTGGTTCAAGAAATTTTGAAAAAAGAAAGAATTAAAAGGATTTAATGGCCAAAAATTCAAATAATTCATTTTGTGACCAAATGAAGCAAAATAATAGGTCAAATTGATTGGAAAAATGATTTTAGAAACAATGGCAATGTTAGAATTTTGATTTGAGGTCATTTGCATACCATTCCATTTCATTTCTTCATGATGAAGTAACATAATCAAATTCCCACCTTTGGCTTGAAAACAAGGAAAATAACTCATCAAACTCATTCAAAATCTCATGAGAATTTAATTACAAGCATAGCTATGCCCAAAGGGAGCCAGAATAGTGACTGCCATGGATGAGATTTTGAAGAGATTTTGAAAATCCAAAATCTCATTTGGATGATTCCAGAAAGTTCTAGACAATCCCAATCACTTCTATATAAGTCATTGAGTGAATGCAGTTCATTTTTTGGAAGGAATTGAAGCTGGTTGCAGAAAGAGCCATTGAATTTTTGGAGGTGCAAGTGAGAATCGGGTTTTCAGTTCAAGGGAGAATCAAGCCAAATCAAGGTGTGCAAAGGCTTTGGGAGTGAATTTGGAGTGTGTCTGCATCATCTTGGAAGTTGAAGTGATCAAAAACCATCTCTATTACCTCTCTGAACTCAGGTTGGTATACTTTGAATTTATGCTTAAACTATAGGGAGATGCTTAGAAATTCATATGTGGTTAGGTTCCCCTATTGATGTAGTTGGATTTAGGATCAGAAATTGGTGAATTAGAGACAAATTAGGTGTGTGATCATTTTCTGTTGAGGCTGATATCTCAAGATTCTTGAAGGAATAATCACGATGGGATAGTGGAAATTGATCAGTGAAGAGTGGGGATTGAATTGAGACCTTTAATTTGAAGAATGGTGAGATTCAAGATTTGGATGAATTCTGAAAATGTTATCGTGTTTTGAGTTACAGAGGGAATTAGATAATTCTAAGGTTGGATTCTTGATCAGCATCAAATTTGGAGTGAAATGATGATTTGTTTTGTGATTTTTGATGAACTGTGGAGGTTGTCTCACCGGAGAAGACGGTGGCGCCACTATTCAGGCCACCGTCTGTGTTTTCCCCCCAAACTGAGTTCAAATGGGGACGATGAGCCATGGCCGTTGGATGAGTGTTGGACTTTTGACTCAGGTGAGCAATGGAAGGCCACGATTGCATCTCAGCTCTGAAGAGAAATTTCCAAATGAAACGCACCATTTCATTTAATTGGTGTTTTGGGCCTAGTACTCAGAATGCTACTTGCACCCCCCTTTGGCCCAATTCTTTGAAATGAACTAAACTGGATTACTATTTGCCACGCATGTTTACCAATTTCATTTATTTTCTTTTATTTTTCATTATTTCATATGACTTAGAAATTAATTCATGAAAAATAGGAAATTAACTCAATTAATTCCAAACTTTTTTCCCTTGATTCATGATTGAATCTAGAATTTTATAGATTAAAAAATATTAGGAATTCATGCATTTTTTATTTTATTTGAATTTTTTGAATATTAATTGATATTAAAATGGCCATGGTTGATACCTTGTTTTGTTGAATTTTGTTTGAGCATTTGGTGATGATTCTTGCCTTGATTTTTTGTGTGCAGCTAGAATAGATATGCATGTTCCCCTAGTAATTTTCTCACATTTTTGTGAAGAAGTTTAGGACTAGTTTTAAGTTGAAACTTTAGGTGCTCTAGTTTTAGGGTTTAACCTTAGTACCTCATAGTTTAGGATTTATTTCTAGAACTTGGTGGATGATTCAACCCCTGAAATTAATATGATAGATTCATGATTGTATTAGGGTCCCATAGTTATTTTTGTAGGATTTTACAATTGGTTTTAGTATTTTAGTTAGGATTAAGTTTAGTACTAAGTTTTAGGTGATCCTAACTTGCTAATTCAACTAGAATGACTTCTTTAGTTCCCTTAGATTAGGGTTTTGCCTCTCTTGCTCTTGGATGATGATTAAGACATGTGTGGGATACTATGGAGTGCTTGAAGAAGCTTGGATGTGAAGATTTCTTGTCCTTTGGTTTGAGTGTTGCTTAGGTGTTAAGATTAGGGTTTGCAGGCAGAGCTTCTAGATAGATTCTCTTCTTTCATAAACATGGAAGGTGTTGATCACTTCCATTCCTCCCTATGATATAAGGTTCCCTTGTAAAGGCCTCATCCTTCCTTTGGTAGGATGTGTGGCTCTTCATAAGTTGGTAGAACCTTTGAGGGTTCCTTTCTCTGATGATGGAGTGCTTAGTGGTGACCTTTGGTCTTCACTCTGCTGTCTATTATCCAAACCCTACTCTTGTTAGATGAATCTTTCTCCCTTGCTAGAGGATGGAGTTCCTTGCTAGAAGATTGAAGAAGCTAGAAGTTGAACTTCCCAATATTTGAAGACTGCTATTGAGCTGAAGCTTGAAGACCAAGAAGAACAAGTTGACACTTGTGAAGAAGATCAAATTGAGATTGAAGAAAGAACTGAAGCTTGAAGAGAACAAGTTGATACTTGTGTTTGATACTTTGAGAGCCTGAAGGAACAAGTTGATACTTACTTTGGAGCTGAGGCTTGAAGAAGAAGGATAAGTTGATACTTATTTTGATGTGTGGGAAGCTTGAGGAAGCAAGTTGATATTTGCTATTGGAGGGGAAAGCCCTGAAGAGCTGTTGAAGACTGAGGACTGAGCTGCTGTCAGAGGATTGCTTTGCTGTGAAGCTGTGGAAGCTGTTGATCTGCTTTCCTATCTGTTTGCTTGTTGTGCAACTGTATTGCTGTGACTTGTTTGATTTGCTTGATGCATTAGAATAAATTCATATTTAGACTGATTTAAGCTAGGAGCATGATTGCACTAGAGGTTGAGTTGCTCCCTCTGCTTGTACTTTTATTGTATGGCTTTGCTTGCTGGTATTCGGTAGAGCTTTGCTCCCTTGCCTGTGTGGTTGGTGATTTGCTTGATGGCATTTTATTTTTCTTTCATTTTTGCAGTTATTCATATCTGGCTTGAGGTTGAGATGAGCTTGTGGAGGCTGGTGCCCCACACACATTTCCTCCCTCACTTGCATTGCATGCATTTTACAGTCATTTACTGTTTACTGTTTAAGCTGATGCTTTATCTGTTTCTGTTTATCATTGACATGATCCCCTAGGAATCTCACTTCTTTTTATAAGGAAGTGATGATTAGAACTTTAGGTTGAAACCTATGCATGATAACTTCTAGGAGTTCCCTGTTTCAAACCTCAACCATAGGATGAATCCTTGGCATGACAACAGTAGGACTTGATAGTCTCCCCTTAGTTGAGCCTGTTCTCTCTTCTCATCTCAAAACAAATCAAAATACAGTAATAAAGGTTAACTGATGCCATACGATACGAGCCTTAAGCTATCTGAGAAAGGGTTGTTGGAGAGTTCTTTTCAACAGCTTGGATGTTTAGTATGGCACCCCTTGGGTGACATGCGACGCATTCACTCTTAGGTCATAGTCTCTAGTGCGATATTGGTTGCAAACATCCATAAAAAATAGTTCTTCGGTAAAAGACAGAAAACAAACTTCAAACCTTTTTGCCCTGTGGGCCCATAAGTCAAAGGAAAGCTTTTCTGAAGAAAAGAGTGTCGTTAACTCCCAGTTCTACCGCAAACGGTAACGCCTAAGTCTCCGAGGGTCGAGCTGCGTACATCCAACTGTTGGAGCTGTTTGTTAACCCTACTCGGAAAAATAGTTGAATTTAAACCCGTAAGTCGTATTATCCCGAACTACGTAAGCTCTGATCTCTCAAGCTTGTTGAGAGTACGTAGGCATAATACTGACGTATTGGCGAGCCACCTTCCCCCATTTGTTTACCCGTAGTTAGTCGAACTACGTTGACTCTGATTTCTCATTCTCTGATGAGAATACGTAGGCATAAAGTGCGACGCTTTGCCGAGTCATTTTCTTTTCTTTTTTAAGCCAGCCTTGATAGGTAGATAGATAAAACCAACCCGTCAGATAAACACAACAAGCATGGATCCCATCGAGTACGATGGACGTGAGGGGTGCTAATACCTTCCCCTTACGTAACCGACTCCCGAATCCAGACAATGGTTGCGATGACCTTGTCTTATACCTTTTCGTCAGGTTTTTCCGATCGTTTCCTTTCCCGTTCTGAGGGATAAATAACGAAAGGTGGCGACTCTTCTGTTTTGCCGGCACCTTATTTTCGCGGTAGTGACAGCTACCAAGGTCATGAAGCTATTCAAGAGTCTTCATTCAAGTATTCAAGGGTTGATATCCTCATCAAAGAAGTCAAAGATCCTCAGAGAAGTGGCTAGACAGTTATGTGCACATCTCCTAACTTGAGGGTTATGGGAACTCATCTGATGATGTTAAATACATGGATATGGGTGTCAAGCATTGAGAGAGCTCATGAGATGCCTTGAGAGTCATTATGGATCTTGGATAAGTCATTTTGCAAAGTATAAGAAGTTATAACCAAGATTGGTGCCACTAGGGTTTCATCTGGTTAACCCTAAGTCAACAAGTGAATTGAATGAGTTTGAGACCTAATTTCAAGGCCATGTGATCATGGAATGAGGTTTTGAGACACCCAAGGGATGATTCCAAGACCAACTCATCAAGGATCAAGAATGTGATAAGTTCCTAGGCTAGGGTTACTATGCTTGACAGTGTAAAATCCCCTGGTTTAGTGCCTAACTTCAAGACACATAACTCAAGATGTGATTTTCATCTCACCTTGACCCCAACATGATTGTTGTAGAGCATGATCATATCTTTAATTTGAGTACTAGAAGTCCTTGATAGGGTTTATAGAACTCAAGTTGTAAAGCAGACAAGTTACAGGTCATCAGATGAATGTGATTTTGGCACTTGAAAGTCAACCAACTTCCATGCCATTTTTGACCTAGAATGAAGCTTCTCCTCAACGTCAGGATAACATGAATGTTGTTCCTTATCCTCTTAGATTTCCAAAGAGTACTATAAGTCCTTGATTGGATTTGTAGAACTCAAGATACATTGCTTGCAAGACAGGGGTATTTTGGGAAGTTTAGATTACAAATCATTTTGGATTTTAGGTCCATTTCACCAACTTGCATACCTCAAATGGAGATTTGTCCAACTTGAAAGTTGTTTAAAATGATGTTATTTACCTAACCAAGCACAAATAATCCATTGACATGGATTGGAATGAGAAGTGTGTGAAGAAAGTTTCAGGAATGAATCATTTAAGGCTTAAAAAGATCAAAAATTCAAATTAATTTACATTGGCTCAAAAGTATGCAAACTTGTGCATTTTTTGAGTGCATTTGACATTCTAAACTTAATGGCATTGATGGATTTCAAAATTGGAGCCATTTACATGGGCATTTCACAAGTTCCTTATGCTTGAAGCAACCAAACCAATACACACCATTGATTGAAATCAAGGCATTAATCCAAGCCCTTCATGCTCACAAGGCATTACACAAGTGAATTGGATCAAATTGGAGCTGGAAACAGAGCATTTTCTTGAATTTCCATTTTTGAAAAGTGGAGAAAAGTGAAATTTGGAAATGGACTTTATGGGCCATGATTGGGCTTGAAGTTGATCCAAACAGCTTCTATATAAGTTTTCTATCATGTTCAGATGAAAAAGTTGGAGAATTGGTTAGAGAATCAGTTGCAAGCAGTTGAAAAAGTTAGTTGGAGATTGAAAATCACATTTCAAGATTCAGCCATTGTTCAAGGGAATTGAGCATCAAGGGAGCTTTATCATCAATCATTGAAGGATTCTGAGGAGTTTTGAGCAAGCTTTCTCCACCAGTCGTGCCTATGTTCAGAGCATTTTTTCAGGTTTCTTCCTTTCATAAATTCTCTTTAATTATGAGCAATTAAGGTAGATTTGGCATGTGGTTAGGATTAATGGACTTCCTATATGAATTTAGGATGAGAATTGTGGCTGTTTGTGAGAATTTATGGTGATGCATATTTTCTGTTTGGTTTCGTTGTGGAGTGTTCTTGAGAGAAAAACAAATTTGGATTGTAGAATCTTGATCTATGTGGAGAGAGGAAGAGAATGGTACCGTTTTTGTTAAGTTTCGTGGAGTTTGAAAACTGGTGGTTATTCCCCTCGCCGGAGAAAACGACTGGAGTCTTCTCCGGCCACCGCCTGATAGTTCCCTCTCTTTCTTGGATTTAAATGAAGAAGATGACTTATAGGACATTAGATCGTGAAGACTCCCTTGCCCAGGTACACTCATCCAACATGTGAGAGTTCATTTCAGATTACGTTAATGCTCATTGATGACGTGGCTTCGTGTGAATTGTTGGATTGGATGACTTTCTGAGTGGATGTTCAGGATTAAGATGCATGGTAGGCCTTAGACAACACAAACCACACAATCCCCCTGTGAAACGATGCTTTTCACTTAAACTAGTCAGCGCATACGTGGCGCACTAGGGAGCGTGTGATGGTTTGACTGGTAGTTAGATCTTGTGGCTGTGACATTTTCTTGCAGTTTAATTTCTTTTAATTCTTTTTCTTTTATGGTTTATAGATTGATTCATTTTAATTCATAAAAAATAGATAAAATTGCCAAATAATTCTGAAAAAAATCATGGATGTTCATAAGCATTTTCTTCAATTTTCAGAATCTTTTAATTTCATTTTTGATGAATTTTCCATTTAATAGCATTTTTTTCCATTTAATTAGTTCATTAATAAATGTAAAAAACACATGTTGGCCTTCTGATTTTATTACTTGATCATAGTTTTGATTCAATGCTTGAATTTTTTCTTGATAGTTCTGGACTCATTGAATGACTTGTGTGATTTTCCCCCTGATTTTTAGATGCCTTGAGATATAGGTTGGAACTAGTTCTTTAGGGCCATTCCCAATTGAACTTCCCCTAGCACACATCTAGGTTTGACATCTGGTTAGTGCCCTTAAACTTAAAGTTTTAATCTGAAATTTTTACCATGACTTCATAACATCCTTAGAGACCTCTGGATTTTTTACTAGAAATTTTAGGATAGATTTACTATTTTTACCCTATTTTATATTCTGACTAGCATTAATGTAGCCTTATGGGATCCTTCCACCTAGTTTTCCCACTTAGTGAACTTTGTTGCAGCTTTAGGTACCTAATCTTCACATTATACCTTAGTTCATAAGTTGATACTCATTAAGGATGATTCTCAAACATTTAACATGCCTTTAGCTCCTTTAGAAGGGATTTTCTTTAGGGCTTCATATTGAGGTTTCTTTAAGAGTTTTAGGTGGATGATTCCCTTTCCTTAGAAGCTTTGTATTCATTATTCCTTAGTCCAATTCCTTGGATCCTCCTTGGGTGAGAGCCTCTTTCCTCCTTAGGAGGGATGGTGTGCATTCCTCAAGGAGTTTGAGCTTTGGATGGATATTCAAATGACTTGGTGGGTTCCTTAGGTTCACACCATATTTCTTTTCTTTCTAGTCCAATTCTTGGGATCCTTTTTGGGAGAGGCAAACTCCTCCTTAGGAGGAATTTTGTGCATTCCTCAAAAAGTATGAGCCTCAGTGGATTCTTATGCTGATGCACACCAAGCTTAGTGAGTTGAGTCTAACCTTGTACCCTTAGCTTGTTTGCTCATCTCCATGTTTGATTCCTTGTTGTGATGCATTTAGGATAGAGCTTCATGAATAGATACTCTTATTTAGGTGCATGATTGCATTAAAGTTCGAGACACGCTTGTGGCGGCCGATGCCCCACACTATTTCCTCCCTTTGCTTGGTTGCTTATTTGCTTCATACTTGCCTCTGATTGTTTGCATTGAAGGTTGAGGTGATCCTCCCTTGCTTGTGTGTTTCTTTTTCTTTTATCTTTGCATTAGAAGTTGAGGTTTCCTCCTTCTGCTTGTGCTGATGCATTGTATATCCATGTCTTTATCTCAGTAGCTTGATAGCTATATTCATCTGCTTAATGATTTTTGCTGGTGTTTCCCTTTAACGTGTTCCCTTAGGGCTCTCACTTCCTTTGATAAGGATAGTGATGATAGAATTTTAGGAGGAATCCATGTATGATAACATTAGGGTAGATTCCCTTCAAACTTAACAATAGGATGAATCTATTGTATGACAACAGTAGGATGCTTGATAGTTTCCCCTGTAGAGTCCTCCCTCTTTCTCATCTCCAAACAACATTAAAACACATAATAAAGGCAAATTTATACCGTACGTTATGAGCCTTAAGCTACTTAGGAAGTGGTGATTGGGGGGCCTCTCCTCAATTACCTAGAGTGTTTAGTACACGCCCTTAGGGCAATGTGTGATGCATTCGTTCCTAAGCCATAGTCTCTAGTGCAGTATGAATTACAAACATTCATAAAAAACACTTCTTTCCGTAAAAGACAAAAAACACACATCAAACTTCCTTTTGCCCTTTGGGGCTCCCTTTAATCAGGAAAACCTTTTCAGATAAAAGAGTGTCGTTAACTCTCAGTTCTACCGCAAACGGTAACGCACGAGTCTCCGACGAGCGAGCTGCATACACCAAACTACTGGAACTGTTTGTTAACCCTACTCGGGTAAAAACGTTAGAACGAGCTTGTGTTCCGTTTTATCCCGAACTACGTTCACTCTAATTTCTCTGATGAGAATACGTAGGCACAAGACGTGATGTCTTGGCGAGCAACCTTCCCCCATCACCCATAGTTAGCCGAACTACGTTGACTCTGATTTCTCTGACGAGAATACGTAGGCACAGAGCGCGATGCTTTATTGAGTCATTTTTCTTTTCCTTTGAGCCAGCCTTGATAGGTAGATAGATAAATAACCCGTCAGATAAACACAACAAGTGTGGATCCCGTTGAGTACAACAGACGTGAGGGGTGCTATTACCTTCCCTTTGCGTAACCAACTCCTGAACCCATACTTGGTTGCAATGACCTCGTCTTTTCCTTTTCGTTAGGTTTGTTCCGATCATTTCCTTTCCCTTCCTGTGGGATAAATAACGAAAGGTGGCGACTCTTCTGTCTTTGCCGGCACCTTATTTTTTGCAGTAGCGACAAATGGTCTAGTAGTGCATTGCAACCTCATGATCTGTGATATCCAATGGAGGTTGGAAAGTGTGATTCAAGACTTAGAAGGGAACAATGCCCCTCCTTCAGTCCATCACTTCATCCAACTCTACGATCAAATGGTTAGCAGATTTATGTTTGAGTCGGAGAAGCTTGAAGAGCGTCTCCAAAAGAAGACCTTTTAGTTGCTCAGTTCTTTCTCTTACTGCATAAACTGTTGTATTCAGCTTGTTGAGCAATCATTTGTATTGGATCTTTCCTTGAAATTAATGAAAAGTTGCTTTTTGGACTCAATTTATGCATTTTTTTTCTGTTCATTCGCAGTTCTATAATACCGATGATAATCACAAGGTCTCGAAAGTCTCTTGAACATCATTCGAACATTACATATTCTTGCGCGTCATTTTTGCATTTCCTGAAACCCGACCTCACACACCGCCTACCCTTTCTAAAGTAGAGCAAGCTGACTTCTCGACATCCGTACAATACAAGGAGTAGTCAGAAGAGAATCATGGATCAGCTAGAACAAAATCAAGCTGCTATAAGGGAGGAGATGCAAAGCATGAAGACACGGATGAACCAGCTCATGGAGGTGATTCAAAACATGGTCAGAAGTCAAGAAGAGATGAGGTTAGCATCAGAAAGAAATGATAATCATACCCCTGTTGGCACAGTTCCTAATACAGACGGTGCAATCCTGATTCCTGCTAGCGCAGTTCCAACCCCTGTTGGTGCAATTCCTACCCCCGTGGGTGCAGTACCTATCCCTATTAGCACATGTCATCCACCAGTCGGTGCAGTCCATCTTCCTGGCGGTACGCTTCCACCTCCAGTTCATTACGACGATCATGAAGGTTTCTATGAAGATTCAACGGCGGATGCGTGTGGGCTACAAAACACTAAGTTGGAAAAGAAATTCAATGATTTGCAAGAGACGGTCAGAGCGATGCAAGGTCCTGACGTTTTGGGATTAGACGCTGCAAAAATATGCCTTGTACCAGGAGTTAAGATACCTCCAAAATTCACTATTCCGACTTTCGAGATGTACAAGGGTAACATCTGTCCCAAGACCCACATAAGGTCTTATTGCAGGAAGATGGCCGCTTACTCCAACGATGAGAAGCTCCTAATCCATTTCTTCCAGGATAGTCCGACTGAGGCTTCTCTGGATTGGTACATGCAGCTCGAGCGCTCTCATGTTAAAAACTGGAAAGAGTTAGCGGATGCTTTCGTAAAGCATTATCAGTACAACACTGATATGGCTCTGAATCGAACGCAACTACAGAGTCTGACCCAGAAGCCAAACGTGTCTTTCAAATACTTTGCGCAGAGGTGGAGAGGACTAGTTGCGAGAGTACAACCCCCGTTGTTGAAAAGAGAGCTGACATATATCTTCATGGGGACGTTGCAAGGCCTAATTCTTGAACGTCTGGCGTCTACTACTTCCACGGTATTCTCTGAAATTGTCATGGCTGGACAAAGATTAGAGAGCTTGATAAAAGCCAGAAAGATTCAAAATGCTAGTGGAACCTCGAGTGGGCTCAAAAAGCCATATCAGGGATTCATTAAGAAGAAGGAAAGTGAAGTTAGTGCCGTTTCCATAGAAAGATGGAAAGCTCGTCAGGGTTATCATCATGTTGCTGTCGTTGCTCCGCAACAATCACTTTCTATTCCCGCAAGCCAGCCTGTGGCTCAACTACAAAACTGATAACAACAACCATACCAATTGTGACAAAACCAGTATTAGGGCCAACAAAGACCGAGAAGGCCAGAAAGAAGATTTAACCCGACCCCATCAACATATGCCATGTTACTTTTGTACCTGTTAAAAGAAGGTCTAATGCAATTGAGGGAAATGAGGGACCCTCAAGCTGTCCTTCCACCCGGTTATGATGTTAATGCACGATGTGAATTCCATTCTGGTGCCCCAGGCCACAACATTGAAAACTGCAAGACCTTGAAATATGTCGTCCAA
Source organism: Lathyrus sativus (assembly GCA_963859935.3). Taxonomy (NCBI): domain Eukaryota; kingdom Viridiplantae; phylum Streptophyta; class Magnoliopsida; order Fabales; family Fabaceae; genus Lathyrus; species Lathyrus sativus. Next base: position 600,849,157 of record OZ012735.1, on the reverse strand, counting down.
GACCTTATTGATTCAAAAGCAATAAACTTCACCAGAAACACCCTAAATATAAAGACCAATCCAATTTCGTCTCATCATCACTCCACAAACATGATTGAGAGCTCTAGAGGGATTCGATTAATTTCGAACATTGATAAACTGAAGACACCCCTCTCCATTGTTAAAGATCATCTTTTATTGAAAAATATTTATCCTGGTTGTCTAGTTGATTGTCATATTTGTGCGAGCAAATCTCAAGAATGCACTGAATTGAAGAAAAGCATTCAATGCCTGATTGATCAGGGCATATTGGTGGTAGAGCAACTTTCGTAGGCTGAAGAAGTTGCTACTCTTGAAATCCCTTTTGAGGCGTTGGAAATACCATATGACGATGAAAGTGAATCGTGGAACCCTTCCAATGGTTTGACTCGTATTCTGTTAACAATATCGTGCGATGAAGAAGATTGGGACAATGTGTATGGAAAGGCTCATATATCTCTGCAGATCCCTTACGACAAATCATGTGTGCTTCCTTGTGGTCAAGATGGAAGATCTCTAAGTATACCTTATGATTCAGTTGAGATACCTATGTCTCCACCCTCAATGGATCAGCTCGTCATCTCAACCCCAGCTCCATTTCCTTACGAGAGCACGAATGATGTACCTTAGTTATATGACGAGGTTGTTTTGCTCAACGGATAGAAGGTTAGAGAAGAAGACATCTTAGAGGAAAAGAAGACTGTGGAAAATATTGTGGGAACTGGTGGTGTCACCAGAAGCGGCAGGATCTTCGCACCAACAACATCACCCGTCAACAACAAAGGCAACACAAACAAAGACACTGGGAAATAAGGCACCATTGAACATGGGCAGTCCTCCAAATAGAAGGTTGTCCCTAATAATGAAGCAGAGAAGTTTTTAAGGATCATACAAAAAAGTGATTACAGAGTGATTGACCTGCTCAATCAAACTCCTTCAAAAAATCTCCATGTTATCATTGTTGATGTGTTCGAAGGCTCACCAGGAAGCATTATTGAAATTCTTGAAGGCCGCTCACATGCCTCAAGAAATGTCGGTGGTACAGTTTGAAGAAGTGGTAGGGAACATAGCTTCAGGTCATATTTTGAGCTTCAATGATAGTGAATTACCCCCTGAGGGTAAAAATCATAACAAGGCCTTGCGCATTTCCGTGGAATGTGTAAATGTTGTGTTCTCTCGAGTGCTAGTCGATACTGGGTCGTCGCTGAATGTATTACCTAAAAGCTCGTTCTGTAAGTTATCAATTGAAGGGCTTGTGATGAAGCCAAGTCAGACTATTGTGAAGGCTTTTGACGGAGCCAGGAGAACTGTAATTGGCGAGGTTGATCTCCCGATCAAGATTGGGCCACATACTTTTATCATTATATTTTATGTAATGGACATATATCCTGCCTACAGTTTCCTTCTGGGTCACCCATGGATCCATTCAGCTGGTGCTGTAACGTCAACCCTTCATCAAAGGCTCAAGTTCATGATTAACAACCAGATGGTTATCATTAAAGGCGAAGAAAATGTTCTTGTGAGTCATCTTGCTTCTTTCCGCTATGTTGAGGTAGGAGACGAAGTGCATGAGACTTTGTTCCAGGCTTTTGAAGTGATCAACGTTGAAATGATTCATAAGAAGTCAGCGTCTTCAATTGTAACCTGGAAAGACGCGAAGACAGTAACAGAAGAAGGTCACCCTCAAGGATGGGGTAGGGTGTTGGAGTTGCCTGTCAACAAGAATGGAGTCGGTCTGGGTTATAAGCAGAAAATACAAGAGAAGAACGCCTCTGATAGGGGTAAAGGACTTGCAACTCCGTTAGTTTTTACTAGTAGGGGCCATCTTGTCGATGGTCAAGTCACATTTCTGGAAGCTGAAGATGATGGTCATGAAGAACTGTGTATGGTGTACCCTAGGGCACCCAACTAGACTTTGAATAACTGGAGAATCGTTGAAATTCCCGAAGTTACTCTAGTAGATGAGTAATTCCCTGTTTTTCCATTTTTACCTAAAAAAATACTATGCTCTGCCCAAAGCATATGGATCATGTTGTAGGGCTTTTGCTTTTAAAGCACAAACTTATCATCAATGAATAAGCTTTTGCATCCAATTGCGCTCTCTTTCTTTCATTTTTACTTTTTGCACATAAAAATATTTTTAAAAGGCAATGCTTTTGTTTTCTTCTTCTTCATTTTTCTTAAAATAAAAGCATGAAATCATTCATCATGCAGATCTTCCCCTATTGCTGTTGGTAACGATACTGCTATGGTCCAATATGATTTTGATAACCCAATCTACCATGCTGACAAAGACTACGAGGAATATTGTGATCTCCCAGAAGAGTTGGCTAGACTGTTAAAGCAAGAGTCAAAAGTCATTAATTTGTATCAAGAAGATATTGAAGTCATCAACATGGGAACCAAAGAGGATGCCAATGAGATCAAGATAGGCGCCACCTTGGAAGCAGAGGTTAAGATGAAGTTGGTCATGTTGTTGCAAGAGTATGTTGATGTGTTTGCTTGGTCCTACAAAGACATGCTCGGGCTGGATGAGGATATTGTAGTGCACAAGCTACCCCTCAAAGATGATTGCCTGCCGGTGAAGCAAAAGTTAAGGAGAACGAAGCCAGAGATATCCTTCAAGATCAAAGAGGAAGTTTAGAAGCAATTAGACGCTGGTTTCCTGGCACTGTCTAGCTATCCACAATGGGTAGCGAATATTGTCCCAGTACCGAAGAAGGATGGGAAGGTGCGAATGTGTGTTGATTATAAAGACCTCAACAGAGCGAGTCCAAAAGACGATTTTCCTCTACCGCACATTGACGTGCTAGTAGATAATATAGCCCAATTCTATGTCTTCTCATTCATGGATGGGTTTTCTGGCTATAATCAGATCAAAATGGCGCCAGAAGATATGGAAAAGATGACTTTCATCACCCCATGGGGAACTTTCTGTTACAAGGTCATGCCGTTTGGACTTAAGAACGCAGGCGCGACATATCAGCAGGCTATGGTCACTCTCTTTCATGATATGATACATAAAGAGATTGAATTCTATGTAGACGATATGATCACAAAATCCTAGACTGGGGAAGAACACCTCATTCATTTGGAAAAGCTTTTTTCAAGACTGAGAAAATTCAAACTGAGATTAAATCCCAACAAATGCAGTTTTGGCGTAAGATCTGGTAAGCTGTTAGGTTTTATTGTAAGCCAAAAGGGGATTGAAGTCGACCCAGATAATGTCAAAGCTATCAAGGACATGCCAGCACCTAAAACCGAGAAAGAAGTTCGAGGTTTCCTTGGGAGATTGAATTACATTGCCAGATTCATATCTCATCTGACAGCCACTTGTGAGCCCATTTTCAAACTGCTTAGAAAAGATCAAGATGTTGTATGGAATGATAATTGTCAGAAATCCTTTGAGAAATCTTATCCTTTCGCTTCCCTTTCATAAGCGTTTTCTCGCTGTCTTTTACATGCGACAAAACTTTGTGTTGGGTATCTTCGATCAATTTGGATGCTTGATGCCTATGTGGCCAAGAACTGAATGGTCGCCATACTTAAAAAATATCATCTCCGCCGTTGTGCCTGTGAGGTCAAATGATGTTCTGATACCCTTTCCAAGTTTCCTCTACCTTTTGCAAGAGGGTGGTTATTGCCCTCAACTTACCTTTTGTGAGTCTTTTTGTGTCTCTTTCACGAAATATATTCACCTTGCCTTTTGCAACATATTTAACTTACCTTTAGTAAGACCCATCGTGCCTTTTGTACAGGTTCTTATCAGCTTACCTTTTGTAAGTATCCTCTCTACCTTTTGTGGAAGGAATTTTTCTCCTAACCTTTTGTTCAGGGGTCTGTTCTGCCTTTTGCAGAAGAAAGTATGATCGTCCTCTCCCGAGGGAGTTTCCTATCTACCTTTTGTAGAGGGAATTATCTCCAAACCTTTTGTTCTGGAGTCCTATTTACCTTTCGTAAAAGGAAATTTTTTCTCCTAACCTTTTGTTATGGAGTCCTTTCTGTCGTGACAGAAGGAAATACGGTCATATTCTCCCGAGGGAGTCTCCGCTATTTGATGTAGAAGGAGTTACTATTTCTCCAAACCTTTTGTTTCGGAGTCCTTTCTACCTTTTGTAGAAGGAATATTTCTCCTAACCTTTTGTTCTGGAGTCCTCTCTACCTTTTGTAGAAGGAACATTTTTCTCCTAACCTTTTGTTCAGGAGTCCTCCTTGCCTTTTGTAAGAGGAAAACCGTTTATTTTCGAGTCCTCTCTACCTTTCATAGAAGGAATATCTCATAATTCCTTTATTTTTAGAGTCTTCTCCACCTTTCGTAGAAGGAATATCTCATAATCAGTTATTTTTAGAGTCCTCTCTACCTTTCGTAGAAGGAATATCTCGCAATCTGTTATTTTTAGAGTCCTCTCTACCTTTCGTAGAAGGAATATCTCATAATCCCTTATTTTCCGAGTCCTCTCTACCTTTCGTAGAAGGAATATCTCATAACCCCTTATTTTCTGAGTCCTCTCTACCTTTCGTAGAAGGAATATCTCATTACGTTTATTTTCCGAGTCCTCTCTACCTTTCGTAGAAGGAATATCTCACAATCGTTTTATTTTAGAGTCCTCTCTACCTTTCATAGAAGGAGTATCTCACAGTCATTTATTTTCGAGTCCTCTCTATCTTTTGTAGAAGGAATGTCTCCTAGCCATTTTTTTGATTCCCTATTATGAGACAGCTCTTTGACTTTTTACAGAAGGAGTTTTAGATAACTTGTTTGTAGTATAACTTATCCTCTTGGAATTCTACAGGAGTCCTCCTCTTCCGGCTGGGAAAGCATTCATGTTCATTCCGCATTGTATCTCAAACATGTCATCATATCCCCCTTAACCCTTGTTCGCTAACAGACACATTCTTTAAACCATCTCGCTGACCACCTACTTCTATCCTACACCTCTCCAGTTGAAAATCCCGGGTATTCTAGTATTTAATTCTCTTCTACCATGAATGTCCGAGCACCTTTATCCTCCAGACATTCAGGTCCAAGAGGATTAAATAGGGGCAGTTGTCACACCCTTATTTTCACCTTTAGCCTTTATACCCTACATTCTCCATATCATACATCGTTTTATTGCATATCGAGCATGTTAGTTCACAAGGTACGAATTGGATCGGTTTGTTATTTTCCATTTTTAAATGAGATAAATTTCCTATCATAGAATGCATGGAAGAAAAGGTTCATCACCTAAGGCTTGATCTAAGTTGGAAGGTCTACTCATGTAGATTACTTCAAGAAGAAGTTACTTGAAAATGTTAGGATATTTAAGATCAATATTCTTAATGAACATGAAATGCAAGGCTTAATTCAAGATTGCTTCATCCAACTTTGTTTCAAATTCTTGGTCAAGTGGAGTTCAAATTTGCAAAGTATGAGTCAAGATCACAAGTGCATAATTCAAGACTTCATCCATTTCAAGTTTAATGGTTCTATGGAAATCCATCATGAATTCATGAATTAGAGGCAAGAATATTACAAAGAGAAATTTTATGACATTACAAGAATGTCATTTGTTGCAAGATTTCCAACTCTAAGTAATGTTTAGAAATTAATTTATTTCTAATCTTCATTCAAGTCTCTAATCAAATTCATGTTATGGTAATGCCACACCAAGTCCACATTGTGCTTACAAACATCCAAGAAATATGCAAGAATTAAATCAACATTGGAATGTTTTAAGACCAAGAATATGCATGTTTAATCATGGGCAAAACAACCACATGCAAGAGGTGGCAAATTACCTCATGTCACAAAATCTACATGTCACAAAATCAAGAGAATAGCATATGATAATACATTTAAATATCAGATTTTCAAAATGCTGTCAAAAAGTAGTAGCATTGACCAAGAGGAGTTGTCCAAGCACAAGCCAACAAAATGGGTGCAAGGCACAAAGTGCTGCAGAAAAAACAGCATAGGCAAAGTGCAACAGCAAAAATGCAGCATAGCCTCTTGCATGGTGTCGCTACTGCGAAAATCGGCGCCGGCTGACAGAAGAGTCGCCACCGTGCGTTATTTATCCCAACGGAGGGAAAGGAAACGCTCGAAGTAAACCTCGCACAAACCGGGAAAAGGTATGGTCATCGCAACCAAAACCTGGGTTCGGGAGTCGGTTACGCAAGGGGAAGGTATTAGCACCCCTCACGTCCGTCGTACTCGACGGGATCCACGCTTGGTGTTTATAAGGACAAGGGTGTGTTTATCTATCTACGCTAATGGTCAGTCTGAAAAGAAAAGGAAAGGACAGGACTCGACAGAACATACGCTGTTCTGGGCCTACGTACTCCCTCGTGCAATGGGAAAGTCAGAGTCAACGTAGTTCGACTACCTACGTCTAGACGGGGGAAGGTTGCTCGCCAGGACATCGCATCCTGTGCCTACGTACTTCCACACGGCATGGAAGATTAGAGCAAACGTAGTTCGACTAACTACGGCTAATCTGGGTGTTCTCACACAGCAGTGAGAAATTAAACTGGTTTTAAGGGTTCGGGAACCTATAGGTAATAAAACTACGGTCTGGTCTCAAATGCCCTCGGGCGAGAGAAAAGGGGTAACAATTAGTCGTCAGCGGGAAAGTCTCGATCGCACAGCCGCGAGAGAACAAAAGGTTAATTGTTAGTGTGCTCGCTAGGATATCGCATCCTATGCCTACATATTCTCGTCTGGTACGAGAAATCAGAGCAGCTGTAGTTCGGCTAACTACGACACAAGCTATTCAAGTGCTTTTCTATTGTTTTGAGAAAGGAAAGAGACACCCTAAAACTATGGTTGAAAAGGGGAATCTACCTACTGTTATCATGCCTGGTTGACCCACCTAATGTCTATCATAACCCCTCCGCAGCGGAGAAGTTAGAGCTCCTAAGGGATCATGGCAACAGGACTAAACAGCAAACAGGAATCAACTGCAAAGTAAAGAAATACTGGAAATATGCATGAATGCAACAACCAAACAATCAAGGCACAGAGGCCGCAAACCACAGAGGCAAGGGAGCTCATCTCTACCAAATACCAACAAGCAAAGCCACTCAATAACAAACAAGCAGAAGGAGGACCACCTCAACTTCTCATGCACACAAAGCCTATTTCTAAGATGCGCCTATCTCAGAAATATCTAGGTGAACCCCTAAGTCTAATGCAACACAGCACCACACAAGTCAAACAACACAAAGAGAAGGCGGACCAGCCTGACAAACCCCTATCCAAAACTTAAACCAAAACCCTGAGCAGGACCCCTAAACAACCCTAAAGCAAAACCCTAATCTACCTCTGAACCAAGCCCTGTGCAAAACCCTAAGCAAAACCCTAATCAAATCTCTAAGCAAAACCCTAGGCAAAACCCTACACAAGAGAAATCAATCCCAGTCTTCAAGCTTCAAAACAAGCTTACCAAAGAAAGGGAGCTAAGTAGGAAGACTCATAGTGCCTTCCTCGGGAAAGTACTAGGAGGTTACCACTCAGGAATCATATCCTATGCGGCTCAACAACTGTGAACGGTTTACATTCCTCCTCAGGAGAAACTAAACTCACATGAAGGCCCCAACATCATCAGATACTTGAGAAATCCTACATGAACTAAGGGAACTAAGCGAACAGACCCATAGTGCCTTCCTCAGGAAAGTACTAGGGGACTTCCACTTAGGAATCGTATCCCATGTGGCTCAACAACTATGATCGGTTTATATTCCTCCTCAGGAGAAACTAAACTCACATGAAGGCTCCAACATCATTGGATACTTGAGGAATCCTAGATGAACTAAGGGAACTAAGTGAACAGACCCATAGTGCCTTCCTCAGGAAAATACTAGGGGACTTCCACTCAGGAATCATATCCCATGTGGCTCAACAACTGTGATCGGTTTACATTCCTCCTCAGGAGAAAATAAACTCACATGAAGGCTCCAACATCATTGGATACTTGAGAAAGAGGCGAGAAGAAAGAATGAAAGCCATCTACAGTGCCTTCCTCAGGAAAGTACCATAAATGTCCCTCAAACTTCAGGATCTCAAACCTCACAAACAGAGAGCAAGCTCCCAGACTAAGACCTCAAACCATGCGTCCTTGCAAGCTCCAGCAAGACTTCATCCAGCCTCCATCTTCCAGAAGAAACCACAAGCCCTCAAACCACAAGAAACTATCTCTGAAGTTCAACCACGGTTGAACTTCAAAGTCAGAAGCCATCAAGACTTCTCCTATTCTCAGGCTCAAACAAAAATAACAAAACACCCTATAAAAATCTACCAAAAATCTAGGGGAAACCTACATGGCTCTATGATCCCAAGATCAAATCTCAAAGCCTAAGTCAACTTCTAAGGCTACTAAACAATCCCTAACATATGAATGGTCAAGGGTTAACCAACAAGTTATGAGGTCTCTATTCTCTAACCCTAAAACAACATCAATCAAGCTCTGAAAAATCTATGAAAAATCTATGGGGATCATGCATCACTCTAGTATAACATACTGAAAAACTAGGGCAAAATTCAATACCAAATGAGAGAAATAAAATCAGCAAGGCAGACATGTCACAAACCAATTATTCAGCATCAATTAAAATACAAAAATGCAAATAAAAATGAAAATGAATGATCTAATTAATATTTTTGCATTATAAAATTCTACATTGAAATATGAACTTACAGAAAAAAGAATGGAATTAATTGGACACTCCTACTATTTTTTATGAATTTATTTCCAACATGAACAAAACAAAGAAAATAAAAAGAAAAAAACAAAACAGGAGGGGGGTGCATTTAGCAAAACGCATCAGTTGTTATCCACTTGGCCCAAACTGAGGGGGGTGCGCTTAGCAGACAGGGCCTAAGCCCAATCCACAATCATATTCAGCTTTCTCTCACGCAGGGGGGGGGGGGTAACGGGCAAATGAGGGAGTGTGCTAACAGCAAAACAAATTTGGGCTTAACCCAGCCCAAACCCTAATCCAAGTTACCAATGAACAAAACCTCTCCTCTTCCCCAAACTTCAGATCACTATTCACTACCAACCCTAACACGCCGCTCATGATTCTACAACACTCCCCCTCAAACCCTCTCTGAAACTCCTCTCAAAATCCTCTCAAACACTCTCAGACGAAACAACAAACAAAACGCCACAATCTCACCAATAACCCTCTCAATCCATGCCTCAAACAAAATCAAACCCTAACCAAAGCTAAATCTCAACGAATCAACACAAACTGAAACCGTATCATCAAATAGAAGAAACATGCAACGAGATTGAAGTGATGTGTACCTGGCTGGAGCAAGAACTAGCGAAGAGTTCTTGAAGCTCGTTGGAGAAAAAGGTTCTAAGAATCTCTCAAACGAACCTCCAAACAACTCTCAACCAAGCTCTCTTCTCAAAATCTTTGGGCGAAGCAAGAACAGGCTGAAGGATTCTTGAAGTTCGTTGAAGTATCTTGAAGCGCGAAGGTTCTTGAAAGCTGATGAAGATCTACAAAGATCGCTGGGAAAACGTGAAGATCTAGGAAGCTTTGGTCTGGATCTGGAGAATCATGGAAGAAGATTGAAGCACGTTGCTCAGTTTAGTTGAAGATTCCTCAAGTTACGAAGAACACGCAGATGTTCTTGACAAAATCTGGGAAAGACGTTGAATCTGGACGAACTAGGTTTTCCGGAGAGACGAATGTGGTTGAAGATCGGAGGAGAAAGAGGGAGATCGGAGGATTCTGGGTAGAAAACTAGCTCCGGCGGGTTGTTACGGTGGCCGGAGGGCGTTAGGGTGGCCGGCGGTGGGGCGGTCACCGGATTTGCATGTCCGGCGACGAGGGAATCCGGTGGGGGTTGGTGAAGACAGGTGGCAAGGCGAGGGAGATGGTGGATGGCATGCACGAAGCCACGTGGTGTGGTGTGGCAGAGTGAGGGAGTAGTGGGAAACGTGGCAAGAGGAGGGAAGATGGGAGTTGTGAGGTGGGGTCCTCCTGGTTTAGACGCGTGGCATCTTATATAGGATGGCACATGGCCTTTTTTGGATTGAAGCACAAAAACGACTGATGGATCTTGGGCCTCCAAACTGCACTTCTGGGCCCAAACGAAAATGCTACAATAAACCCAAAAAACTGAATTTAAAATGATTAGTATGAAAATGAATTAAAAAACTGATTAAGACCTTAAACCTAACTAACTAATGATTAACTAATTAAACTAATTAAAACTAAACCTAATTAACTAGTTAAAACCACAATTAAATCTAAATGACAATTAAACTATCCTAATTAATTCTAGCAAAATCAATTAAAATCTAAACAAAGATTAAATCCTAATTAACCTCTATATTAAACTAAAACTAATAAAACTCTAATAATCTCTATTAAAAAACTATTAATGTCTATTATCTAGATTAAAATCTATATCTAAAAATAAAACTCTAATGACTCCTATTTAAAATTCTATTAAAACCCTATTAATTCTAATAAAATCTACATCATTTATTTAAAACTATTAAAAAAACTATTAAATTCTAAAAATGATTTAAAGCTATTAAAAATATTAGGAAAATCTATTTAAATTCTAGAAAAATCTAAAAAGCCTATTAAAAATCCACAAAAAGCTATTAAACCCTAAAAATGCAAACAAAGGCCAATAACCAACATAAAAGAGCGTGCGACCAGATTAAAGCAAACAGCAAACCCCTGGCATCAGAATATCCCGAAAACCACCATGTACGCTGAAAACACCGAGGAGCGTACAATTCCCCGAAAATAAAACTCTGATTATCTAGACTGGTGAAATATCCGGTAAATGAAACCCAAGTTGTAACCCTGACATCTTCTGTCTGTGCACAAATGTCATGCATCTGATATGCGAGTACGAATTGAACCATAAACCAGATAGGAGCACCGGTTGGTCAAATTTTAGGGTGCAACACTTGGAAATGGAAAGAAAGAGAGTGACATGAGAAAAGGTGGTAAGAGACATTACCCCATGAAAAAATCTGATATGTGAGGAGAAGAGAAAACCCTAGAGTGGAGAGATAAGAAGGAGGGGGTTGTAAACAAAAAAGGGGATTCTTGACACATTACACATTCTACACATTGCAAAAACCAGAAAATAGAGAGAGCAAGAGAAACCCTAAAAACCAAAATATAGAAAGGAAGAAAAACCAGAAAAGGGGAGTGACATAGAAGCACAAGAGGACCATTGAGAAGCAGAACCTTCACAACATAGAGTGAAAAGTGGAGAGCACATCCAACAAAAAGTCAGTGGAGGACTTGCAAGAAGGATAGAAAGCTCTTGGGTATCCATTTCATCAAACCTTTCTCTCTTTAGTTTTTGCTTTTATATTCATTTTACTTCTTATTTTATGTGTTGTTGTACTGAGTATATCATGTAAGGTTCTAAGGGGACAAAGAAACCATTTTTAAGAACCATAAAAACAAAGGGGAAACAAAGAAATAGTTTGGTTTTTTCCCCCTGGTAGCCTGACACGGGCCGTGCCGTGCGACACGGGCGGCCGTGTCACACCTCTGTTTGAGATTTCATGTCCAACCCCCCCCCCCCCAGACCTCCTGACACGGGCCATGTCGTGCGACACGGTCGGCCGTGTTGCGCCTCAGTTTGAGGTTTAATGGTACAAAATACCCAGGACCCTTGACACAGGCCGTGTCACACGACACGGCCACCCGTGTCACACCGCTGTTTGACTTAAAAATCATTTTTCTCCAGACCTTACGACACGGGCCGTGCCACACAACACGGCCATCCGTGTCACACCTCTGTCACGCTTCAAAACTCATGTTGCAGGTACTTTATGACACGGGCCGTGTCACACAACACGGTCGCCCGTGTCACACCACTGTTTTCTCACTTTTTTTGATATTTTACCTCCAAAAATTTTTTTTCCGTTTTTTTGCATGTCTCGATTTTTTTCTTAGCCGACTAACCCCATATGTTTGTGTTATTTTAGTGTGAATATTGATATTGTCCTTGTTGAGTTTTGATTCCAAAAACCATTTTTTAAAAGTAAACTCTCGATTTTATCGAGCCATTTTTGACCATGTAAGTCGGTCGCCTAGTGCACCGCCATCGACCTTGATCGCATCACTTCAAACATCTTTACAAACAATAAACCTTGATCCAATGTCAAGTGGTTCCTTTTTCTCATAAAAATCCAAAATACAATAAAATATACGATTAGAATTATGCACCATGAACTTTAAAGTGGTGGAGAAGGAATGAGAATGGAATCCTATTACACTCATTCTGAATGCTTTGAATACAAGGCGCTCGACTTGGTTATTCGAGACATTCATCTCTATCCAAAGTCTTTTGTATAATCCTAGTCAAGAATAAATTCTTCCCTAAAAAACCTAAAAACAATATCAACTCATCAAACTTCTTTTGCCTTAGGGCGTCAATCCGAAAACCCTTTTTCAAGGTATAAAATCAACCAATACACAATTATTTCTTAAGTGGCCGAACTACGGCTGCTCTGATTTCTCACACATGTTGAGAATACGTAGGCATAGGATTGCGATGATCCTAGCGAGCACACTTTTCTTTCTTTCCCACCTTTAGTCATCCATAACTTTTAACCCAAGGACATGTTACGTCCGTTCTACCGCAAACAGGTAACGCATAAGACTCCACTAGCGAGCTGCAAATACACCTAACTGCTAGAATGCGCATGATAGCATCGTCCACCCAAACATCCTGTTTTCCACCGTAGTCCCATGAACTACGAATGCTCTGATTCTTCACTTCATACAAGCGAATATACATAGGCATAAGGGCCCCAATCCTTGGCGAGCACTCTAATAAACACCAACCCCCTCTTTCTTTAAACAAGCAAACTTTTAGAATAAAACACCCATTCACGCCAAACAACCTAGGAGGTTCCCATCGAGTACGATGGATGCGAGGGGGTGCTAATACATTCCCCTCGCATAACCAACTCCCGAATCCTAAGACTTGGTTGCAATGACCATGCTCTTTTCCCAAAGGTTTTATCGATATTTCCCTTTCCCTCCGTGGAATAAATAAAATCCGGTGGCGACTCTGTGTCATTTTTCGCGTAGCGACAACGGCAAAGTCAGATGATATTGAGTTCTGATGGAGAAGTCAGATGTTTTTACAGATGAGTTCTGACAGCGAGGTCAAATACTTTTTACCGACTTGATGTCGAGGCCTGACAGCGAGGTCAGATGCTTTTACCGACTTGATGCCGAGGCATGGCGGCGAAGTTAGATGCTTTTACCAACTTGATGTTGATAACTGACGGCGAGGTCAGATGTTCTTACCGACTTGACGTCGATGTTTCCTATTTGGTAATGAGTTAGCTCATTGTCCTTGCAACCATCAGATACAGTTATTTCCGGGGACTTTATTCCAGTGAACAAGTTTATTTTGTTACTGTTTCTTTTTTGCAGCTGTCAAATTTCCAGGTTCTTTGGTATTCAACCGTCTTTTACCCTTGAATGTTTGAAAGCCATTCGCTTTTCAACCCTTCAGGTCCAAGCCGTTTGAATAGGGGCAGTTGTTGTACCCCAAAGTTTGACCAACCGTTTCTCGCAATTTAACTTGTGTTTCGTTTCATTTGCATTTGCATATCATTTATCGCATACTGTGCATTTTGTCAGTCAGGACGAATTATCGGGATTACAGCCCATTCTCTTGCGTTTCAGGCGATTCAAACCAGTTTAAATAAGGAGATTTATTTCGAAATCAAGCGGAGATTGCTCTTTCTATTGGTCCAGCCCGTGCTGGTATTTTCGGTGACATTTCGGTGCTCGCCCGTTTTTCGCTGCATTTTTTTCTATTTTGTGCTTTATTTTCTTGTATAGGTTTATTAAATTAGGATTTAGACTTTATTATTATTTTCAATAGTTTTAGATTTTTTTTAGAGTTAGTATAATATTAAAATTAGATTTAAATAGGTTTTTAATATAGAATTTTATTATTTTTGTTTTAGTAGAAAAAATAGATTTTTAATTGGTTTTAGAAAATAGTTATTAGATTTTTATTAATTTAGATTAGTTATTTTCTTAATTAGGATTTTGAATATTAGAATTTTCTTTTAAAAGTTATTTTCATTTATTATTTATTTAGACTAGATTTTATTAATTAGGGTCTAATTATTTAGAATTAATTAAGTTAGTTTGTTAGAATTTTAATTAATTAGTTATTTAAGTTTAGAATATTTAATTAGGTTTTATTATTTTAAAATAGGATGAAGTTAATTTTTATTTATTTAATCATTATTGTTGCACCCTAAAATTTGCTCAACCTACTTCACTTGGTTTATGTTTCAATTGCATTGTCATTTGCATAAAAAAGTCATGTACATAGTCCATTCATCTGCATAACATACCATAGCAAGTCATCCAACAAGGGACCAAGTACTATTCTTATCTCTATGAGCTTATCAAGAGGTTCTTATTCAAATTCAAGCCTATCCAAGTCATCAGAAAGAAATTGAAATCTGAGAAGTCAGTGGATCAAGCAGTGGGTCTCTCTCCTATCTTGAGTGTATTTGAAGATCATCAAAGAAGTTCTGAGCTGTGAATTGAACATGGAGGGTATATAGACATCATGGAAGACCTAGAGAGTCATTTTGAAAGTGAGAGAAGTCATTGATGTGAATCACAAGAGTTGCAGTTGAAGACAGTCAACTAGGGTTTCATCTGGGTCAACCCTGGGTCAACCCTAGGTCAAATGATTGATTGAAAGGCATCAAGGTCTATTTGAAAGATGTGGGGTTCATCATTTGACATGTAGATATGGATGTGGTGTTGTGCCAAGGAGGAATCAAGAGAAATCAAGAAGAAGAGAGGTTTCTAAATTAGGGTTTCTGTGTAAAATCCCCTAGTTTAGGTCAAACTTCCAAGCAAGATAATTCAAAATGCAAGCTTCAAATGGATCCTTGGCCAACATGGAACTTGTAGAGGGTCTCAAGACCTTTAATTTGAGTGGTGGAATACATCAAGGAGATTTATAGAACTCAAGTTATGGTTCTTGCAAGTTATAGGTCATTTGAGGCATCTGAAATTTTGTCTGTGAAAGTTACTTGTCTTCCAAGCAACTTTTTCCCCTCAAGGAGGTTTCAAATGGATTTCTGGTCAACATGAGAGTTGTTCCTCATTATTTTAGTTTTCTAGAAAGGTATGGTATGCCTTCATCTGATTTGTGGAACTCTACTTATGACCTTGGCAAGCAAAGGGTATTTTGGTCATTTGAGAATTACAGGTCATTCCAAGCATATGCCTAAAACTCATACAAGGAAGCTTCAAATGAAAAACTTCACAACATCAAAGTTGTTAAAAATGACATTTTGAGTCTAGAAAAGTGGTCATAGAAGTTGGAAAATGCTCATAGCTCATGATTGCAAATTTGGTCAATTAAAAGGTGAATTTAATGAATAAAAGTGACCTAAAAATGAGATTTTTCATAACATGTCCAAATGGGATGAAATTATAGGTCATTTTGATTGGAAAGAATGTTTTGAGACCATTGGCAATAGTGGATTTTTGAGTTTAGTTCAAAGTTTGAGAGATATCATTGGTTGCTTATGTATGAAGTTACACATGCCAAAACACAAGGGATTTGTGCACAAGAAAGTTCCAGCAACTTCTAGATGGTTCCATGAGCATCTATATATTGAGTAGAGTGGATCCAATCATTGGTTGGTGATTCATTTTGGCTGAAAACTCATAGTTACATCTCATTCCTCAATTTTGCAAATTATACAAAAACTCTATCAAATCTTCATCATTCTTCAAAATTCTTGATCCTATCATCATTTACATTCATCATAGAGCAAGTTTCCATCAAGATCTGGTTGAATTGAAGCAGAATTCGTGTGCTACCAACTTCATCATCCAAAGTGCAAGAAGAATTCAATTGCAAGATCAAGAGCATTTGAGCAGGTGTTGCTGCATACAGAACCAAGATCCAAGTCCATTGATCAAGTCTAGAGCACTGCTAGCTGTGAATCCAAGAGCATCACTATCTGTTTTCAAGATTACACCAGGTTGGTATTTCCTTCGAATTAGCTTAAAATAGATAGCATGATAGAGAATCATTAGGTTAGAACTGTTAGGAATAGGTAGATGATCATTTTCAGTGAATTTGAGAGCATTTCATGAAGTTTACCATTGGAGCACGAATTCTGTTGAGACTTAGAACTTGATGATTAGGTGGTTAGAATCTTGAATTGTTAGTGATTATTGATCAGTGAAAGGTCAGGAAGAGATTAGTACACTTAGATTGTGGATTGGTGATGATGAAAATTCTGAGTAATTTTGAGGCAATGATCGTGTTTCATGTAAGAATGGATATCAATTGAAACCAATGCTATAGATGGATTCAGTGACGAATTTAGAGTGGTTTTGCTTTTTACACTTTTGAATTTGATGAAGAATTGAGCATGCACGAAGTGATGGAAGATGGTGATGAAGCTCGAGTTCCATGGCTGTTTTCATACAAACCCTATACTAGAGGAAGACGAAGCTCCACAAGCGTTGGATTGAATAAGACTATGTTGACTGAGAATTTGATTGCACGGCCACGATTCAAAGCTGAGTTTGGAGGGAGGCTGGGTGCCTTAAGCGCACCGTTTCACTTAAGTGCCCTTCGTGGGCTTAATGGATCAGAAGTGCTTTCCACACCCTCACACAAGGCCCAACCTCGATTTGAACTAATTTCTCCTGCTATTTGCACCAAGCGTGTTTCTTTTTCTTTTTGATTTTCTGAAGTAATTTTAAGCTGCATTGGGCCCAGGCGCGCTTTGCTACGCGCACCCCCAGTCTGGGCCCATCATCCATTTTTCAACTGAAATCATTATTAATTGCACCCCTAACCAACTTTATTTCATTTTAATTCCCTTTATTTTTCTTAATTGTTTGAAAAATCATAACAAATTGAAAATTCCATATTTTTGAGTGGTTGTTTTTGCATCTTTTTCTTATTTCTGTTAAGAAAATTGTCATGTAATAAAATTAGCATTTCATTTTATTTTTGCATTTTTAGTATATTTTTCTTTTAAATGGGTTTTAAGTGATGTTTAGTTTAATACTTGATCTTGTTGATTTTAGTTTAGCTAGATCCTTTTATATTTTGGACCCATTCTTTTTAGAGTACTTCATTTAGGACTTTAATTTTCATATGAGATTTAATTCATGATTTTAGGATTAAATGTTAGATGGTTTGTTTAGGTGTGATTAGGGGAATCAAAATTAGGGTTTAGATATAACATAGGTGTGAGAAATCATTTCTTTTAGGAGTTGTAGTTTGAATTTTGGGGTATGGGACTATAGGGGTATTATGGGTAAGTAATAGATCCCTTAGAAAATGCTAGGAATTCCCCTATTATATTAATACTATTAGTATATTTCTTGTAATTGATTGATTGTGTGGTGTGCCCTCTCTAGGGTTATTTGTTTGACTGTGTGGGGTATTGGGCCTGTTTGGGGTTTGGGTTTGAGCTGAAGACTGTGCTGATGAAGCCCATTGAAGATTAAGAGGAATGAAGACCAATTTCCAGAGTTGATGAGGAGTATCTTGCTGGCAGCTGTTGAAGGTCATAGGATCTAGGAGTTAGGTAGAGCTCTAGAATAGCAACTTGATTCACAAACATGGAAGGTCTTGTTTACCTCCATCCCTCTCTATGATGCAGAGTCTCTCTAGGACACTCACCCCCTTCCTTTGGAAGGCTTGGTGACAGTGTCTAAGAGATAGAACTCTTGAGAGAAACTTTCCACATGTTGTTAACAGTCTGTTTGCCACCTTTGGTGGTCAACTAACTGTTTAACATCCCAATTCATTCTTTTGATTGGTTCCTCAGCTTGGAGAGTGAGACTTGAAGAAAAGCACTGAAGGATTGAAGATAGAGACCTTGCTTAGAGGCTGTGAAGATGAAGACTGATGCTTGCTTGAAGCCTGTAGATGTTTGAAGATGACTTGAAGACAGATATTCATAAAGCTTGCTGTGCAGAGCTGTTGTTTGCTGTTATTTTTGCTGTTTATAATTTTTGATGTTTTGTTTGAATTTCCCTGACTGTATTGTTTGCCATTTAATCTGTTAGGTTGAAAGCGAATCTTGTTCGCTTTTGCCTGTTGTTTTCTAGGTTCGAGGTTGAGTGGGACTCCCTTGCCTCGCTTGTATTGTTGCATTCGTGCATATTTTACTGCTTCATTGTATATGTTGTTGTTTCTGTTTCCGTTTATCCCTTAGGATCTTTGTTTCTCTCTGCGCAAGAGAGGAGCATGATAGACATTAGGTCTTAACCCATGCATGATAACATTAGGTTAGTTTGATTCCCTTTTCAACCGTAGGTTAGAGTTCTGTCTCTTCTTTCTCAAAACAAACAGAAAAACACAATAAATATTCCAAACACGATAAAAGACACTTCTTCCGTAAAAGAATGTGAACTCATCAAAACGCCATTTTTATCCGCTTGGACCAGTAATCTGAAAAACCCTTTTTAGAAGGAGATAAAAGCAATCAAAACAGATTTGTATCGTACGTGGCCCGAACTACGTTTGCTCTGATCTTTCATGCTATATGAAAGTACGTAGGCATAGGATGCGATATCCTAGCGAGCAACCTTCCCCTCCTTTCCCGTAGGTAGGCGAACTACGTTGACTCTGATTTCTCGTTCCAGACGGGAATACGGAGGCATAAAGTGTGATACTTTGCCGAGTCATTTTATTTTCTTTTAACCCCAGACCCTTAGTGTAGATAGAATAACAATCCGTACCAGAAAACAAGCGTGGATCCCGTCGAGTACGACGGACGTGAGGGGTGCTAATACCTTCCCCTTGCGTAACCGACTCCCGAATCCAGGTTTTGGTTACGATGACCATTCCTTTCCCCGTTTTGCGGTAGGTTTACCTCGAGCGTTTCCTTTCCCCTCCTTTGGGATAAATAACGCACGGTGGCGACTCTTCTGTTCAGTCGGCGCCGATTTTCGCAGTAGCGACAATTATCAGCTTTTTTTAATTCAACATCAGCATATTCCATAATTAACCTTTTAATCAAGCTTTTCATTAATTAATTAAGTCAGCATCTTTAATCATTCAGTCACTAGTCAGCAGGCCACATGTCACATTCCTATAAATAGGGTCACTATTCATTGTCCCCCTCCTTGGGGACTAAAACCCAAACCCTAGGTCATCCACCCCTTCATTGAGCCACTGGAACCCTAACCCTAGGTCAGTCGCCCCTTCCTAAAACCCTAGAAACCCTTCGCCGGCAAAATCAACCCACCGTCCCCGCCGGGAAACTCATGAACCCGCCGGAAAACTCATCTGTGTTCATGCAATATTCATCACGTTCATACAACATTCGCCAGATTTCTTCATATCTTTATTATGTTCATCCATTTTTTCCAACAACTTCATCAATGTTCATCACCCTTTCCAGATTTCATCATCAATTTTAATCACATTCAAACACTTTTTCCAGATTTTCCATGAACAAGCACTCAGACCTTCATACGAACTTCATCATTTCCTCAAACACGTTCATCAATCTTCAACAAGAAATTCAGATCTTCATCATAAACTTTAACATAATCATCACCATGAACAAATTTCCAGATCTACAATCAACCTCACAACAGTCATACCCAGAAAACTCCAGATCTTCACTCAACCTTCTTAATCCACAAAACATCTCCTTTTTCCTTATTCTTTCAGTCTCCATTTCACCTTCAAACAAACAGTAACCCAAAAAATCATCTGAAACTTCATCATCCTCGTCTTCTCACAACCCAGATTCACGCATCAACAGAAACACCTTCGAAGAGCCCGGTAACGAACCGAACATCAAAGCCTCCTTCACAAATCTGATTTCTCACCTTCCAACCCACCTCCATCCTGTTCATCATCCCTTCTGTTTTCTTCCAAAACCTAAATCAACATTCTTCCTTCAAACCCTGTTTCAATCACCACAACCGTTCACTCAACTCAAACCTTCAAAAACCATAACCCAGAACTCGCCATGAACAAAACTAATCCCACCTCTGCGACCCATTTCAAACGAACCAACAACCCTCTGTTAAACAAACTTCAAACGGCAACCAAGAAGCCACACTTTCATTGAACCTACCCTCCGTTAAACAACCTTCAAACGGAAACCAAGAAACCACCCTTTCATTGAACCTTCAGACTCAGAAACCCAAATCATCTTCGAACAGATTGAAACTCACAAGTACAAACGGAAGAAAATGAGGTTGATGATAAACAAAAAATCTGGAGAGGGTTTGCTTTTGAGTTTGATTCATGGAGTTGATGATCTGTTGAGAGCGAGTGTAGAGAGTCTGAGCTGAGAGAGTGAGAGTGGGGAACAGTGAACAGAAAGATAGTGAAGATCGAAGCAGAAAAGCAGAGAGAGACTGACGGACCAAAAACGACGCAGCTAGCGTTGGAATGAAGGGAGGAAGACGAAGCTTCATGGATTTTCTTGGACGGGTTAGTGGGCCTTCGTGGCCCATTCTTTTATTTGGATTCATAACCATATTCATTATGCACCCCCTCTGTTGTTGACTATTGTTTGTTACTGATTGTGGGCTCAAAAGCCCAACTGAGTTTTCAGGCTACGAACCCCTAACACTGTTGTTACACCCCCCCTGTTCTTTATTTCTTTGTGGATTTTATTTTTGTAAATACTTTTTGTATTTTCTTTTGAATATATGTTATTACTTTTTACTGTTTTCTTTTAGGAAATTATTTTTTTCTTTTAGATATTATTTTATATTTTATAATTTAGTTTCTAAAAACAGTTTCTATATATTTTGTAAATATTAGTTTTAGTTTTTATATATTTTACTTTAAACTTTTCTTTAGAATATTGTGTATATTATATTTATTTTGGAGTCTATATATATTATTTTTATATTTATTTTTTTTAACATTTCTATATTATATTTCTTCTAAGACTTTAGAGTTATTTATATTAGAAGTTAAGCTTTTCATTTTAGAGGTTTTTCCATTTCTCTTTTGTTATTGGGCATTTTGTCCCATTTTCTATTTTTGTCGATTAAGAGATTTCCTCGATTCTCCGTCAAATTATTGATGAGAAATGAAGGATCTGAGACCGACCTTTTTCTCCTCTTTCTCACTTTTCGACTTTATGTCATTTCATCTGTTTTTGGCCGATGACGACATGTCTGTAATTCATTACCAGTCAAATTATTGATGAATAATGTTGGATCCGAGACCACTTCTTTCTCTCCTCATTTCTCTTCACATTTCAATTTTATTTTGACTTTTGGTGATCGATGAAGTCTTGTAAGACGAGATCCCACTGTTTTTGGTCTGTGCGACACGATTCAATTGGAGAATGACCCTTAATGTCATTTCTCTATCTTGTCCATAGCACGAATATTAATACGCGACCTCCTATAGCTTGACTTCCTTATAAGTCGAGTTTCGACGATCCAGCGTCACATTGGTCCTGATTCAAAGCATTATCAAGGACCAAAAGAGGAGAAGATTGGAATGGAGCTTGCGCACAAGGTCAAGGGTCAACGGAACCACTCCGTTCGGTAACATCTTTTTAATTCAAGTCTTTTAATCAGACGTCGAGCGTTGTGAGTTCTAAGCAATAGATACGTGGGAAATGATGAGTGGGGGGCCTCGTCTCATTCGTCTAGAGTGTTTAATGTATACCCTTTGGGCAATATGCGACACATTCGCTCCTACGCCTTAGGTTCTAGCGTGTGTGTCCCGAGTTCCTTCCCGTTTAGGCGTGTTAGGCCTGCTTCCTCTTTTCTCTCGCCCCCGTGCGACCGAGAATCCTTTCTCTCACATCCTGGCGATTGAGACCTCCCCTTTTCTCTCGCATCCTGGCGATTGAGATCCCCTCTTTTGCCCCCGTGCAATCGAGACCCCCCTTTTTTCTCTCGCCTTCGTGCGATCGAGACCGTTTTCCGTAGTTAGCTGAACTACAGCTGCTCTGATTTCTCATGCCAGATGAGAATATATAGGCACAAGACGGTGATGTCTTGACGAGCACCCTTTCCCATTTTCCGTAGTTGGCCGAACTATGGCTGCTCTGATCTCTCATATCTGTTGAGAGTACGTAGGCATAGGATTGCGATAATCCTAGCGAGCACTTTTCCTTTTTTTCCCTTTAGGTAACTCGTATCTTTTAATCAATGACATACTATGTTCGTTCTACTGCAAACAGGTAATGCCTAATTCTCCAATGGCCGAGCAGCAATACACCTAACTGCTAGAATGTGTGCGCTAGTATCGTCTACCCTTTCTCTCGTCCGCATACGATTGAGAACACCCCGTCTACCCGTAGTTAGCCTGAACTACGTTTTGCTCTGATTTCTCGTACCAGACGAGAATACGTAGGCACAAGACACAAGGTCTTGGTGAGCAATCCCCCCCCCCCCCCCGTAGTTTCCTGAACTACGTTGACGCTGACTTTCCCATTGCACGAAGGAATACGTAGGCATAGAGAGGCGATGCTCTATCGAGTCAGTTCTTTCCGTTTATCATTAGCAGCCGTAGATAGTTTATTTTTCACCTATAGACCAGACAACAAGCGTGGATATCGTCGAGTACGACGGACGTAGGGGTGCTAATACCTTCCCCTTGCGTAACCAACTCCCGAACCCGAGATTTGGTTGCGATGACCTGTCTTATTCCCTTTTCGTAGGTTTTCTCTGATCGTTTCCTTTCCCTCTCTTTGGGATAAATAACGAACGGTGACGACTCTTCTGTCATTGCCGACCCCTCTTTGCAGCGATGCGACAGCTGGCGACTCTACTGGGGACTTCTTTTGCAGTCTCGCCTTGTTTTGTTTCCTGGCTGTCTGGGCTCCCCAACAGCTGGCGACTCTGCTGGGGACCTCTTCCCATCCCCTATGCGAGTCAATCCTAGCGTTTGTTTGCTTGTCTTTGGGTGTGTATATATTTTGTATGTTGTATTTTGTATATTGTTGTATTTACATTTTCCGCACTTTATTATCTGTTATTGTGGTGTTGTTAAGTGGTTGTTCCTTTGAGAGATAAGCCAAAACTTAGGCTTGAGGATACACATAGAATTAGAGCGGAAAGTAGTGACGGACCTGTATGTTTTAGCATGCATTAGTCCCCACGAAATTCGCGTTCAGACGAGGTTTTCTTTTGAAGACATCCTATCCTGTACATTAGTCGGGAGGGTGTGTTGGATCAGGAAACTGTCGACTCTAGAGACCAATCACTTGGGAGTCAGCTAAGTGTGGCCGCTTCGTTAGACTATGATGCCAAACCAGAAATGGTGAACGTATCATTGTTTCTCGAAAGTCTGTGACGTTGACGACCGCATAGGATGCCGAATCTTATCAGAGATAGGTCCACACCTGTGAGTGAGGGGTTTTTTGCAGGAAAACTTGACCTCCAGCCAACCCGGTATTCTGGTTTTCTCTTCAGAGCGGACTTTTGAACTTACTCAGTCAGCAGTGCAGCAGTCTTTTTTTTCCAGAGCTTTGTGGGTGTTGTGATCCCGTGTTTGTTGCATCTTGCATTGTATTTGCATAAGCATCTCTGCATCATTTTTGCATATCATTCTCCAGCTGGCCAGAGCTCTTATCCTGCCTTTGTTTTGATTAAGAAGGTGATTCCCTGGTGTTTGTTCTGAACAAGTGGTGATTGCTGGAAGACGACCAAGTGGTTGAAGCAGAATCAAGCAATGTCAAGAAGTGAAGTCAGGTTGGAAGTTGTTGGTAGCTATGTCAGGGGACGACCTCCAGAATGTTGATAGCCTGTCAAGTTTTACTGTGATGACCAACCCTACATATGGTTCTCTGCCTGATGAAGATTCTCCGCAAGTGAACAACCTTACTGAAGCTCAGCCTGTGCAGCCCTCTGTTGAAGATCAAGATCCACATGAACAGTTTGTTGTCCGAAGTGAACATCATTATTCTCCTGATACTATAGATAGCCATGATGTTGCTCTCTCTGTGTCGAATTCCAGAAGACAGGTCCCGATAATGAAGACTAAGGACCCAAGAGCTCTTGAGTATGCTAAAAGGTTTCATGCGTTGGATGAAAAACTCAAGGCCTTGGAATTTAAAGATATTGTTGGTCTCAACGCTTCAGACATGTGTCTGGTTCCCGGCCTAGTGTTACCCCCGAATTTCAAGGCGCCGAGGTTCGAGAAGTACAAAGGAGATAGCTGCCCGAGGCAACATTTGGTGATGTTCTGCAGAAGAATGACTTCGTTTGTGCACAACGATAACTTGATGATTCACTGTTTTCAGGACAGTTTGATTGGGGCATCTCTGAGTTGGTATATGCAGTTGGAGAGTAGTCAGATTCGATCATGGATGGACTTAGGCAAGGCTTTTCTGAAACAATATGAATATAATCTTGACATGGCTCCCAGTCGCATGCAGTTGCAAAGCTTGTCTCAAGAGAACAATGAACCCTTCAGGAGGTATGCTCAGAGATGGAGAGAATTTGCTTCCAAAGTGCAACCGCTGCTTCTAGACCAAGAGTTGGCAGATATGTTCATAAACTCCTTGCAGAGCCCATACTTTGAAAGGATGATTGGAATTGCACCAAATTTCTCTGAGCTGGTCATAGCAGGAGAACGCATTGAGAATGGCATAAAGATTGGAAAAATTCAACATGTCTCGGGCAGTCGGGCCAGTGAATCTGAATCCCTCAGTAATTCTCAAGAGGAAGAAGAGAATGTGATGAATACAGTCATGGCAGATGTTGAGTATTCTCAGGGTGAATCGATGAAATCTGTTGGTTCTTTATCTTCTTAGTGGTCAGTATCTTCTATGTCTCGTTATTCTGGACAGACAATTGTGCCTAGGGCACCACATCAGAAACCTTGGGTCGCTCCTTATGCAAATCAACGAGCCCATGGCCGAGGTTACGCGAGGTCTTGGCGAGCAATCCTCCCCGTAGTTTCCCGAACTGCGTTGACTCTAACTTTCCCGTTGCATGAGGGAATGCGTAGGCATAGAGCGGCGATGCTCTATCGAGTTAGTTCTTTTCATTTAGAATTAGCAGCCATAGATAGTTTATTTTTCACCCATAGACTAGACAACAAGCGTGGATCCCGTCGAGTACGACAGACGTGAGGGGTGCTAATACCTTCCCCTTGCGTAACCGACTTCCGAACCCGAGATTTGGTTACAAAGACCTGTCTTATTCCCTTTTCGTAGGTTTTCCTTGATCGTTTCCTTTCCCTCTCTTTGGGATAAATAACAAACGGTTGCGACTCTTCTGTCATTGTCGGCCCCTCTTCGCAGCGATGCGACACGTACACTAACCATTATTCAAAAAATTAAAAAAAATATATGAAGTTACTTTGATTTTGTTCCCTCAGTCTAGGTTACTTCAAAGATGAATCAGGATTCAGGTAAGGTATCAAGTCTTGTGTATGGGCAATGAGGATAAGAGTTCCTCTAGTTATGACCTAATCTGGGTCAGGCAAGATTGGTTCACTTTTGGTATCAAGATTTTGTTCAATTTTAAAGTGAACATTCAGAGTGCGGGAATTGATATGGAGGGTGTATCAATAATATTTGGGGTTCATTCAAGAGTTCAAAGATTCATAAACGTATCATTTCATCATTACAGCACTTTCTTACCTTTCTTGTTATTTAAGCCCATTACAAACTAAAGTCCATTTATAAAAATTACAAAAAAAATCTCATTATACAAAGATCCAATTGTCCATAAGTCTAGGCCCAACACCATTTTCTTTTATAACCAAAATTCTAAAAAAATATACAAAATAAAAGCCCATTGTCAAATCCCATTTCCATATTGGTTTCAAGGCCCATATCATTGTCTTCGGCCCATTACACCAAGATCCATACATTACAAGAATTTAATCAATACAAGGCCTATCTTCAAAACAATTTACAAAAAAAAGAAAGAAAAAAAAGATTTCAACCACATGTCATTTCAAACACCATTCTCTCTTCTTTTGAAGGTGTATGGGCTAATCTTGCCGGAAGAATCATGATCTCCCCAGCTAGAAACAGTTTGTGTATGATTTAATGTTATTTGAGTTTTCACATTTTATGGCTCTTGTTTGATAACGATGCATTGCTTGTAGTTAGACTGTGGCTATTCAATGTGCTAACAAGAATACTATAAAGACACTCGAGGTCGAGTTTTGTGTTCGCCGACCATGTGGCAGGTCACCAATTACACGCAGAAAAATAAATTGAGTGAGAATAAATGTGGTTACCGAGATAGATGTACCACCATCATGCACTACATAACCTTGCCAAATATTCTACAACATAACCCATACCATAAAATTAGTGCATGAACCAAAAGCCACAACAACATGAGATGTAATTGACCCCATGCAAGCCAATCCATGACACCATCATGCACAACATACCCTGCCCCACAACTTTCCATACAACCTCAATAATACACAAAATACAAATCAATGAAAACCTCATAGTTTGGCAGTGGTAATGATTCCCTAGTTTCTTACGGGCCGGATTACGTATTTTCTTGAAAAAGGTGTTATTTGTGAGGAATGGAAAAGTTGCAGCAACTGAACGTTTTTTGCACCAGACTGTCAAAACGGGGGTGATGTCAAGGAGCGTTTCAAAGAGGCCCTTGGATCACATGGTGTCAAGAATCGATTTCCTGAAGACCGTGGATTTATTGCTGCCATATGAAACATCCCTCACAAGATCTGTACCTGCAAAGCGACAAAAGACGATAGCAATTAGAATGGCCCACACGATGCAAACCTTGCGCAAAAAGAACCTTCAACAAACCTGTGTATTCCAAACAGACCCCACTATAGCAGAAACGTACAATGCTCACAAAATTGTCACACCAAAACGCACCACATGAAAACCGCAACAACAACACCACATTACCAGCTCATCATTTTCCTCCTTGGATTCCCTGTTTCACCCCTCAAACTTATCCTATAAAACCTATTTCTTTCACGAGTGGACGGGGGGATAAGAAACGAAAACGCAACACCTCCTAAAAAACCTTCATCATTTCACTCTCCCCTTTTCAAAAAAATCTCACTCAAACCATAACTTTTGATCTTCAACCTTCGTCGCTCGTCTGCATCAACAACCTACAATTACTCTTCAACAAAAACACTCAAACCCAAACGGAAAAATAGAGAGAGACATGAAGAAGAGGAGATTTGAGAATCTAGATCGGAAAAAAAAATGGAGAAGGAGATGAAATTTTAGAACCAGATCTAGAACTGAGGGTGGATGTAGAAGAAGAGACATTGTTGAGAAGCACCAACCTGAAATGAATGAACGAACTTGAAAGTTAATTCCAATTTCAACGAAAACGAGACGGATTGATTTGCGCAACTTGAAAGTTGGTTTTAGGATGAGGTCATGCGAGTAAATGTTGATGATGTTGTTTTGTTCAAGCCTGGCGCTTGCACTTCAAACGTTTGTAGATTCTGAAAGAATGGAAAAAAGGATTTGATGATGTTTCAAACGCCAAACTTTTTTTTAATCGTGTCCTTTTTTTATGTTTGGTATCCAAGTGTTTTTTGATGGGCCTATGAGCCCGTCTTCTTTTTTTCCCCTTTTTCTTCTTTTTTTTGACGTGTGGTTTTTGGGTGATGGGCCTAAAAGCCCATATGACCTCACTCTCTTCATACCCCCTCTTTTGACTCACAAATCCCTTTTTTTTTATGAGATTTTCTTTTATTAGAAAGTTTTGATAAATTACATTACTAAATAGTTTAGAATTTATTTTTAATATTATTAAAGCACTTTCAATTTTATTATTTTTACCTGAATTTTATCTTGGATTTTGTTTCCGATTTCATCTAGGGTCGATGAAGAGACCTCAAATTATTATCAGTCAAATTATTGATAGATAGTAATTAGTCCGAGACCACCCATTTTTTTCACTTTTCATTTTCTTCCTCATTCTCGATTATATTACATTTTTCGAATTGATGAAGTCTTTTGATCCATGAACGTTAGTTTTTGAGGTTGCTAAACCTTCATTATTTCAAATCTGTAGAAAATGATCATTTGGATCATGTTTCTATACTTTGGGATCGTGAGAGGTTACTCTCGATTAACTAACATAGGGTTTGTGATTACGATGAGATTTAACCTTACTTCTAATTTCATCTTTATTTTATTTTATTTTATTGGTCAATGAAGTCTTTACATTCGTAAATGTCGACTTATCGAAGTCGATAATCTTCATTATTTCAAATATGTAGAAAATGATCATTTGATCATTTTTCTATACTTTGGGATCGTGAGAGATTACCATCGATTAATCGACACAAGTTTATGATTAAGATGAGATCCCACTCTTTTGGCCCGCGAGACACGATTAAATCGGAGAATGATCTTCAATCATTAATTCTTGATTTTAATTTTTTTCAATATACTATTGCTTTACTTTTCAGTCAAATATACCCTCGATTGAATTTCAGTCACTATATCACTATTTATATATTCTTGCACATATTATTTGATTATATTATTGTTGATATTATCTTGCTCATCTTATCATCATTGTCCATATTTCATTATAACATATTATTCATATATTGTTCATCTAACCCACTCTTTGTTTATCTCATTCAAAAAACACCAAAAAAACATCATAAAACTATTAAAACCCTAAAAATGTTTAACTGGTGCACTGTTGATCATTATCTTCGGTGTTGGAATCTAGACGATGTACTTAAACCCTAGTTTAGATGTTTTTGTCCGAATTCTCGTTCTTTGTTTAGTTTAGGACACCTCGCGCACACACGGCTTTCTCTTAGGCTACTTGACAATGAGACCATTTATTTCTCGTAATCTCGTGTACTTTATATGTATCCCTATCCCATTACAGTGTAATAGCTCAGTTCCTCTCATGCTTGCTTTCTACTTGTTAAGAAAGATAAAAATGAACTAGGCTAGAACACACTTTCAAAGCAAATAATAAATGAGGCTTGATCCAACGTCAAGTCATTTTTCAAACTCATTTCAAATTGGATCACCTTAGGGTCTCTCCTTCTCATTTCACCCCTCTTCCATCAAACCTACCTTAACCTTGTATGTATTCAACCCTCGTAAGTCGATTGCTTCGCGCATCGCCATCAACCTACCCCGATCTGTTCACTACCCTTTCTTTTCTAAGCTTTCCTCTATTGAATCTAAAAACCTTGGTCTCGTACCAAGTGCATTTTCAAACTCTTTTCCTAATAAACTTGGATGGTTGTAGAGTGGTTAAGCGAAAACCTTCTTCTATCCCGAGTGCTTGACACTTGTCGCAACTGCGAAAAGGGACTGGCAAACTAGGCAGAAGAGTCGCCACCGAGCGTTATTTATCCCAAAGAGAGGGAAATGAAACGATCGAAGAAAACCTAAGAGAAAGGGAAAGACAAGGTCATCGCAACCAAATCTTGGGTTCGGGAGTCGATTACGCAAGGAGAAGGTATGAGCACCCCTCACGTCCGTTGTACTCAACAAGATCCACGTTTGTTGTCTAATATATGGGTGAAAACTATTTAAAAGCTACTGCTAAACGGAGGGGAGAGACAGAACAGACTTGATAGGACATTGTTTCCCTATGCCTATGTATTCCCTTGTGCAATGGGAAAGTCAGAGTCAACGTAGTTCAGGAAATTACAGGTGAAGGGGGGAAAGGTTGCTCGCCAAGACATCGTCGTCTTGTGTCTACATATCCTCATCTGGTATGAGAAATCAGAGCAAATGTAGTTTGGGCTAAGATGACCACTAGTTGGTGTTTTTTATAAGTAATGTTAAGTTTCAATTTCAGCAGTTAGGGACGATGCCTGTTTGCGGTAGAACGGAAATGTAACATACTCTTTCTAAAAATTAGGTTTAAAACAGTCCCAAAGGATGAAAAGGTTTGAATTTTGTTTGTGTTTTTTATAAGAAGAAATGAATTGAGTTATTTTGTAACTCATGTTGCACTAAAGACTATGACATAAGAGCGAATGCGTCACATATCGCCCAAAGGGCATACGCTAAACACTCTAGACAATGTGGGAGGAGGCCCCCCACTCA
This sequence comes from Lathyrus sativus, assembly GCA_963859935.3. Classification (NCBI taxonomy): domain Eukaryota; kingdom Viridiplantae; phylum Streptophyta; class Magnoliopsida; order Fabales; family Fabaceae; genus Lathyrus; species Lathyrus sativus. Next base: position 600,819,128 of record OZ012735.1, on the reverse strand, counting down.
TCACTCCTTATGTACTTAAGGCACGTAGCGTACAACAATTGTTATCCTTTATTAAATGTCTTAAGAAGTTCTGAGATGAGAAGAAAAGACACAAGACTCTAAAGGGAACTTATAAACCCTAATGTTGTCATGCAAGATGGTCCTAAAGTTGGGATTAAAAAGGGAACTACCTAATGTTTTCATGAAAAGGATTGAAAGCCTAATCTCTCTCCTACTCCCATCTTAAATAGAGGGACTAGGAATCCTAAGGGATCATGGTAAAAAGCACAAGTAAACACCAACATAATCAATCATAGATGAAAAATGAAATGAAAGACTTAAACAAGTCTTGAAAGATGAAGAGAGATATGAGATGCAAACACAAATGCAAACACAAATACAAATATGAAACAATGCAACAAACACAAACCATAAAGATAGAAGACTTAAACAAGTCCAAATAAAATGAGATGAAATGGGAGAAGTGAACTTCTACAACCAAGTACCATCAATCATCACCAAACAAGAAAGAAAGGTGTTACACAAAGCACAAACAAAGAATTGAGGTAGGAAAGAGTGTGGGGGCAGAAACCACATCTTAATCAACTCAACCAAACACTTACTTAAAGACTAAGCAAAGAAATGCAACAAAACAACTCAAAGGAGATGCAAGTGCTCATGACAAACTCAAAGTGGAACCATCATCACCAAATCATCATGAACAAGCACTTAACCACTAGGGGCAGGAGTGAAACACAAATGGAAGACCTCAAATTCAAAGTTAAAACAACAAGCAAAGACAAGCATGATCAAGTTCAATTAGAGGGCCAAAGTCCACCTAAACATCTCACACTTCAAACAAGTGGAAAGACATAATCCAAATGAAACTTTTGGTACAAGTTATACATACTATTGACCTCCAATCAAGCAAGGCAGCACCTCAAGCATGTTAACAAAAGTTAACAAGGCTTAAGAAGTTCTCAAGGTATCATTCATGATCATGTCCCAAAATCTAGGTCAAGATAGTATGCATCCACAAGGTTAAATCAACTTGAACTTGAGATATTCACCAAAAATAGAAGGATACTCCAATAAATTCCAAATAAAATACTCAAAGCAAGTTGATTCAATCACAAAACAGCAAGCAAAAGCTCAAGGCAAGAGTTCACTCAAAGCACCACCAATTAAATCCAAGAAGGCAAGGTGTTCCACTTATCGAGTGTTCATCGAGGGTCCACAAAAAAGGCAATGCAAAACAATTGAAACTTAATCATTAATACCTCAAATCAACCCTCAAAAATAACTCAATCCATCACCTAAGTCGGAGAGAAAATTTGGTCTTAGGGGATATTTGGATGAGGGTCAATGATCCATTTCAATTCAAGGTGTGCACCAAGAAACACTTTTAATCTTAAATTCCATTAAAATATTAAATAAAATGGAAAAAATAAAATAAAAGTATTGAAAAATCAAATAACATCTTGAAATAACAGAAACTAATTTTTTTTTAATTTTATGAAAAGCAAAACTATTTTAAAATAATTAAAATTGCAATAGCATAAAAAATAAAACAAAATAAAATAAGCAATGGAAGAGGGGTTCAGCCAACAATGTCAGAAAGAACTGAATCCTTCACAAATGCGCATACGGGCTCAAAATGTGGGGTGTCCAAAGCAAATTGACTAAGCCTAAAAACCAAAACTCAGCCAAGTTTAAGTGAAACGCAGCATTCCACTAAAACACATGGACTGCCAACACAGAGTCAACATGACACGCGCGCGAGTCAAAGCTCCACCTTAGCTTTCAACGCTGACCAAACCAGACGCCGAAGCTAGGGCTCCGATCGTCTTCTCCGGCAAGGCCACCGGAGTTCAGAGATCAAAACAACATAAAAATTGAAACCCCTTATACCAAACGAAAGCTCTTGCAGTGTAGAACATGAATTCAACTTCCATTTTTAAAAAAGGTTCGTGTAACCATGGTGAAATAAGTCACGAAAATTGAGTGTATAAACTGAAAACATTGCAAACAGTCATAAAAACAATGCAAACATTTCCTACAAGATGTAGGGCTTCAGATGCACCAATAATGACCCTAAGAGAGTGCCTAAAATGAGAGTTTCAACTTGTGAAATCTTACCAAACAGAGCTGCTCCGTTGGCCCTTGAAACTTGCTGAAAGCTCTGCTTTGAAGATGTTAAACCCCTCCTTGATCTTGTGTGATGATGATTTGAGCAAGGGTTTGAAAGAAATCTCCAGAAAATAGCCAATTCGAACAAGAGGAAATTTGTGAATTATTTGAGGGATTCTCCTCTCTCTCACGCAGTAAGCCTCTTCCCCTGCTTAGGGTTTCTATTTTTGCTTATATACGATGGGTCCATGCATCCCATGCAGGCCCATGTTGGCTGAATTGTTTGATTTCAAAATTTGCCCAAAAAAAAGTTCACTTGAAGCATACACACGAGTTTTCTATTCTCCCTTCCATTCATGGTCAGCAAATGGTCCATTTGGGGGTGTAGGAATGAATTCTGGAAGTTTGAGTCATTTAGAATGAGATTGTACCAAGTTTTGTGCCATGACTTTTTAAGGTATGAAACTTGAAAAAATGGCATGATACATGATTCCATGTTGGCTCAAAATAGGTAAAGGATATCAAGTCAATTATGTGATAGTGTTATGGTGTGAAAAACTCAAAAGTGACTTCAAATAATGACTTGTAATGGAAGAAACACCTACCATGTCCAAAAATCAAATTTTTACCTTCATTATGGTTCAAATGATCACACAATTAATTAAAAATCATGGAAAATGAACTCAAGATGATGTTAAGGCAATGTGACACAACTTTCATGTGGCACAAAATTGGATTAGAGGTCATAAAGTTCATGGAATTGGTCAAAGACCTAAAGTGAAGTTTCCAAAAATACCCTTGCCTTGTGAAGACCGTAACTTGAGCTCCACACATGATAATGAGGACTTCTAGGACTTTTTGGAAATCTAATACCATAAGGAACAACTTTCATGTTCACTTGAAAGTTAGGAGAAGCTTGGTTCCATGTGAAACATTCCTTGGAAGTGAGTTGACTTTGTGTACCTCAAAATTCTCTTCATCTGATGACACCAACTTGTTGACACCATAAATTGAGATGTAAAAACCCAATGAATGAGTTATTATACTCAAAATAAATCTTGAAATATGATGAACAAGTCTCATGTTTGTTGGAAAAGGAGATTGAACTTGTATCATAGTGAAAATTGTCCTTGAAGTTAAGCACTAAAAAAGGGGATTTTACACTGAAATCAACTGAAACCCTAATTTAATAACTTCTTGAACTCTTGAATCTTCTTGATTTGATCTCAACATGACATTATAGATGCTTCATGATGACTTCCCATGGCTTTCATGACCTAGAACCAAGTCTTGAACCCTCTCAAGTCCACAGTTGACTTTGAGTTGACCAGATGAAACCCTAACTTCTTATCCATTGACTAAGGCTCTTGCAGATGAATTGTGAGACCATATAGACTCCAAAGAGAACCTCAAGATGCACATTGAGCTTTTGAGCTATGTCTTATGCAAATGGGTAATCTCATGACCCTCTGATGATCCTCAAGATAGGAGGTGACACCCAAACACAAACCCCCTTCTCAAGGAGCTATGAGACTCAACTCTGATGATGGTGAATCCTTAATGACTGGAAAATGATGCCCTTGCTTGATCTTGAACAAGAAATCTTCTCTCTTGAATGATGAGTACAACATCTTTATCCCCTGTCTAGAACCAATGTTATGCAAATGCAAATGCTAAATGATATGAAACATAAGCCAAGTTAGAAAAAAAAAGGTTGGTTAAATTTTGGGGTGCAACAACACTACCTTTAGGGTTCACTGTCGTAAAGCACTTACCATTCAAGATTAAAACATCTTTAATAAGAGAATGAAGTTCTCTTTGTATTGAACTAAAGAGAGAGGATTGAGTGCAGACTTCCTCCACTCCGAGTATCAGGATACTCACTTTAGAGTGTGTGGTTTCGATACTCGTCTTTCAATACGAAGACGTGACTATATTCGCCACGCCATTTTCACCAAAAATATTTGAGATAAAGAATTGGGTACTATCTGAGGATCTATTTCAGCCTTAAAAATAACTTTCACAAATCAAATGTGACATCTTGCGTTGATGGCGAAAACTATCTCTTTTCAAAAGGATATGTCACGTCCGTTCTGCCGCAAATAGGTAACACCTAAGACTCCACAAGCGAGCTGCAATACACCTAACTGCTAGAATGTGCACACTAACATCATCCACAAAAATACCAGTAAAACTATAGGCTGAACTACGGCTACTCTGATTCTTCACTTATTTTAAGTGAAGATACGTAGGCATAAGGGCCCCAATCCTTGTCGAGCACTTTCTCGTCTTTTATCCGTAGTTCCCCAAACTAAGTGGACTCTGACTTTCTCATACCTGTTGAGAATACGTAGGCATAGGACCGTGAGGTCCTACCGAGTATTTCCCCCCTTTTATCTTCTCGTTTCCCTGTTTCCAACCTTTTTTCTTTCCCCTAGGAACATTCTTATATCAATATTTTTTAGTAAATATCTTCACGCGTAGACAAACAAATGGTTCCCATCGAGTACGATGGATGTGAGGGGTGCTAATACCTTCCCTTTGCATAACCGGCTTGCGAACCCTTTCTCTTGGTTGCAAGACCATCTTATCTGTTTTCTGTTGGGGTTTTCTTGATGTTTTCCTTTCCTCTTATGGGATAAATAAAGTTTGATGGTGACTCTTTTGTCTTTCCATTTTTGCCTCTCAGTCGTTGCATTTTCGAGTAGCGACAATTTGGCGACTCTGCTGGGGACTTCCTAGCAAGCCAAACCTAGTTTGTTTGCCGCATGTGTGATTTATTTGCTTTTATTATTTTATTATGTTGTGTTCCTCTTACCTGTTGGGTTTATTGGGGATGGTTTGTAAGAATAAAGGCTTTCTACTCGAGCTTTTCTAGTATACACTAAGTTAGAAGGTGATTTATTTATGATTTTCAAGACTTAGGACTCATTGAGTTGGTTTGTATTCCACCGCTCAGATGAGGCCCCTTTGGGATGATTATGTCTTACGAGTAGTCATAATGGTGTCTTTATTTTCGACCTGGGAGTCCGTGATTGTAAGAACCTTTTTAGAACCCAATTCCAAAAGTTACTAAAACATAACTCTGTGCTCATCCTTTGAAGGGATTACCGTCTTACAAATCGTCATTATGATGGAAAAATTTTGAGGGTTAGTGCATGGGTCCTTGTTTGAAAACTCTGGGAATTCCGTGTTATGAACCAATAGATCGCCCACCCGAGGTGACAGATATCTCGTTGCGTTACCTTGTAGGACCTATGACCTTGACCTTGTTGTTGTTCTGTGCTCATATGAATTCATAAAGTATTGCATTGCATAACATTCTTACATATCAAGGGATTTAAGAGACTGTGATTATCTCAAGTATTGCTGAACAATGACTGATCAAAGAAAAAAATCACAAACTCCTTGAAGTTCAGGGAACCGAAATTGGGAGTGATCCATGATCTTCTGATTGATGTGCCAAAAGCTGTCAAAATTAACTTCCAAGGAAAACATGGGAAACTACTTGATCTCCTCTATTATGGAGTGGACACTTGTGCTTTGTTTGCTATGGCTCAATTCTATGATGCACCGCTCAGATGCTTTACCTTCCAAAATTATCAGTTGGCCCCTACTCTTGAAGAATATTCTCACCTGTTGAATATCAAGATTAAGGACCAACCCATTTACACCGGTCTGGAAGAAGAACTGAAGCCTCTTGCCATTGCTTTTGCTCTCTATATGACTAAGGAAGAAGTTGAGGCTGGTCTAGCCAATAAGGGAGGTACTCAGGGATTTCCTTTGAAGTTTCTGCTTGACAAGGCCGTCTAGTACAAGAGAAATGAGAATTGGGAAAGATTTAGTGTTGTTGTTGCTTTGCTAATCTATGGGATTGTTCTTTTTCCCAATATAGACAATTTCATAGATATCACTGCCATCACTCTCTTTATGTAGAAGAATCGTATTCCTACCCTCCTTGTTGATACTTACCACTTCATTCATTGGAGGAGTGAGAAGAAGACAGGGATGGTCCAGTGCTGCTCTCATCTTTTGTTCAAATGGTATACCTCCCATTTGCCAAAGGAAGGACTGTTTGTGGAAAACAAAGAGAAGCTGAAATGGTCTAGACGCATTATGTCTCTAGTATCCGATGACATTGCTTGGTATTCCCATGAATACTACGACGTGGAGATTATTCTTAGCTGTGGATAATTTGGTAATGTGCCTCTGATTGGGAGAGCTGAATGCATTAACTACAACCCAGTTATGGCATTACGTTAATTGGGTTATGCTATGGAAGATGAGCCCGAAGCGGAGAAAATCCAAAGCTTTTTCTTGCTCTCCAAAATAGAAGATCCTGGATTTGTCTGGAAAATTGCTAAGGCATGAACCAAAGTCCATACAAAAGGAAGGAAAGAGCTGAAAGCAAAGAACTATGTGGTTAAAGAGCCATACAATAGATGGTTGTTAGCTAGAGTGGCTGAAAAGTTGTTACCATTTCCTCCAGAACCATCCATGCAAGAAAAACCTCATGCTCCCATTCACGTATCCATAGAAGAGTATGAGAAGCTAAAGTTAGTCATGAAAAGGTTGACCAAAGAAAACCAAGACCTTCAAGTTGAAATCCACCAAGCAGGTGTGGAGAATGGCCAATTCAAGAGGTAAATGGAGGTTGAGCAGGACCAAGTAGCTGAGAGCAGCAAAAAGTTGAAGCTAGAGACAGATCTAAGGGTCATGTATCAGAATGGCTTTGAAGGGGCTGATGCATCAGTAAAAACTCTCCGACAACGCTTGAAGGAAACCAAGGATTCTTGCGATAGAGTGTGGCATTTTTGTAAGCTAGCTTCTGCTGAAAAGAAGAAGACAAGGGAAAAACTTGAGGCTGACATTGATGATCTCGAAGAGTAATTGAGAAGTGCCTTGACTCTAGCTGAAGATGAACGACAACTCAAGGAAGAAGCGTTAAGAGCTTCATATGTAACTCCTAGCAATTGGAACAAAAAGTGCTTGGAGTTGGAGACGACTTAAGAAACAGCCACTTTGTGGAAGGATCGCTTTGACACTCTAAAAAGGGATAGTTCACAATGGCTCAAGAAAGAAGCTCAACTCAACAAACTGTTGGACACCCATGTGGATTCCCTTCGATATTATCAGCCGACTCTAGACATGTACTGTGCTAAGTATAATGGTGTTGCACCCTAAAATTTGCCTAACCTTTTTCTTTACCTAGCTTGTGTTTCATTGCATTCATTTTAGCATTATCATCTGCATTGCATTTACATGGGTGCAGGAGATCAAGAGGTATGACTACCAACAAGAGGCTACCAAGGTCATGAAGCTATTCAAGAGTCTTCATTCAAGTATTCAAGGGTTGATATCCTCATCAAAGAAGTCAAAGATCCTCAAAGAAGTGGCTAGACAATTATGTGCACATCTCCTAACTTGAGGGTTATGGGAACTCATCTGATGATGTTAAATCCATGGATATGGGTGTCAAGCATTGAGAGAGCTCATGAGATGGCTTGAGAGTCATTATGGAGCTTGGATAAGTCATTTTGCAAAGTATAAGAAGTTATAACCAAGATTGGTGCCACTAGGGTTTCATCTGGTTAACCCTAAGTCAACAAGTGAATTGAATGAGGTTGAGACCTAATTTCAAGGCCATCTGATCATGGAATGAGGTGTTGAGACACCCAAGGGATGATTCCAAGACCATATCATCAAGGATCAAGAGTGTGATAAGTTCCTAGGCTAGGGTTACTATGCTTGATAGTGTAAAATCCCCCGGTTTAGTGCCTAACTTCAAGACCACATAACTCAAGATGTGATTTTCATCTCACCTTGAGCCCAACATGATTGTTTTAGAGCATGATCATAGTTTTAATTTGAGTACTAGAAGTCCTTGATAGGGTTTATATAACTCAAGTTATGAAGCAGACAAGTTACAGGTCATCAGATGAATGTGATTTTGGAACTTGAAAGTCAACCAACTTCCGTGCCATTTTTGACCTAGAAGGAAGCTTCTCCTCAACGTCAGGATAACATAAACGTTGTTCCTTATCTTTTTAGATTTCCAAAGAGTACTATAAGTCCTTGATTGGATTTGTAGAACTCAAGATACATTGCTTGCAAGACAGGGGTATTTTGGGAAGTTGAGATTACAAGTCATTTTGGATTTTAGGTCCATTTCACCAACTTGCATACCTCAAATGGAGATTTGTACAACTTGAAAGTTGTTCAAAATGATGTTATTTACCCAACCAAGCACCAAGAATCCATTGACATGGATTGGAATGAGAAGTGTGTGAAGAAAGTTTCAGGAATGAATCATTTAAGGCTTAAAAAGATCAAAAATTCAAATTAATTTACAATGGCTCAAAATTATGCAAACTTGTGCATTTTTTGAGTGCATTTGACATTCTAAACTTAATGGCATTAATGGATTTCAAAATTGGAGCCATTTACATGGGCATTTCACAAGTTCCTTATGCTTGAAGCAACCAAACCAATACACACCATTGATTGAAATCAAGGCATTAATCCAAGCCCTTCATGCTCACCAGACATTACACAAGTGAATTGGATCAAATTGGAGCTGGAAATAGAGCATTTTCGTGCATTTCCATTTTTGAAAAGTGGAGAAAAGTGAAATTTGGAAATGGACTTTATGGGCCATGATTGGGCTTGAAGTTGATCCAAACAGCTTCTATATAAGTTTTCTATCATGTTCAGATGAAAAAGTTTAGAATTGGTTAGAGAATCAGTTGCAAGCAGTTGAAAAAGTTAGTTGGAGATTGAAAATCACATTTCAAGATTCAGCCATTGTTCAAGGGAATTGTGCATCAAGGGAGCTTTATCATCAATCATTGAAGGATTCTGAGGAGTTTTGAGCAAGCTTTCTCCACAAATCGTGCCTCTGTTCAGAGCATTTTTTCAGGTTTATTCCTTTCATAAATTCTCTTTAATTATGAGCAATTAAGGTAGATTTGGCATGTGGTTAGGATTAATGTACTTCCTAGATGAATTTAGGATGAGAATTGTGGCTGTTTGTGAGAATTTATGGTGATGCATATTTTCTGTTTGGTTTCGTTGTGGAATGTTCTTGAGAGAAAAACAAATTTGGATTGTAGAATCTTGATCTATGTGGAGAGAGGAAGAGAATGGTACCTTTTTTGTTAAGTTTCGTGGAGTTTGAAAACTGGTGGTTGTTCCCCTCGCCGGAGAAGACGACCGGAGTCTTCTCCGGCCACCACCTGATAGTTCCCTCTCTTTCTTGGATTTAAATGAAGAAGATGACTTATAGGCCGTTAGATCATGAAGACTCCCTTGACCAGGTACACTCATCCAACGTGTGAGAGTTCATTTCAGATTACGTTAATGCTCATTGATGACGTGGCTTCGTATGAATTGTTGGATTGGATGACTTTCTGAGTGGATGTTCAGGATTAAGATGCATGGTAGGCCTTAGACAACACAAACCACACAATCCCCCTGTGAAACGATGCGTTTCACTTAAACTAGTTAGCGCATACGTGGCGCACTAGGGAGCGTGTGATGGTTTGACTGGTAGTTAGATCCTGTGGCTGTGACATTTTCTTGCAGTTTAATTTCTTTTAATTCTTTTTCTTATATAGTTTATAGATTGATTCATTTTAATTCATAAAAAATAGATAAAATTGCCAAATAATTCTGGAAAAAATCATGGATGTTCATAAGCATTTTCTTCAATTTTCAGAATCTTTTAATTTCATTTTTGATGAATTTTCCATTTAATAGCATTTTTTCCATTTAATTAGTTCATTAATAAATGTAAAAAACACATTTTGGCCTTCTGATTTTATTACTTGATCATAGTTTTGATTCAATGCTTGAATTTTTGCTTGATAGTTCTGGACTCACTGAATGACTTGTGTGATTTTTACCCTGATTTTTAGATGCCTTTAGATATAGGTTGGAACTAGTTCTTTAGGGCCATTCCCAATTGAACTTCCCCTAGCACACAACTAGGTTTGACATCTGGTTAGTGCCCTTAAACTTAGAGTTTTAATCTGAAATTTTTACCATGACTTCATAACATCCTTAGAGACCTCTGGATTTTTTACTAGAAATTTTAGGATAGATTTCCTATTTTTACCCTATTTTACATTCTGACTAGCATTAATGTAGCCTTATGGGATCCTTCCACCTAGTTTTCCCACTTAGTGAACTTTGTTGCAACTTTAGGTACATAATCTTCACATTATACCTTAGTTCATAAGTTGATACTCATTTAGGATGATTCTCAAACATTTAACATGCCTTTAGCTCCTTTAGAAGGGATTTTCTTTAGGGCTTCATATTGAGGTTTCTTTAAGAGTTTTAGGTGGATGATTCCCTTTCCTTAGAAGCTTTGTATTCATTATTCCTTAGTCCAATTCCTTGGATCCTCCTTGGGTGAGAGCCTCTTTCCTCCTTAGGAGGGATGGTGTGCATTCCTCAAGGAGTTTGAGCTTTGGATGGATATTCAAATGACTTGGTGGGTTCCTTAGGTTCACACCATATTTCTTTTCTTTCTAGTCCAATTCATGGGATCCTTTTTGGGAGAGCCAAATTCCTCCTAAGGAGGAATTTTGTGCATTCCTCAAAAAGTCTGAGCCTCAGTGGATTCTTGTGCTGATGCACACCAAGCTTAGTGAGTTGATTCTAACCTTGTACCTTTAGCTTGTTTGCTCATCTCCATGTTTGATTCCTTGCTGTGATGCATTTAGGATAGAGCTTCATGAATAGATACTCTTATTTAGGTGCATGATTGCATTAAAGGTCGAGACGCGCTTGTGGCGGCCGATGCCCCACACTATTTCCTCCCTTTGCTTGGTTGCTTATTTGCTTCATACTTGCCTCTGATTGTTTGCATTGAAGGTTGAGGTGATCCTCCCTTGCTTGTGTGTTTCTTTTTCTTTTATGTTTGCATTAGAAGTTGAGGTTTCCTCCTTCTGCTTGTGCTGATGCATTGTATATCCATGTCTTTATCTCAGTAGCTTGATAGCTGTATTCATCTGCTTAATGATTTTTGCTGGTGTTTCCCTTTAACATGTTCCCTTAGGGCTCTCACATCCTTTGACAAGGATAGTGATGATAGAATTTTAGGAGGAATCCATGTATGATAACATTAGGGTAGATTCCCTTCAAACTCAACAATAGGATGAATCTATTGCATGACAATAGTAGGATGCTTGATAGTTTCCCCTGTAGAGTCCTCCCTCTTTCTCATCTCCAAACAACATTAAAATGCATAATAAAGGCAAATTTATACCATACGTTACGAGCCTTAAGCTACTTAGGAAGTGGTGATTGCGGGGCCTCTCCTCAATTACCTAGAGTGTTTAGTACACGCCCTTAGGGCGATGTGCGACGCATTCGTTCCTAAGTCATAGTCTCTAGTGCAGTATGAATTACAAATATTCATAGAAAACACTTCTTTCCGTAAAAGACAAAAAACACACATCAAACTTCCTTTTTCCCTTTGGGGCTCCCTTTAATCAGGAAAACCTTTTCAGATAAAAGAGTGTCGTTAACTCTCAGTTCTACCGCAAACGGTAACGCACGAGTCTCCGATGAGCGAGCTGCATACACCAAACTACTGGAACTGTTTGTTAACCCTACTCGGGTAAAAACATTAGAACGAGCTTGTGTTCCGTTTTATCCCGAACTACGTTCGCTCTGATTTCTCTGATGAGAATACGTAGGCACAAGATGCGGTGTCTTGGCGAGAAACCTTCCCCCATCACCCGTAGTTAGCCGAACTACGTTGACTCTGATTTCTCTGACGAGAATATGTAGGCATGGAGCGCGATGCTTTGTCGAGTCATTTTTCTTTTCCTTTGAGCCAGCCTTGATAGGTAGATAGATAAACAACCCGTCAGATAAGCACAACAAGCATGGATCCCATTGAGTACAACAGACGTGAGGGGTGCTAATACCTTCCCCTTGCGTAACCGACTCCTGAACCCATGCTTGGTTTCGATGACCTCGCCTTTTCCTTTTCGCTAGGTTTGTTCCGATCATTTCCTTTCCCTTCCTGTGGGATAAATAACGAAAGGTGGCGACTCTTCTATCTTTGTCGACACCTTATTTTTTGCAGTAGCGACAAATGGTCTAGTAGAGCATTGCAACCTCATGATCCGTGATATCCAATGGAGGTTGGAAAGTGTGATTCAAGACTTAGAATGGAACAATGCCCCTCCTTCAGTCCATCACTTCATCCAGCTCTACGATCAAATGGTTAGCAGATTTATGTTTGAGTCGGAGAAGCTTGAAGAGCGTCTCCAAAAGAAGACCTTTTAGTTGTTCAGTTCTTTCTCTTACTGCATAAACTGTTGTATTCAGCTTGTTGAGCAATCATTTGTATTGGATCTTTGCTTGAAATTAATGAAAAGTTGCTTTTTGGACTCAATTTATGCATTTTTTTATGTTCATTCGCAGTTCTATAATACCGATGATAATCACAAGGTCTCGAAAGTCTCTTGAACATCATTCGAACATTACATATTCTTGCGCGTCATTTTTGCATTTCCTGAAACCCGACCTCACACACCGCCTACCCTTTCTAAAGTAGAGCAAGCTGACTTCTCGACATCCGTACAATACAAGGAGTAGTCAGAAGAGAATCATGGATCAGCTAGAACAAAATCAAGATGTTATAAGGGAGGAGATGCAAAGCATGAAGACACGGATGAACCAGCTCATGGAGGTGATTCAAAACATGGCCAGAAGTCAAGAAGAGATGAGGCTAGCATCAGAAAGAAATGATAATCATACCCCTGTTGGCACAGTTCCTAATACAGACGGTGCAATCCTGATTCCTGCTAGCGCAGTTCCAACCCCTGTTGGTGCAATTCCTACCCCCGTGGGTGCAGTACCTATCCCTATTAGCACATGTCATCCACCAGTCGGTGCAGTCCATCTTCCTGGCGGTACGCTTCCACCTCCAGTTCATTACGACGATCATGAAGGTTTCTATGAAGATTCAACGGCGGATGCGTTTGGGCTACAAAACACTAAGTTGGAAAAGAAATTCAATGCTCTGCAAGAGACGGTCAGAGCGATGCAAGGTCCTGACGTTTTGGGATTAGACGCTGCAAAAATATGCCTTGTACCAGGAGTTAAGATACCTCCAAAATTCACTATTCCGACTTTCGAGATGTACAAGGGTAACATCTGTCCCAAGACCCACATAAGGTCTTATTGCAGGAAGATGGCCGCTTACTCCAACGATGAGAAGCTCCTAATCCATTTCTTCCAGGATAGTCCGACTGAGGCTTCTCTGGATTGGTACATGCAGCTCGAGTGCTCTCATGTTAAAAGCCGGAAAGAGTTAGCGGATGCTTTCGTAAAGCATTATCAGTACAACATTGATATGGCTCTGAATCGAACGCAACTACAGAGTCTGACCCAGAAGCCAAACGTGTCTTTCAAATACTTTGCGCAGAGGTGGAGAGGACTAGTTGCAAGAGTACAACCCCCGTTGTTGGAAAGAGAGTTGACATATATCTTCATGGGGACACTGCAAGGCCTAATTCTTGAACGTCTGGTGTCTACTACTTCCACGGTATTCTCCGAAATTGTCATGGCTGGAGAAATATTAGAGAGCTTGATAAAAGCCGGAAAGATTCAAAATGCTAGTGGAACCTCGAGTGGGCTCAAAAAGCCATATCAGGGATTCATTAAGAAGAAGGAAAGTGAAGCTAGTGCCGTTTCCACAGAAAGAGGGAAAGCTCATCAGGGTTATCATCATGTTGCTGTCGTTGCTCTGCAACAATCACTTTCTATTCCCGCAAGCCAGCTTGTGGCTCAATAACAAAACTGACAACAACAACCATACCAATTGCGACAAAACCAGTATTAGGGCCAACAAAGACCGAGAAGGCCAGAAAGAAGATTTGACCCGACCCCATCAACATATGCCATGTTATTTTTGTACCTGTTAAAAGGAGGTCTAGTGCAATTGAGGGAAATGAGGGACCCTCCAGCTGTCCTTCCACCCGGTTATGATGTTAATGCATGATGTGAATTCCATTCTGGTGCCCCAAGCCACAACATTGAAAACTGCAAGACCTTGAAATATGTCGTCCAAGACCTTATTGATTCAAAAGCAATAAACTTCACCAGAAACACCCTAAATATAAAGACCAATCTAATTTCCTCTCATCATCACTCCACAAACATGATTGAGAGCTCTAGAGGGATTCGATTAATTTCGAACATTGATAAACTGAAGACACCCCTCTCCATTGTTAAAGATCAGCTTTTATTGAAAAATATTTATCCTGGTTGTCTAGTTGATTGTCATATTTATGCGAGCAAATCTCAAGAATGCACTGAATTGAAGAAAAGCATTTAATGCTTGATTGATCATGGCATATTGGTGGTAGAGCAACTTTCGAAGGCTGAAGAAGTTGCTACTCTTGAAATCCCTTTTGAGGCGTTGGAAATACCATATGACGATGAAAGTGAATCGTGGAACCCTTCCAATGGTTTGACTCGTATTCTGTTAACAATATCGTGCGATGAAGAAGATTGGGACAATGTGTATGGAAAGGCTCATATATCTCTGCAGATCCCTTACGAAAAATCATGTGTGCTTCCTTGTGATCAAGATGGAAGATCTCTATGTATACCTTATGATTCAGTTGAGATACCTATGTCTCCACCCTCAATGGATCAGCTCGTCATCTCAACCCCAGCTCCATTTACTTACGAGAGCACGAATGATGTACCTTAGTTGTATGACGAGGTATTTTTTCTCAACGAACAGAAGGTTAGAGAAGAAGACATCTTAGAGGAAAAGAAGACTATGGAAAATATTGTGGGAACTGGTGGTGTCACCAGAAGCGGCAGGATCTTCGCACCAACAACATCACCTGTCAACAACAAAGGCAACACAAACAAAGACACTGGGAAATAAGGCACCATTGAACAGGGGCAATCCTCCAAATAGAAGGTTGTCCCTAATAATGAAGCAGAGAAGTTTTTAAGGATCATACAAAAAAGTGATTACAAAGTGATTGACCTGCTCAATCAAACTCCTTCAAAAATCTCCATGTTATCATTGTTGATGTGTTCGAAGGCTCACCAGGAAGCATTATTGAAATTCTTGAAGGCCGCTCACATGCCTCAAGAAATGTCGGTGGTACAGTTTGAAGAAGTGGTAGGGAACATAGCTTCAGGTCATATTTTGAGCTTCAATGATAGTGAATTACCCTCTGAGGGTAAAAATTATAACAAGGCCTTGCACATTTTCGTGGAATGTGTAAATGTTGTGTTCTCTCGAGTGCTAGTCGATACTGGGTCGTCGCTTAATGTATTACCTAAAAGATCGTTGTGTAAGTTATCAATTGAAGGGCTTGTGATGAAGCCAAGTCAGACTATTGTGAAGGCTTTTGACAGAGCCAGGAGAACTGTAATTGGAGAGGTTGATCTCCCGATCAAGATTGGGCCACATACTTTTATCATTATATTTTATGTAATGGACATATATCCTGCCTACAGTTTCCTTCTGGGTCACCCATGGATCCATTCAGCTGGTGCTGTAACGTCAACCCTTCATCAAAGGCTCAAGTTCATGATTAACAACCAGATGGTTATCATTAAAGGCGAAGAAAATGTTCTTGCGAGTCATCTTGCTTATTTCCACTATGTTGAGGTAGGAGACGAAGTGCATGATACTTTGTTCTAGGCTTTTGAAGTGATCAATGTTGAAATGATTCATGAGAAGTCGGCGTCTTCAATTGTAACCTGGAAAGACGCGAAGATAGTGATAGAAGAAGGTCACCCTCAAGGATGGGGTAGGGTGTTGGAGTTGCCTGTCAACAAGAATGGAGCCGGTCTGGGTTATAAGCAGAAAATACAAGAGAAGAACGCCTCTGATAGGGGTAAAGGACTTGCAACTCCGTTAGTTTTTACTAGTAGGGGCCATCTTGTCGATGGTCAAGTCACATTTCTGGAAGCTGAAGATGATGGTCATGAAGAACTGTGCATGGTGTACCCTAGGGCACCCAACTAGACTTTGAACAACTGGAGAATCGTTGAAATTCCTGAAGTTACTCTAGTAGATGAGTAATTCCCTGTTTTTCCATTTTTACCTAAAAAAATACTATGCTCTGCCCAAAGCATATGGATCATGTTGTAGGGCTTTTGCTTTTAAAGCACAAACTTATCATCAATGAATAAGCTTTTGCATCCAATTGCGCTCTCTTTCTTTCATTTTTACTTTTTGCACATAAAAATATTTTTAAAAGGCAATGCTTTTGTTTTATTCTTCTTCATTTTTCTTAAAATAAAAGCATGAAATCATTCATCATGCAGATCTTCCCCTATTCCTGTTGGTAACGATACTGCTATGGTCCAATATGATTTTGATAACCCAATCTACCATGCTGACAAAGACTACGAGGAAGATTGTGATCTCCCAGAAGAGTTGGCTAGACTGTTAAAGCAAGAGTCAAAAGTCATTCATTTGTATCAAGAAGATATTGAAGTCATCAACATGGGAACCAAAGAGGATGCCAATGAGATCAAGATAGGCACCACCTTGGAAGCAGAGGTTAAGATGAAGTTGGTCACGTTGTTGCAAGAGTATGTTGATGTGTTTTCTTGGTCCTACAAAGACATGCTCGGGGTAGATGAGGATATTGTAGTGCACAAGCTACCCCTCAAAGATGATTGCCTGTCGGTGAAGCAAAAGTTAAGGAGAACAAAGCCAGAGATATCATTCAAGATCAAAGAGGAAGTTTAGAAGCAATTAGACGCTGGTTTCCTGGCAGTATCTAGCTATTCACAATGGGTAGCGAATATTGTCCCAGTACCGAAGAAGGATGGGAAGGTGCGAATGTGTGTTGATTATAGAGACCTCAACAGAGCGAGTCCAAAAGACGATTTTCCTCTGCCGCACATTGACGTGCTAGTAGATAATATAGCCCAATTCTATGTCTTCTCATTCATGGATGGGTTTTCTGGCTATAATCAGATCAAAATGGCGCTAGAAGATATGGAAAAGATGACTTTCATCACCCCATGGGGAACTTTCTGTTACAAGGTCATGTCGTTTGGACTTAAGAACGCAGGCGCGACATATCAGCAGGCTATGGTCACTCTCTTTCATGATATGATACATAAAGAGATTGAATTCTATGTAGACGATATGATCGCAAAATCCTAGACTGGGGAAGAACACCTCATTCATTTGGAAATGCTTTTTGCAAGACTGAGAAAATTCAAACTAAGATTAAATCCCAACAAATGCAGTTTTGGCGTAAGATCTGGTAAGCTGCTAGGTTTTATTGTAAGCCAAAAGGGGATTGAAGTCGACCCAGATAAAGTCAAAGCTATCCAAGACATGCCAGCACCTAAAACCGAGAAAGAAGTTAGAGGTTTCCTTGGGATATTGAATTACATTGCCAGATTCATATCTCATCTGACAGCCACTTGTGAGCCCATTTTCAAACTGCTTAGAAAAGATCAAGCTGTTGTATGGAATGATAATTGTCAGAAAGCCTTTGAGAAAATAAAGGACTATCTACAAGAACCACCAATCCCGATGCCTTCGGTACCCAGATAACCTCTAATCATGTACTTAATGGTGTTAGAGGGATCCATGGGATGTGTGTTGGGTCAGCATGATGAAGCTGGTAGGAAGAAGTACGCAATCTACTACCTCAGTAAGAAATTTAATGACTGTGAATCGAGATACTCAATGCTCGAAAAGACATGTTATGCATTAGCTTGGACAGCAAAGTGCCTCAGGCAATATATGCTCACCCATACAACTCTGCTGATTTCCAAGATTGACCCTGTCAAATACGCCTGCTCTCATCGGACGAGTGGCTCGTTGGCAAATGGTACTGACAGAGTACGATATCTAGTGTGTCACGCAGAAGGCTATCAAAGGAAGTGTGCTCTCTGATTATCTTGCCCACCAACCGGTGGACGACTACCAATCTATGCGCTTCAATTTCCCTGACGAAGACGTCATGTTTTCCAGAGACTATACCACACTAGGCCCAAATGATGGACCCGAACCAGGATCGTGATGGACGCTCGTGTTCGATGGTGCCGCAAATGCTAGAGGATGTGGAATTGGGGCAATCATTACTTCCTCAACTGGATTTCATCTACCGTTTACTTCCAGATTATGCTTCAAGTGTACTAATAATATGGCCGAGTATGAAGCCTGTATCTTCGAGATTGAAGCTTCTATTGATAATAGGATAAAGATTCTAGAAGTCTATGGAGATTCTGCGCTTTTCATATGTCAAATTAAAGGGGAATACGAAACACTTGATGTCAAGTTGATTCCTTACAAAGATCACGTCTTAAAGCTAATCCCATACTTTGATGAGACCACTTTTCATCACATTCCCATAGCAGAAAACCAGTTGGCAGATACTCTAGCAACATTAGCATCCATGTTCCAAGTCAAGTGGAAGAATGAGGCACCATCCATCCGTTTAGAGTACCTCGACGAACCTACTTATTGTCTGGAAACCGATGCTGTAGAGCCTAAAGTTGATGATCTTCCTTGGTTCTATGATATCAAATGATATCTAGAGACACAGGAATATCCAGAGGGCATAACTATCACTGACAAGAAATATCTTAGGAAGCTCTCATCAAAATTCTTCCTCAGCAGTGATGTGTTATACAAGAGGAATTATGATTCGGTTCTGCTCAGATGTGCGGATAGACACGAAGCAGAATATATCATAAACAAAGAGCACGAAGGGTCTTTTGGAACACATGCTAGTGTGACTATGGTTAAAAATATCTTGAGAGCAGGATACTACTGGATGACAATGGAAACAGATTGTTATCGTCATGTCCAGACATGTCACAAGTGCCAGATCTATGCAGACAAAGTTCATGCTTCACCGCTTCCTTTGAATATGTTGACTTCGCCTTGGCCTTTTGCCATGTGGGGTATAGATGTAATCGGACGTATCGAGCCAACCGCCTCCAACGGACATCGTTTCATCTTAGTGGCCATTAACTACTTCATCAAATGGGTGGAAGCCATATCTTATGCCAATGTCACTAAATAGGTGGTGACTTGCTTCATCAAGAAAGAAATCATCTGCCGATATGGGGTTCCAAATAACATCATTACTGATAATGGTTCAAACCTCAACAATAAAATGATGAAGGAGTTCTGTGAAAGCTTCAAGATTGAGCACCATAACTCGACGCCATATCGCCCGAAGATGAATGGAGTCGTTGAGGCGGCGAATAAAAACATCAAGAAGATCATCCAGAAGATGGTAAAAACTTATAAAGACTGGCATGAGATGTTGCCATTTGCCCTGCATGGCTACCGCATTTCAGTACGTACTTCCACAGGGGCAACCCCGTTTTCTCTCGTGTATGGCATGGAAGTAGTGTTGCCTATTAAAGTAGAGGTTCCTTCCCTAAGGATTTTAGCAGATGTCAAGCTGGACGAAGCTGAATGGATACAAGCAAGACTCGACCAACTTAATCTCATCGACGACAAGCGCATGACGGCCATCTGCCATGGTCAACTATACCAAAAGCAGTTGAAGAGGGCCTTTGACAAGAAAGTTCACCCACGAAACATCAAAGCAGGAGATTTGGTCTTGAGGAAGATTTAGCCAACTCACGTTGACCCAAGAGGCAAATGGACACCGAACTACGAGGGTCCATATAAAGTGAAAAAGGTTTTGTCTGGAGGAGCCTTGATTCTCTCAACCATGGACGGTGATGATCTCTCATCCCCTGTGAATTCAGATGCAGTTAAAAAATATTATGCCTAAAAGATAGACCTGGTGGACCAAAAAGAAAATCCACGCAAAAATGGGCGTCCTGGTGGACCATAAAAAAAAGGTCCAGGAAAAAATTAAGGTCTAAAATAAAAAATATCCCGGTAGGCTGAAAACCCGAAAGGGCGGCCTAAGAAAAGTTAGGGATTCAAAAGGCTAAACTGCATCCTGAAGAGACGTATGAACTTTCCTCCATGATCACTGAGCTCCGACTGGGAGAGATCAATTCAATCGTTGCGCTCAGAAGCAAGGAGTAGAGGGTGTTCAGAGATATATGGGTCATAGCATAATTGAAACTCGACAAAAACCGATTTCAACATTGTCGTTGTTGTTTTTATTTCCCTTTCAAAGCAATTACCTCTTTTAGGAATTGCCTTTTTTTGTAATTTTCCCATTTATGGGTCTTCATCAATAAAAATTACTTTCATCAAAGAGTTTCTCTTCTATTTTCTTATTATCTGTTTGCAAGATTTATTTTATTGATGATAAGTATTGCACATAATAGCACTATTGTGGAAAGAAGTTGAGGGATTACATACTCTCTTAGGGTAACTAAAGGGTGATCACGACTCCGAGAAATATGAAGGAACACCAATTGAAATCCCGAGGTGACTTGGTCAAGACAAATCATCTAGCCCAGAAGAAACTGGCATTAATTTGGGAGTTTTTAGCATCTCCAAGACTTGATTGCATCATGAAGAAATAATGTCGGGAAGTCGAGCTTGTTCCCCATCTGGTCCAAAACCCAATCGCATTTGGCACCTTTTTGTTTTGAAGTCACTTTCAGTTGTTACCTTTTATAAAATTTCTTCTTCAACCGGTACCTTTCACCCTACATATCTCTGTTCCCTAGTAAGCCCAACCATGCTTGGCATGACTGTCACTCCAGACTCTCTCATATCCCCAGCATTCTGCATACATCTTGCATCATATTCACACCCAAACCATAGCATGCTTCCACAGCTCTAGCATCTCCGCGCGTCAGCATTTGCATTTGCATTTCCATTCGTTATGGAATATCATTATCATCGAGCACTCATACATATGCAAACCAAGGTCCAGGTTTTATCTCGAAGATTTCCAGGATAATCATTAGCCCTATAAGGGGCATCTTTTGCAATACCGTGGGTTTCCCCTCACGAAATTCAAGGATATCAAAACAAGGTTCGACCCAGCCAGGGGAATCTTTTTCAAGACCATGGGCATCTCCCATGACGTTGTTTCAACCTTAGGGTGGATCATTTGTCAAAATGATATTCAGCCCAGTCAAGGGCATCCTCCATAAGACTGTGGGCGTTCCTCATGAAGTTGTTCAACCTTTTGTTGGGCAAACTCGAGAGCTTCAAAGCAATCATCAACCCGGTCAAGGGCATTTTTTGCAAAACCGTGGGTGTTCCCTACGAAGTTGTTCAACCTTTTGTTGGGAAAACTCGAGAGTTTCAAAGCGACGTTCAGCCCAACCAGGGGCATTTCTTTCGAAGCCGTGAGCGTTCCTCACAAAGTTGTTCAACCTTTTGTTGACCAAGATCAAGAGTTTTAAAGCAAAACTCAGCCTAGTCAGGGGCATCTTCTCCAAAGTTCATGGGTGTTCCTCACGAATTTATTTCAACGTTGTCAAAGCTATGCCCTCTAAGCAAGTTAGTGGGCGTTCCTCGTAAATTTGTTTCGATTTCCTTCCTATCATCCTTTTGGTGATAGTCAAAATTTGGCAATTCAACCTAGCCTGCATCCTTTTGGTGTTTGTGGCATTCAAATTTGGGAAGTTTCTATCATCCTTTTGGTGGTAGTAGCATATGTGTGTGTGTGTCGCTCTATCATCCTTTTGGTGATGGGTCTGTCATCCTTTTGGTGTCAGATTGTACGAGTGTTGCTCTATCATCCTTTTGGTGATGGGTCTGTCATCCTTTTGATGCCAGATTGTGCGAGTGTTGCTCTACCATCCTTTTGGTGGTAGTAGTCGATGTGTGTGTTGCTCTATCATCCTTTTGGTGACAGGTCTGTCATCCTTTTGGTGTCGAATTGTGTGAGTGTTCTCTATTATCCTTTTGGTAATAGACCCTTGCATCCTTTTGGTGTTGGGATTGTGTGTGTGAGTTAACTATCATTCTTTTGGTGATAACGACCTTTGTAGTTTATTCAGTGTCTACTTGAGGGTTAACATTGATCTTGTATTCCACTTCCCAAGCTTTTTCTTTCTTTTCAGACAGATTTCAGGGTCTTCTTTTATCTAATTGAATTTTACCCTAAAAATGAACGCCATGCAGCAGTACATTTTCTCAGGTTCAAGACAATTAGATAGGAGCAGCTGTCATACCCCAAATTTGTCCTACCTATATAAGTTTCATCTGTACATCCGTACACTAACCATTATTCAGAAAATTCAAAAAAAATGAAGTTGCTTTCATTTTGTTCCCTCAGTCCAGGTTACTTCAAAGATGAATCAGGATTCAGGTAAGATATCAAGTCTTGTGTATGGGCAATGAGGATTTGAATTCCTCTAGTTATGACCTAATCTGGATCAGGCAAGATTGGTTCAGTTTTGGTATCAAGATTTTGCTCAATTTTAAAGTGAACATTCAAAGTGCAGGAATTGGTATGGAGGGTGTATCAATAATATTTGGGGTTCATTCAAGAGTTCAAAGGTTCATAAACTTATAATTTCATCATTACAACACTTTCTTACCTTTCTTGTTATTTAAGCCCATTACACACTAAAGTCCATTCATAAAAATTACAAAAAAAATATCATTATACAAAGATCCAATTATCCATAAGTCTAGGCCCAACACCATTTTCATTTATAACCAAAATTCCAAAAAAATATCCAAAATAAAAGCCCATTATCAAATCCCATTTCCATATTGGTTTCAAGGCCCATATCATTATCTTCGGCCCATTACACCAAGATCCATACATTACAAGAATTTAATCAATACAAGGCCCATCTTCAAAAGAATTTACAAAAAAAAAGAAAAAAAGATTTCAACCACATATCATTTCAAACACCATTCTCTCTTCTTTTGAAGGTGTATGGGCTAATCTTGCCAGAAGAATCATGATCTCCCCAGCTAGAAACAATTTGTGTGTGATTTAATGTTATTTGAGTTTTCACGTTTTATGGCTCTTGTTTTATAACGGTGCATTGCTTGTAGTTAGACAGTGGTTATTCAATGTGCTAACAAGAATACTTTGAAGACACTCGAGGTCGAGTTGTGTGTTTTCCGACCATGTGGCAGGTCACCACTTACACGCAAAAAAATAAATTGAGTGAGAATAAATGTGGTTGCCGAGATAGACGCACCACCATCATGCACTACATAAGCTTGCCAAATATTCTACAACATAACCCACACCATAAAATTACTGCATGAACCAAAAGCCACAACAACATGAGATGTAATTGACCCCACGCAAGCCAATCCATGACACCATCATGCACAACATACCATGCCCCACAACTTTCCATACAACCTCAATAATACACAAAATACAAATCAACGAAAACCTCATAGTTTGGCAGTGGTAATGATTCCCTAATTTCTTACGGGCCGGATTACGTATTTGCTTGAAAAAGGTGTTATTTGTGAGGAATGGAAAAGTTGTAGCAGTTGAACGTTTTTTGCACCAGACTGTCAAAACGGGGGTGATGTCAAGGAGCGTTTCAAAGAGGTCATTGGATCACATGGTGTCAAGAATCGATTTCCTAAAGACCGTGGATTTATTACTGCTATATGAAACATCCCTCACCAGATCTGTACCTGCAAAGTGACAAAAGACGATAGCAATTAGAATGGCCTCGTACAATACAAACCTTGCGCAACAAAAACCTTCAACAAACCTGTGTATTCCAAGCAGACCCCACAATAGCAGAAACGTACAATGCTTCACAAAATTGTCACACCAAAAACACGATATACACACCAAAACGCACTACATGAAAACTACAACAACAACACCACATTACCAGCTCATCATTTTCCTCCTTGGATTCCCCGTTTCACTCCTCAAACTTATCCTATAAAACCTATTTCTTTCACGAGTGGACGGAGGGATAAGAAACGAAAACGCAACACTGCCTAAAAAACCTTTATCATTTCACTCTCTCCTTTTCAAAACAATCTCACTCAAACCATAACTTTTAATCTTCAACCTTCACCACTCGTCTGCATCAACAACCTACAATTACTCTTCAACAAAAACACCCAGACCCAAACGGAAAAATAGAGAGAGACTTGAAGAATAGGAGATTTGAGAAGCTAGATCGAAAAACAAAATGGAGAAGGAGATGAAATTTTGGAACCAGATCTAGAACTGAGGGTGGATGTAGAAGAAGAGACATTGTTGAGAACACCAACCTGAAACAAACGAACAAACTTGAAAGTTGATTCCAATTTCAACGAAAACGAGACAGATTGATTTGCGCGACTTAAAGGTTGGTTTGAGGATAAGGTCATGCGAGTAAAAGTTAATGATGTTGTTCTGTTCAAGCTTGGCACTTGCACTTCAAACGTTGGTAGATTCTGAAAGAATGGAAAAAAGGATTTCATGATGTTTCAGACGCCAAATTTTTTTTAATTGTGTCCTTTTTTGATGATTGGTATCCATGTGTTTTTTTATGGGCCTATGAGCCCGTCTTCTTTTTTCCCCCTTTTTCTTCTTTTTTTTGACGTGTGGTTTTTGGGTGATGGGCCTAAAAGCCCACATGATCCCACTTTGTTCATACCCCCCTTTTGACTCACAAACACTCTTTTTTTATGAGATTTTCTTTTATTAGAAAGTTTTGATAAATTACATTACTAAATAGTTTAGCATTTATTTTTAATATTATTAAAGCACTTTCAATTTTATTATTTTTACCTGAATTTTGTCTTGGATTTTGTTTCCGACTTTCTTCTAGGGTCGACGAAGAGACCTCAAATTATTATCAGTCAAATTATTGATAAATAGTAATTAATCTGAGACCAACCACTTTTTTCACTTTTCATTTTCTTCCTCATTCTCGATTATATTATATTTTTCGAATCGATGAAGTCTTTTGATCCATGAACGTTAGTTTTCGAAGTTGTTAAACCTTCATTATTTCAAATCTGTAGAAAATGATCATTTGGATCATGTTTCTATACTTTGGGATCGTGAGAGGTTACTCTCGATTAACTAACATAGGGTTTGTGATTAACACGAGAATTGACCTTACTTCCAATTTCATCTGGATTTTATTTTATTTTATCGGTCAATGAAGTCTTTACATTCGTAAATGTCGACTTATCGAAGTCGATAATCTTCATTATTTCAAATCTGTAGAAAATGATCATTTGGATCATTTTTCTATACTTTGGGATCATTAGAGATTACCTTTGATTAATCGACACGAATTTATGATTAAGACGAGATCCCACTCTTTTGGCCCGTGCGACACGATTAAATCGGAGAATGATCTTCAATCATTAATTCTTAATTTTAATTTTTGTTCAATATACCCTCGATTTAATTTCAGTCAATGATACCCTCGATTTAATTTCAATCATTATATCACTGTTTATATATTCTTGCACATATTCTTTGATTATATTATTGTTGATATTATCTTGCTCATCTTATCATCATTGTCCATACTTCATCATGACATATTATTCATATATTGTTCATCTAACCCACTCTTTGTTTATCTCATTCAAAAAACACCAAAAAAACATAATAAAACTATTAAAACCCTAAAAATGTTTAATTGGTGAACTGTTGATCATTATCTTAGGTGTTGGAATCTAGACCTTGTACTTAAACCCTAGTTTGGATGTTTTTGTCTGAATTCTTGTTCTTTGTTTAGTTTAGGACACCTCGCACACACACGGCTTTCTCTTGGGCTACCTGACAATGAGACCATTTACTTCTCGCAATCCCCTGTCCTTTATATGTATCCCTCTCCCGTTACAGTGTAATAGCTCAGTTCCTCTTATGCTTGCTTGCTACTTGTTAAGAAAGATAAAAATGAACTAGGCTAGAACACGTTTTCAAAGCAAAGAACAAATGAGGCTTGATCCAACGTTAAGTCATTTTTCAAACTCATTTCAAATTGGATCACCTTAGGGTCTCTCCTTCTCATTTCACCCCTCTTCCATCAAACCTACCTTAACCTTGTATGTATTCAACCCTCGTAAGTCGATTGCTTCGCGCATCACCATCAACCTACCCCGATCTGTTCACTACCATTTCTTTTCTAAGCTTTCCTATATTGAATATAAAAACCTTGGTCTCGTACCAAGTGCATTTTAAATCTCTTTTCCTAATAAACTTGGATGGTTTTGGAGTGATTAGGCGAAGGCCTTCTCCTATCCCAAGTGCTTGACACTACCTTTAGGGTTCACTGTCGTAAAGCACTTACCATTCAAGATTAAAAAATCTTTAATAAGAGAATGAACTTCTCTTTGTAATGAACTAAAGAGAGAGAATTGAGTGCAGACTTCTTCCTCTCCAAGTATCAGGATACTCACTTTATAGTGTGTGGTCTTGATACTCGTCTTTTAATACGAAGATGTGACTATATTTACCACACCATTTTCACCATAAATCTTTGAGATAAATAATTGGGTACTACCCGCAAGGGGTTACTATCCAAGGACCTATGTCACCCTTAAAAATAACTTTCACAAATCAAATGTGACATCTTGCCTTGATGGCGAAAACTATCTCTTTTCAAAAGGATATGTCACGTCCGTTCTACCGCAAACAGGTAACTCCTAAGACTCCACAAGCGAGCTACAATACACCTAACTTCTAGAATGTGCACACTAACATCGTCCACAAAAATACTAGTAAAATTGTAGGCCGAACTACGAATGCTCTGATTCTTCACTTATTTTAAGTGAAGATACGTAGGCATAAGGGCCCCAATCCTTGTCGAGCACTTTCCCGTATTTTATCCATAGTTCCCTGAACTACGTGGACTCTGACTTTCTCGTACCTGTTGAGAATACATAGGCATAGGACCGCGAGATCCTACTGAGTCTTTTCCCCCTTTTATCTTCTCTTTTCCCTATTTCTAACCTTTTTTCTTTCCCCTAGGAACACTCTTATAACAACATCTTTTAGCAAATATCTTCACGCATAGACAAATAAATGGTTCCCATCGAGTACGATGGATGCGAGGGGTGTTAATACCTTCCCTTCGCATAACCGGCTTCCGAACCCTTTCTCTTGGTTGCAAGACCATCTTATATGTTTTCTGTTGGGGTTTTCTCGATGTTTTCTCTTCCCCTGATGGGATAAATAAAGTTTGATGGTGACTCTTCTGTCTTTCCATTTTCGCCTCTCAGTCAACATATGCATCCACAAAAGCTAATATGACCAAGGTAAGACATTGAATCAAACAAATTTGATTACTCAAACATGTTAACAAACACATATGTATCATACAAAACCAATCTTACAAGATAGATAAAGTTTTAAGTTGAGAAAATTTTCAAAACATTAAGGTGAAAACCCTAAAAACACATGATTTTCAAGTAAGTCAAAGTATTTCTAGGATAACAATCCTTGAATTCTTTTCTCACTTATTGAAAATAGACATAATGAAGGACAATTTACAAAAAGAATAGGGTAAAAATGATTTTAAAAAATGATTAAGTTATGATGAAGTTAAATTGTGAAAACAAAGTGAGAAAATGGGTAGTAAAAAGAAGGAAATTTCCTCCACAAGGATTGAACCCACACATCTTAGTTCAAATGTTAAAACACTTACCAAGACAACTAAAGCGCGCGTGTGATAGGTTGATGGAAGAGAGACAAGATATTGTTAAAAATCAAGAAAATGGTAAAATCACAAAAAGAGTTGTCCCTAGCAGGATCGAACTCGGGTTTGGTAGTGTAAAGAGTGAAGAATGCGCGCAGGTTTAACCACTGAGGTGGTGATACATCCAATGTATCAAACCACCCCATAAATTGATAAGCCTCAATCATGGAACTTGGGAAAACCTGACCAGGCCTAGCCATATAAAAAATAAGAAACGTGAACCTCATATCTTCCTCAATTCTTAATGGATTTTAGTGAAATTTAGGTCAATCTCGAGTGAAATTGCACAAGGATCACAATGATATCCTTGGTTTGTTCTAAAAATGTTTGTAGTTTGAAATATGATAGTAAAAGCAAAAGTGACGCAAAAATGCATTTTTAAAGATGTAGGTATGTTCAATCATGTTATAACTAGGTTAATGGTCCAAACACACTCTAAATATCATGTATATGGCATTTACAAACACTTAACACTCAACTTGGAACATAATCAACATGTGACCTATGGAAGTGAAGTCTCCAATCATTGGCAAACAAGGAATCTCATGACAGTTTCAAATGAAACAACTTGACATCAATCCAAATTCAAATATGACCCTAACAATGTGCAAATGAAGTTCAGTAGTCATCCACCCCTTAGTTCCAACAACAGTATAACATTTCATATGGCAATGAAGCTTTAAACCATCTTAATAGACACAAAATTAAAACAATTTACAAACACTCAAATTCTACACTACACATAACTCACACATGTCTAACTTGACCTATAAATAAATTTAGGCACAATCAAAACACGGACCCTGGACAGAATCAATACATAGCACATGGAATGAAACCTATAATCACACTAGCAAGAAAAATCTCATGGCAGTTTGCAAATTCAAGAGAACAACTATCACCAAAGTTCACACATGACTTGTGATAGATTCTAAACATGTTCAAACTAATGTCTATCAAAAACAAACATGATGTATAACAAGTGTAGCTTGCAAAGGAAACTTACCTCTTAAAGACCTCCTAAGCAAACTCCTTATGTAAAGCTTCTAGTTGAATGAAAATGAGTTGAGCAGCCTCTATAAACCTCCAATGCAATGTCTACACAGTTCAAGTTCCTTCCAAGCAGCTCTTTAGGAAATAGGTTAACTTAAGCTAGAAGTAACCAAGGGATCCTTGTGACAGATTTTGAAAATGAGTGTACAGATGAGTTGTGATGATTTTGACAGCAATTGAATAGAAGGGTAGCTTTAATAATGCAGAAAGTCAACCTTTCTTAGGTTTGACAGTTGACTTTTGTGAGAAAAATGTTTCTGGTGGAAATGATGATTGAGATAACTTCAATACATCATTTATGGGTTGCATGAAGTGTTTGTGGAGAGGTTTGATGTTTGGAAATTGATTTGGGGGAGGTTCTGCTCAAGGCAGATTTTAGTGTTTTATGAAGTTTCTTAGTTGGCAAGAAAAATAGAAAATAGAAAGAAGAAAGTGTTTCTGCTTGGATTGATACTGGCTCTGGTGTCTTTGTGATGTGTAGAGAGTGTTCTATTTATAGTAAGAGTAGAGAGTAAGGATCTGGTTGGTTTTCAAGTCTCTTGCCAACTTGTTCATTTGAACACCAACTTACTAACAATGATGACTTTCCTTGATTCATGTGATCAAGTACAAGGGTTGTTGGCTTTAGGACATGCCTCTGAGATTGAGATGTACCTTGGAGTGTAGAAGGGGATAAGAGAGTGGCTCAAGGCAGATTTTGAAAGAAAGTTGTGCTTTATCAAAATAACATTGATCACTTTATGCCATAAATGGAAATCTCTCTTGGTTCAACCCTTTAATCCTTGTGTAATCTTTGGATTTTTCGTGCAATATCTTATTTAGAGTGTGTCTTGCAACTAATCAACCTGAAACAACAAGATTGATATCCAAAGATTGGTTTTGTATCATGTCATAGCAAGTTGAGATTTTGGATTTCAAGCTTTTGGACCTCAACTTCCCCTCTTTGAAACTCCTAGCTCACAAATTCTATGAATGAGTTCTTGTACTTTTTGGAAAGCCATAAATATGCTCTACAAATTTTATGTTTTCCACAAATTCAAATTCCAAGTGGAACTATGTCAAAAATCTCCTTGAAGTTGGCTGAAAAATTGACTTAAAAGTACCAAAAACATGAAATTTTCTAAGTGTTTTTCCCCTCTTGCCTTGTCTTTGCTCATAACTTAAAATCCATTCATTTTTTGAACATAGGTCACTTTGGAACTTTTTTAGGACTTATCAAGACCTTTCCGACAAGTTTTGAACCACTTCATTTGGATGTGTAGTTAAGAAGTTATGGCTTAACCCCTTTCAAAACCCTAATTTCCCGACTTTCCGATTACTTCTCAATTCTTGATCCAGTGGTCACAAAACTTCATGATTAGATATGAAATAATATTGAGAACATAATTGGCTTTAATTTTGAGTCAAAACCCTGTTGGTCAATGGGTTGATTTTTCAATCAGACGAACCGAACGATCGAAAACCTCTGAATCGGCTGTTAGTGTTTTGGGTTCCCTGAGGTCTTGAAAATTCTTGTAGGAACTTCAATAAGTCATAGAGGTATCTTGTACCATGATTCATGCCTTATAATTCCATTTAAACCAAAAGTCAAACTACAGTGAACTTTTCTAATCAGAAACCCTAATCTAGGTCCCTGGACTATACTGTTCTTCTCCTTTGGGGGACAACCTCAAATTGGATTCATACTTGATCCAATGTAGTATCCTTGATGATTTAGAGAGTTTATACATGAAGAATCAATCCAAAACCTTGACTGATCAAACCATAGAAACCCCGATTCCCAACTGTGTGAAACCCTAATTCACCTGCATCTTAACAAAGATCAAACTTGGAAGGGGTTAAGGTTAGATAAACAATGTTGATGCTCCTAGAATGATGATGAGATCTAGGGGTCAAAATTTGGGGTATAACAGTTGACCCTATTTAAATATCTTCACCAGATGGCAATGAGAGATAAAAGTCTTCATAGAATCATGGTGAAGGGTATTTAAATATAGCAAACTGAAAATTTTGTCCCTTAGATACGATGATATGCAAAAGGAAAAATGCGAAAATAAAATGAATTCTAAATGATGCTTAGATGCAAGCAAATGCTGACACACGAGCAAAAGAAAAGAACAACAAAACAACGAGTAACTACTCACGGGGAACACAACCACACTAGGGAAAGAAACTCCACCGGGGAAGATAAATCTTCACTGGGAAAAAGGCAAGTATCCAATAGGGAAAGAGATTCCACTGGGGAAGCAAAAGACCAGAGACAGGATCCTCATTGAGGGGCAAACCAAATGGGGACCTTCCTTATAATGAAGAGTTCAAATGGGATTTTCAAGAAAAGACTAGAAACAAGACTAGACTCGTCGGGGATGCTGTTGTGGTGAGAATAATGATATCAAGCTATTGATTAACTTGAATCTTAATTCTTAAAATTCACAACCAGACTTTGATTTATCCAAATGAAAGGTTAAAGAAAGAAAGACCTTTTGCGCGATGTAACAACAACGCTAAGAGATCGGGGATCGGGGGTTGGTTATGCCTAGGGTAGGTATTTCACATCCTAAACATCTGTAGTACTCTACAGGAACCTTTTGTATGTTTGTATGCTATGCTTGCTAGATGTTTGTTATGGTTTGGGATTAGGGTTTGGGTGAAGTTGTAGGTAAATACCTAAGGATAGTTTCTAAATTTTCTCGCAAAGATATCGCATCCTCTGCCTACGTATCCTAACTAGGATAGAATCATAGCAACCGTAGTTCACCTCACTGAGGATAGATGAACACTTGATTATGATCAAGGTTCAAAGGAGAAAAACATAACAATGCTTGTATAGAGTTTTAACCAAACTCTCTAGATCTATATTGAACACTCAAGAAAAGGGAGTAAGTAATCATCACTATGATCCTTATATAGAGTTAACAAACTTTATCTTAAAGTTCTAGTTGAAAGATACTCCTAGAAAGGGGTAGGTCTTTTAGACTTTAAGCAAAGTCTAATGGCTTGGTTTTAACAAAGTCAAGGGAAGTGTTATGAGCTATTTATGACCTCTAGGGTTAAATAGAAAGGCTTTCCTTTGTAAGGGGAAACGAGGAGGCAACTTGGATGAGAACTAAAGAGTTCCATCGCTTGGGGAAATAAACTTAACAAAGCAATAATCATTCAAACATGATGAATACAAGAGGTATGGTTACAACCAAGAATAAACAAGCATATTACCATATCAAGCAATGATTTCAATCAAGATAAATGGTTACAACCAAAGCAAACATCAAGATATTACAATATCATAAAGGGGGGGAGTTCTTACAAGACTCAATGATGAAAGGTAAAAACCAAAGGCATATCTTAACAAAGACGGGGATGTTTCTTAATAAAGATGGAAGTGTATCTTGATAAAGATAAAGATGTATCTTGACAAAGATTTGGTTTCTTGAAGCTTACAAGATGTCATATGTAACTATAATCATCAAGCATAATCAAACAACGTCACAACAATGTAAGTGAGAAGTTCAATACTTCATGGGGATTTCAAGAGTTTTAAGAAATGAATCACTTAGATGTTAAAACAAGATTTTGAAATTCAAACTCAAGTATACAATGGAACTAACAAGCCAAGTTCATAACTTCAAAATGAAACTCAAAGAGAATGAAATTAAAGTTGGAAATGAAGGAGGAAAGATAGGAGGGTGAAAACCTTAAAATGAATCAACATTTACTCATAATGTAAAGTGTTCCTAAAATAAAAATTTTAGAATTATTTAAACATTATTTGAAAATGTACATTAACACAAAAATTTAGCAAAAAGAACCATTTAAAAATAATTAAAATTGATAAAGTTATGGTGATTTGAAATTTAATGATAATTAAATAAAATCAAATAAAATCATTTGCTAAAAAATAAAGAAGTGCCTCACCCAAGGCTTGAACCCGAGACCTTGGGATCATGGGTACAAAACTAGACCAACCCAACCATTTTATACATGTGTATGAATATGGAAAAGGAAGAAAAAAATATCAAAACATGGAAAAATCATAAAAATGAAGCAAAAATGCCCTCGCTGAGGGTCGAACCTGGGTTCACACGCATGGAAAAGTACTTATGGAAAGGCAAATAACCACTGGGGTGGCGATACATCCAATGTATTAAACCACCCCATTAAAACATATACCTATCAAGGAAAGTTTATGGGCAGCATCCAAGGCATATCAAAGCAAAACTTGTCAAAAACGATTTCACTCAAAATCAGTCAAAACTCAACCACTTTTCATGAAATAAAAGTCTATTCCACCTGAACTTTGATGAGGATTAAGATGGTACCAACCATTTTTTCAAATAATACACACACAAAAAAACTCGATTGAACATGCAAGGTGAGGTCTTAAGATGCATTTTGGAGATCAAAGATTAAAACTGATGCACTTAGAGATATGTAAAGGTCTGAGCATTATTCAAATATAGTATGGGATGAGTTCCAACAGGAAATTGGTTTAGAAAAACATTAGAGCAAGATGATGGTATGTGAGTTTCCATGAAGAGCATGAGTTGCCTATGAACCACAAGATGATCAAAACAAATTCTTCAAGATCTAACAAAGGGTTGTGCAAGTTGTGAACATAATCCTCACGGATAATTTTAGGAGGAGAATTGAGTTTCTGTCATAGATCACAATATGATTATCCAACTGTCAACCTAGTGAAATGGTTTCTTTTTTAAAATAGAATATGCAGTACTATTTTAATTCCTAATGCATAATGGAATCACCTACTTTTCAACCAAAAATCCACAAGTTACAAACACTCAAAAAGTGCAACAGTTGAGACAAGAAGCCTTATGTGACAACAGAGGTTAATGAACTGGCAGCAAAGATTAATAGAAAAACTTGGCATCTAGATTTGAGGCTGTTAAACCATGATAATTGATCTTAACAGAATCTTGACACAAGCACTGAATCACATGGCCAAAGATACCAACTAGCAAATCAAGGCAAATGATAATAAGGGCCTACATACTACTTGACAGTTACCAAATGTTGAACCTAACCTCAACCAAAGATGTCAACATAAACAAATCCTAACAGATCCAGACCTGATCCTACTCTTCATCAAGCATCAGCCAAAAAGGATTAAACAAGGCTCTTGTGGGAACTAGATTGGTTTACCTCTCCACAAAACTGGACAACAGGCTAAATATCAAAGCAAGCTATGACAATTAAAATTGTAATCTTAATCTGTTGGTGAATCCACACAGGCTTATGAAAACAGCCTCCTCCTCATCTCATCACATCAGCAAAGCATCTACAAAGGATTCTGCTAACTACTACAAACCAGCCTCTCCTAGACTGTCTAAGACTTGCCATCATAGATTAACAAATCCTGATGTACCATAGGTCCAAGACTTAATGACACCAATCAAAACCCCTATCTCATGACAGTACCATCTTGATCATCACAAAACCAACCACATACTAAGTCCAAAAAGTGTTAGATGAAAGGCTCTCAATCTTGCTAAGACAAAATCACAACCAATTTTAGTATGAACAACAAAATAGCAGCCAGCAATCAGGAGTTAAAAGACTTATGCTCCAATAGTGCAGTTGTAAATCCAATCAATGGAAAAAGATAAGCTTAAGACTAAAGGCAATCCCTAGTGTAAGACTTATGACAGTAGCACAAAGCAAGCCTAAAGACAGTCCATAAAACAAACTTAACTATGCTAAACAAACATAGAATCATGAACAAAGTTAGGGTTCCAAAAGAGAGGTACATAAACATAACAATGATAGTAATGCACCTCTAAAATCTGGTTGAACAACCTAACACCCAAAACTCCATCAGAACTGTGGTAACAACCTCTAAACCAAAATAAAAAACAGCGTTGGGTCCTCAAGATATGCCTTTACTTGATCCTCCAAAACTGTTCCAAAACCAATCAGCATAAACCTAGATTCCTACAACCTGATAGAAGTCCAAAATTTGAGTTAACAAACTCAAAATCTCAAGCATAGTCATAGGTAGCAAAGAACCTATATTGAACAAAGTTAAGACTTAACTTCCACCAGCTAGAACTAACAGCACCACCTAAAGGTGTTGGACTGTCAAATCCTTGACATCACAAAGCCTAGCCTAGTTGAAAATATAAACAGTAAAAGTCAACAGATCCAATCCTAATACCAGCTCTAGAAACAACCTTATGCCCAACTCCAAATGCTAGGCAACTCCAAGTATGCACCAAGTGAAAACTCATAAAAAAAACACATGACCAGGCTTAAGTTGTACCAATTATATCTAGACCGTAACAGAACTAATGAGGTTGACATTACAATGCCTAAGTCTAAAAGAAAATGCACACTAAAATAAAGATTTGACAACTCTAAACATCAACATACTCTTAACAGATCCAACACAGCCTTCCACTGCAGCCCTCCAACAAAGAGCTCAAAAGACAAACCTAATGCAAGTTCTAGAAATGCTAGACATATCTAAACTAATCACTAAATTGAAATTTACAAATAACATGACAATGTTAAGTATAAACCTCTAAAACTAGGCCTTGATAGTTTTTCAAAAAGGTTTGGTGTTCATCATAACAATGCTAGAACTACCTTTATCATATATTCAACAATATGCTCTCAAAAAGTAACCCTACTAAATGAACTAAATGACATCCAAAAGCAACCATACGTGATATCCACACATACTTAAAGTTACAACTCTAGTATGGCAATGTCAAAACACAATTCAACCATACATGATGTATAATGATGAGAAAGTACAAAACCATATACCTCTTGTAGTCTTCCCACACTTAAGCCAAATAAAAGCAAGAACTCCTTCCTTTGAGCAAGCTTGTGAGTGTTACTTCCTTTTGAAGAAACAAAGCAAATCTTGAGGATAGTTTGAGTAGATGAACTTCCAGCTGCTTTTTGAGTTTTTAGACAGCTAACACAACATGGATATGAGGTGTTCCAAGTGTATTGATGATGGAAACTGGTCTATGTAGTGATTTGATCCATAATATGCATAAAAGTCAAACTATGGTGGTATGAAGGTTGACTTTTTTATTCAAAGTTTTTTTGGTGAGAGTGATGATGAGAACAGCTTCAAATGGACATTTTAAGGGTGTGTATATGGTCTTTGAGGTAGTTTTGTGTTTGGAACAAGGACTGGTGTGAAAAATGCAAAATGGTGAATTTTAGTGGTTTTGAGAAATTTCTTCACTTACAAGTAAAGAGGGAAAAAGGAGAGCTATGAGTTTCTGGTTCTCTTGGATAGCTCTGGTGTGTCTAAGAAAGTGGAATGAACCATCTATTTATAGGCCATGAGAGGGGTTGGGGCAGATTTGGTATTTCAGTTAAGGAGGGAAATTTTGAAAGGAAAATCTGTCCAAGATTTGGCACAGCTGCACACTCAAATCCTTGGCTCAATATGATGCATAAATCAAGTGGGATGAAGTACATGGAGGTGACTGAAGTGAGGCTAGAGTGTAGGGAGTTGCAGCTGCAGATTTCCATCAAAAAGTTTCTCTTTCTTCTTGTTTTTTTATTAAAATATTGCCACTTGCTCTTGCAACTTGCAATCTCTACCAAATCCTTCTTTCTTCTGCATTTCTAACCATAAAACTCTATAATTATCAGATCAAGACATGATCAAATGGTTGAGAATGATTCAAGTGGCTGAAAAGTGAATTTGTGAAAAAGTTGAAATGGTATATTCAAGTGTTGGAACCCCAACTTCCTGGATTCAAAACTCTCAACTCACAAGGGCTATGGAGGAGTTCTAGTACTTTTTGGAAAGCCCTCATTGATCCCTAAAACTTTCATGTTTTCATGATCTTTAGATTCCAAGTGGAACTAGGTCAAAAAACCCCTCAAAGTTGGCTGAAAACATGCCTAAAAAGGCCAGAAACTTAGAATTTTTCTAAGTGTTTTCTCCCTCTTGTGATGATTTTGGCTATAACTCCAAATCTATGCATTTTTTGCCCATGGTCATTTTTACACTTTTGTAGGGCTTTCCAAGAATTTTCCAACAAGATTTGAACCACCTCATTTGGATGTCTGGTTAGGAAGTTATGGTCTTGCCCTTTTCAAAATCCTAATTCCCGACTTTTCCGATTACTCTTCAATCCTTGATTCAATGGTCATTAAACTTCATGGATAGGTGTAATATATTATTAGAAACATTTTTGCTTCACACTTTGAGGTCAAATTCCTTATGGTCAAAGAGTTGACTTTTCGGTCAAACGAACGATCGATCGATGACTACCGAGTCGACTGTTGATGTTTTGGGTCTTCTGAGGCCTTGAAACTTCTTGAGTGGACTTCACTAAGCCATATGAACTTTATGGACCATAATTACATCATTGGAACACCTTTTAAATAAAAATTCAAACTACAATTGACTTTTCCTAATCGGGGATCCTGAACTGCACTGTCTTTAATCTTTAGGTGACAACCAGACATCCTGAGTTTAGAGACAGGTGAGAATTTTTTATAACCACAGACTAGAAGATGCAAGTAACGATTAGACTTTCCGGAAATATTGGTAACAAACAAATATCGTACCAATAACAATTGGATTTTCAAACAATGCCAGTAACTACTGGACTTCCTGGGAGATGCTAGTAACGACTAGACTTTCAAGAAAAATTGGTAACAACCAAATATCGTACCAATAACAATTGGATTTTCAAGCAATGCCAAAAACTACTGGACTTCTTGGGAGATGCTAGTAATGACTAGACTTTCAAGAAAGATGTGGTGACAACCAAAACAGTGATACCAATAACGATTGGGTTTCAAGCGATGCCAGCAACTACTGGACTTATACTGGGGAATTGGTGACAACGAAAACAAAGTACCAATGACAATTGGATTTCAAATAATGACAGTGACCAGTGGACTTCAATTGGACAAGTTGGTAACAACCGAACCTCATACCAATAACAATTGGTTTGCAAGCAATTCCAGTAATTACTGGACTTCAGTGGGGAGATCGGTAACAACCGAACCTCATAGCAATAACAATTGGTTTTCAAGCAATGTCAGTGACTATTGGACTTAAGCTAGAGAGATGGGTGACAACCAAAACGAAGCACCAATAACAATTGGATTTTTAAGCAATGCTAGTAACCACTGGACTTATAAATGACTGGTAACAACCAAATCAAGGTACCAATAACAATTGGATTTAAGTAATGCCAGTAACCACTGGACTTACAAAAGATTGGTAACAACCAAATCAAAGTACCAATAAAAATTGGATTTAAGCAATGCCAATAACCACTGGGCTTTCAAAAGATTAATGGCGACCAGATCCTTGGCGATAATTATTAGCGACAACTAACCTCTTAGTAAATATCAGTAGGCAGTATCAGATATTGCTAGTTACAACTAGCCTCCCTAGGGGTATAAGCATTTATCACAACAGATATGAGGGGTACCAATACCTTCCCATTGCATAACCGACTTTCAAATCTGATATTGGTTGCGATGAACATATCCTATCCTCTTCGTTTATGGGTTTTATCGATATTTTACCTTTCCCTCTTTGGGAATAAATAAAGTTCGGTGGCGACTCTGTTAAGTCCATCCTGCGAGCGTGCGATTATGCATCGCGAGGTCGTCTCTCATTTTTCGAGGTACAAAAGAGGGTAGTGAGGAGCGATATATAGATTGGGAAGATCCCTGTAGTGCTAGAGGATATTGTTCCGATGTGGAAAAATTATGTAATCCAAGAATCTCGTACTCTTTCCTTTTGATCAATGAAAATATGAAGAAAAACTAAAGCATATCAAAAACCTAAAGTATATTCATAACAATAATACAACTCTAATGAATCTGGTTTGTTGGTTCGTTGGTTCGCTAGTTCACTTAGGGCATCTTATGAAGGAAATAATGAATCTGTTTTGTTTTAAATTTATCAGGAAAACCTTTTACTAGAGTTGTTATATCCAACCGCGGTGAAATGTTGATCTTATTACAACAATTAAAGAGTAAAATCGTGGTTAAATATTTTTCAATTTTTTATTTATTTATATGAACATAAGTGACATGCGCTTTTTGTAATAGAACAAATGGAAAAAATGTGGTTGTTAGGATTCGAAGCTTGTAACACTTATTTTATCACCACAGTTGTTTATCTCAATCATGATTAAATAACTTTCAAAAAAATAAAAAATATATCAGGCGCATCTAGTTTGCAATATTACAATGGTGGAAAGCATAATTGTAGTAGTATTATGTTACCGAAAGTGTATTTTGTAGTAGTGATAAAGCCTGTCTTGTGGCAAAAAGTTTCACACAAACCGAATGCCTCGATTATTTAGAAACTTTTAGTCCCGTTGTGAAAATGACAAACATTAGACTTATTTTATCCTTGATTGCTTCTCATAATTGGTTTATTCATCAATTAGACATTAATATTGATTTCCTTCATGATGTCTTAGATGAGGAAGTTTACATGAAACTTCCTCCTGGCCAGAAAGTCAACAACAAAACCTCATATGTAAATTAAATAAATTCATCTATGGCTTAAAATAAGCTAGCTGTTAATGGAACACTAAACTCACCAACATCTTAATTAAATTAGGTTATACAATCAATCTAAGGATGATTATTCCCTTTTCACTAAGCATCATAACAATTGTATTACTATAATATTGGTCTATGTTGACAATCTTCTGATTAAAGGTGATAATATGGATGAAATTAATCACGTCAAACTTGTCTTAGATTTTAAATTCGGTATCAAAGATATAGGCAACATTAAGTATTTTCTAGGTCTTTGAGTTGCTTGGTCAAAAAAAGGAATCTTCATTCACCAACGAAAGTATAGCCTTGATCTTCTCCAAACAGTAGACCTCCTAGGTGCAAAAATGGCTAACACACCTGTGGATCCTCATCATAAAATCACCTCTGAAACATATCCATCTCTAACTAATCCCACTTCTTTTAGAAGTCTCATTGGTAAGTTGTTATATTTAACTCATACTTGGCTTGATATCAGTTTTCAAGCTCAGTCAATTTTTATCCAAGCCAACTGAATCTCACTTCCAAGCAACATTAAAGATTCTTCAGTACATCAAATCTGCTCCAGGACAAAGGCTCATCTTCAAATCTTATTCAACCACTATTTTGTATTATTTCACTGACTTGGATTGGGGATCTTGCATCGACACTCAAAAATCAACTAATGGCTTATGTTTTTATCTAGACAACTCTCTCATATGTTGGAAAAGCAAGAAACATGAGGTTATTTCTCGTTCATCATCAAAAGAGGAATACCGCACCTTGGCCAATGCTACTTGTGAGGCCCGGTGATTACTCTTTCTTCTCCATGACCTTGGTATTTCTCACTCCCAATCTGTGAATATCTTTTGTGATAATCATTCTGCCATTCACATAAGCAACAATTTGGTGTTTCATGAGCACACGAAACACATATAAATAAAATGTCACAGTGTGCGTGACAAGGTTCAAGACAAAAACATTCACCTTATGCCTAATCATTCCACACGACAAGTAACTAATGTTTTCATGAAAGCCCTTCACCTGAGTCCTTTTTCCACACTTAACAACAAACTTGGACTGCATAATATACATTCCAGTTTTCACGAGTGTTAAACACAATTAATGTATATTTAAGTTATATTTTATTTGTTAGTTTACAGGATGTTAGAGCATCCACACTCATCAACTACATTTTGGTTCTTTAAATGGGACCCACATAATTTTTTATATTATATTACACTTATATATTTTCTAAACAACTCAATTACATTTTTCAAATATCCATATAACTCATCAAAAACTCTAAATGGGACCTACCAAATCTCACTATATATCCAACATTTATATTATATAAAACAATAACTGAAACAATTTAATTCAAATGGGTCCAGCTGGCATTAGAAAACGTTCCCACACTAAAG
The DNA here is from genome assembly GCA_963859935.3 of Lathyrus sativus. Classification (NCBI taxonomy): domain Eukaryota; kingdom Viridiplantae; phylum Streptophyta; class Magnoliopsida; order Fabales; family Fabaceae; genus Lathyrus; species Lathyrus sativus. Next base: position 600,778,464 of record OZ012735.1, on the reverse strand, counting down.
AATGGTTCCAAACTAGAGAACCTTTTTTCCCTCAAATATCCATTATCTGACACTAGAAACTTTGATTTATGTGTAGGAACGGATATACAGTAGCGATATTTATGCTCTTAATTTTATAGCAGTCAAACAATATATACGTGTATATATACTGCTCTAAATTAGTTATTAGAATTAAGTTGAATAACATTTATATTCTTCTTCAGTATTCAATGAATTTCATATTTTTCAAGGGATACATGTTAACATAGATCTATTTAAAAGTTCTTAAATAGTAGTTCATTAAATTATATATTAATTAAACCTATGAAATATCAAAATGATTTTTATTTTTTATAATCCCTTACAAACAAACTATATGTTGATATAGTGAGCATTTAACTTGACACCCCCAGTTAGACCTGACACCCCTTAACACGTATGTAAAGACGACGCTGCCTCTGCAAATTCATTTCTCAAAATTTCAAAATTTATAGTGTAGAGGCGAAAATTTCAAATTCTTGGAGGCGATACCAACAATTTTGAACATCTACCGAAAATTTTTAAAACAACGAGTTTTTCAAAATTTCTGGTATTTGTACTGGAAATTTCAAAATTTTTTAGCGTTTACATTTAAATAAATATCGGAAATTTCAAAATTTCTGGTGTTTACGTTGATAAGTATACCAGAAATTTTAAAATTTATGGTACAAAATTCAACTAATTATATCGGAAATTTCAAAATTTATGGTAGTTATAAGAACTTGGTTTTGTACCAAAATTTTTTGAAATTTCCAGTATATTCTATGGTTTTGTATCGGAAACTTTGAAATTTTTGATATGTGCAAAACTTTGTTTTCTATTGGAATTTTTGAAATTTCCAGTAGTTGCCTATATTGTGTTGACCCTTAGAGTCACTGTTCGAACTGCAGTAAAGCGGCAAGAAGGAAAAATTTAGTTTTTGAAGGATTTCCTCTGGGATTTATATCGTCTTTGCGGTGATCGGTGCGAGAGAAAGAACGTCGTTCAATGTTCTCTACATTTCTAAACTTGTTGTAAAAATTTATTGATAGATCAACGATACAATAAATAAAGGCAGAAAATATAAAGACGAAAAATATAAAGTAAAGACTTAAATATAAACGGAGCCTTGTTGGAATTGGATCTCATCAATTGATAACACATGCGCTCTTCTAACCAGTTAAACACAAATTAATCATTCATCTGATATCCTTACGTATCACGCACAATAGAGGTTATGTCTAATGCAACATCGAGAGAACAACCGCATTGTCTCATTGGTGGTGTCTCACGCAACTCAACAACATAGAGCATTAAGAACTGATACTCAAGCAAATGTTAAGCCTAAATTTATGTCTAGAGTCTATAACCTAACAGATAATCATCCTAGATCCAGATCTGAAGAGTATATTTCTATAACGTTTCAAATCAAAGATAAATAGGTAAACAAAGACGACATCCATATGATCTTCATGATTGGTTCATATAAAATACCATGATCAGAATACGTACATACGCTTAATCCTTTTTACATGCATTCAAGTAATTTTCCAAATTTAAATGAACATAATTCTTCATCTCTATTATCACGCATCCTCACAATACCGTATTGATCATATTCATGCTACTCATGCTACTAATCAACACAATAAAACAAAGATACAAGTGAATATCAACTTAAAGGACCATGTCAAAAGTTTGCTCATTAATAGATAAATATCTAAGATCTTAGATTTGAAAAAGGTTTTGTCAAGATCTACAAATAAGAAATCAAAGACAACACCAATATTGAATCGAAGCTAGTTCACAATATATATATATATATATATATATAAAAGAAAACTTGTTATTTTGGAAAACACCAAAATAACCTTCTCTCTTTTGCTGCCATGTCATGCTTTTGGAGGGAAAATTGGTCCAAAAATTTCAAAAAGTAACTAAATTTCTTTCTCAACTATTTTGGTCGGTAAAATTAGCCTATTTTATATGTAACCATTGTCATTCTAACTGAAAAATACATTTTCTATTACAACCCAATTAACAAAAGAGTAACTTTTTCATGTCTAATCGGTATTTTTTCAAAATTTAAAATAATCTTTTGCTTCCCAAATGAAAAATCAGATTCTCGCTCTTCATCTTCTTCATTATTCTCTCGTCCTCTACTTCTGTTTTTCTCTTCCTTTCCTCTCTCTTCTGTTGCCTGTCTCTTCATCTTTTTTCTTCTCTCTTCTGATGCCTCTATCTTTTTCTTCTTCTTTTTTCATCATTTCAATTCAGTTTAATTATTTGGTTTTAGGGTTTGAAGCTCCATGAAGCCATCATCATGCATTAAGTTATTCATACAAAAGAAGAAATTAGGGTTTTACGGTACCTACATTTTCCTCTTCTACAAATCTTATGCTTATTCGATTTACACTGCGAAGTTAGTGTTTAATCTATTTATATTCATTTGCAGATACGCGAATCATAATCATGGGTTTCAACTCAGTCTACAAATTTTTGGAGATTATAATTTCACCGGTATTGTTTTTTAATTATTTTTTTTAAATATTTTTTATGAAATATGATTGTAGAACAATTATTTATTGATTAATTTTAACTATTATATAACTTTTTGATGTTCTGTAATCTATTCTTATAAATTTAGTTATGAATTTTTGAACTTGTTGTTAATCGGATACCTTTAAAAAAAGTATAAACGGTTTCTTCCTTATTAAGAAACACACAAGGGTTAGGGTTTAACAAAGAAAACAAGGTAAAACAACAATGAACAACAAGGATTTATTATAAACAATTATTCTTTCCTTTCTCTTAGAAAAAGATTACAAGTATACAAGAATAACAAAATAACCTATCTCTCTTGAAATTAGGATTTTATCTTCCTATTTTTCCTTATATCAAGATTGAGAAACTAACATCCTATTTATAAGAAAAATAACACACTAACCCAATGGGCTTTTTAACAATTACCCATTACAAGCTAACTTAGGGTACAAGCTAACTTAAACACTTGGGCTTACAAGCAAGGCCCAATCCAATATGCGAACAACCTAGTAATATTGACTAATGCGTGTTAGAACAAACTTCGACTAGAACACGCATTATCTTCGACAGCAGCATGTGAACAGACTTCGACCTCATGCTTAATTCCTGTCGAACTAGAAGCTACCCTTCGACCATACTAGAGTTCGATCCAATATCTCACAAATCTCCACCTTGGATCTAACTCTATAACATCAAGGAACTAGATTTCTTCATGATGCTTTATCAACTGCATACAGTGGAAAAACTTGCAACTGGGTAACGTCTTAGTGATCATATCAGCAACATTATGATCTGTCAAAACCTTCAGCACTTGGACTTCTCCACGCTCGATTACTCCTCTGATGAAATGCAGCCTCACATCAATGTGCTTGATTCGCTCATGATAGACTAAATTCTTCGACAAATGTATTGCACTTTGACTATCACATTTAACAGTGGTAACTCGACCTTGAAGTTTCAGCTCCTTTGCAAAACCTTCAAGCCACAATGCTTCCTTCACAACTTCAGTTAGGGTAATATACTCCGCTTCAGTGGTTGATAAGGCAACGACCTTTTGAAGTGTTATTTTCCAATTGATTGTTGTCCCAAACATAGTGAACACATATCCAGAAATAGGTTTTCTGAAGTCCATACAACTTGCATAATCAAAGTCGACATATCCTTCAATTGCTGCTTTACTATCTTCACCCAAGGCTCCACCATAAATTAGGACTCTATTCAGAGACCCGTTTATGTACCTTAGAATCCACTTCAATGTTTTCCAGCGAACCTTTCCATGATTCGCCATGTACCTGCTTATAAGACTTACTGCATATGCTATGTCGGGTCTAGTACAAACTATAACATACATTAAAGAACCCACTATATTAGCATATGAAATGTTATTCATATAAGTTTTTTCAACATCTGTGTTGGGACAATGATTTATACTCAGCTTGAATTGAGGGTTTGTCGGAGTCTCAACAGACTTTGAATTCGACATACCATACTTTTCGAGAATCTTCCGTAGGTATGCCTCTTGAGATAAGTATAATCTCGACTGCTTTCTATCTCTTCGAATGTCAATCCCAAGAATCCTGGACGCAGCTCCTAGATCCTTCATGTTGAACTCCTTATTGAGTTCAGCCTTCACCCTCATTACATCTTCGACATTGTTGCTTGCTATTAGAATATCATCCACATAGAGCAACAAAATAACAAATGAATTACCCAGTCAAAATCTGAAGTAAACACAGTGGTCGAACTGACTTCTGATGAAACTTATGCATTCCATGAACTTGTTGAATCTCCTATTCCTCTGTCGAGGAGATTGTTTCAGTCTATATAAGGATCTATTCAGCTTGCACACATAATCTTCCTTCCCTTTTTGACATACCCTTCAGGTTGCCTCATCAGGATTGTTTCATCTAAGTCAATATACAAGAACGCAGTCGTCACATCCATCTGTTCCAGTTCAAGATCAAACTGTGTCACTGTGGCAAGCAACATTCGAACAGATTTATGCTTCACAACAGGAGAGAACACATCATTGAAGTTGATACCTTCTTTCTGAGTGAACCCCCTAGCAACCAATCTTGCCTTGTATCTCTTCGACGTCACTCCTTTCGCAATAATTTTCCCTTAACGGCCAAACCTTCGCCCGTTGTCGAAGGTTTATGCTCCTCTCATTTGTTCAAGTCCTTAGAATACAAGTCTGATTGAACTTCTTCAAAGGTCAGGGACTCCCTTCCATACAAGAGAGTTTCTTTGAAGTGAGCATGTGTTTTGGGCAAAGCACACAACAACAACAGTGCTTGATATTCATCATCGATCTTCACATCAATATTCTCAAGATCAAGAATCAGCTTGTTGAACATATCCAACTGCTCAGCCAACACTTTGTCTTCACTCATCTTGAATGAATATAAAGCTTGCTTCAGGTAGAGTCGATTCACCAGAGATTTGGTCATGTACAAACTTTCAAGTTTCACCCATAATCCCGATGCTGTAGTCTCCTTTGATACCTGTCAAAGAACCTTATCGCCAAGGCTCAACAATATTGCACTGTGGGTTTTCTCAATCATGCCCGTCTTTTTTTTTGTCGTTAACGCAACATCCATGGTTGTCTCTCCCTTCAACGCTTCCAAACAATCCTGCTAAATCAATAGGGCTTTCATCTTCAAGTGCCACAGACCGAAGTCATTCACTCCGGTGAACTTTTCAATCTCATACTTTGATGAAGGCATCTTCTCCACGCTCATCGCACCAATTTGTTGTGAATCAGATATCTTTAAACAAAGTATAAACGGTTTCTTCCTTATCAAGAAACACACAAGGGTTAAGGTTTAACAAAGAAAACAAGGTAAAACAACAAGTAACAACAAGGATTGGTTATAAACAGTTATTCTTTCCTTTCTCTTAGAACAAGATTACAAGAATACAAGAATAACAAAATAATCTCTCTCTCTCTCTTAAAATTAGGATTTTATCTTCCTATTTTTCTTTGTATTAAGATTGAGAAACTAGCATCCTATTTATAAGAAAAATAACACACTAACCTAATGGATTTTTTTAACAATTACCCATTACAAGTTAACTTAGGGTACAAGCTAACTTAAGCACTTGGGTTTACAAGTAAGATCAAATCCAATATGCTAACAACCTAGCAATATTGACTAATGCATGTTAGAACAAACTTCGACTACAACACGCATTATCTTCGACAGTAGCATGCGAACAGACTTCGACCTCATACTTAATTCTTGTCGAACCAGAAGCTACCCTTCGACAATACTAGAGTTTGATCAAATATCTCACAAAATATAAATTAACTTTTTTTAGATGTCAAACTTAAGCACGTGAATTGAAATTTGGTTTAGGGACATTAGGTGGCTTGTGCAGAACATATACTGAGTTGGCTTATGTTGTAGAGGTCTAACTTATAATACGAGACGTGAAAAAATGACCAATAATCAGCTGTGATATAGAATCATGATACTTTACTTTATTAATTTATTGTGCTTTAAATTCATCTCTGAGGAAATGGAAAATAACATAATATAAGCTATTTTTCTCATCTTCACTTTTTCTTATATCCGTCTAACCAACTTAGGTGCATCAATGTTCTTTCCACGGGGCGAGCAATCCTATTTCTGACTACATCTCAATTATTTCAGGGGCTGGATAAGCTTCACTCAGAACTTCTCCAAGAGGATAATTTGATGTTGTCTTCACAATCTTTTGGAAGCTCTTAAAACCAATACAGAAAGATGAGTGAAGCTGTTAAAATCAGTTTAGTATGAGTGACACTATTTTTGTTGTAACAATTCAGTTTAGTATGTTTGGCTGAGTGACACTATTTTCCATTGCCTGGTTGAACTTCATAAGGAAGTCTGCTCGATTTGATATGTCGAGGACATCAACTTTATTCCTGCTTTAAAGTATGCTTTTTTTCACTATAAATATTATGTGTATCATAAAGTATTTATTTTTTATCGAATAGAAATAAAATAAATAAATAACATTTCACGTGTCTCTTCATATCATAGTTAGCTATAATAGCATAGAATTTTGCGCAAAAAAATTGCATATAATTTTTCAATTTCACCATATAAATCACAATAAAATATGTATCACATATGAGTGTCTGTGTTAGTTAATTTCTTACGTTTTTCATATTATTGATTGCAAAGTCTTTGTATAGTATTTGTGTTGGAATCTTTCATCATAGATTTCACTCACTCAAATATTTATTAAGGGAATAAAATTTTAATAAATTTTATTTTTTCATATTGTAAAAATGATGTGAAACAAGAAAAATAAAATTATTTATCTGATTATTAATTATATAGTGAGTTAATAAAATTTTAATAAATTTTGATTGCTCATGTTATAGAAATTATATAAAATAGACAAAATAAAATTACTAATCAAAATATGTAATAAGTCTATAAAATTTTAATAATTTTGCTTTTTTATATTGTAAAAATTATATGAAAAGAAAAAAAAAACAACTGATTTAATTATTAAATATGCAGTGAGTCAATAAAATTTTAATAAAATTTATTTTTTTTTTCAATTTTTTATTTTTATTATAAATAATAATAAATATGGGTACAAAACCAAATCACACTTAAAATAATATTGTTTAAATTATAGTAATTCATTTCTTTTTAATGTTGAGCTATAGCTTGAGAAACAGTGCAATAGTTACAATTAGATATATATTAGCTTTCACTGTTTTACCTGCATTCAACATATCTTTATTCATTAAGTTAAATACCTAAAATTGTAGGCTACTATTTTGCAGGTATTAATTGCGCAAAAAGATAATGCTGAATTTGCACTTACTATGTGTTCAACTGAGTCCTTTTCATGTAAAAGATGTCTAAAAATTATGTTGTATTGATTTGAACTTCTTAATCAAGTTCAAACACTATACATAATTCCTTTAAATTGTAGATATCAAAAACACAAAATGCGATTATAGAATGTTTGTTATATGTGGTGAACTTATAACACTATTAATTTTGCTCCCACAATACTTTATTTTAGCTGTTTATTTATGCTCAAGTATCAAATATCAAATAATATTCTCTTATTTATTCTATAAACTCTACTAAAAGGAGACAATTTTACTATTGATTCAAATATTGAATAAATAAAAATAATTTTATTATTGATTTAAATATTAAAAAATAAATATTTATCGACCATTATTTTCAAATATGTGAAAAATAAAAAGGAGCTTTAAAAATATTAAGTATATATTTTAAAATTGTATTTTCTCTTATAAAATAATGTTTTATTTATAAAAAAGTTAAAATAATAATTTATCTCATACAAGTTTCAATATTTTTTTTAATCATATTGATATTATTGTTTAACTTTCTTCTTATACACGAACTACTATTGATTCAAATATTTTTATATACAGAAATAACTTTACTATTTATTCAAATATTTTTTATAAATAGTGTCAAAACAAAAATAATATTTTGATTCAAATATTTTTATAAACGGAAACAACTTTACTGTTGATTCAAATATATTTATAAATAATATCAAAACATAAATAATATTTATATACAGGAAAATATATATATTGTTGATTAAAATATTTTTATATACAAAAACAAATACAATTGTTATAAACGGGATCAACTTTACTTTTAATTCAGATATTGAATAATATAAATTTATCAACCATTGTATTTTTTCTTATAACATAATTATCTTATTTGTTAAAAAGTTAAACAATTAATTTCTTTATAGTTGTTTAATCATATTATTATTGATATTGTAGTTTAACTTTCATCTTCTATATGAATTACTATTCTAACTTAAATTTACTATTATTCTTAAGTTTTTTATTATTTTTAATTTTCAATTTTTATGACGCATCCTCACAATACCGTATTGATCCTATTCATGCTACTCATGCTACTAATCAACACAATAAAATCAAAGATACAAGTGAATATCAACTTACAAAACTATGTCAAAAGTTTGCTCATTGATAGATGAATATCTAAGATCTTAGATTTAAAAAAGGTTTGGTCAAGACCCACAAATAAGAAATCAAAGACAACATCAATATTGAATCGAAACTAGTTCACAATACATATATTAGATAAAATATATAAGGTATCAAAAGATTACATTTTAACCTAACAAGAGATCAAAGCTCTTATCTTATCCCTCTTAGGGTTTGTGTTTCTCTCTCTAGAATATGCTTGGAATGAAGATAAAGTTATGATATATGTTATAAAAGTTGTACTGAAGTTCTTCCTAAAAATTGAGAAAAAGTACGTATATAGTAAACTAAAAATCGGTCATGTTCGCCTAACAAACACCCTATTCGCCCAGCGAAGACTACTTTTAGGAACTTGAAGTACCTCAAAAACAGTTAAACCGTCATTGAAAAATATCTGAGTGCACTGTGAGAGCACTTCTTTGCACGACGAACCTCTTCGCTACAACTTCACCCAACGAATTTTGGGTCATTTTCCTACTGCCTTTAATCTGGGCTGGTTCGTTGGGGCTTCGACAGGACCTCGCACATCGAGCATTCATTTTCCCCTCGTTGGTGTTCGCACAACGAACATGCTGATTCCTCTTATTTTTTGCCTTCTTTGTCGAATCATTTGTGTCTTAATCATTGATGTTTTATGTCTATATTTTGCACAATAATAGACACATCAAAGAATTCAAAGGTATTTGCAATATAATTGAAGAATCACACAAGAAAAAGAAATAAATCTATTTAAACATGAGAATTGAGTTGAAAAATTCCAAGAAAGATGGTTTTAATTTAAGTTAAAAATTGCACTTAATTGTCGTGATGGTATTTGAGTCTGTTACAGATATGCTTGAAATTATTATTTGTTGTTGATTTCTTATTTAATTGTTAGAAATAAAATTTCTTATTTATTACATGGTGTGTCTCTGTTTTGATTTCAGTGTTGGATATACGAGCATTTCTCCACCATCTATGACAATAGGGTACAACATTGCGAGGTGGGGTCCCTATGGACGAAGAGATGGAAGGCCAAACAGGCACATTCGTTGGTGTTGCTGAGTATATAAAGAGGCTCGATATGCTCACTATAGATGATGTCATCTAGACACCATGCACTGATCATAGAGTCCATCGTGAGTTCGAGGAGTCGTTATTATATTTAGGTTATATGCAGTAGGAGACCATGATTGCTAGACACTTGCCTGAAAGGTCTCTGCAACAGTTTGGTTATGTTCAGAGTATCTCACGGCCAGTTCTAGATATACCATCTACATGTATTGGTTGGTGGTTGATCCACTGTCGCGCACGGATCAAAAACGAGTATTTTTGAAAAAGTAGTAAAGGTAACGACAACTCGAGTATCGTTCTCACAAGAATTCTTGTATTATTTCAACCAACTAAAGAAAATGTTTATAAGGGGTTTGAGTTTCGATTAAAAGAAAAAGTATGCATATAAGTGATTAAAATAAGTGATTATAAAAATAAGGTAAAACGGCTAATCCTACGGATTCAGATTCCAACTTGTCATCGGCTATTATAACACCAATCCCTAAGCAGATTTGATCCTATTTAATTATGATATCAATTTGACAAGCACTTATCAAAATTAAATGAATTATGTTCATGTTTACCGAATTAAGCAAACGGTTAAGAATATGAGGAGTTAACGAATTAAGTAAACGGTAACACACAATTAAATTTAGGAACATGCATACAATCGAATTTAATCAATTATATCCTATGAACAACAATCGAATTAAACAAACAATTGCAATCAAATTAAGCAAATGAATTCATATAAAAGGATTGAAAGGAATCGAGTTTAAATTGGTATTATAATAACCTCAAAGCGATGGAATCGTACACAATAGGATTTGCCCGAGGGAATTAGTTCTCCATTACAGTAGTAAAAAGCAAAGTAAAATCATGAAAAAAAAAGGTAATGAATAGTAGCATGGCTGCTACTAGGTATAGGAAAGCATCAAAAAATCCGGTTCTAACCCAACGTCAAAAAATATGAAAAAACCCGGTCCAAAACTAAATATTTCTAACGGCAGATTTCGAGTCCTGACTTCAACGAATTCTTTGAGGCTGCTACACTCCAAATCAGCTTCTGAGCAAAACATAAAAGTTAAAGCTCTTTCTCTTAGCTTTCCAACGCCTGATAGAACGCGTAAATTTGATTCTCGTAGCTCCTGTTATGATCCAAAAAGTGGAAGAATATCAAATAACTGTTAATGCTGAAAATAAGTTGCAAAAATAGAATAAAGGTAAAAACAAACTTAAATATGAAAACACATTAAAATAGTAAAAATAATCAAATAAACTGTATGAATGTCTAAGTATAACAATGGAAGAATGTGTATGAAGATGCATTGATCAGTGGTTTTAGAGTAACTTCATCAGTTCTAGTCGTGCCATTAGAGATCAAGCAACCATTGTTCAGCACTCCTCGCAATGTGAGGATGGTTCTTTAGAGTGATACTTCACTGTATCACACCCTCACATCACCCCACCTACAACTGATGTTGGGCTTTCTGATGTCAGGTATCTATTGATGACGTGCCACCACCACCTCTCTAGTGGATGATGCCGATGACTAGCAGCGCCTCTAGATGATTGCAGTTATTATGGATAACCTCATGAGTTTGGTAATCTCAGATGGCGAAGTTTATACTGAATTATTTCATACTGCACATATAGCTCTAGGGGCCTAGTTAGACATCTTTTGTATATCATGGAATTAGTCATTTGTATATTATCTGTTGCAGTGAGAATCAGGTATCAAACTATTATATTAACTTGAATCACAAAACAATGATGTCACCACCGAACTTTTATTTTATCCAAGGGAAGGGAGAAAAGATTGAACAAAAACCCTAAGTAAAATGCTAAGAAAAAAGTAAGGCCTAAAGCTAAGCAAAAGAGAGATCAAAGATACGGGGGTTGGTTATACTAAGGGAAGATACTAGCACCCTGAGCATTTATAGTACTCTACAGGAACCTCTTGAAATATTTGTATTTTGGCTAAAATATTTTGCTAAAGGTGAAAAGGTGGGCAACGAAGATAGAAAAGGTGGAAAAGGAAAAAAGGCAGCTCGATAGGATCTCGCAATCCTATGCTTACATATCCTTAATAGGAAGTCAGAGCAATCGTAGTTCAGAAACTACGGGTGGAAAAAAAAAGAAAAGTGTGTGAAAAAAAAGAAAAGTGTGCTCGCCAAGGATTTAGACCTTATGCCTACGTATTCTCAAAAGGAACTTTGCGAAATCAGAGCGTCCATAGTTCGTGGAACTACGAGTTGTTTGGGTTCTAAAAACCAAGAACAACAAAGACAGGTAAAAAACAGACGAGGGACATGCACAATGAGAATAAGTCAACATACAATCTATCTCTTTGGATTAGGTCAACAAGGAATAGAAAGGATCAGATACATGGGAAAACATCATGTAAATGGCAGACAAGACACAAACACAGAATACACATAGAAAGACGTCAAGGTAATCAGACAACAAATAAAATTAATAACGAACACGACAAATCATCATGTAAAATAACAGACAATGAAAACATACAAGAAAAAACATCGTGTGAAAATCCACAGACGCACACGATAAAACATCGTGTAGAAACAAACAAAGATACACGATAAAACATCGCGATAAAATCCGATTAATCATGAAAAGATGTCAAGAACTAAACAGAGAAAATATGCCCGAAACAAGAAAAACAGACAAGTCGCAAAAAATAAAACCGGACAACCAGAAAAATTATTAATCAATTTAAATATAAATATTTAATAAAATTAATTAATAATTTAATTAATCATTATTAAATAGGAATATTTAAATCAATTAAGAATTAACATAATTCTCACATTTTTAAAATATATTTCTACATAATTGAACTAAAAAAATAGAATTAACAAGCATCTCATTTTTTGTCATTTTAATATTAATTAAGGAGGTTCTTTTTTAGGTACCAGGTGTAGATGTGTTGTGTTGCAAAGTGTCCAGAAAAATAAAATGAATACATCTAAGTGATCAGCAAAAAATATGCAATTTGGAAAAATATAACATTTTGTCAAATTTTGGAATAAATTTTATCGGCTAAAATAGCTTAAACTATCCGAAAATGCGATCGAAAAATTCAAACGAGCACGCTAGATTAAATTACACGAAACGTAAATTAACACCACTGACGTTTGCAAGCTCGATTTTAAAATTTTCTGTCCACTAATTTTACGCACAATTGACTTTTAGTTTTGACCGATTCGGCTGTAAATCCAACAAGTTTATTCTAACTGATAAATTTGGTATTATGCAAGATGAAATGCGTGATAAACTATACAAATGATGCAAAAATACGTGGGATCTTAGAGTCAATTAGGGTATGACATTATCCAGACATATTTTGTATATCATGGATTTGTATCATTTGTATATTATTCAGATATCTTCATCATAACTCTTTATTTGCTAATATTTTTTATCTTCCATAAATTAGAACGTCAACATTAACTAACATTTGACTATGAACTACATAACTTAAACAGAAAAAACTTAACACTATCAGATGATTAATAAATAAGAAAAATATAAACATTACCAGATGATTCTGGACGTTTCAACATCTTCATGATGTCATGAACAGATCTAAAAAGCTTAGCATCTAACTCGATCGACCCATTTGTTATCCTACGACGAAATGATCTTCACATTTCCTTCACATCTTCGTCGATCTTCAACTTAATAAAGTTGTATTTAACCCACCCATTAGTATCAATCTATTATTCACAAAACTCAATCTTTTTCACCTTTTTGTTTTCGACATCAGGCAAGAATTCATTCAGTTTCGACGTCAGGCCGACAAGAGATGTGGTGCCATCCAGAAGTCTGAACTCTACAGGAGGAGAAACTCTGTTGAAGTACAATTCTGCCTTAATAAAAAATTGAGGAATAGACTTTTTTGTGATGTGTTTATCGAACAGCATGTAGTCCCTTATTTATACAACTTTTACATTTATTCTGGACCACACAAAACTCTCAGTGCAATCACAGACATCCAAAACTGTCGGCAAAATTCTAAACATCCAAAAAATTAAACAAATAACACACCATAAATTTCATTTAGGCTAAAATTTCTGATATCAACATGTAAATTTCAATTTTTAGAATTTATCGAAACATACTAAAAATTTTAAAATTTTTGGTATATCAGAAATTTCAAATATACTATCAAAAATTTGAGTCTGTACTAAAATTTCTAATGCACTACCGGAAATTTTAAACCGAAATTTAGATCAATATTTAACTAGGGACAATTTTAAAAATATGAATATATGGATGTCAGGTATAATTGAGGGGTGGCAATTTAAAATCTCTTATATAGCTTGTAATTACAATAGCCCAATAAATTTAACCCGACCCGAAGATGTGTTAATGTAAATACAAATTAATAATTTATTAGCTCTCTGTATTACTTCACTCAAAAATTTCAAAATTTTGAACTTCCCGGTAATAGCTTCCTCTAATTACATTGAAGATTGAACTGAAGTGCGATGGAAAATGAAGAACCAGTTCTTCCTCAATCTCACGGTCTCTCTCTTAGGGTTTCGAATTTCACTTTTCGAACAAAATCATCACAATTCGTTTTTCACTTTAGGAACCGAATCGAGTTGTTCTGCAATGCTAGGGTTTCGTTAACTTCAATTTCTTCTAATTTATTCTATTCTTTCTTGCTTATTGTGCAGGTTGTAACATTCAAGGTATGGATCGGGTGGTGGCAACAGTTACTGGTTACCATGACCCTGAGCGATTCAACCTTATTAAGCTGATTTCGTATGCCGGTGCCAATTACGTTGGGATGATGTCCAAATCAATAACGCATCTGGTTAGCTTCTTTGTTTGCTATAGAATTTAGCTATTTGATTATTGTTTTGAATGTTTTCTTTCTGAATGATGGAAATGATAATTCTCTTTGAATATAGTGTAGTTAGACTGATTATATACTATGTAACACTGACACCTCTAGAAAAAGGTGTCCGAAACTGACACCAAAGTTTGTGATTATGTTTTATTTATTTATTTTTTTAAATTATTACTGGTGTCTGACGTGTGGTGATGTGATTATATACGGTTTTCAGATCTAACAAACTCTAATTTAACTAATTTGTATCTTTGACTAACTAACTAGCTAAGAGTTTTGCTATTTTTCTAGAGAAGAATTCTATGAATGAGTAAAAACATAGGAAAATTGAATAACTGATATCAAAAAGGAAAACGTTGAAGAGAGGGAAAAAGTGGATGATTCTGATAGAACTCGAAAGAAAAATATTTAAGGTTGAGTGAAGTGTTGTAGAGTGCAGTCGCCAAGATACCAATTCTCAAGGGCGGAGCATGATAAGGATCGGGTACTATTGGGTGGCTTAGTTCCACATTAGTAGTTTGAGAAGCTCTGCAGAGTATTAAGTGGCTTGGTTCTTTCCTCTATATAGATAACTTTTAACTTATGGTTTTCCTAATGTTTAGATACTTATATAAATTTCATAACAAAACAAATGTGATATCTACTTAGCAAACAAATGTTTTTAATTTTCAATGAGCAGTATCTAGTTATCTAATTAGCAAACTACAGATTTGACATAATTATATACACAACAATGCTCAGGTGTGTTGGAAGTTTGAAGGAAAGAAATATGATATTGCTCGAAAATTTAGAATACCTATAGTCAACCACCGTTGGGTTGAAGACTGCATAAAGGAAGGAAGGCGTGTCCCGGAAGATTCTTACATCATGCAAAGGTGAATATGTTTTCTATTTTCTTTTCTTTTTCTTTTTCTGCCCATTTACTGCAGAATTATAGCATTGAATTTTATATAATTATCATGGCCTTGATAGAAAAGAGAGCACTTTTGGGGAAATTCTTTTTATTTTTCTTGTGTGTGAATTAAAATGACTGTTGAAAATGCATAAACTGATCAATTTGGTGTGACAGATTTTAATTTATATCGAGTCTGAAATTTACTGTTACAAACAAGTAAAAAAATCATTTATGGGCCTGAATCTAGTAGCTAAAACTTCAAGAAAAGCTACTTGTTGAGTGTTGTTAATGCTAAAAGCCCACAAGTTAATCCTCAACGGTTTTTGTTGTCCCGTGTTCTGTTTATTTTATGTCATGTGATGGGCTTCTTTGTGTGGAGCCTAAGTTTGCTGAAGTTTGTTTTGTAATTTGAGGTTTGGCATCATTGATCTTATTGACAAATAAGACGATTATTTTGTTTGAAGATCATGTTACTACTTACTGGTGCTTCCCTTTCCTTTGACTGCCATGTAATAAAATTTGAGAAAACCTTTTCTTAAGTTCATTCATGATTATCATCATTACTATTTTCAGTGGACATGAAGTAGGGCCATTGTTAATGGAAGTTCCTGTCACTGTTCAAGCAAAAAGCTTGTCGAAGGAAAAAGTGGTTAGTGCCAGTTTATGTGATATTGGGTCTGAAAGGCAAAATAGTGACTTCGGTTCTTGGCTCTGTGGAATTTCTGTTTTGGAAGATTCTCCTTTATTGAAAAAGGTAAATATTTTTGCTCTCTGTGTTCTCCTCCAACTTGCTTACAATTGTTATATGTAATATTCATTTTTCGTGATTCCAAGAATGTTTTGAATTCTTGTTCATAAGTAGTATGTTGCCTCATTTTCTGAATAGGGTGCAGCTTTCAGGGTGTGATGTGTTAACACTCATGTTATCAGTGGATGCTAACCATTATCTCAACTTGTTATTTATGCACCAACGTACCATAGTTGTTCCATTTAGATTGAATGTATTTCTTATGGTGTCAGTTCAGGTTTCTAATACATATCATGGTATTACTTAATACACTGAAAATTGCTTATCATTAATAACTACGAATGGTTCAGAGGCGAAGCGATGAGACTGTTTTCTTGTATTGATTTGATTTGTTTTTTAAGTTGAATAATCTGCAAGTCTTTTGATGTTTTTGTCACCAAATATTTAGTTTAATTTTTTCTGCCAATGTCACTCCCACAAACTTAAACTCATATGCCTGTTTGCTGTTTCCATGCATACATTCCTCACAAATAATTTTTAAACTCATACAATGTATTTTTAAAAAACTTATCACTAGGAGGGGCTTTACGATCCTGTTGGGGCAATATGCTGTATGATGGACCAAATCAAACAAATGAATTTATGTTTTTTTCGATTGTCTGTTAGTCTTATTAATTTCTATTTTCCTTTCTTCTTCAAGCATGAGGAGTCAAGTTCATATTCATCTAGACTGTCAAAGAAAGGTAAAAGAAACAGTGGAAATGAAGTAAGTATCGAAGCTAGACATTCTCGTAAAGGAAGAAGGGTTGAGAAAAATGATGGTAGAGTGGCGTTGGACCCTATAATTTTGGATTTAAGCTCAGACAGCCAACTTAGCGAAATGGATAGGCTACACACTGAAGTTGCTGCTACCTCTACCATTTCTAGCTGTGTCAATATTGAAAATATTCAAGAAAATAGTGAAGGACTTGATACTGGACTATCTAGACAAAGTAGAACTATTGGTGGAAGTTCAGATGGCATTGAACAGAGTAGAGATTCATATCATTTATCTACTCCCACAAATTCAACTTTGTTTATTGAAGATCCCCTTCCTTTGACACAAACTTCAGTAGACTTATGTTCCAGTGCTGCAGAAAAATCCACCAGTGATGATGTGGTTGACAATTTTGACGAGTTACCTACTTCAAATGACTTGTCATGTGTTATATGTTTCACAGATTTCAGTTCAACAAGGGGGATTTTAGCTTGTGGACATCGGTTTTGTTTTCCATGCATCCAGGGTTGGGTTGATCACAGAGTAAGCCTTTTCCAATATCTATCTATTACTATACATAAAACCTATTAATTGAAAGTGGTAAATTGATCCAATGATTATAAGATGACAATAGGCTTCTCATTTCAAACCATTCAACTGTGAAAATATGTTTGAACATTTTAGCTTTATTTTTAGTTTTTTCCCCACCTAGGGCTAAAAGAATTTTGTTGTTGCTGTAGTATTTTTGTTTATTTTAATTTTCCCTTGCATTAGCTTGTATAGATTTATTCGACACATGTCATTTTCAATGTTTCTTTCATTCTCACTATTGCTTTTCAATATTTATAGATTGCAATGAGAAAAATTTCAACCTGTCCTTTGTGCAAAGCAAATATTACAGGGATCATGAAAGTTGAGCATGCAGTTACCACTGATCAAAAAGTTTACTCCCAGACAATTCCATGTAACTACCCAAGCTCAGATATTTTTATCCCCATGGATCAAGAATTTCGAGACAGTAGCTTAGAGGTATGCTTTCCATATTAAACTCGTTAATTGTTAGCATATCTTTATTTTTTATTTATATCCTCATTCTAATTTAAATCAAACAGTAGTACTTGCACAGACTTTAGTTCTGTGAATCGTAATTCTTCATTAAATCTATCAAATCCACTGTACTTCTCTACATGCTAATATAGTATATGCATCATTCAGTTCACTTGGATTGACCACATGACCTTTTGTTAGTTACATAATTAGTTATCGAATGTCACATGATAGTAGAGACTAAAAACAATAGTTTCATAGTTTGGAAGGATGAAAACCAAAGAAAGAATTTTAGGGATCAAAACTAAAATTTGCTCATTTTATGGATCAGAACATATTCAAAACTTATATTTCATTCTACAAGAGACTTTTGATATGTTAGAATAATTCATTATTGCCCATGTTTTGGCTGCAAGTTTTTGCATATTGTAGTAAGGTTTGGGTAATTTTGTGATTTGCCTTTTGCTTTTACAGTCCTCCCGTGCAGGTGCTTGTGTAATTTGCTGTGGTCGAGAACCCGAGGATCTACTGCAGAATTGTGATGTTTGTAGAATTCGAAGAATTCATTCCTATTGCATGGACCCTCCTTTACTGCCTTGGACGTGCAGTCCCTGCAAGGAACTTCGAATGATTTATCGTAACCGTTCATATTAGTAAAGCATTTTTTATCCATTATTACAACTCATGGAACACTTAGGTGTCTGGAGTTAAATGATGTTCTAAGAACATAGACTGTTTGAAATTCGCCGTAATTGTGGAGAGAGCTTATTTACATGCTGTAAATTCAAAGCAAAACTGTGGTTGTATTTTAAGTGACTTAAAATTCTTAACTTCTGTTGCTTCAATCCTTACTTCTACCTATATGAGTTTTTATTGCCATGTTTGATGAAGATCTTAGGATAAGTTTGTTTGATGGCCATCCTATGATAGACAGCAAAATAAGCTATCATATGTCTTAATTTAGTATTTGTTTAGTCAATAAAATAGCTTAATCCTGTCTCTGAATTCAGTCATCTAGTGAAAATTTATTGTTAGGAATGGAGGTAAAAGCCACTGTGATACAATACAAATATTGTTTTTGCATTCGCACTTATAGAGGAATAACTAGACTTTTGACCTTACGGCTTTGGTATACTTTTTATATAACAAAACATTGTTGTTAAATTATGAGACTAAGACCTCTCCACATATATACATTTCACATTAGTATATTATCAATTTTCATGCGTTATTAATAACTCAATTATCATCTTAAAAGTAATTTATAATTGATTGTCTGAGAAAGCTGATGTTGGAAGATCTATTCTAACATGTTTAAGTGATATAGGACTTGTTGGGCAAGGATACAGAGAAAGGTTGGATAGTTGACACGTTATCGAAGGAAAAAGTTATCACAAATGCTTTAGCTTCTGAGCAGTTTTTTCTAGGTTTTGATGCGGCTATAATAGCTTCTAAGGAGGACGCAACACCTAAGGTGATAGAGGTTGTAGCGAATGATGGGATATCTGTTGTTCCTTTATCTTCTGAAAAGGTGAGAGATGCTGTTCTACTGCAGAATAGAAACGAGGTTAATTTAAAAGCTAATTTTTGTCATAAGAAGAAAAGGACAAAAGTTAGGAGGATGGTGGAATTAAGTGGGCTGCTGCGTTCTAAAAAATCCAAATCTAAACCTAAGAAAAGGAGTTTGGGTCGGGCTTTATTTTCTGTTTCTGTTGGATCTGATGATCTAATAGAACAATTTTCACAGCTTTGAATTCTAGGGATTCTTGTTTTTCTTCTAATTCCAATCCCAAAACTAATTCTAGGGAGACAAATGTTATCTCAGCAGGTGCAATTTTGTGTTGTGACCCGTTGTCTGACTCGGATGTCCATATGTGCAACTCGAAATTTAAGGCAAATATGAAAATTAATGTGGGGAATAAAGTGTGGAAAGAGATTGCTAAGTTGGGAATCACGGCTAAGGATAGAGGCAAGGACTTCTCCTATATGATTGACAAGTTAGAAGCTAAAAATAAAGGTTTATCCAAAGGAAAGAAGGTGATCAACAATTGTAATCCATGATAGTGAGATCTCTTAACATAAGAGGGGGAGATAATTTGTCCAAGAGGAAGAGGATCAATTGCCTTATTAAATCAGGTAATGCTGATTTATTTTTTATTCAAGAATCTAAGTTAAAATTAGTGGAAGCTAATCTTGTTAAGGAATTGGGGAGAAAGAAAGAGGTGGGATGGTCCTATTGTAGTTCTATTGGTTTTTCTGGTGGTATTATTACTTTATGGAATGAATCTATTTTCAGTCCTGTGTTCTCTTTCAAAGGGGGAGGTTTTCTGGGGTTAAATTGAAGTGGAAGGAAGATAATTATTATATGGTGAATGTGTACTCTGGCTGTTCATTGTCATCCAAGAGAAAGTTGTGGGCGGAGTTGGATCAATTCAAACGAGATGGTTAGACGGTATCTGGATAATAGGCGGATATTTCAACGCAACATCTGATGTATCCGAAAGAAAGGGACTCAGTTATTTGAACAAATCCTTGGAGATAGGAGAATTCTCAAATTTTATTGATTCTTTGGGCTTAGTCGATCTTCCATTCATGAGAAATCGGTTTATGTGGTTCAGTGGAGATGGCAAAACAATGAGTAGATTAGACAAATTTTTAGTCGACTCTTCTTTTTTAGATAGGTGGGGAATGATAGGTCAAATTACATGGAAGCAGGATATCTCGGATCATTGTCCGATTTGGACGAAGATCCTTGTTAGAGATTGGGGGCCAAAACCTTTTAAAACCAATGATTGCTGGTGAGCATCCCAAGTTTCTCAAATTTGTCGAGGATAAATAGTTGAGTTATAATGTGATAGGGAGGAGTGGCTTTGTTCTTAAAGAGAAAATGAAGCTGCTTAGATGTGATTTAAAAAGATGGAACAAGGAAGTCTTTGGGTGGTATGATCTCAAGGTGGAGGAGGAAGTGGATATCATTAATGAGGTTGACCAAGCTCTTCTTTCTGTTTCCAATGGAGAGATAACAGATCTTGTGAAGAAGAGAACAGAGGCTTGTAGGGAGCTTTGGCATAAGCTTCACATCAAAGATAATATGATTATTCAAAAGTCTAGGATTAAGTGGAGTAGGGATGGGGATATCAATTCGAAATACTTTAATAACTTGGTTAAAGGAAGAGCCAAAAGTAACTTTATAGGTTCTGTTAATTCTGTAGCAGGTGTCGTTGATTCGGTTGCTGATGTGAAACATGCTGTTAGGGAGTTTTTCATTTAGAAATATGCAGAAACTTCAAATGATAGACCTATTTTTGAAGGGATTTCTCTTAACAAATTATCTAAGGATGATGCAGACTTTTTGGAAACTCAATTTTCAGAAGAAGTCAGGGCAGCTGTTTGGAGTTGTGAGGGAACCAAGAGTCCTGAATCGGACGGTTATAATTTCACTTTTATTAAGAAGTGCTAGTATTTTATGAAGTATGATATTGTAACCTTTGTGAAGGATTTTCATACGCATTCTTTCCTGCCGAAAGCTATAAGTTCCTCTTTCATGACTCTTATTTCTAAGGTAGCTAATCCAATTGACCTTAGGGATTACATGTCTATTTGTCTGGTGGGCTGTTAGTACAAAATCCTTGCTAAACTCCTTACAGGCAGGATCAAAAAGGTGATACGAGGTTTAATATCTCATAATCAATCTGCTTTTATTAAGGGCAGAAATCTGGTGGGTGAGGTAATGATAGCTAATGAAGTGTTAGATCAAGCTATTAGAGAGAAAAAGAAGTGTGTTTTATTTAAGGTTGATTTCGAAAAAGCTTATGACTGTGTGAATTGGGAGTTTCTTAGGTTTATGATGATAAAGATGGGATTTGGTAAGATTTGGATGAAGTGGATGAACGCTTGTATTTTCTCTGGTTATTTATCGATCTTAGTCAACAGTAGTCCTATGAAGGATTTTGAGAAAAAGAGGGGTTTGATGCAAGGAGATCCTTTATCTCTGTGATTGTGGCGGAGGGATTAACAAGATTGGTTGAAAAGGCATCTCTTATTGGAGAATTTAGAGGCTTCAAAGTGAACAACGAGGTTAAGGTGGACTTATTCAGTTTGCGGATGATACTCTAATGGTGGGAGAGGGTGGACGGAAGAATATATGGAGTTTAAAGGCTATTCTGAGGGGATTCGAGCTTTTGTCGGGCCTTGAGTTAACTTTCACAAAAGCATACTTATAGGAGTGAATGTCAGTCCTCATTTTTTTAGTGGCTGCTGCTATTTCCTATCTTGTAAAATTGAATCTTCAACATTCAAGTTTCTGGGCATTCCGATTGGTTGTAGTCCTAGGAAAATTAGTACTTGGAAGCCGATTATTCAAAAGTTTGATTATAAGCTTGCTAATTGGAAAGTTCGAATGATGAGTATGGCAGGTAGAATCACTTTAATTAACTATATTCTTATTGCATTGCTCGTCTTCTTATTTTCCTTCTACAAAGCACCTGTGGCTGTTTGGAACAAAATTGACAGTATCCGAAGAAGTTTCCTTTGGGGTAGTAAAGGGAGTAACTCTAAGATTCATTGGACTAAGTGGGAGATGGTTTGTAGGGACAAAGAAAATGGAGGACTGGGTATCAAAAGCATCAAAGAGTTCAATTTGGCGTTGTTATCGAAATGGAAATGGAGAGTATTGAGTGAAAAAATGGCTTTGTGGAAGAAGGTTCTCAAGGCACGTTACGGTAATGTGGAACACTTGGTTTTGATGGATAATCACAATTTTTGATATTCTTCGTCAATTTGGTGGAAAGACTTATTGAAAACTGGATCCTTTTCAAAGATTGGAGTTTTCAATTTCTCTAAATCTTTGGATTTTGTTCTTGGTAACAGCGTAAATGTTCCTTTCTGGTTGACTAATTGGACAGGACAGGAACCTCTTGCAGAATTGTTCCAGGATTTGTATCATCTGAGCAAAAGAAAGAATTCTATGGTTAAGGATATGGGTATGTGGGTTGAAGATCAATGGATTTGGAATGATCTTGGTTTGCCTGTTCAGGGTCAGCAGGACTTTAGCATTACTATTTCTCTGTTACATCTGTTCTTATAGGGTTACAAACCTCATCGTGTTCTAGAGGATAGAATTTGCTGGTTGGGTGAAGAGGCATCAGGATACTCGGCCAGAGAAGCTTTTTTCTTAATTCAATTGCCTTAAAAAAAATATGTTTTAAGTAATTATCTTTGACTTTTATTAAAAGTCATTACAAACAAAACAACTATAAAAGTTGCCACTATTGAACTTTAAAAAAAGAATTCTTACATCATATAATGTTAAAGATAATCTAATATATAACTTTTATCACTGGTATTACTATTTGGAATTACATTTTCTTTGACAACATAATTTCTCTCCTTTATAATTATTAATTGATTTATGTTGCACAATTTTGAGGTATGATATACATTTCTTAATAACATCACTGACACTCCTACTTCAAATTTCTTAATAACATCACTGACACTCCTACTTCAAATTTCTTAATAACATCACTGACACTCCTACTTCAAATTTAAACTTGTAGTTTATAAGTCTCGATGGAGTAACTCTGTTTAATTGACTTTTTTTGTCCACACTTTTCCTAAAAAAATTTATCTATATTTTTTTTATCTCTCTTATAACTTAGTGACTTTTTTACAAATTAACGATGATTTTAGTAATGAATTTTTAATTTGCAATTAAATTAACGAAATTTTTAACGACGATTTTAATATTATAAATAAAAAATGTGAATAAATTTTTTTAAAAAATTTTCTTTTAAAATATTTTAAAGAATTAAAAACAATATTTAAGATATTTAAAATGATCACGTATATATATAACTCTATAATAATTAACCATTTCAAAACAAAATTCTTTGCAGCAAATATAAACTTATTTTCGTAAAAAAGAATTATATATATCATTAATGTTATTTAAAATATTTAAAAGAGTTAAATATGTGATCTCAACAGTAGATGTAAACAGATTGCGACAACTTGGAATAACCAAAATAGGTGTGATATCAAGTGTGGTATCCGCGTTATTGTGTTCTCCAATTAGATCATCACCAATACTCAACTAAAAAAAAAGTTCTCTTAATCTAAAGCTTGAAGCATCAATTAGAAGCTTGTGTTTTTAATTAATGTGAGAACTTCACATACAATCCATAAATATTATGAATTAATGGCAGTGCACACAACTTCATGAAGGATTTTTTTTTTCCTGAAGTATGTAATGTAGTGTTGTTATGTTTGGTTGTTGGTGAGTTGTATAGTTATAAATTACTTGTTACCCAAGTAATGATAACAATTTTATGCATATCATTGTATATAAGTACAGTTCATCTAAATGATTAAATGAGTAGAACACTTAGGATCTGTTTGGTTCAAATGAGGGGGAGGGGAGGGGAGGAGAGGAGAGGTATCTGATTTTTTAATTAGATAAGTGTTTGATTCAAAAGAGAGGAGGGGAGGGGAAGGAAGGAATTTTAATTAAAAATATGTTTGGTTCAGAAGGGAAGGGGAGGAGTTTTATTTAACAATTTATATTTTTATCCTTATGATCTTATATAAGTCATATTATATTAAAAAGTGAAAAATTCATGCATATTTTTGTTGGTAATAAAATTTCTAATATTGAGTGATTAAAAAAGTATTTATTTGTCACATAAAATTAAAAAATTGAGTACAATTGATTCGACTTATAACTTTCCAACATAAATTAAACTATATGTCAATAACATCGTTTAAATTGTTATGAATTATATAACAAAACAAATATATAAAATAACTTATTATTAAATATTAATTGGTTCAAAATATTTAATAAAATGAATAAACAAAAATAAATAAAATGAATGGTTTACAATTTGATATAAAAGAAAATATGATAGAATACATAACAAAATTAAAAGAAAAAAACGAATATAACTAAACATAATTTTTTTAATAAAAAAAAGACAATGATTATGATTTATATTAAGTATAAAAATTATAAAATAATTTGAAGGTGGAAAACAATTATAATAAGTTGATGGAAACAATCGAGAAAAAATAATAACACGAAAGAAAACGAATAGTTTTGAAATACTGAAATTAAATTGAGGATATTTTAGTAAATATAATAATTTTTAAATATCAAAACTCATATTCCCTTCCCTCCCCTCCAAATTCCCCCAATTCGGAGGGAACAAAAAAGTGTGTTTTGTAGGGATTTTGCTCCCCTCCCCTCCCCTCCTAAGATTTGAACCAAACATATTTAATTAAAAAAATTTCCCTCTCCTCCCCTCCATCTACCCCGAACCAAACACACCCTTAGATCTAACGAGTGATATTATCACTTTGGTTCAGATCCTCTCTAACTGAAAACCACCATTTTTCAGCTATCGTTTTCTACCTCTTTCACTATCATCCATTCTCCTTATCAAGCACCATCATATTTCTTCTTCATCTTTTTTTCTTGAACTCTGTATGTCCTTCCTTGCAATCATGATTGAATCTACATAAGATAGATTCATTTAATCCGCCATTTCAAGATTTGATGGCTTTTACAATTATTGGTCCATGTTAATGGAGATTTTGCTTCGATCAAAGAAGTACCGGGGATTGCTCGAAAATGGCATCATAATGGCACTTGCAAATGCTACTCAAGAACAATTGAAGGATGTGGAAGAAAGCAAATTGAAAGATTTGAAGGGCAGTCTGTTTCAAGCCATTGATAGGCCAATCTTGGAAACCATTCTTGTTCGCAACACATCCAAAGATATTTAGGATGCAATGCGTCGGAAGTATCATGATTCTTCAAAGGTCAAGCGATCTTATTTGTAGTTTCTACATAAAGAATTTGAAGTTCTTACTATGAGAGAAGATGAAACTGTTGATGAGTACTTTGCAAGAACATTTCTCATTGCCTATCGTATGACTGCACATGGAGAGAAATTGGAACAGGTAATGGTTGTTGAGAAAGTCTTGAGATCAATGTCAACAAAATTTAACTATGTTGTATGTTCAATTGAATAATCCAATTTTGTGACGACTCTTTCCATTGATGAATTGCAAAACAACTTGCTTGTGCATGAGCAAAGAATGAAAGGTCAAAAAGACGTTATTAAAGAACAAGCACTGAAAGTGTAAAATGCAGAAAGAGCTACGGGGAGAGGCAGGGGAAGATTCTTAAAAAGAGGTCATGGTAGAGGAAGACAAAGTAGATAGTTTGTGGAATGCAACAAATGCTACAAGCTAGGTCACTATTAAAGTGAGTTTCAAAGCTAAAAGGAGAGTGCAAACTATGCAAAGTTTGATGAGGAAAAGGAGATGATTTTGACGGCCAATACTAAATTAGGAAATTGGACCAAGGAATATACTTGATACTTGAATTCTGGTTGTAGCAATCATATGGTTGGGGTTAACGATTGACTATTTGATTTTGATGGAATTTTTCAGGGAAACAATCAAGCTTGGTGATAACTCAACAATGTCAGTCGTGGAAAAAGGGAATGTGAGAACAAGTTTGGGCAATAAGTCACATGTAATAACTAATGTCTTTTACATATATGGGTTGGGGAATAATCCTCTCAGCATTGAAAAAATTCAATAGAAGAGGTTGCGTGTGGTTATCAAGCATAACTCTTGCTAAATCTTTCATGAAGAGAAGGGCCTAATCTTGACTACTCATATGTCCCAAAATAGGATGTATGTGATCCATGCCAAAGTGTTTTCAAAGTCAAACCACCAAACAAATGGAATCTTAAATCTGGCATATCAAGTATGCATATTTGAGTGTCAAGAGACTATATATGCTTGTTAAGAAGGATATGGTTAAAGGTTTTCCAATCCTGCTGAACATAGAAGAAAAGTGCACTAATTGTTTGATTGGAAAACAACATAGAGAGCCAATTGCTAAACAAGTAAATTGGAGGGCTAGTGCAAAGCTGGAACTTATTTACTTTGATATCTGTGGACCCATCAAGCCTGAATGACTTGAAGGAAACATGAACTTCATCACTTTCACAGATGATTTTAGTAGAAAGACTTGGGTCTATTTTTTGAAGGAAAAATCTAGTGCTTTTTATGTGTTTAAAAGATGCAAAGCATTAGTTGAAAAGGAAACTAGATGTTTAATTGAATGCCTTAGAACAGATAGGGGAGGAGAATTTACATTAAATTCCTTCAATGAATTTTGTAGCTTGCAAGGGATCAAAAGACAAATGACTATTACATATACTCCACATCAAAATGTAGTATTTGAAAAAAAAATATGACTCTCATAAGTATGGTTAAAAGTATATTGTCTTGTAGAAGTGTTCCTAAACATCGATAGTGTAACACCCTAAATATTTCCGTGTAATTAAAATAGAATTTCATAGTAAAATTCAACATAAAAATATTTAGGATGCCACAGTTCAACAAAACCTTCTCATACTTCATGATATGTAACACATGCCACCTTTAAAAATTACTAACAATAATAATAATAATAATAATAATAATAATAATAATAATAATAATAATAATAATAATAATAATAATAATAATAATAATAATAATAATAATAGTAAAACATTCACCAAGTCTGAACTTCAATTTTATTTAAGCAGCGGAAACATCAACATCAAATAATTTTTCAAAATATAATTATAACAAAAATTCAATATAGGAGATAACATAATTCTCCACCAACGGAAATAGACACGCAAACGCCAAACTCCAGTGCACATATCAGAGCAGACACCGACTCAAAAAATAAAGGAAGACACAATCTTCCTCATACATCCACTTTTATGTTACAGATTATCTGCACGATGCCCATGTAAAGGCAACATTTAAACAGAATGTGTGAGATATCATAATTATATAAAGAAACGCATAATAATAAGCAAGCATAAGATTATTACATGTACATCACCCATTCCACAACACACTTCCACACAATCAACATAGCAATCATCCAAACATAATAACAACACAACCAATATACAATGCACTGAGACTCACAACTTGGCTCAATGCATGTGGTGTCAATATGTGAACTCTCAAGTTCACCACTCCAATCCCCACCTAGGATCAAAGTCCACCAGTTCATTACCATCACCACCGATAATGCTTCACTGATTTCATCACCTCTGAAATCAGCTACTCGCACCCAATCCCCAATTAGGACTGAAGCTCACCAAAAACTAACCATCGTTTAACACCACGAATGCATGCAACATACAACATGCAACAACAACACCTTGCACCATGAGTGTTACCATCATAATCAATGTACTTCGTCAATACTGGCCACCATGCACCAAACACACTCCATAACAGTTCAGTAACATCAACATACAATATAACATGCTACAACAATGCATTTAAGATTATGTCACGCACAACATAAATACAATAATTCATTTAACACCATCACACAAAAAATTATTCATTTTCAGATACAAAAACCAATTTTAGAATAAAGTTCGTCGCGTTAGCTTCCTAACGCTTCGAACGGCACCCGAATCGGACACGCGGAACTAAAATTATGAATTTTATAAGTTTTTCAAAAATTGTTCCTAGTGTAACCAGTTACACCAATTGAGGTAACCAGTTACACCCCTGTAATTAGTCACTGCTACGCAAAAGACACACAGTGTAACTAGTTACCACATTCGAGATAACCGATTACACCTTCACAAAATGCCCAAAAATGACTTTTTAAAGCAGTGTAACTGGCGACACCCTTTCTGGTAACCGATTACACTGTTGGCAGAAGCATTTTTTCTGCAACTTTTCAAACGAAAAACCACTTTAAACCCATCCCAAAATTCCATTTTTCATACAAATCATTTTTCCACATTTTAACACAAAAAATAACTTTTCCAAAGTCTCAAACCCCGAATTCTTTCCACAAAATAACTCATAACTTAAGTTCTGACTCTAACTTGCAACCCCAATCAACACACAACATCTACCATCAACAATTCCATCAAATGAAAAATTTGAAAAGCAACATTACACAAGTCACCATTCGATTATCAATCACAACATCATCATACAACATCCTAACACATCCAAATCACCAAAATAACATATAATTGCATGATCCACACAAATTAATCCAGCACTAACATACATCATGTTCATACAATTTCCCATCATCCAATTTCAACCAAAGCTCATCAACAAAACAAAATCATACAATTGCAATATTTAAATCATATGAAAGGAATAATTTCTAACAAAGCAATCAATCCCTACCCATAAATCATTATACAAACCCTTAGATAATCAGAACCCCGCCCTTACCTTAGAGTTCTTGCAAGTTCCTCAACAATGGTAACCTCCTCTCCCCCCTTGAGCCCTAACCTCTTCTTTTCACTTTTCTCAGATTTTTCACGTTCTGACAACTTCCTCCCAATTCCCTCTCTCTCATTCTATTTTATTAAATTATTATTATTGTTACTAATTCCCCCTTATTAAAATAATAATAATAATTATCACCAATTATTTAATCAAATTAATATTCACCTAAT
Organism: Lathyrus sativus; assembly: GCA_963859935.3. Taxonomy (NCBI): domain Eukaryota; kingdom Viridiplantae; phylum Streptophyta; class Magnoliopsida; order Fabales; family Fabaceae; genus Lathyrus; species Lathyrus sativus. The sequence goes on along the minus strand of OZ012735.1, from coordinate 600,749,021 downwards.
ATTATATAATTAACTAAATATAAACTAATATGATTTAATTAGTCTTACCCACCACACCACCAAATTTTACACTTTTGCTCACACACCCCTAACACCTTAATTATATTCTTTAAGGCCACTACTCCATACCAAGGGTATCCCCAACACACCAAAAACACCAATCACACATGTAATTATACAACATCACATAACTTAATTACGGTAAATTAAATACAAATAAACCAAGGCGTTACAACTCTTTTCCACTTAGAACATTTTCGTCCATGAAAATTTACCTAATGCAAACAACTCTAGATACGACTCTCGCATCCTACTCTCCAACTCCCAAGTCATATTCCCTCAGGTAGCGCCTCCCTACACTACCTTGGCAAGAGCAATTTCATTGCCTCTCAACTGCTTCATTTCACAGTCCTCAATTCTCACAGGTAAGGCCTCAACTGTAAGGTTATCCCTCACCTGCACATCATCCATAGAAATCACATGTGACGGATCTGGAACATACTTCCAAAGCTGCAAATGTAATACCCTAATTTTTACCCCTAAGATCCCACACTTCATTTGCATCTTTACATCACAAACAATATCACGAGCTTTGGTTCTCTTGCCCTCTTCTGTTGGTTTGCTTCTGTAGAAGATCACCAAGCACCCCTGTGTTTCTTGCTTGCTTTATGTTTGCTAACCCCTAATCAAAATGCCAAAAATATATTTTGTTTCCTTTTGTTTTTGTTGTTAAATAGGTGTTGCAGTGAGAATCGGATATCAAGCTATTAATTAACTTGAATAAAAAATATTTAAATATTTCATGTTAGAACACAGATTGGTTCTTAGTTATATCTCTATGTTTTGATGATAACACTTATGAAATTTTGTATTAAAAAATTATATACTCTAAATTTGTTCAAGTATTTTTGCTGCAGATATTAAATTTAATATTCTTCTGAAAGCAAAAATGGATCTGAACATTGAACTACGCAAGGCTCTGAAGCGTCAGAAGCATCTCTTAGAAGACTCTGAGCGCTGCCTACAGAAGACTCTGAACGCTGCCTACAGAAGGATCTGAAGCAGAAGCTACAGAAGCATCTGAAGCGTAGACTGAAAACTTTGTATGAAGAGTTTCAAGCACTGTTTATCAGAAGACTCTGATAGTACTGTTCGCTGCAAGTACTGAGGATCTGATCTCTAAACTCTGCTCTGATTAATTACACGCTGAAGCACACTTGCTGCAATACTCTGATACAGTAAACTCTGAAGACATCAAGACTCTAATCACTCAAGGCTCTGATGTTGATTGTTGTGAATTAGAAACTTGTTGAAGAAGATTATTTGAAGTTATATCCGTTGGTTATGCCAAACGACTCTTTCCTCTTTTATGCTAGACACAAGAACTCAGGCAAAAAGGATTTCTCTGAATGTTCTACTTCTAGGAAAGGTCAAGTGATGTGAAGACAAAAGGTTACAGCTACTTTGCAGTACACGGTCTTCAAGCATGCAACGTCTTGGACTTCTAAGTCTATAAAAGCAAGACTTCAACATCTTTCTTCAGTTGACGAATATTGAACAATTCATTGAAAACTCTCTCAAAGCTCTCATACAAATTATTATTCTTTGCTAAATAGTTTTCATAGTTCTTAAACTTAAATGTAAATCACAGTTGTGATACAGCTTACTTAGAAGCATTCAAACACTTGTTTAGTTTACATTTGATTGTAAAAGTTCCTTTAGAAGACCAAGTTGTGGTCAGTAGTTCTTGAGAAGACTAAGAACAGTTGTTCTTAGTGTTTGATATTGTAATCAGTTTGATTATAGTGGATTAAGTCCTTGTGGATAAAGGCAAATCACTCTTGATAGGGTGGACTGGATTAGTTGAGTTCAACAAACTAGGATAAAAATCATTGTGTTTTTATTGCCATAATATTTTCAAAATCCTTATTCAACCCCCCCTCCCTTCTAAGTATTTTCTCACCTTCAGTTGGCATCAGAGCTCCGATTCTGTGTGTGCTATCACTTCACCGTGAACAGAAAAGATCCAGTGAGAAAACTCTTGATATATATTCTTGGTTGATATTATGGCTGAAGCTTCAACATCCAACAACAACAACAGATATGAAGAAAGGGATAGAATCAGCACAAAACCCCTTGTGTTTGATGGGGATAAGTTTGACTATTGGAAGGACAGAATAAAGAGTTTCTTCCTTGGTTATGATGCTGATTTATGGGACTTAGTCATTGGTGGTTATGTTCACCCCACTGATGGGGATGGCAAGAAAATTGATAGAAAATCTATGACTGAAGCCCAAAAGAAGGAGTTCAGAAATCATCACAAAGCTAGAACAATCTTATTAAATGCTATATCTCATACTGAATATGAGAAGATTACCAACAGAGAAACAACATTTGATTTGTTTGAGTCTTTGAAGATGACTCATGAAGGGAACTCACAAGTTAAAGAGACCAGGGCTCTGGCGCTGATCCAGAAGTATGAAGCCTTTAAAATGGAAGAATCTGAATCTATAGAAGCTATGTTCTCTAGATTCCAAATCCTCACAGCTGGATTAAAAGTGCTGGACAAAGGCTATTCAACTGCTGATCATGTGAAGAAGATCATCAGAAGCTTGCCCATCAGATGGAGACCAATGGTCACTGCTCTGAAGCTAGCTAAGGATCTGAACAAGATCACATTGGAGGAACTAATCAGCTCTCTGAGGAGCCATGAAATTGAACTTGAAGAAGACGAGCGTCAAAAGAAAGGTAAGTCAATTGCTTTAAAATCTAACAAGTCTGTTAAAGCATTGCAGGTGTTAGAAGAAAGTTCTGAAGAGTCTTCTGAAGAAGAAGAAGATGAACTGTCCTTGCTGTCCAGAAGGATCAACAAACTCTTGAAGCACAAACAGAGGAAGTTCAAAAACTTCAAGAAGCCAGATCAATGCAAAGAGTCCTCTGGACACAAAAGATCTGGAAAGAAGGAGGTTGTTTTCTATGAATGCAAGGAACCTGGTCATTACAAGAATGAATGTCCAAAGCTTCTAAAGGAAAAGCTAAAGAGGAAGTTTGACAAAAACAAGAAGGTTCTAATGGAAACCTGGGATGATTCAGATGAATCTGAATCTTCACCAGAATCTGAAGAAGAATGTGCCAACATGACACTGATGGCTGGTGTAGAAGATCAGGATGAAGGATCATCTGGATCTGAATCTAATTCTGAATCTGACTCAGAAGAGGTACTTTCTGATCTCTCTAGGGAAGAACTTATTAAGGTTTTATCAGAAGTCCTGAATAACTATAATCAGATTAAGCTCAAATTCAAGAAGCTTAAATGCAATCTTGAATCTGAGAACAGTCTGTTAAAGTCAGAAGTTGCTGAGCTCAAAGAAAACAATTTGAAAATGAAAAATAATTTTGAAAAATCTCAACAAGACTCTGAATCTGAAACTAAGTCAAAATGCAAAAATATTTTAGAAGAATATGACTATAGTTTTCAGAAGTTTCAGGCTAAAAGCATAGATAGAAGCAAGATGGCTTCAATGATCTATGGAGTTAGCAGAAACAACAGGAAATGAATTGGATATGAATCTTCCTCTGGAAAGGATTTAAATCCAATGCCTGTTGATAAACTTATCATTAAGAAGACTCCCTTATACTCTCATTTTATGTTTGGTCATCTGAATGATATTAAACATACACGTTCTGATCAGAACGTTTCTATGTTTAAACCAAAAGTTAGTCAAAACAAACCTGTTGTAAAAAGACAGAAGTTCAGACAAACTTTTAAGGCAACTAACCCAAAAGGACCCAAAAAGATCTGGGTACCTAAGGATAAGATAATATTTGTTGCAGGTGTATTTAGCAGCAAAGTCAAGATGTCAGTCATGATACCTGGACTCTGGCTGCTCATGTCACATGACGGAAGAAAGATTTATGTTCCAAAGCATGGAGCTTAAATCTGAAGGAGACGTCAAGTTTGGAGGGAATCAGAAGGGCAAGATTATTGGCTCTGGTACTATTGGCAATGGTAACCTTCCCTCTATATCTAATGTTTTACTTGTAGAAGGATTAAAGCATAATCTATTGTCCATAAGTCAATTAAGTGACAATGGTTATGACATAATCTTTAATCAAAAATGTTGCAAAGCTGTTAGCCAGAAGGATGGCTCAATCCTATTTAATGGAAAGAGGAAGAACAACATTTATAAAATCAATCTTTCAGAACTTAAGGTTCAGAATGTAAAATTCCTTATGTCTGTTAATGATGAGCAATGGGTCTGACACAGAAGATTGGGACATATTAATATGAGATGTATATCTCAGATTAATAAACTCAATCTGGTCAGAGGACTTCCTAAGTTGAAGCTCAACTCAGATGCTCTTTGTGAAGCATGTCAAAAAGGAAAATTTTCAAAATCTTCTTTTAAAACTAAAAATGTTGTTTCAACTTCAAGATCATTAGAGTTACTTCACATTGATTTGTTTGGACCAGTGAAAACTGCATCCATCAGAGGCAAGAAGTATGGATTGGTCATTGTTGATGACTATAGCAGATGGACATGGGTGAAATTTCTAAAACACAAGGATGAGTCACATTCTGTGTTCTTTGACTTCTGCAAACAAGTCCAGAATGAAAAAGATTTTAAAATTATTAAATTCAGAAGTGATCATGGTGGCGAATTTGAAAACAAGTTTTTTGAAAAATATTTTAATGAAAATGGCATTGCTCATGATTTCTCCTGCCCTAGAACTCCACAACAGAATGGAGTTGTAGAGAGGAAAAATAGAACTTTGCAAGAAATGTCCAGAACCATGATCAACGAGACTAATCTGGCAAAGCGTTTTTGGGCAGAAGCAATAAACACAGCTTGTTATATTCAGAACAGAGTGTCTGTAAGACCTCTTCTGCAGAAGACTCCCTATGAATTGTGGAGGAACAAAAATCCCAACATTTCTTATTTTCATCCTTTCGGATGTATATGTTATATGTTAAACACTAAAGAGAATCTAAACAAGTTTGATTCTAAAGCACATAAGTGTTTCATGCTTGGCTATTCTGAACGCTCTAAAGGCTACAGAGTATACAATACTGAAACACAGATTGTGGATGAATCTATACATGTTAGATTTGATGATAAGCTTGGCATTCAAAAGCCAAAGCAGTTTGAAAGTTCTGCAGATAGAGAAGTAATTCTCACAGACTCTGAAGGCTCAGAGGCAGAAAAGGTTCAAGTGAAAGATCCAGAAGCAACGCCAGATGCAACTCCTTTAGCTTCTCAAATGAACAACTTGAATATTTCTGAAGAATCAAATGTTAGAGGATCATCTTCTAGAATCAAGGCCTCTCACCCAGAGGATGTGATCATTGGAAAAGGATAACCCCATAAGAACAAAATCCTACCTCAGATCAACAGAAGCGTCATTATTTGGTTTGGTGTCAGTTATTGAACCAACTTCTGTGGGTGAAGCTTTGCAAGACAATGACTGGATAATTACCATGCAAGAAGAGCTCAATCAGTTCACAAGAAATGACGTTTGGGATTTGGTTCCAAGACCAAAAGGATTCAACATAATTGGAACTAAATGGGTCTTCAGAAACAAGTTGAATGAAAAAGGAGAAGTTAAAAGAAACAAAGCAAGGCTTGTTGCTCAAGGCTATAACTAGCAAGAAGGAATTGATTACACAGAGACTTATGCTCCTGTGGCCAGGTTAGAGTCTATTCGTTTACTCATTTCCTTTGTTTCACAAAATAACATCACTCTATATCAGATGGATGTTAAGAGTGCCTTCTTAAATGGAATTATAGAAGAGGAAGTTTATGTTCACCAACCTCCTGGTTTTGAAAGTGATAAATTTCCATAACATGTTTTTAAACTTAAGAAATCTCTTTATGGTCTAAAACAAGCTCCCAGAGCTTGGTATGAGAGATTAAGTAATTTTCTTCTGGAGAAAAATTTTATCAGAGGCAAAGTGGACACAACTCTGTTCTGTAAAACATTTAAGAAAGATATGTTAATTTTTCAAATATATGTAGATGATATTATATTTGGATCTACCAATGTTATGCTGGGAAAGGAGTTTGCTCAATGTATGCAGGCTGAATTTGAGATGAGCATGATGGGAGAATTTAGATTCTTTCTAGGAATCCAAGTCAACCAGACTCCAGAATGCACTTACATTCATCAGACTAAATATATAAAAGAGCTTCTGAAGAAGTTCAACATGACTGATAGTAAGATGGCAAAGACTCCTATGCATCCAACAAGCACTCTTGGTAAGGAAGAGGTAAGTAAGAAAGTAGATCAGAAACTCTACAGAGGTATGATTGAATCTCTTCTCTACTTAACTGCTTCTAGACCTGACATTTTATTCAGTGTATGCTTGTGTGCAAGATTCTAATCAGATCCTAGAGAATCACACTTAACAGCTGTTAAGAGGATTCTAAGGTATCTGAAAGGTACTTCTAATGTGGGTTTGTGTTATAGAAAATCTGATGAATTTAAACTAGTTGGATTCTGTGATGCTGATTACGCTGGAGACAGAGTTGAAAGAAAAAGTACCTCTGGAAGTTGTCAATTTCTGGGAAGAAATTTAATCTCCTGGTACAACAAGAAACAACCTACAATTGCTCTATCAACTACAGAAGCAGAATATATTGCTGCTGCTGGATGTAGCACACAGATACTCTGGATGAAAAGTCAGCTAGAAGACTATCAGATCTTTGAGAGTAATATTTCTATATTCTGTGATAATACTTCTACTATATGCTTATATAAAAATACAATTTTACACTCTAAAGCTAAGCATATAGAAATTAAACATCACTTTATCAGAGACTATGTTCAGAAGGGTATTATAAAATTAGACTTTGTTGATACAGATCATCAATGGGCTGATATTTTCACAAAACCCCTTGCTGAAGATAGGTTTAAGTTTATTCTAAAAAATATTGGTATGGAATTTTGTCTAGAATAATATTTATCAGAAGCAAATTTCTCAGATGCAAAATGTTTAAACTCTGAAAGTATTTCATTTGTCTATTATTTAACTTCTTGAATTATTAGTTTTGTGTGTATCTGAACTAACAAGTCTCAGAGGATCTGAACGTTGGCTAACGTTTCATTTCTCAAAGAGTTTTCAGAAGCACATGCAAGCAAACACGTGTCACTCTGAATCTGAAAAGATGGCGTGCACCATATTGAAGAGACGTTTGAGGTATTATTTGAATAGTTGGTTTCTTGGTTTTCCCCCCAATTGTCAGAATCATTTAATGCTTTGAAATGATTATATTCTTTTCATTAAATACCATTAAACGTTAAATGAAAACGTGTTGAATGTGTGACCACTTGTGTGCCCTAATTTTCTCTATAAATTCCACAAATCTCAACATATCACATTTTTCACTCTCACAAACACGTATATGCATTTCTGCTTGCTCTTCTGTCTTCATATAAATCCTAAACCTTCAACATCTTCATCAATGGTAACTTCATCTTCAACCTCAGCACAGTTTCAATCAACAATGGCAGTTGTATCTTCTTCCAATTTGGGTGTTGTTCCTTTCAAGGAACCTGTTAGAATGAATCTCACACCTGTTGAGAAACTGGAAGTGTTGTGTGAATCGTTGGTGGATTTTGCTTCTCTGGCTGCAAATGGGTTTAATCTGTGTTCCATCATTGATGCTCAAGGATGGACAAAGTACTTTGATAGACTGTTTGGGCCAGTTTATCCAGTTTTAGTGAAGGAGTTCTAGATTCACGCTCATGCTTATCCCAAGTTCATAGTGTCATCTGTTCTGGGAAAAGAAATTGTGATTACAGAAGTTCTTATAAGGAAACTCATTGGATATGAGGAAACTGATGGAGTTTCTCATCAGACTGGACGTGTCAACATGAATGTTGTGTATGAAGAGGTGATTGCTTCTGGAGAACCTTCTAACAAGTTCAAAGATCTTAAACCCAATTACAAGATCTGGGCTAAAATCTTCATGGGTTGCATTCACCATAGAAAGTCTACCAATTCACCAGATTATGTCAACAATGATCAACTTTATTTCATGTTCTGCCTCAGTCAGAGCAAAAAGGTAGATTTGCCTAATCTTCTCTTCTCTCATCTTTAGAATCATGTCAAGGCATCTAGAGAAGACATAAAGACAAAACATACAAAGGGAAGAAATTGGATCCCTTGTGGAAGGTTGATTTCAGACATTTTGACAGAGAATGGTCTGGTAGAGCATCTGCATGTGGCTGGATTGAAAGAGGAACTTACTTCCATTCTGGGAAAAGTTCTGAACGCTAAAAGTTTACAGAGGCTGCAAGTTATTGATGAACTTGCTTCTGCTCCTGACAAACTAAATACAGAAGAAGTAAGCAAACAAAGAATTTTGGTAGAAAACTTTCCTACGTTCTATGCAGAAGAACCAAAGAAGTTCTGATCAAATTTGTTGGGTCTTGTATGGAACAAAGAATTCCACTTCCAGAAGGATTTCTAAACCGTGAACCAATGCCAGATCTCTATGCAGAACATAAGAGGCAGAGAAAACAAGAGTTATAAAAAGAAGAAGCTGCAGGCTCACCTCAGAAGAAGCAGAAAACTTCTGAAGAACCTCAGAAGAAGGAAGAAATTTATGAAGAACCTCAGAAGAAGAAGAAATCTTCTGAAGAGCCTCAGAAGAAGAAGAAAAGAAAAGCTTCTGGAGAAGCTCTCTCTGCACCTACCAAATGCATCAAGAAAAGAGGTACTAAATCATCTTTACCTAATATTTCTGAAATAGCAGTAGAATTATCAACAACTAGCTCTATTCCTGAACCTCCTCCTTCTCAAACTAAAACCACTTCTTTTCCATCTCAATCTTCTGAACAACCAACAAAACCCATTACATCTGATCAACCTGAACAACAAAAAGATTCTGAATCACAAATTCCAACTGATTATGTTCGCACTAAACCTATATCTCCTACAATCCCTGATTCCATTCAAACAAAACCTGCACCACAATAATCATCTGACATTCCTTCATCAGAACCACAACCAACAAAACCAGCAGAACCAACACCAACACCACAAGTACCTTCTCCACAACAATCTGAACCTATTGTATCTGACCCACTAAAATCTATACCTTCTAATCCACAACCCAATCCTCAACCAGAACAACCCAAATCTACTGAATCATACATATCTGATTCTGAGATTCTGGATGTCCAACCACTCAAAATGATGTTTGACATATCTTCCACATCCTGTTCCTCATCAACCTCATCTGATTCATCTGAATCTGATGTTCATCCAGAAGTTAGCTCACCCCCTCTCTCAGAGGATATGAACCTAAACAACCAAATCCATCTATTTCATCTGATGCTGTCATTCCTAAACCCTCTCCAGAACCTAAACCCAGAACATCTGAGTTTGTTTCATTTGCATCCTTTAAACCACATCCCTCTGATCCCCTTCCTTCTGGCCTAAAACTTAAAAACTTTTATACCAGAATAGAACCATCTGACCCTATCACTCCATTCAAACCTAGTTCTTCAACTATTCTTCCATCTGCATTTCAAACCTATATTGAACAACTACCAGATATCATTCCATCAGAATCTCTGCTTTCTGATAAATCTGTTTTTATTTCCTACACTTCTACTCCATTTGATGTGATTCCCTCTGCATCAAGTTTTAAACCATTTCTGTTTCACACTTCATCCAGATTCAAAACCTCTATTTCATCATCTGACCACCCATCTTTTCCTTCCTATCCTCGTCCTCTATTCATCATTCCAATCTTTACCATACCAACTCCACCAAAACAATCCCAACCATCAACTCTGGAAGCCTTTCTTAAACCAAAACCTAGGCTAAATGTTGATATTTTATTTGCTAATTTTATGAAAGAAATAAGGATGAATTTAGACTCTGTGAAGAAGAGATGCTTGTCAACCATGAACTCAGATGAATCTAATGCTATTTGGAATAGCTTCATCTCCAGATTCAACATTGTTGCTTCAAATCTGAAGAGTGTTTGCTTTGATGATGCGAATATCAGATTTACTGAGACTGCCAGAACCATGCTATGGAATATGAAAAGATCTCCAACTTTGCTTCTTGAAGATGTACCTTCAACTTCTGGAGTGTCTACCACTTCTGAGACTCTTGAAGGATCTGCTCCTGAAGTCGTTTTGGAAGAGAATCCTTTAGCTCTGACAATTATGGACAAATCATCTGCATCTGTTGCTCCAGACTCTGCAACCCCAATGGAAATTGACTCTGATCCTACTCCTGCATCAGAATCTGCTTCGTCTACTTCTTCTGAGATCAAGAAAGAGAATCCAAACTTAGAAGATAAGATTGTTGTCCTGGAAGCTGGGCAATCTGAGATCAAGTCCTGGATGGCAAGGCAAGATCAGAAGACTGAGAACATTGAAAAATGGATGTCCAAACAAGAACAATCTTCATCTGAGATCACCCACCTTCTGAAGATGCTTCTTTCCAAACAATCCTAGATTTATGTTTTCTTTATCTGATGTTTGCGCACTTGTTTTGAATTTCTCATCTGATGTTTTGTCTGTTCTATCTGAATATTTGAATGAATGAATGAATCTGAATGTTTTCTCTATCTGATTGTATCTTTTCTCTCTGTTACCTTTTATTTGTCTTTAAAAGTTTTTCTTTTTGATTATGACAAAAAGGGGAAGAAAATGAAATTCTGTCTGTTCAAATAAACTTTACCTTAATGGAATTCAGACATATCAAATTATAACTAACGTGAATTTTTAGTCTTTTAGAACTAATGATAAATCTGACAAAATTCATTAAAGTAACTCTGAGATCCCTAGATCAAGGTTTAACCAATCAGGCTCTGATTCTGAAACGATCATCCAAATCAAGCTCTAATTTTAAACTTTCAGACTCTGATTCTGAAAATAATACTCATGCAAAAAGGGAAGTTTCTATTCTTTCTTAGTATTCAATTCAGGGGGAGATTCATAATCTCAGGGGGAGTTATAATTTACCTTTTATTGAACAAAATTTATTATGTTTTTGTCATCATCAAAAATGGGGAGATTGTTAGAACACAGATTGGTTCTTAGTTATATCTCTATTCACTTATGAAATTTTGTATTAAGAAATTATATACTCTAAATTTGTTCAAGTATTTTTGCTGCATATATTAAATTTAATATTCTTCTGAAAGCAAAAATGGATCTGAACGTTGAACTACGCAAGACTCTGAAGCGTCAGAAGCATCTCTTAGAAGACTTTGAGCGCTGCCTACAGAAGACTCTGAGCGCTGCCTACAGAAGGATCTGAAGCAGAAGCTACAGAAGCATCTGAAGCGTAGACTGAAAACTTTGTATGAAGAGTTTCAAGCACTGTTTATCAGAAAACTCTGATAGTACTGTTCGCTGCAAGTACTGAAGATCTGATCTCTAAACTCTGCTCTGATTAATTACACGCTGAAGCATACTTGTTGCAATACTCTGATACAACAAACTCTGAAGACATCAAGACTCTGATCACTCAAGGCTCTGATGTTGATTGCTGTGAATTAGAAACTTGTTGAAGAAGATTATTTGAAGTTATATCCGTTGGTTATGCCAAACGACTCTTTCCTCTTTTATGCTAGACACAAGAACTCAGGCAAAAAGGATTTCTCTGAACATTCTACTTCTAGGAAAGGTCAAGTGATGTGAAGACAAAAGGTTACAGCTACTTTGCAGTACACGGTCTTCAAGCATGCAACGTCTTGGACTTCTAAGTCTATAAAAGCAAGACTTCAATATCTTTCTTCAGTTGGCGAATATTGAACAATTCATTGAAAACTCTCTCAAAGCTCTCATACAAATTATTATTCTTTGCTAGATAGTTTTCATAGTTCTTAAACTTAAGTGTAAATCACAGTTGTGATACAGCTTACTTAGAAGCATTCAAACACTTGTTTAGTTTACATTTGATTGTAAAAGTTCCTTGAGAAGACCAAGTTGTGGTCAGTAGTTCTTGAGAAGACTAAGAACAGTTGTTCTTAGTGTTTGATATTATAATCAGTTTGATTATAGTGGATTAAGTCCTTGTGGATAAAGGCAAATCACTCTTGATAGGGTGGACTGTATTAGTTGAGTTCAACGAACCAGGATAAAAATCATTGTGTTTTTATTGCCATAATATTTTCAAAATCCTTATTCAACCCCCCTTCTAAGTATTTTCTCACCTTCATTTTCCACCGAGCTATGATTTATCCAAAGGAAAGGATAAAGATTGAAGCAAACCCTAGGTGCACTATGTAACAACAAAGCTAAGAGAATATAAGGTTCGGGGGTTGGTTATACTTAGGGAAGGTGTTAGCATCCTAAGTATTTGTAGTACTCTACATGTACCTCTTGCTAGTATTTGTGTTATGTTATTGTTTGCTTGCTAAAGGAAAAGGTGCTAAGGTAAATACCTAAGGTATATACACTTAGTATGCTCGCCAAGACGTTGCATCTCGTGCCTACGTATCCTAACTAGGATGGAATCAGAGCATTCGTAGTTCACCTAACTAAGGGTGAGGAGCCCTTGACTATGGTCAAGGTTCCAAGGGGAGTAAGTATTCATAACCATGATACTTACATAAAGTTAACAAACTCTCTAAGTCTAAGTTGAAAGACTAACTAGGATTGACTTTAACAAAAGTCAAAAGGAAATGTGAGTATTCATAACAATGATACTCACATAGAGTTTATAAACTATACGCCTAATTCTAAATTGCAAGATCAATTGGCTCTAACAAGGCCAAGAAGGGAAGGTAGGTACTTAACAACAATACTCACATAGAGTTTACAAACTCTAACATAAGGTTAGGTTTAAAAAGGAAGAATGACTCTAACAAGGTCATAAGTGGGGTACGAAGTAGACTAAGCTATCCTAAATGTGACATGACAATTAACAGGGAATCCTTTCCTTTGGAATTAGAGAATAATCTACAAGGAGCACATGATGATGCTTTAAGCATAAAAGATAACAATCATAAGTGAATGGTGAAATGAGCAAGGCATATGCTAAAGAAAATGATAAACTAATATGGTAAATACTCAAGTGGTAAAGAAAATATTAGCTCACTTCATATCAAAACATGTATAAAACAATAAGCATGTATCAATGAGAGATGATGCGACCAAGTCATGATACCACCATACACAAAATAGCACCATGCTAAAAGAAACATCACGACATGAATGGTCAGAACAAAATCAGAGTCATAAGTTCACGCAAAAAAATTAAATTAAAAACTCACAAAGAAGAGAGTTAAATTGATCAAAGAAAGTAGAAATTAAGTCTCCAAGTTCTAAGCATCAATATTTAAAACACTCAAACCACTAAAAATGTTTTCTTCAATTTTTAACAAATAAACTAATAAAAAATTAAGTTCCTAAATTAAAACTAACTAATTAAGAAACAAAATACTAATAATTTATTAGAAATAATAATTAAGGTAAAAATAAATATTAAAACAAAAACTCAACAATAAAACAATAATTTAAAAAAATGATTAAAAAAATCAAAATCAAAAGGAAGGGTGAGGTGAATCGAGCTATCAAAAAGCCCAAAGACAAGGAGCTGGGCACGAATGGGCTGAACACATGGGCCAGTTTGACTCAATTTACATGGCTCCACACTTAAAGACTAACCCTAAAAAAAAGGAAGAACGACTATGCTCAGAAAGAATCACGATGCTTGAAACCAAATTTCAGATTCACACTTCTCCTTCACCACTTCAATCTTGTTCTTTCCGTCTGCCTCGTCCCTTTCTATCGATCAATCTTTTCGACTTTCTGCTCTCTCAATCTCCTTTCCTTGCACGAATCATTCGTTCTCTCCCGACCAAATCGCACAAAGAAATTAAAAACAAAGGAAAGGGTATCGTGATAAGAACATAACTTCTGCGTAAATCGAAATCGTCCCCAAAAGAACTCACCCTCTCCACGCGGTTCAACCTATCACTCTCTATCTCTCTCCTCTCTCTATTTCTTGTTTGAAAACTCAACAAAAACTTACAACTTGCACGCAGAGAATAAAATAAAAAAAAGAATAGATTACGAACACGGAAGTAATGGTTTGATCCGTATATTAATCCGAATATTGAATGTTGAATTACAACTCAACTAACAAATCTGAATGCAGGCGCTAGAATGGTGCACAAAAAATAACACAAACAAATACTCAAAGTATTAACCCTAACACAAAGATTCTTCAATAGTTGCACACCTCAAACTTTAGGTTTGAGCCTCCTTAAATAACAATGCAATCTTTTTGGCTTTTTCTCCAATGAGCATAAGATTTGATCACACTCAGGTTTGTAGAAGATTCGATTTTTATTTGTTTTTCAAAAACCTCCAATAAAAGATTTGATTTGTTTGAATTCAAATTCAAATCTATAATTGATTTGATTTGATCCTTTTAATATGCCAAACAAATATAATTAAATACATTGCTAAAAGATAACAACAAATCTGATTGAAATCCAATAAAAAATTATACTCAGAACAATATCCATCCATACCTACTGACAAGGGTCAGATGTTACACACATGATAAAACATTTGATCTCATATATGTTCTTTCTTTATCAAAATATTTTATTACTTCATATTATTTTGTGTAATGTAGACAATTCAAAAGCAACAACACACTTCTTCAAAATCTAAATCAAATAAAGAAAAATATCACAATAAATTTTTTTAAAATCAAATAAAGAAAAATATGACAATAAAAATGGTGAACTTTTATTTACCTAATTCAAAAAATTGAGAAAGTTACCCTCAATCTTTGAGAGAAAAAAAACTATTTTATAAACAATTAAATATGTTAAAATTATATAACATCTTATGATTGGTTGATAGAGAGATTGTACTAAATAAAAATATAGAAAAAATAAAATAAAATTAGGAATAGCTTGAGGATCTTGTTCCCTGATACTCGTGACATCTTTCCATTGCTCGCATCGCTCTGACATCGATCGTCTTCTCTGATTCTCGTTCGCATCACATCGATTAGTCAGAGCCCTAAATCGCAGTGGTTAGGTCTTCTTCAACCGCCAAGCCTCCACAATTGGTTTCATCTCGATTCCCTTCCTCACGCGTCTCACACTTCTTCAAGTTGAGGTTAGTTTCTTTTCATCAATTTCAACTTTATTTCCTTGCTTATAACTTAGATTTCTTCTTAACTCTATCTTTTTTCTTACACGAAAACTTAAATTTCATTCATGTATCTGCCACTGCATCACACTGTATATTTTTGATAGAAATTTGTTGATAAATTAGGTGTTATGTTGAAGACACTATGTTAAGTTGTTGATAATAGGAGAGTGTTGGGTAATTGTAGTAGAAAAGGTGGTGGAAACTATGCTTAAATGGTAGAGAGAATCGAGATGTGGATTCTGTTGTAAGAATAGTAGATCAGATGGAGAGTAGTCAAAAACTGCTAGAGAGAGGAGAAGACCTAGAAAAACTGGAAAAGAAACTATTAAGAAATATCTCGAGATTAATGAGTTGAATAGAAGCATGACTTTGATAAAACGTTATGGCGTAGTTTGATCCATATAGCCGACCCCCCTCAGTGGGATAATGCTTGGTTGTTGTTGTATGTTGTTGATGGATTAATGCTTGGTTGTTGTTGTATGTTGTTGATGGATTACTGTTTAGCGGGTTTTTAGGCCTACTTAGGACTCCCATTTTATGTCTTACTTCGCACATTAATGTTATAGGTTTTAAGTTAATGAGCTACACAACATAAGGTTTAAGTTGAAGTGCATATACCTCCTTTTCCCAATCACATCGAGCTGTTACTGTGATAAGTATCAATGTTTGAATTGCTCTACCACCAAATATCATCCCACCCTAGATGCCTTGTCACCATATATTCATGTCATCCTAATTAAATTATATTATTCAATGTTCAATCATATATAGTATAATTGATGATTAGATAAATTAGGTGTTATGTTAAAAAAAATTGTATGTTGTTATTTATTTTTTTACATGTTTGTTTTGCCCCACCAAAGAAGCTTGTTCTGAAGTTGATAAAAGAAAGATTCATTAAGGTTGTCATTTCCATAACTTTTGATTGGATTTGAGTCGTATTGTACTACTGGGATATTTTGTAACTCATACATAGTGTGGTGATTTGATTGAATGTCTTGTGTGGTATTTTTTTTTGCTAACTGTAGTGATCACGAACCTCTTCACCGGCTCATGCGCACAAAACCAAGACAATATTTCTCTGAAGTTCGATTCTTCTCAATCTAAATATCCAAATCTATAACCCCAATTAGATCTCGGTAATATCACGTGATCTGTGACTCCCTCTGTTTTCTCCTGTTCTGTTTTCCCCTGAATTTTAGGGGGGAAATTGGGGTTTCAAAGTTTGGAAGATGAGGCGAAGAGCAACAGATTTTCGAAGGCCAGTGCGGAAAAGGGTTCCTGATGTGTTGTGGTGGGCATTATGCTGTGCAGTGCTTCTTATCTTTATCTATATTCTGACTAGAGGGACTCAGATTGAGTCTAGACCGGTTTTGTCCAAGGTATTTTTTTTTCTCAATTTATTTTTGTAGATTTCTGTTCTTGTTTGCCGAAAAATTTGTATGAAAACTGAGTTAATTTCATTTTGGGTTCTTTAAACAAGTTATTGTTGTGCCTTATTTTGTAAAGGAGAATTGACTAAACAGCTAGATTGTATCTCTTAAACTCAACAAGCTAAGATGTTTCTATTTGGTTATAGGCATTAAGAAGCTATCTCAACATATAGTGGATGTGAAAAGTGAAACTTAAGTTCTGTGAGCTATTTGTCAAGCTTTTAAAAGGCCGAATTTTTTTATAATCTCTTGTAAACACTTAGGTACGTTCATGCACTTGCCTCATCAGATAAGTCTTAATAAGCTTTATAAAATGGCTAGTTCTACGGTGCACAAGTGAAGTAAGCGTTGTGCAATGCTCAAGTTTGTTTCCACAATTGAATCATTAAGTCCTACCATTGGATCAAGTGAGTTATGGTGGGATTTGTTGATCCAATGTTGGGAAGAAACTTGTGCATGGTGCTACACTATTTTACTTGTGCACCATAGAATAGTCGTCTTCTCGTGCTGTTGCAGCTGTAACTTTTGTAGCACTTAGGTTATCGTTCGGAAACTCTAATTAGCCCCCCCTAATTTTCTACATCTCAACTACTTTCTTAAGGGTGTTTAGGTCATTTTGTTTTATAGTAAGTGTGACCTAACTCTTATTTACAAAGATTCACGTGAAGCCCTTTCTTCATCTTCTTCATGAAGACTTCAAGTTTTCTTTCTTAGGTCATTTTGTTTTATAGTAAATGACCTAACTCTTATTTACAAAGATTCACGTGAAGCCCTCTTCATCTTCTTCACGAAGACTTCAAGTTTTCTTTCTGGTTCTTCTCTCACAAAGCCTTCTTCTTTTTCGATTACAAAGACTCTTTGGTGTCAGCGGAGACTTCAAGTTTTCTTTCTCCGGTTCTCTCACAAAGCCTTCTTCTTTTGTGAAGCCTTCTTCATTTCGACGATAAAGTTTGGTAGTTTCAGCCAATGTTACGGAGACTGAGGGTTGTGACAGAGGGCTCTGTTCTATATTCTTCTAAACTTTTCACTTTTTACCTCTACCACTGTTTTCAATTTCACCTCTCCTTGCACTCAACAGTGGCATCTTCATCTAAAACACTGTCCTCTGTTTTCAGTTTTACCTCTGCTTGTTTTGATTACTTTTAGAATTATAACTAGTACATTTTATTTTTAATGTTAGTAACAGATGACCAAAGTTAACAGTAATTTTTTTTTGATAAACAAAGTTAGTTATAATTATTACGTATGTATGTATCCCGTTTGGATTTTTGTTTAGTTTGTATACTGTTTTTTTAGTTTTGAAATAGCGGCTATCTGCTATAGTGGTTTTGGGGCCTGGTGTGTGCTTTGTGCTGTTATTTGAGATTAACAACATAATCCTAATATAACCTTCATTGGAGAGAAACAACTGGACTTGTGAGATTGAAGATTTTTGACTGAATTTCTCTACCTTCTTTTTTGATTTATTTCTTTATAAGGAATGAATGGCTAATGGGTGAGTTGAATTGAATTCTACATTAGATAAAAAAAATAAGTGTATTTCCAGAGGGAATTCTACATTGGATCTTTGTTTAGCATATAACTTGTATCCCATTGTGCAGAGAACTTACAAAAATGATAGGATTATGGAAGGCCTTAATATTACTGAAGAGATGTTAAGTTCAGACTCGGTGACCAGACAACTGAATGATCAGATATCCCTAGCAAAAGCTTTTGTTATAATTGCTAAAGAAAGTAACAATCTCCAATTTGCTTGGGAACTAAGTGCTCAGATCCGCAATTCGCAAATTCTTCTCTCAAATGCTGCCACTAGGCGTTCTCCTTTAACAACCAGAGAATCAGAGAGTGCTATCCATGATATGGCATTATTGTTATACCAGGCCCAGCAGCTCCATTATGACAGTGCAACCATGATCATGAGATTCAAAGCGAAAATCCAGGCTCTTGAAGAACAGGTGAGTTCCGTAAACGAAAAGAGTTCAAAATATGGACAAATAGCGGCTGAAGAAGTCCCAAAAAGCTTATACTGTCTTGGTGTCAGATTGACAACAGAGTGGTTCAAAAACCTTAATTTGCAAAAGAAATCGAAGAATAACGGGGTCCTCGAGATGAAGATTAATGATAGAAATCGCTACCACTTTTGCGTGTTCTCTGATAACATTATTGCAACTTCGGTCGTAGTCAATTCAACTGCAAAAAGTTCTAAAAATCCCAACATGATTGTTTTTCACATTGTCACTGATGAAATAAATTATGCTGCAATGAAGGCGTGGTTTGCCATAAACAATTTCCGTGGGGTTACTGTAGAAGTTCAGAAGTATGAAGACTTCACTTGGTTAAATGCTTCATATGTTCCCGTGCTTAAGCAACTTCAAGACTCAGAAATACAGAGCTACTACTTTTCTGGAAACAGTGATGATGGAAAGACACCTATCAAGTTTCGTAATCCCAAATATCTATCCATGCTTAACCACCTAAGGTTTTATATCCCTGAAGTTTTTCCTGCACTGAAGAAAATCGTGTTCCTGGACGATGATGTGGTGGTTCAGAAGGATTTGTCTGATCTTTTTTTACTTGATTTGAATGGGAATGTTAATGGAGCTGTTGAGACATGCATGGAGACATTTCATAGATACCATAAATACCTGAACTATTCTCATCCTCTTATAAGAGCACATTTTGATCCCGATGCATGCGGATGGGCATTTGGGATGAATGTATTTGATTTGGTTGAATGGAGAAAAAAGAATGTAACTGGCATCTACCACTATTGGCAAGAAAAAAACGCAGATCGCACACTCTGGAAACTCGGCACCTTGCCACCTGGACTGTTGACATTTTATGGATTAACCGAGCCCTTGGATCCATCGTGGCATGTACTGGGTTTTGGCTACACAAACGTTGATCCTCAGTTGATAGAGAGAGGGGCGGTACTACACTTCAATGGCAACTCCAAACCTTGGTTGAAGATTGGGATTGAAAAATACAAGCGCATATGGGAAAAACACATTGACTACTCTCATCCCTTATTGCAGCAATGCAACTTTCATTGAGCTTTATTAATTGGAACTTCAAAGTTGGTGGAAGATTTCGGTCCACAAGCACTAGTGCCACTATTATTGAACATTCCAAACCTCGATTGCAACAGTGAAACTATTATTGATCTGTGGAGCTGGGAGGTTAAATGATCTTTTGATTCCGAATCCAATGGAGGTATTTATTTTGTAGTAAAAAACGCGCGTACAATTTTCAAAGTTCAAGCATGTTCGGCGGCTATAACATGGTTGTAGCATATCAATGTTCATTTCTTTTAGACGCAATATCAGTTCATAGTTTATTCTTTGTGATTTTAGTCAGAATTGGGATCTGCTGTAATTTTTTCTCCTACTAGTACCATTACCACTAATATTCGTTGTAAGACCTGATGCATTATTAAATAGATGTAAATCAATATTCCATTCATCCGTTTAAAGGGTTTGATCACTCCCAATAAATATTTTTTTTTTCACACACATTAGTTATTGAGTGAACTTTAGATCAGATGATTAACAGATGCAAACATCTACATTTTCAAGAATCTTCGTTCCCCTCCCGCACAGATTCAAGATCATTGTAACTAGTATAACCCCGCACAGATTCAAGATCATTGTAACTAGTATAACCATTTTTATTTTATTTCATTTCATTGATTTTCTAAAGCAAAAATCTGAACTGTGTTTTTGGATTAGATGTGATGTGGTAGACATGGTTTGGCTCTTCATTGACTGAAAATATGTTCCATCTTTTCTAGCTGTGTTTTACATTTTGAATCTCACATATCTTGAAACTTTTGTTAATACCTAAATAGAGTTGTCAAATAAGCCTAATATTTAAAGGCCCTTATTATTTGGCCCCAATAAAGCTCTAATATGTCAAATCTCCTACGTATAAGATTTTTTTAGGACTGGCCCCTCAATTATTATATTATTTTTGAGCCCTATTAAGGGAGCCTTAGTTTATTCAAAATATTTCATCTGTACCGTAACTTTTTCCAATTACTTAGATTTTTTCAGGTTACTATCAACATGGTTTGGTTATGAAAAACTATGGAATATCACCATTGGTAGCTATCTGTAGATTTATATTATGTGTTCAAGATTATATTATATATGCGTGATGTTGATTTGGTTGTTTTCACTGTTATTTACTACTATATTTTTCCACTTTTATGAATTGATCTGTTTGTAAGGCTATACACATCTTGTAATTTACACATAAAGTAGTAGTAGCAATAATACTTGAATACAACTTAAACTTAGGACACATCACAAATATACTTGAATATAATTTAAAGTTAGACTCAGGACACATTAATAAAATATTTGAACAAATTTTACAATAAGCGTACCAATTCCTGGCTCAAGGAGCCTAATTGAATAAGCCTAATTTCACTCTACATATGATATTAGTTTATTCGTCCACACTCTACTAAAAGTTATTTTGTATTTTTCAAATTTATTTTATTTTATTTTTTAAAAATAAGTTTTTTTTTTTAATATTTTATTGGGCATTATAGTCCCCTTTTAGATTTTGGATTCTTCTAACTTTGAGGCCTATGTATTTGAAGGCTTATTATTTTTAAATTCTTTTAAACCCCTTTATTATGGGGGCTGGAGCCTAAATTATTTATGTTTTTAACTCATTTTTGTTGAATGGAATGATGTTTGATAGTTATATCATATTGTCCTTCAACAAGTTATCCTGACAAACTGTTTTTAGACAAGATCAAAACAATAATAAAGATTGACTATGATCCTCCAAAATTTCCTGAACTTGACTTAAATATTTGTATTGTGGAAATAATGAATATCAAAGATGAAAGTATTGATGCAATGATTGAGAAACTTGAAGAGAATACTTCGTATAAAATATATCTCAAGAGTAATGTAATTAGGTAGGACTTTTTGCTGAAGAAATGCAGCACAAATAAGAAAGTGAGGTTGTGTCTTCGATGCAGTTCTGTGTTTGCCAAAACTACTACAAAGGTCTTCTAAAGATTTTGAAAAGAAGAAGACTAGAGGAGTTGGAAAAAAAAATGAGTTTCATGTAAGGGACTATAGAAAAACACTTACATTCCTCATCCTAACGCGTTAATGGGATTTCTTATTTTTATAGGGTGGAAAAACTCCCTATAAAAAATCTAAAATGCCTCTTAGATTTTAAAGATACATCTTTGGACGCACCCATTTTTTAAGTCAAAACGTTACAATTAATTTGGAGATGCATTTCCAAAATATTTTAAAACACACCACATGCATCCTAATGAGGCACACCAACATATTTTGTAAACATGAATCCAGAGATGCATCTCTGAATATTTCAAAACACATCCCATGCACCCCTCTCTGATAAATCCATTTTAAACATTTATTGATCAATAGATGCATCTCCGTTTAAGGTTTACGAAGATGCATCTTTGTATCCAGTCAAAACAGTGCAAATTAAGTTAGTTTTATGGTTACTTAGATGAAAATTATGATTTATATATGTTAAGATCTCTGTTATGTGATGAACATTAGGCCATAATGACATGCACAATAAATTCAAAATATACAATGAAGTCAAAATAAGTAAAAATAAAATACAACCGAACATAAATTGAAACTACAATACTATCAACTTCTGCGTATGTCAGACTCGAGCTCCGCGGGCTCCTTGACCTCCTCTGTCCCCCGTGCTCCAATGTTGTCTCTTATACATCAATGTCTCTCGTGCCTCCATCATAATGACATCTAGGACCCCTTCACCTCAGAACCATCATAAAAGATACTCCTGTCAATACCTGTCTGTGCAATCTCCATAATACGATGATATCTAGGCAACACATCATAAGCATGATCTAACCTAGCCTGCTCCGCCGCTAGTATCTCCTGATGAGCTGACCTCGGCAGATCTCCTAGAGCAGCCTACATCATATATAGATGTGACACCCTGAAGAACCACTTGATGTACCTGTCTACATAGCTCTAGGCACTCTCAGCTATGATACTCTGTGCCTCCTCCGGTATCAGATGACTAAGATATTTATCAAACATGGAATTTATATCTCTATGTGTCATAGCAAGAGGAACAAAGACAACAAGGTGTCTGGGAATAATTTAGGTGTAGCCGAACTACCGCATGACGCACTCAGGCAGATGAGGAAATGTCAGACGTGAATCGCAAGCAAACCATCCCGAGTATAAGACTATTTCGTCAAATGATCGTGTCTCACGATGATCGACATATGTATTAAAGTGCATATCCTCTGCTACCAGACGATCAAGATACACTTGAAACGACTATGTCCTTGTTTCCCTCTCAGCGGGGAAAATGTAGAAGCAAGCGACATATCCTCAAAATAGGTAGGTTCACACGACCAGTTAGAGATGCGTGGGAAATGCTGGAGGATCCAAGGCTGAAAAGTGTTGGAACTATCAGTGACAACTCCCATTATAGGTCGGTCAACTTCCAAATATTCTATCATAAAATCAAGTGCCTCATTTTTGTTAATCCTCCCATGACCTAAAAGCTTCCCTCTAATCAGAAGATGCAGCGGACACGACACATTGCCGAGTGTCATAGAGATCTCACCAAGTGGTAGATGAAATAATGAGGTTTCAATATGTCATCTCTCTACAAATGCATTAAGCATCATGTGGTTCACCATAACATAACCGATCTTGCATAAATAATTTATCCCAAATATCTATGAAGCATCCATAAATCACTCGTCAGTAGGATAATACAAGCAAGTAATCTTTCTCCTATTGTTAATGAGTTTCAGCGGATCACGGTCCTGCAGAAAAATAAATCATCGTCAGAAACATGTAATATAATAATAAACGTAATTTAAAAAGAATGAATCTAACTAATCTTACCTCTTCATCTCATACATGTCTGGTAGTATGGTATGGGTAAAGAGGTAACAATGACAATTCTAACAAGTCTTCTCCAAATACCTCCTCCGCCTCATCAGCGTGAGGTCCCTCCGGTTCCTGGGGTAGAACTGGTGCCTCCGGTGACTTGGGTACCTCTGTTGCCTGAGTAGGTGAAACTCGACGCCTATGGGAAGATGAAGGCGATGATGCGTCACTAGGTGAAACCTGTCTCCTACGGGAAGAAGATGCATATATGAGTCCTAGAAGTCGACGCATCCATATCAACCAAGCTAAAGGGAATAGAAGCCTGGGGAACCTGACTCTTTTCCTTTTGGATCGATTCATGTTATGCAATCCTTTCGTGCCTCAATTTGCTGTCTTTATTTGCCATAATGTATGTAAGTACACCACCCAAGTGTCACACAATTACTACAAACAACCTTACAAGCAAGAAAAGGAAAAAATACAGATTGATAAAATACGGAGATGCATATCCGGTTCTTGGGAATCCAAACGTTGAAAAAAATACGGAGATGCATCTTCGGATTTTGCGTGCAACTTTCTTTTTCGTCAATGGCGCTAATGTAGACCACCAAGACCCTAAAATAATGCATTGATCATTACTTTTAACTACGAAACACATTTCTCGTAATGTATCAACTATCAAACATGCATAAACTGTGTATTTCAATACATAATCAAGACTTTCTACAAATTTGTGCAAAAACTCAAAAGTTTAGAATAATAAAAAAACTTATAAGAAGTGAGGAATCTTTAAAGTTGATGTAGTTGAATGATCTATTTGATGTAGTTGACATTGATTGAAATTTTTTTGATGTTGCTTGATTGATTTTGAGACAATGTGATTTTGGGAGAGTTTTAGAGAAAAATTAATTTTTTAACAAGTGAGGAAGAAAAGGGTTCTGGCACATTATATATAAGAAGCACCCGAAGATGCATCTCAGTAATGTTTACGAATATGCATCTCCGTAGTTTTCACATTAAGTCACACTTCTATTGACTTAGGATGCGTTTGGAGATGCATCTCTGAATTCTGGGAGCATTTTTGTTTTTTACGTGGTGCACTAGCTAGTAATACATGTTGGTGCACAAGAAGGAAGAAGATGAAGATAATGAAGATGGAAGAGAGAGAAGAGATAAAATTTGTAACTAACTTTTCAACAGAAAATTGATTACTCTGAATAATAAACTATGTTACAACTAGCTTCTACTTATATATACATTCAAGCTAAATGCAATTCAAATTAAACTTAAATGAAATGATTACTAAATTGGGATTACACTCAAATACCATCCCTTAATCCATATTCAGAACTATAATCAACAACACCAATTCCATCCTTTAGTGGATAAATTGTTCAGTCTTGATTGCTTTGGTCAACACATCTGCCATCAGATTTTGAGTGCTACAATGCACAATTTCAAGCAATCCATTATGAACATGATTTCTCAAAAAATAGAACTTCGTGTCAATGTGTCTGCTTCTTCCATGCAGCACTTAATTCTTGGCAAGACTTATAGCTGATTTATTGTCAATTATTAACTTAACAGACTTGTACACCTTGATCTTCAGATCCTGCAGCAAGTTCAGAATCCACACATCTTGACAAGCAGTCAGCGCATCTGTAATATACTCAACTTCATAGGCTGACAATGCAACCACTGGTTTCTTCTTGGAGTACCAAGAAATGGGACCTCCTAGATACTTAAAGAAATATCCATAAGTACTTCTTCTGTCAACTCTCTCTCTCTCTCTCTCTCTCTCTCTCTCTCTCTCTCTCTCTCTCTCTCTCTCTCTCTCTCTCTCCATACTAATCAGAGTCTGAATAGCACATCAGCTCAAATCAGATTCAACATTAGAGGGGTACAAAACTCCATACCTCAGATTCCCCTTAATATACCTCAGTATCATGACAACAACTTAGTAATGTGACCACTTTGGTTTGTTTATAAAAAAACTCATTGTTCCAACTGCATAGCAAAAATCAAGTATGATATTACATATATATCTCAATGAGCCTACCAACTGTTTAAAAATTATAGCATCTACATCATCACCCTCAACACTAAAATCAAGCTTGTGATTTGTTTCAGCAGGTGTGATTGTAGACTTGCAATTAACTCAAATCTCTTCACAAGCTCAAGTTCATACTTTAAGTGATGCAAGATTATACCCTTATCTGAGTACTTAATCTCCATCCCTAGAAATGTCATATTTCCTAGATCAGTCATCTCAAACTCATTCATCAGCATCTTCTTAAACTTAGCTATCTCATGTGAACAACTCCCTATTAGCAATATGTCATCAACATAGAGATACACTAGAATCATATTCTTATCAGATGTATGTTGAACATAAACACCATACTCAATCTCACATTTTTTGAATCCTTGAAACTTGAAAAACGAATCAATTTTTTGAAATTCCAGGCTCTAAGAGCTTGTTTCAGTCCATACAAGGCTTTATGCAACTTGTACACCATCTCTTTCTGATTATTTTTCACAAATCTAGGAGGTTATGATACATCAAATTCCTCTTGTAAAGGACCATTTAGAAATGCAGATTTCACATCTAAATGTGTCAAAGGCCAATTCCTATTAGCAGCTATAATAATCACCATTCGAATTTGATCTGACCTGATCAGAAGGGGATCACGGGCCGGCCACACGCTGTTGGACTGTTGCTTGCTCGCCGGTGATGAGGAAGAGAAGGGGGGTGTACCTGCAAAACGCTCCGATGCCAAAGTGAGAAGTTGGACAGAGTAATGTCGAAGTACAGAAAGAGGGGTAAGAAGTGTGTTACCTGACCCTCTTGAGGAAGAGGGTATCTATAGAGAGACTCCAGCGTTGGGCCAACGGTCATTTGAGGTGGGCTGGATGACCAGGCCCAACCCTAATGACTGCTAGGGCTTATGTGGCATAGAGAAGATCGGAACGTGGTCTTCGCCCTAGTCCAACTGTCCCGTGATCTCCGGGAAGTGGGTTTGACCTGCTCTTTCGGAGGTGGGCAGTTGGGAGATGACGTGTCCCCGCGGAGGGGAGCACGTGGAGAACGTGCGCCGGGCACGTTGTTCTCCCTGCGGAGGGAAGCTCGGGAGGCTCTCCGGAGGTACGTTATTCTCCGTGAGGGGAACGCGAGGATGTGGAAGAATCACAGGTCTCGCTCGACGGACCGGGGTGTGCCCTGTTCGGCCGATAAGAGAGGACGTTGAGATGTTGTCGGACGCGTCGCTTATCCCTGGGGGGCGTGCCCTGCCCGTCCTATGGGACGTGTGTGCCCGGTCGTGCTAGTTTACTTATTGGGCCGTGTGTGGTATTGGGCTGGACCGAGGATGGGCCTAGGCCAGAACAGGAGCCCCCCAAGTCGAAGCTCTGGGAAAGAGCGAGGACTTAAGGTCGCTGTGTCGGGGAGAGAGGTAGCGAAACGGGAGGTTCGTCGGGTTTGTGCACGGTGGAACGGGCGCTTGCACGGGGGTCTCTCGTCGTCGGCGGAGCGGGGTGAAAGCAGGTGAAGGGACGCGACTGTCAGGTTGCCGCCACGTGTCGCGCGTTAAGCGGTCGTAGGGGCGGCTACCCTATGCCATTAATGAGCCTAGCGTCGCTTCGAATCCCGCACCGGGTTATAAATATGGGGGTCCCCGCTCATTTTTCTACTTTTCATTTTGCTGCCTTACCTGCGAAGCTCTGAGATTCTTGCTCGTCCGCCGTTGCCGTCGATCGCCGCCGCGCCGTTTGGTTCTTCCTCCCGTTCGCCGCCGTTACAAGTGAGTTTTTCTTTCCCTTCTCCTTCTATTTCCGCCGTTTGATTAGAATGTGTGGTCGGGGCATGATGACTGCCCCGAGGAGAGACGCAAGATCCGCCGTATCTGGCGGTTTTCTGATGAATACCCCGGGGAGAGTTGGTTGTTCCGATGAATGCCCCGAGGATGAGGGCTTTCTCCGATGAATACCCCGGGGACGCACGCTTTTTCCGATGAACATCCCGAGGAGGGATGGTGGGTTGGCCCTTAGACGCCCCGTGGAGGATCGGCGGGGAGCGCCTATTTGCTCGCCGTTCTCCGGCCTTTGTCGCCCTTTCACTTGACCTGCGGTAGAAGGGTGGATTTGATCTTGGCTATCGAATTCACCGTTGTCCTCTGCTTTTCAGGTGTAGATGTCGGCCTTGGTACCGGGGACGATGGTCGAAGATAACGAACCCGAGGTCCCGGATTTTGACGAGCGTGTCGTCCCGGTCGAGGAATGAGTGGCCGAAGAGTCACTGTCCACCCCGTCCTGCTTCGTGGCCGATGCGTCCGATGTCTATGCCACCGTCGAGGACACGCCTGAAGGGGAGCCGCAACATTGGCAGGTGTATCGCCCGAAGGAGTACCATCGTATCTGTTCGCGATATGGGCGGCGGATGTTCCCCATGCACGAGTTCTACTTCAAAGAGGCTCGGCTCAGGTTGCTGTTCTCCGCCTTCCATCTGGGGCTCTTCGATTGGTTACGCTTGGCCCCATCCCAACTGCACCCCAACGCCCTGGCCTTTATCCGTGCCTTCGAGGTGGTGTGCTTCTATCTCGAGGTGGAGCCCACGGTGCCGTTGTTTTTTCGCATCTTCCACTTACAGCGCCAGTCGGTGAACGACCGTCAGGGATGGGTCTCGTTTAAACAGCCGACCAAGCTCTTCAAGACGTACAGCGATTCCGTTAAAGATTTCAAAGGCCGGTTCTTCCTCGTGAAACCGAACACTCAGCAAGGCTCGAATACTCTTTTTGCCGAGGGCGAGCGAATGGTAGACGACCAGCGGTTCCTCGCGTGGCTTCCCAAGATACATCTGTTATGGACCGCAGAGCACTTCAACCGTGGCACGGACAGGTATATCGTATGAGCGGGGACCCTTGACGAGAAGGATATGGCCGCTTACATGAAAATAGTTGCCTTTATGCGGGCTCTTCCCCCGTCGAAACTGGTGACGCTCGATGGTCGGTACATCTTCGACGCGCAGGGGAACGTGCGAACCAAGAAGCGGATGATTAACACTAAGACCCTGCTCGGTTGCGCCACTGGGGCGGCCGCTTTGGACTATCTAGGTAGGGATGTTTCTTTTTTCCCCGTGATCGGGTGTTCTGGCCGTTGCTAACTCTTTCTTTGTTTTTGCAGCGAACATGTCTTCTGTCGAGGAGCGAGTGAAGAAGCTGCGCGCTTCAAGGAACGCCGTGGTCCCGAAGACGCGGGTGAGTCAGTTGGTCGGGCAGGAGGCTGCGACGCCGGGAGGCCAGAGTTCATATTCTTCACCTCAAGAGAGTCAGTCTCCTACGTCTCAGGGAGCAGCGAAGAGGCCGAGATCCGAGGAGCCCAGCAGTTTGATTGATCTGACGGCCGGCTCGGCCGAGGAGGGTTACATCGTCCCGCCTTGCCATCAACATCCGGGCTATTTTCATGGTGCTCTATCTCCTACCGTCTCTGCTGGGGAGGTGAAGGTTGTCCGCGAAGCCGATCGAGAGTCTCGTCGACGTATCCTAGCGGAGGATTTGGCTGCGATGATGCGGACGTTCACGACGGCCCTTGTGCTGAACGAGGAGGGCTGCTCCGCCGCCGAGTTGTCCAAATTGCAGGGGGACCTTACCTTTATGCAGTCGCGTCTGGCCAAGCTTACTAAGGAACTGGAGAAGAGTCAGAAGGATGTTGCTGACCAACGCAAACGAGCGGAGGGCGCTTAGGGGAAAGTGACCTCGCTGGAGGAGAAGCTGGGGGCGGCAACGGTCGAGGTGCAGGCGCTGAAGGTTCATATGGAAGTCCTGGACAGCGCGCTTCGTCTGGCCGAGGATGAGACAGAGGAGGACCAGCGGTTGATCACCCGTGCTGATCTGGTTGCCCGGATTCGGGTGCTGGAAGGTGATTGTTTGGAAGCTGTCGAGGTCGGGTTCAAGAGCGTTGTCGCGCAGATCCAAGTTGTCAACCCCGGCGTCGCGCTGGTCGTGGATGGGATCGGGCCGTATCACGAGATCGTCGGCGGGAAGGTGGTCGACCCCGAGCTTGTCGTTCCCGAGGAGGTCCCCGTGGTTGCTGATCAGGAGGGTGAAGTAGCATAGGTTCCCGGGCCTGCGTGCTCGTTGTTTTTATGGCCTGCGTGCCGATATTTTGTAACTTGCTTTTCTTTGGGCCTGCGCGCCCCGTTTGTGTAATATTAACTACTGGGCTGGTGCCCGCTTTTTGCTTAATATATATTTTTGTGAATTTTCTAAGTGTGCGCTCGGTATTTGCATGATGTTTATGCTCGTTTTTTCGTATCTATTTGTTTGCCTGAATGATGTTTGATGTGCATGCCTCGATATGCTCTGGGCCTGTCCGGGTGTTAGCTCGACAAACTTGTTACCGGTGGTGAAGGGAACCGGCCGGTTTGGTCGGCGGTGTGACCGGGCCGTTTCGGGGGTAGTTCTCCCCGTGGCGTGGACGTCCCATCGCGAGCTGGGTGTCCTGCCGATTTTGGTACGGTGGCGGGGAATCTCGGTCGAGGTGTTCCCTGCCGAGCGAGGCCGTCTGCCCGCGCACACAAGAGGCAGGGCTTGCTTTTCTCTGGTCGCTAGTGGACGCGTGGGAGTGCGGTGGTACCATGTCGCCCCCCAGTGGCCAGGACGAAGGGTCGTCGCGGAGGTAGGCTTAGAGCTGTCGTTTCGCGAGGTCTGAGAGTCCGGCGCCGATCCTCACGGTTCTGCTCGTGTCTTCCCCGAGAGGGATGAGTTCGAATTCTCCGTCCGGGATGGGGCGCGCTGGGTGTGAGGGCTGCCTGTTGACTTCGCTGGTCTTTGTTTCGAGGTCGGGCTCGTCGGTGAAGCGACTGTCGAGTTTCACTGATCCGACTAGCTTCGTTGGTTTGCCTTTTGGTGTTGTGTTTGAAGTTGTCCTCTTGGTCGCTGGAGCGATGGAATCTAGGCCTTTCAGCGTGACCTCAAAACACCTTCGGGCGACCTCGATGTCTCCGTTAAGGGTCACCACGGCCCCCCGTCTTGTGTAGTATTTCATCTTCAGGTGGACGGTGGAGGGTACCGCGGTGAGTTCTGCTATCGTTGTCCTGCCCAGGATGCAGTTATAGAGGGATGGGCACTCGATGAATAAGAAGTGGACGCTGATTTCCCTAGCTGTTTCCTCTTCTCCGAAGGTGACTTTCAGTTCCACGTACCCCCAAGGTCTCGTCGTCGTCCCGTTGAACCCCTGAAGGTCGGAGCCTACGTAAGGGGAAAGGTTGGATTCGTCGAGCTGGAGAGTTGTGAACAGGTGCGCGTACATGATGTCAACCGAGCTTCCGCCGTTGACGAGGAGGCGCCTGACGTCGAAGTTCACCATCCTTGTACGGATGAGCAGGGGAATGTTGGAGTTTTGGGATCCCCCGGGGAGTTCCTCGAGGTAAAATGTGATCGGATTGGATCGGCCTTGGAATTTCTCGAGCGTGCTCATTTTTCCGGAGTTGTTCGCGATGAGTTCGTCGAATTTTCTCTTCACGGATCCTATGGACAGGCTCCTCATGGCTCCATCAGAGATGACCATGGCTCTGGCGAAGTATTCCCATCGGCTGGTTGGTCGGATTGGCTCGTCGATTAGGTCGGGTCCTTCGGGAAGACCGAATTCTCTGTCCGCGAACCAATCCTCGGGGGGCTGACACACAACGCGACCTGGAGTCTGCTGTTGTCCTCTGGAGAGGGAAGTTCCTCGACTTTCTTGGCTTTTGGGGCCTCTTGCCTCGGTGGTCCGCTTCCTCAGGTGTATCTCTTCAGGTGGCCGTCTTTGATCAGAATTTCGATCACGTCCTTGAGATGGATGCAGTCTTCTGTCACGTGCCCATGGCTCCTGTGGAATCGGCAGTATTTTGATTTGTCCACATTGGGTTTGGGGGGTGTCGGTCGCGGGAAACGGACACCTCCCTGTACGAATTCAGTTTTGGCGCATTCGGCCAATATGCGTTCGCGGGAAGCGACTAAGGCCGTGTACTCTGTGAACCGGCCGGCAAGGCCGCACAGTTCGCGTTGTTCGCGGGGCTCGCGGGGGCGGTCTTCACGACGGCGGTCCCCTCCCCGTCGATGGCTCGAGGCTCCGTCGTCTCGGTGCCCGCGGGAGGCCTCCCTGTCCCGGGTGTCTCGAGCGGAGTTGGCCGCTTGGGTTTCTTCGAATCGGATATAATGCGCGGCTCTGTCGAGGAAATCTTGGAGGGATGTTGGCCGGTGTATGCCTACGGTCTCGTAGAACTTGGAGTCGTGGCGTAGACCCTGTTCCATTAAGTAGTGCTTCATCTCGTCTGACGTCGTCACTTGCACTGCTTCCCGAGTGAATCTCTCGATGTACTTTCGGAGAGGTTCGTCAGGGCCCTGGATGATCGCCCCGAGGACGGCTTCCGTCTTCGGGTGGCGTCGGGACGCCGTAAAGTGTTTGGAGAACAGGTCCTTTAAGACTCTCCACGACGTAACTGATTCGGGCTCCAGACTTTTATACCAGTTCATGGTGCCTTTCCTCAGAGTCGTCGGGAAGAGCCTGCACTTGATAGCCCCCCGGACGTTTCGGTAGTCGAGCATGGCCTCGATGTCTTCCAGGTGATCGTCCAGGTCGGATGTGCCGTCGTATGTCGACAGCGTCGGGGGCTTCTCCATCCCTTGGGGTATGGAGGCAGCCATGATTTCTCGGGACAGCGGGGTGCGGTAATCGTCCTCGTCGCTGGTTGCCGGGGACCGATGGGGAGACGAGCCGTTCAAAATAGGGCCCTGGTTTCGGGTTCTCGACCTCCTGCCTGAGTTTTCGCCTCGGGGATCCCTGGTCGGGATCGCCGCGGTGCTCTAGTTCCTCTCGCGAACTTGTCTTGCTGGGGACCTGGTGCGTTCTCACGCTACCTGTGCGCGGTGCCTCTCCAGCTGCGGCCGGCGATTTCTGGGTCGAGGTGAGGGACTCCTCGAACCTCCGTTCTGGTCTTCCCGCGGGGGGTACCTCAGAGGTCCAATGCGCTCCAATGCTCTAATTCTCGCGTTTTGTTGGAACAACAGCTGGTTCGTCTGGTTGATGGCCGTAAAGAGCGCGACCACTGTTAGGTCCGCTCCCGCCGGGATGGGAACGGGTTGGAATGCTGCCGTTCCCTGAGGCCGGTGGTCGGCCTGAAGGGGCCGTTCCGCGGACGATGGTGAGGCAGTTTGGCCATCTCTCTCGTCGGTTTCGGCCGGACGTGTCGTTTCCGTCTGCTTGTTTCCGTTGGTGGCGACGTTGAGCACGAGGTCGTGCGGAGTGTCGTCACGGTGTGGGCTAGCCATGATCGTGGAGTGTTGGTGAAACTTTGGTATTCTGCTCGGAATAACGGGGAAGTTTCCGTTCCCACAGACGGCGCCACTGATCTGACCTGATCAGAAGGGGATCACGGGCCGGCCACACGCTGTTGAACTGTTGCTTGCTCGCCGGTGATGAGGAAGAGAAGGGGGGCGTACCTGCAAAACGCTCCGATGCCAAAGTGAAAAGTTGGGCAGAGTGATGTCGAAGTACAGAAAGAGGGGTAAGAAGTGTGTTACCTGACCCTCTTGAGGAAGAGGGTATTTATAGAGAGACCCCAACGCTGGGCCAACGGTCATTTGAGGTGGGCTGGATGACCAGGACCAACCCTAATGACTGCTAGGGCTTACGTGGCGTAGAGAAGACCGGAACGTGGTCTTCGCCCTAGTCCAACTGTCCCGTGATCTCCGGGAAGTGGGTTTGACCTGCTCTTTCGGAGGTGGGCAGTTGGGAGATGACGTGTCCCCGCGGAGGGGAAGACGTGGAGAACGTGCGCCGGGCACGTTGTTCTCCCCGCGGAGGGAAGCTCGGGAGGCTCCCCGGAGGTACGTTGTTCTCCGTGAGGGGAACTCGAGGATGTGGAAGAACCACAGGTCTCGCTCGACGGACCGGGGTGTGCCCTGTTCGGCCGATAAGAGAGGACGTTGAGATGCTGTCGGACGCGTCGCTTATCCCTGGGGGGCGTGCCCTGCCCGTCCTATGGGACGCGTGTGCCCGGTCGTGCTAGTTTACTTATTGGGCCGTGTGTGGTATTGGGCTGAACCGAGGTTGGGCCCAGGCCAAAACAGAATTGTTTCATGTCTAGCTACAGGTGCAAACAATTCAAAATAATCTAAACCAAATTTCAATAGAAAACCTTTAGCTACTAACCTTGCTTTGTGTTTTTCAACTGATCCATCTTTATTTAGTTTCACCTTGTAAGCCCATCTCACACCGATGGGTTTCATGTCCTTTGGAAGCTAAGTCAACTTATAAGTCTAGTTTCTTTCAATAGCCTCAAGTTCTTATTTCATATCCTTCAGCCACACTTTCTTCTTGAGAGCTTCTTTAGTACTCACTGGTTCGAATTCTACCAACATAGAACACTGAATGAATTCCCCTTCAGTGTCCATCTCAGTATCTCGTAACATGTCAAACTATGCAAATCTCCTTGATATTTGTCTGATTGTTTGTGGTCTTTGAACTAGTTCAAAATCTTGTTTAGATGCCGGAACAATATCAGATGCTGGACTACCTTCAGAATTCGATCCACCTTTAAAGGCATGACCACCTTTAGAGGCATGATTACTACTAGATTCTGAATCATCATCAGAATCTGGATCATAATCAAATTCACCTTCAGAGTCAGACTCGTCTTCAACGTCAGAGTCACCTTCAGACTCTGACTCATCTTCAGAAGCAGAATCTCCTTTAAAGATAGATTTTCCTTCAAAATCTGAAAAAATCTTCAGAAGTTAACTTAGGTGTTAACACTGCACCAGAGTTGGATAGAGACTTGTTCCAATCCCACGTTTATGATTATATCTTAATAACATCTCAACTTAATTCCACTTTTTTAGTGGCATGACATGTAGAGTTTATAAGCACATGTACTATGGTACCCTACAAGCAACATGACTATACTTTTGTCATCCAATTTCCTTCTCTTAGCATTTGGAACATGTTTGTATCAAACAGAAGCAAACACCTTTAGATAACTCACACTTTCCTTATCTCCATTCCACTTCTCTAAAGGAACAATTTTCTTTAGCTTCTTAGTTCAACACATGTTGAGCACATATGTTGCAATGGCACGAGCTTCTCGCCACAAGGTATGAGGGAGCTTCTTCTCCTTCATCATGCTCCTTGTCATATCAAGCAAAGATTTGTTTCTTCTTTCAACAAGACCATTGTGATGAGGAGTGTATGGAGTAGTCACCTCATGCTCAATTTCATGCTCCTCACAGAACCTTTTGAATTCTAATGAGTTGTATTCACCTCCAGCATCAGTTCTGAGAAATTTTAGCTTCTGACCACTTTGTTTTTTAGATTTCACCTTGAACTTCTAAAACACAGCAAACACCTCATGCTTAAACTTGATGAGTACTACCCATGTCATTCTTGTAATCTCATTCATAAAATACACAAAGTAGTTATTTCTTCCAAGTGAAGGTACTTCAAACGGTCCACATGCATTAGAAGGCACTACTCCTAAAGCATGTTTTTCTATTGGAGCCACTTCTGATGCAAATGACAATATAGGTTGCTTACCTTTCATGCATATCTCATAAGACTTCTTAGGCTTCACAATTTTAGGAATGCCATATACCAACTTCTTAGAACTTAGATTCCCTAAGCTTATGAAGTTCAGATGCCCAATTCTCTTGTGCCATAACTCATTGTCACCTTCAACATC
The DNA here is from genome assembly GCA_963859935.3 of Lathyrus sativus. NCBI lineage: Eukaryota > Viridiplantae > Streptophyta > Magnoliopsida > Fabales > Fabaceae > Lathyrus > Lathyrus sativus. Next base: position 600,713,841 of record OZ012735.1, on the reverse strand, counting down.
TTATGCACTAAGGAATTTAGTGTCAATTGTTTCCACATTCACCTTGAATGTTCTGTTGCTTCCCTACTCTGATTGCATAATTAGCTTTTGATCAGAATCATACAACTTCAAGATATTGTCATTCATAATAACTGAGAAACCTTTCTCAATTAGCTGGCTACACTCATCAGATTGTTCATCATGCCAGGAACATACCAAACATACTTGATCAGAATAATTTTTCCATTCTTCACTCTGACCTTGACAGTTCCCAATCCTTCAACATTCATATACTAATCATCATCACATCTGATCTTTGTCCTCTTTCTAGAGTCAAAATCTATCAACCAATGTTTGTTTCTAGTTAGGTGATTTGAGCAACCAATGTCCATATACCACCAGTCTACCAAATATCCACCACCAGACTCAGAAGCCATAAATAGAACATGTTTATTATCAGACTCTCCTCTAGCTATGTTTTCTTCTTCTGATTTCCTTTCCTTGTTTGACCAACAATCGGCAACAAAGTGACCAAATTTATTACAACAGTAACAATGAACCTTCTTCTTGTCAAACTTCTCCTTTCCCTTTTGATGTTTCTTCTCAATAGAGTTGGAGACTTCTGATTTCTAACCACCACCATGTCTCTTCTTGACCTCTGACCAATACTACCTCTACCTCTCTTTCAGAGGTTCTCTTAATCAGACACAACTCTTGTGCCTCTAGACTGCTCTATAACTCTTCACTTCTCATGGTGCTCAGATCCTTAGAATGTTCAATTGCTACGACAATATAATCAAACTGAGGATTAAGAGATCTTAGTATCTTTTCAATGGTTACTTGTTCAGAGGCAGAGAGTCTCTGCACAAGATTTCATCTCATTTGTGATCAGAATCACTCTGGAGATGTAATCATTTACCTTCTCGTTGTTCTTTATGTTGAGATTCTCATACAGCTTACATAGAGGCTGAAGCTTCTCCTTCTTCATTTATACATCACTGTTGTAACACTGTACCAGTGTGTCCTAAACAACCTTTGTCGTCATTGAATCAACAATATTCTCAAACATATTCACATCGATGCACTGCTAGATGTAGAATAAAGCTTTCTGATCATTCTTCCTCATCTCTCTATATGTGCTCCTTTGTGCTTCAGTTGCATCTTCTACAACCACAGTGTAACCGTCATTGACGAGATCAAGAACATCTTGAGCGCCAAATAATACACACATCTGAATCATCCACTGATTCCAACTCTTTCCATCAAAGATTAGAAGCTTTGTGTTCAAGTTACCGTTTCCACCGTTCATCTTTGATCTTGTGCAAGAGTTCACTCAGATCTCACCAAACACTCGTGTTTCTCAATCCTGCAGTATCAAGAAATGTGATTCTATTGATTCTGATGGTAAATTCAATGTGAACTTAAGAAACGAAATTAATCACACACGTTTGATGTTCGCTCGTGTTTTGCTTGGTGTTTCCCGTGGATACCAATCGGAGCTCTAGATACTAATTGTTGGTGCACAAGAAAGAAGAAGATGAAGATGGAAGAGAGAGAAGAGAAAAATTTGTAACTATCTTTTCAACAGAAAATTGATTACTCTGAATAATAAATTTTGTTACAACTAGGTCTACTTATATACACCAGGTCTACTTATATACACATTTAAGTTAAATGCAGTTCAAATTAAACTAAAATAAAATTTAAATGAAATGTTAACTGAATTAGGATTACGCTCCAATAAGATATATGATCGTTTCACCTAGATCACCATACAGAAAGGCTATCTGCACATCCATTTGTTCAAGTTCTAGGTCGAACTTCGCCACCATGGCTAACAACATTCGAATGGATATATGCTTTATAACTGGTGAGAACACATCATTGAAGTCGACGCCTTCTTTTTGAATGAACCCCCTAGTAACCAACCTTGCCTTAAAACGCTTTGAAATCACTCCTTCGATTCCTTCCTTGACCTTGAAAATCCACTTACAACTGACTAACCTGGCCCCTGCAGGTTTCTCAATCAGCTCCCAAGTGTTATTATCATGAAGATATTTCATCTCATCATCCATGTCTTTTCGTCATTCAATCTTATTTCGACTCCTCATAGTTTCCTTGTAGTTTCTAGGTTCTTCCTTAAGTACCTCACTTGTAGATATTAAGGCAAACGTTATAAGATCTGCATAACCAAGTCTCTGAGGTAGCTTGATAACTCTTCTAGGCCTATCTCTTGCTAGTAGGTAGTCATCGACAACTTCCTCAGTCTCTTCAGCATCTTGCTCTTCGACTTCATCTGACTTATGCACTTCAACATCACTATACTCCACCTCAACATGAATCTCTACCTGTTTCAACTCCTCTTAAGAGATTTCTGTACTTTGACCAGCATCACCAGTTTTCTTGAACGCCATCTTAACTTCATTAAAAACTACATCACAACTTGTGATACATCTTCAATGACCTGGCTCTAGGAACCACAACCTATAGCCTTTGACTCCCTCAGGATATCTAAGGAACATTTATCTCAGAGCTCTAGGTTCCACCTTGTCTTTCCTAATGTGAGCATAGGCTAAACATCCAAATACTCTCAGTTTGTCGAGATCTAGTGGTTGACCCGACCAAACTTCTTTAGGTGCCTTCATTCTCAAGGCACTCGAGGGACATCAATTTATCAAATAAGTTATTGTCGAAATAGTCTCAACCCAAAACACCTTCTTCAATCCAGCACTAACCAACATGCATCTAACCCTTTCAAGGAATGTTTGATTGAATCTCTCAGCTAAGCCATTTTGTTGAGGAGTACCTGCTATAGTCTTATGCCTTGTAATCCCATAATCGACACAGTAACTGTCGAAAGTTTCATTGCAGAACTCAAGGCTATTGTCGGTTCTCAACTTCTTGACCTTTCTGCCAGTTTGAGTTTCGACCAGAACCTTCCAAATCTTGAAATTCTCAAAAGTTTCATCCTTAATCTTCTGAGTGACTACCCATAACTTTCTAGAATATTCATTATCAATCCTGCTTGAGAACCTTATTACCAAGACTCAGAACAATTGCATAGTGGGCTTTCTCGATCATCATTGTCTTATCCTTCTTCGTCAATGCAGCATATGTGGCATCTTCTCCTTTTGACGCTTTTAGCAAACCCTGTTGAATAAGAAGGACTCGCAACTTCAAGCGCCATAAATCAAAAGCATTAACTCCGGTGAACTTCTCAGTTTCAAACTTTGTTGACGACGTCTTTCTCCACACTCACTGCACCAGTTTTTTGTGTGACAAACGATACCAATTAACAAATTCTTGATTGAGAAACAGGGTTTCTTGGGTGAACAATAAAACGGTTAGAACAGAGAGAGAGAGAGAGAGAGAGAGAGAGAGAGAGAGAGAGAGAGAGAGAGAGAGAGAGAGAGAGAGAGAGAGAGAGAGAGAGAGAGAGAGAGAGAGAGAGAGAGAGAGAGAGAGAGAGAGAGAGAGAGAGAGAGAGAGAGAGAGAGAGAGAAGAAAGAATATAGAAGAAAAAAGGAGAATAGGATTTTGGACAACTATTTTCTATTCACTTTCTCATTTAGGGTTTACAAATGATTACAAATGAATAACACAATTAGCATCTCTCAACAACCTGAGAGATCTAGCCTATTTATAGACTAACATGCTAACTTACACTTCAAGCTAACTAAACAATTGGATCCTTAATCACAAGGGCCCATTCGACATAACAATTTCGACAATACATATTAGAATTGACTTCGACTATAATATGTAACACTTAGACATCAACATATGAACCATCTTCAACTTCATGTTTGTCCCCTGTCAAAACCTGAAAGCTATCCCTGTCGACAACATCCCAGTCGATAGAATTATAGTTCAATCCAATGATCTCACACAATTAAACCTTTAGATAAAAGGAACCGATCAAGGAGACTCATAGCTGAACCATCAGTCTTGTACCACCTGAATTTCCCCCAAATAAAGGTAAATTCATGAAATCCATGTTGATGAAAAACTCCCTAAATTCTTTCATCTCCACTCTATTAACAACCACATTAGCCACTTTCCTCTCCTCCACCATTTTAATTGCTTTAAAGTTCCCAGCAATGCACCATTCTCCTGCATTGAATTTAGACTTACAAGCCAACAATTTTTTTTCCAAAACACACGCTCCAAATTAATATTACAAGAAATGTATACGTTCACCAGATATAAGCTAAATCCCTCCGAAACCCTCACCAACAAAATTGAAATTAATACTCAACGAATTTGAATTCCACATAATCAGCAATCCTCTCGATCTACCAATATCCTCTTTTGTTGTCCATTCCATATTTCTTTCGCCCCATAAGGACCACACGGTTTCATCATCCATATGTTACATCTCTGTCTCTTGAAGAAGACACACTTCAAACTGATCCTTCTTGATGAGCTTCCTAATCCCTTCCTTCTTCAAGGAACTATCAACCCCTCTTATGTTGAGAGACATAATTCATTTGGCACCTTTCTTTTTTACCTCCTTATGAACTTTCCCTTTTTCATCTCTCGTTTCAATTAGTCTAATTGCTTCTACATGCGCTTCAATTTCATCCCCTCCATTTATCCCTAGAGCCTTAGCTTGTTCCCAAATTTTCACTTCTAAATTCTACTTATCAATGGCCCAAAATCTATTTTTACCTTGCACAACATCATCGTCAAACATCTCCTCATGACATAAATCCATTCATCCCAAAAAATTAGCAGAAAAACAGATCGATTAAAATGACGTTGAAGGATTACGACTAATATCAAAACTTATTGAGGCCTTAAAGCGGAGAAATAATATTTCTTGAAATGCGCCTCTTCATGAGAATTCCTTTTTTTTTACCAATTGACCCTATAGACCTTCACTAATTTCTTCCAGGCCCAAATTGTTTATCTTTGAGGCCACAATCCTAACTAAACGCTCATCAAAACTTGATTTCGTAACCAAACTAGACGTAGCTAGTAAATCCATTATCTTCTTTAACTTCCCTTTTTGTATTCTACGCCCTTGATAACTGCTTTACGACTTCTTAGCTTTTATATGTTTAGTGTTTGACTTATCAGACACCCACACACACTCTTTGTGCATACTCTACAGCTGACTATACACCCATAATATCTCCCTACCTATCCACCAAACTCTGATGATTAAAACTATTCACACGCCCTTCAACTTAGGGAACCCAATCAAAGCATCGTTCTCCAAATGGCTTTTTAAGTGCTCTGACACTCCACATCCCTTAAACCTTTTTGCAATGCCCAGCACCTCCTTCCTAGGATGTGAGATGTTATAATCAACTTCTAACTAGTAATTCGAGTTGGAAACTTCATCTACGTTAATAATATCATCATCTCTGTTATCATCAAAAAGGCCTTCTGAATTCGAAGACTCCTCCATCCAATTTGCAATTACCGATAGAACAATTCTAAGAGGTCCATAAAAATATTCCACTAACTTAATATTGAACAATACGCCATCAATTTTGACCTTCAAGATGTTGTTACAACTTGTTCTCACAAGCAATCTGGCTACATCCATTTTAACCTGTAACCTAATTTCATCATCGACACACAAAATGAAACCACGGGTTTTGAAATGAATTCAAAAAATTTTAAATTCCAAGCATGACATGGGATTTCGTAAATGCATAACCAAATAACACTCTTCTTATCTACCTCCAATCGCTTTCATCGTCTGATCTCCTTAAACCATTGATTAATCCATTTCTTCCCATATTCCAATAATTCTTTGATCTCCCCCTCCTCCCTTTCTTCTAGTAAACATAAGTGTTCTCCCATCGGAGTAACTTTCACTATGAAATAACCTTCTCTATCAAACATTATTTTAATAGTATAGACATTTCTAGAGTTAATCACTTCACCTATCCATGCTCTGCTGAATCTGATATAAGATTCTTCATCCACGTAAGTGTTGAACAAAATATGTGAATTCCCTTGCCTTAGGAACCTCGACGTCCAAAGAATGATTAATTTAATTTAGAGGTATGATTCCCTATTGCATGAACCTTTCCCTGCCTTAGAACTTGCGCATAATTGTTAGAACCATTAGGACTAATCTTCGATGTCTTCTCTTTTGACTTCCTCTTATTGATTCTAAAACTTACCACCTCCTTATTTTCTCTGTCTTCATTCTTACTAAATATTCATTTATTATTACTCCTCAGAACCCTAGAACACCTTGGAGAAATCACAAAAAGCTTCTGATCCTCAATGTTGCGGTATAGCTAAGACAACTAAGAACTTTGATAGGAATTAGAAAGAGAGCTTCTTTGAACAAGATTTCATGAGGACATCTTAAGTTGAGAAATCTTATGGAAAATATATTGATTAAATGAACACAACGTTGAATGTTAAAATTTCACATAGATAAAGGAATCTTAGGATTAACAAAATAGGATCTAGCTATGTTGAGAATGTGTTGATGTTTTCTCTCAACCACTCCATTTTGCTGAGGTGTCTCAACATAAGTTGTGTGATGGATTCTACCTTTTGACAAAAGATATTTAAACAAACAAGTAAACTTAGTACTATTATCTGACCTTAGGCATTTTAAGTGAGTAGAAAATTATGTTTGTATGAATGAAAAAAAATTATGATCACTTTTAAGTAAATATATCTAGGGATGGAAGACGGGCATGTCCGCCCCATTTATGTCTATTTCGAAAAAGCCTGCAAAAAAATGAGGTATGGTAGGAATGACATAGTTGAGGATGGGGGCTTAAAACCTTGACGCACCTCGTAAAACATGAGGGCGAAATAGGGTAGGAACGACACCTTTTAAGCCTTAAAATTCAAAAAGTTATGTAAATGAATGTTCCTGAAAAAAGTCCGTATAAAAAACGGGGAGGTGCGGGGTGAGCACATTAGAGGGTACTGGACTAAAACCTTGACCTGCCCCGAATTAAAGTGCGGGCAAAACGGATATGTCTAACAGATCGAGCCCATTTTGCCACTCATAAGTATATCTACTATAATCATCAACAAGGGTGAAAATTATGCATATCCTAAAAGGGAAAGAATGGAAAAGGGACCCCATAGGTCTGCATGTAATATGTCAAAGGGGGCAAATGAATGACTAAGACTTATTAGAAATGGCGCCTTGTTTAGAAAAATGAAATGAACCACAAGGAAGTAAGGTTTTTTCTTATATTGAATAAAAGGAAATCGTTTTGCAAGTCTCAAATGCCAAAGTCAAACATTATTATTATTATTATTATTATGTATAACAGAGTTACAAACAGAATAAAGGGAAACATTTAAGAAAGAATCAAGCACATACAATCATCTCAGTTGCTTAGTTGTATTGATTGTTTTCTTGAAATGATTCTAATGAATTTGGAACAATTTAGAGATGAAGTTTATATGAAAATCATTGTTACTAGATAACTTTGTAACAGATAATATATTTGTATGAAAACTAGGAATATATAGGTCATTATGCAAGGATTGTAGGAGTTACTAGTGTTAATGGATGATTGTGAGTTTAAGACAAATGGTGAAGTAATATGGTTACAGAGGTAACAATGGCAAACAAAACTTAACTGATCTCTGATATAAAATTAGTGTAAGACATTGCACAACCTAAACAAAGAAAATTATAAAATTATAAACTTTCTGTTATTATATATAGAGTCATACAAGTTGAAATAGAAAAGTAACAAAACTAATTAACTTTAATTATCATCCAAACTAATCAATATAGCATTCACTAACTCATATAATAGTGACTATAATAAAGATACGCAGATAAATACTTAGTTGTGGGTAAACCTTTTTTCTTATAACAATACTTTTATTATTTTAAAAGAAAAATTATGTCTAGTTAACATTTTTACTCTTCTGTCACAATTGTTCATCGCATTTTCTTATTAACAAAGTAAAACAAACACATACTTTAGGAAATGAAAGCATAATAGAATAAAAAATTAAATTTGAATTTTGGCAAAATGAATTTTTGTTCTGAAAAGTTGAAATCCGACGTTTCAGGTACAACGAATATTTTAAATTTCATTTTGAAAAATGAAAAAATTAATCATTATTTGATAACTGTAAGGTCGTTTTTTTTTTTGGTATTTGATAAAACTTGTGGAGTAGGAAGTATGAAATATATTGTTGTTCATTGTCTTATCTTTTGTTAGGCCTTTAAGATTGGGCTGCTAGCGATACCTTATATATATATATATATATATATATATATATATATATATATATATATATATATATATATATATATATATATATATATATATATATATATATATATATATATATATATATATATATATATATATATATATATATATATATATATATATATATATATATATATATATATATATATATATATATATATATATATATATATATATATATATATATATATATATATATATATATATATATATATATATATATATATATATATATATATATATATATATATATATATATATATATATATATATATATATATATATATATATATATATATATATATATATATATATATATATATATATATATATATATATATTAATTTTTTTATTTTATCCTATATACTTTTAGTGCATCGTGAATTTTTAAATATGTCTCATAGTTCTGAAAATATATCTTCGAACGCATTTTTTGTACACTCAATAAAGACAACCCTGAGAAGCGCCCTATAAATTTGAATAGTTTTATCCAGGAGATATAACTTCGGAACAACTTTAAAGAAAAGATTTTAATTGTTCAGTTCAGTGGATATTTCTGAATTATGAACGGCATTTTAAAATTTTCTGTCACATTTGCATGTCAGGTATTTCTGGAGATGCATCTCCGAAAATATCTGATATAACTTTCAACTTCATGATCAGTCCTTCATTGTTGTCATACTTCATTCTCACCTAAACACTACCCTAAAAACTCTTCATTCTCAATCTATTTTTTCACTCCAAATCTCCATCCTTTTTGTTCATCATATCACAGAGAGAAAAAGAAGATTGAGTTTCAGGTAAAGATTCTTATTTTATCTCTCTACATTGCTTAAATTAATCATCCACTTCAGCTGGAAAAAACTTATATTGTGTCCGGAAATGTATCTCCAGAACGTGTATGAACTTGTCCGGAGATGCATTTCCGAAAATTGTCTGTGTTCATTTTTTTAGCCATTCTGCAGCAGTACTAAAACTAATTTTGTTTTATTGTTATATATTGTTTCCAATAGATATGGTGCACCCCGATATTTTCCCAAAACAAATTGTTTCTCTGAATGTTCAAGGGGTTGTTGTGAAGGTGCTATATGTTAGCAACGACTTTAATAACAAGCAAAAGTTTGAATCTCGTGATAAAATGTTTGAATGGATTCGTATGGAGGCATCTAGACTTGGATTTGGTATGGTTACTGGAAGGTTCGATAATGGCTCGGATAAAATAAGCGCCTTTGTGACAATGATGTGCGAAAGAAGCGGGAGATATCGAACTCCTATTCGGAATTTTAAAAGAGGTGACACGGGTAGTACAAAATGTGAGTGTCCGTTTAAGGTTTGTGGTTACATGTTGGAAAACAAAAATTGGAGATTTAATGTGATATGTGGTTTGCATAACCATGATTTGTGTTTAAAATAGTCGGCCATCCTAGTGTATGTCGGCTCAAGCTGGAAGAGAAGGAATGTATTAGTGACATGACCTTGATTCTTGTTCAACCAAAAAATATTCTTGCAACATTGAAACGGAAGCGTGTCGGAAATATATCAAATATCAAGCAAGTGTATAACATTTGGTACCTCACTAGTAAGGCAATTAGGGGGATAGAACTGAGATGCAACAACTCTTGAAACTATTGGACGATAACAGTTACATGTCCCGGTACCGAACATGCGATGATAGAGTTACGGTTAGAGATATTCTTTGGACTTATCCTAATTCAATAAATTTATTCAACACACTTTCGATGGTGCTCATACTAAATTCAACCTACAAGACCAACAAATATAGACTTCCATTATTTGAGATGGTTGGTGTTACCTCAACTGAGAAGACATATTTTATTGGTTTTGCATTTCTTGAGTGTGAAAAAGGGGACAACTTTGGGCATTAGAGGTGTGTCGGTCACTTTTGAAGGTCCAATGTGAGATGCCTAAAGCGATTGTTATTGACCGCGATACCACATTGATGAATTTGGTTGCAAAGGTATTTTCTTCTTCTAACGCATTACTTTGTAAGTATCACATAATAAAGAATGTAAGAAGTCGTGTTAAACCAGCGGTAGGGACGAAACAAATAGAGTCCAAAAGTGGAAAATTGGTGAAGGCGGGTGTGATTATGGAAAAAATTATGGATGCATGGAATCATATAACTAATTCTTCCACAAAAAAACTATATGCCGATTCTGTTATTCATTTTCGGAAAGTGTGTGAAAAGTATCCAAATTTGTTGAAATATGTTGAAAGCACCATTCTTAATCAGGTGAAGGAGAAGATAGTTTGTGCATGGACTGATAATGTTAGACATCTTGGAAATACAACTACTAACAGAGTTGAGTCGGCCCATGCTATTTTGAAAAATTGGTGAGGAAATAACAAAGGGGATTTGTGTAGATACTAGAACCCCGTGAACCACATGATTCAGAACCAGCATAATGAGATACAAACAACATGTGGTCGGAGCATCGCGGTTTTGGAACACCGATTTAAAGACAACACTTTATATTCTCAATTGGTCGGTAACATTTCTCATAAGGGTTTGAACTATATTTTTCATAAGGCTAAATGAGTAGATAATGTAGGCTCCGATAATGAAAAGTGTGGTTGCACTATTGCGAAACACATATGGTCTCTTGTGTGCTTGTATTATTGATAAAAAGGTGAAACTCGGTGAACCAATAAGAATGGATGAGGTTTTCTCTCATTGGAAGAGACTTAGATTCGATGATGATGGATGCATGGAGGATGGGGAATCGAATATCTCTATTTTGACCAAATGGAAAGCAATACAAGAGAGATTTTTGAAGGCTGATAACAACGTGAAACTATACATCAAAGAACAATTGAGGAAGATTACCTATCCCGAAACCACCGATATGAAACAACCTTCTCAACTGGTAAAATCAAAAGGTGCTACAAAGAAAATGAAGCCTACACCAAATGACAACTCGACTACACGGTCTCCTTCATAGTTTGAACACATTGACAAAGTTTTTCCTGACTCACCAACTCCAAAATTTCAAAAAAGTGTTGTGAAAGGATCCCGCATTACCAAACCACCTCTGACGCCGCTTCCACTGAAGATTCTATTCATCGACGAGATGACAGTTTTTATGCACAAATATCGAGCAGATCGTCAATATTGTGGGGGACGGCAATTGCGATTATTGATTTGTTTTGACTTTACTTAGCAAAGGAGAAGATAGTCATGCACCTGCCCAACATCAACTTATCTAAGAGTTGAAGACGAATAAAGAATTGTACACGTGGTTGTACAGAAATAAAGAAAAATTCAATGTAGTTTATGAGTCTCTTGTTCCTTACTTGAGCGGTCCGACATCGGAGTCAAAATGAATGAGCTTCTAAGAAATGGGTCACCTGATAGCATGTGCATATGATAGGGTGTGCATTTACCTGACACGTTTTTCGGAAATCTTTTTCCTACTGTGCACTGCACCACTCTAAAATCTAAATGATTGTATCATGTGTATCAAATGGCTTTGAAAATCAAGTCGTTTTGTTCAAGTTTACTTGAAACCGGGTTGCCCCAGACCACTTACATCACCGGAGAGGACGGGTCATTCAACCGCAAAAACAGAGACGTGGGAGAATCATTTCATGGAAAGGATGCAAGAATTTGAGAGATTGAACAACATTGAAAAACAACCAAATGCACAAAAGTCCAAGGGGGTACCATCTATATATTTATCTAGCGACATGTGTTTTGATTCATTTTGATTTCTTGTTTAACCGGAAAAATAATTGTATATATTTGTATCTTAATATAAATGAAGTATTACATTTTCACATTTTATTCATATTTGGTCTTTATGCATATTTGGCCTTTATGAAGGTTTTGTTATGTGGTTCTGTTTTGGAAATGTTTCAGGAAAAGTTCTGGAGATACATCTCCGGAAGGTTCTGTTATATGTTTTTTTTTTTTGAAATGGTTCATGAGAAGTTTCGGAGATACCTCTCCGAAACAAGACAATAGGGTGTGATTTCGAAGATATATATCCGGAATCAACATGAAATTTAATGAGTGGTCCATATTGAGCTAGGTCTTCTATAAATTTAGGTGTTCTTGTGTTATATTTCACTCAAACTCAAAATATCTCAAATGTCACAAATAAAAATTCATTGGTATGCTGCAAATGTCTCATACTTCATCGGCTCTACACCCGCGAGGACGTTTAAGCTCACCGACCTCACCCCTCGAAGATATCATAGACAAAATCCATTATCTTCTACCTTACAATAACAAACGAAGGATTGTGAAGCTCTGGTACCGTTCACCTTCAGTTGATAACAAAGGGAACATTGTGTTCAATAAATTTAAGCTCAAGACTCGATCGAATGTTATGGTTGTGTGGGATACATATTTCGGTTTCGAAGGGAAATTCCTGCTCGCGTTGGAAGCAACGCTACAAATATTGGTTGAAGATACTTTAAAGATGTGCAAATATCCATCGGGATATTGAAATGTAATATTGAATTTTCTGTTGAAATCATCATTGTAATGATCATTTTATGTTATGAATGTCAAATGCATTTTGGAAAGTTCATTTTTTGTTGAACCTGTTTCTGGTGTTTTTCTGGAGATGTAACTACAAACTTATTCTCAAGATGCATTTTCGGAATAAATTAAACTCAAAATACATCTTCAGAACGGGGGGCATATTTAAAAATCCACACGGTGCGCTAGAAGTATATAGGGTGTAATAAGAAATTGCCATAAAATATAGGAATTTCTTAATGCACTCTATGTATTATTAGGGTACCACGTAAAAATATAAAAATTTTCTCAGAATTCAGAGATGAATCTCCTGAAGCACTATAAATCAATTGAAGTTTTATTTAATGTGGAAAAAGACTACGAAGATGTATCTTCGTAAACATTACGGAGATGCATCTCCTGGCGATGCTTGTAACATAACGCATCAGAATCCTTTTTCTTCCTCACTTGTTAAAAACATAAATTTTTCTCTAAAACTCTCTCAAAATCACACTGTCTCAAAATCAATCAAGAAACATCAAAGCTTCTTCAATCAACACCAACCACATCAAAGAGCTCATTCAACTACGTCAACTTCAAAGATTCCTCACTTCTTGTAATTTTTTTATTTTGTAAACTTTTTTGAGTTTTTGTATAAATTTGTAGAAATTGATGATTAGGTATTGAAATACATAGTTTATGTATGTTTGATAGTTGATACATCATGAGAAATGTGTTTCATAGTTAAAAGTAATGATCAATGCATAATTTTTGGGGTCTTGGTGGTCTGCATTAGCGCCATTGACAAAAATGAAAGTTGTAGGAAAATTTGGAGATGCATCTCTGTATTTTTTCAATGTTTGGATTCTCAGGAACCAGAGATGCATCTCCTTATTTTATCAGTCTGCATTTTTTTTCTTGCTTATAGGGTTCTTGTAGTCATTGTGTGACACTTGTCTAGTTTACTTATAGGCATTATGCTTGATACAGACGACAAATTGAGGCACGACAGGATTGCATAACATACATTTGTCCATAGGGAAAAGATTCAGGTTTCATATGCTCTTGTTCCCTCTATCCCAGTTGATGTGGAAGCGTCGACTTCTAGGGCTCATATATCTCCACCTTCGTCTTCTCGTAGAAAATGTGTGTCACCTAGTGATACATCTATGGCTCTATCTTCCCATAGGTGATAGGTTTCACCTACTCAGGTACCCGAGTCACTGGAGGTACCTCACTCACTAGAGGCACCAGTGCCACCCAAGGCACTGGAGGGACCTTAAACATATGAGATAACATAGGTATTTGGAGGATGCCCGTTAAAGTTGTCACTACTGCCTCTTTACTTGTACCATATTTCCAGACATATCTGGGACAAAAAGGTAAAATCAGTTGGATTCATTCTTTTTAAGTTACGTTTATTATTATATTACAATTTCTTATGATGATTTATTTTTTTGCATGACCATGATCCACTGAAATTCATTAACCATGGGTGGAATATTAATGGCTTTGCATTGGCCTACTAACGAGTGGTTTCAAGCTGCTTTACAACTATCTGAGATGAAGGACTTATGCAAGACCGGTTATGTTATGGTGAACCACAAGATGATTAATGCATTTTTAGAGAGATTTTACATTGAAACCTTACCATTTCATCTACCACTTGGAGAGATATCTATCACACTCGACGATGTGTCATGTCTGTTGCATCTTCTAATTAGAGGGGAACTTTTAGATCATAGGAAGATTAGCATAGATAAGACACTTGAGTTGATGGTAGACTATCTAGGAGTTGACCTAGACGCTGCCTTGATGGAGTTTGAAGCCATCAGAAAGGCTCAGGCTAGGCTTTGATTCTTGGAAAAGGTATATACAGATGAGATAGTTAAAGCAAAACAGGTTGCTGGAGATGAGGAGCAGGTCGGGCAACATAGAGGTATGCTATGAGAGAATACTTGTTATATTTGGTTGGCACTTCCATTTTTGTGGACAAGAGTGTCACTTATATGGATGTCCTCTACCTACCATACTTCAAGGACTTTGAGCGGATCCATGAGTACAACTAGGGGATGCTTGTTTGGTCTACTTGTACTCTAAGTTATCAGAGGGTTGTAGGTGGAAGACGAAGCAGGTGACGGGCAACATCACACTTTTGACGGTAATATTTATCAATATTTTAGTGTTTGTATGTCATTTTCATTACATTTTTGTAACACCCTTACAAATGATTCATAGATAAGAGTAACTGGAGCTATGTAGACGGGTACATAAGGCGGTTTTACAGGGTGCCAAATCCATATATGGTGCATGCTGCTCTAGGAGATCTACCGAGGCCAACTCATCAAGAGATACTAGAGGAGGAGGAGGCTAGGTTAGATTATGCTCATGGTGTATTTCCTAGATGTCGTTGTATTGTGGAGATTATGCAGGAAGGTATTGATAGAGGTATATTTCCCAATGGTTATAAGATGATGGTGGGTTCTAGATGCTATTATGATAGAGGCACGAGAGACACTGATGTACTAGAGACAACGTCGGAGCACGAGGGTAGAGGAGGCTGTTAGATGCCAAACATTGCTTTATTTCTCTATCAAATATTGGCATCTTTCATTATTTTTATGGATAAATTGATTAGAATCACTTATGTTTTAGATGATATGCTTCATTTCTTGAAAATGCCTTGGTTTCTTTGATTTGTATGCTATTGTGCAGGAATTAGGCCTAAAACAAGTGAAGAGTAAGACACAAGGATATTGGCAAGGAAACCAAGACAGTAGAAAAACATCATGAAGTTCACCGTACGAAGCTCCTAGCGAACTTCCCCAGAAAATTCATCAACAAGTTCGCACAACGAACTTGCCAGTGAAGACCTCTGGGAGCTTGGTATTGTTCACATAGATGAGAAAGGGACCAAAACTCGTTGTGTGAAGAAGCTAGCGAATGGTCCCAGACATGAGGCAGTAGGTATTTTGATAGAAACTCGTTGCGCGAAGGCTTCGCAGTGCGAATGATTGTTTGCACAACGAACATGAGGAAATGTCTCATGGCAGTTTAACTGTACAAAGGCACTTTAAGTGCCACATTTGGCTGTTCGCTAGGTGAACAGAATATTCGCAGTGCGAATGTGGCAGAGCAGTAGCATGGGTATAAGTACTTGAGACCACTTTTTAGCCCATACCACTTTTTGATACCTTTTCATAACTTCATATTTTTCAGCAAGAAAACTCTAATTCTCCCATTTTCATCATCTCTTAGCCATCTTTCACCAAAAGAAGGTGGATTCCCATCCAATATCGATTTTTCAACTTGGATGTTGATTAACCTTCTTCCGAAACTTGTTGCTCAAGCTACCATGGAAATGGGTGGCTAAACCCCTTTTGTGTCAAGATTAGAGGTAGCTAATTCTTATTTTATGTATTTCTTTTAATCTTTTGTATGTGAACAAAGCTTTTATCAATATAGACGAAGTTATTTTCTATATTTTGTTGTATTTATGGTTTGGATTGCTTTAGACATAAACTTTTCAAGTCTTGACCTAATTTCTTCATCTATCAACTAACAAACTCTAGATATAGATTTGGAAGTTGATATTTGCATTGTATTGATCTTAAGGATTATTATTTCGGGCGTTATTTTGAGAGATCATTTAACGGTCGAAACAATAATATTCACAAACTCGCTTTAGAGATAAACAGTTTTACGAGAATACGCGATTATATTGGTTGAAATTAAGTTTACATATTCGATTGATTGGATACGTTTAAGACGGATTAGTGAAACCTAATCTTGGCATGCTTTTTATCAAACAAGAACCAACTTTTATCTTGTTTTACTTCTTGCAAACTTATGTTACCAAATAGAAACCATTTGAAAACCCCTTTACTTAAGTCACTAAAATATTGAACGACAAGCATCAAATATTCTCGTACAATCCCTGCGGATACGATAAAACACTCTCGACTATACTTTTTTAACAA
Organism: Lathyrus sativus; assembly: GCA_963859935.3. Lineage (NCBI taxonomy): Eukaryota > Viridiplantae > Streptophyta > Magnoliopsida > Fabales > Fabaceae > Lathyrus > Lathyrus sativus. The sequence goes on along the minus strand of OZ012735.1, from coordinate 600,697,165 downwards.
AATGGCATCGTTGTCGGGGATTGTTTAGTAGGATATTGCAAGCATTGCAATAGCTTAGTGATTTTAAGATTTGTGTATTGTGAATCTCTTATCTCTATAATTCTTTGTGTTTTTTGATCTGTTTAGCTGTGTGCAGAAATTATTTATGCAAGGACAAGTTCGGCCTGAAGAACTTTTTTTCGATCTGAGATTGAAAGAACTGTTCGCCAACTCAACAGTCGAACAAGGCGGGGACGACAACAAGGTAGGGAAAGACAAGAGCACGGGGAATCTTCTTCATCCACTCAACCTGTTACACCAATCATGGCAGCTCCACCACCATCACCACCTTTAGCTTCAGTTCCATGTACAAATAGTCTGAGGCACAATGCTCAGTTTGCATGCAATCTCCAAAACGGAAAGCAATCTGAGATGAAAACGAGAATCCATGCACTCATTTATCGAAATCCTTTCACGGGGTTAGATCATGAGGATCCGTTTACACATCTTACCAAATTCTATGAGATTGCGGGTGCAACTGGAGCGCCAGAAGCTGATGAAGAATAAATATTTAGGAGACTATTTCCTCATTCTTTAATCTGGAGCGCCAAAAGTTCCTTGAACAGTTTTTCCATACAACCTGTTCATGGAAGCAAAGACAGAAATCACGATATCTTCACAAGGAAGAAATGAATCCCTCAACAAAGCTTGGGAGAGATTCAAGTCATTATTGAGAAAATGCAAAGGACATGGTTTTTATGAACTTACTCAAGTTCACATTTTCTGCAATGGTCTCCTCTCGGTTCACAAAACCTTGTTGGATGCTACGGCGGATGGTTCTTTGATGTCTAAAAGTGTTGAGGAAGCAATTGCAATCATTGACAAGATGGTGCTTAATGACCACCAAGGGAATCACAACTGTGGAGTAACTCAAAGAAAACCCGAATTGCTAGAGTTGGGTACCAACGATGCTATTCTTGCTTAGAATAAACTTCTATCATAATAAGTGGAGCTTTTGACTCAACAAATGTCGAAGCTTCCACAAAAAATTAAAGAGATGCAAGAAGTTCCTACCAAAGCTCAAGTGGCAAGTTATGAATTGTGTAAAGGTGATCATCCTACCGGATATTGTCCTCCGGTAGTGAAAGAGGTTAACTAAACCGGAAATCAAAATCAGGGATGCCAACCTAATCCGCCTTACCAACATGCCAATCAAGGGTATCAAATACCAAATCTTGGGTATCATCAACAAACTTGGAGGCCGCAAGAAGCCGGAACTTCAAATTGCCAACAATACCAAAATTACACTCAACCTCCACAAGCTCAAAGTGGAACTTCAAAGATGGAAGAAACTCTTACTCATTTTATGCAAATGTCAATGTCAAATCAAAAGAACACCGATACAGCTATAAAGAATTTGGAGACACAAGTGGGTCAATTATCAAAACAATTGGCCGACCAACAAAAAGGGCCATTTACGGCTACCGATATCCCAAATCCTAAGGAGCATTACAAGGCGATTCTCACAAGAAGTGGTAGAGAAATTGACATGGGTGTAGGTGAGGAGGTAGTAGAGGAAGAGGTTGTAGTTGAAAAAGAAAAATAAAATGTTGAGAAAGAAGTAGAAAAAAATGTTGAGGGAGAATTAGTTGAAAATGAAAGAGTGAGGAAGAAGATAAAAATAAGAGAGAAGAAAAAGTGAAAAAGTCTAGGAAAGATAAAGAAAAAGTGAGCACTATTCCGATTCAAATTTTCCATATCCATATGCTCCATCAAGAAAAGATAGTGCGAGGCACTATGCTCGGTTCATGGATATATTCAAGCAATTGCAAATTAATATTCCATTTTTCGAAGCATTGGAACAAATGCCCAAGTATGCGAAATTCATGAAGGATATCCTTACAAAAAAGAAGAGATGTACAGATCAAGAAACTATCATGGTGGAAGTTAGTTGTAGTGCAATCATTCAACGTACTCTCCTGAGGAAAGAAAGTGATCCAGGACGAGTCACTTTGCCGGTTACAATTTGAAACATTTATGTTGGCAATGGGTTGATCGATTTAGGCTCTAGTATCAATTTGATACCCTTGTCTATTGTGAAGCGGTTGGGACACATGGAGTTAAGGTATACTCAAATGACATTGTAACTTGCCGACAAATCTACCACTCGCCCTCATGGTGTAGCAGAAGACATATTGGTAAAGGTTGACATTTTTTTGTTTCCAATCGACTTTGTGGTGATTGATATGGAAGAAGATGAGAACGCTCCCTTGATTCTTGGGAGACCTTTTATGAAGACCGCGCGCATGGCAATTGATATGGATGATGGTCTAATGAAAGTTAGAGTTCAAGATGAGGAGATATGTTTCAATCTTTTTGAAGCCATGAAGCACCCGAAGGACAAGAACGATTGCTTTAGAATTGATGCAACGGAAAGGGTGATCGAAGAAGTTAAAGAACTACTACAAGTTCCCACACCATTACAACAAGTTCGTATTAATGCTCTTTCAAATGTTAGTGAAAAGAAAGAAAAAGAGATTGAAAAATGCTTGCGGGAGCTTAAAGAGTTAGAAGAAATTCCCCCTTTGAATGAAAGGGTGGAAATGTTGAAAAAGGAAAATAATGAGGAAATGTTGCAGGGAGGTTTAACTATACAAGGGCACTTTAAGCGCCACATTTGGTTGTTCGCTAGGCGAGCATAATGTTCGCAGTGTAAACGTGGCAGAGCAGCAGCATGGGTATAAGTACTTGAGACCACTTTTTAGCCCATACCACTTTTTGATACCTTTGCATAACTTCATATTTTTCAGCAAGAAAACCCTAGTTCTCCCATTTTCGTCATCGCTCAGCCATCTTTCACCAAAAGAAGGTGGATTCCCATCCAATCTTGATTTTTCAACTTGGATGTTGATTAACCTTCTTCCGAAACTTGTTGCTCAAGCTACCATGAAAATGGGTGGCTAAACCCCTTTTGTGTCAAGATTAGAGGTAGCTAATTCTAGTTTTATATATTTCTTTTAATCTTTTTATGTGAACAAAGCTTTGATCAATATAGACGAAGTTATTTGCTATATTTTGTTGTATTTATGGTTTGGATTGCTTTAGACATAAACTTTTCAAGTCTTGGCCTAATTTTTTCATCTATCAACTAACAAACTTTAGACATAGATTTGGAAGTTGATATTTGCATTGTATTGATCTTAACGATTATTATTTCGAGTGTTATTTCGAGAGATCATTTAACGGTTTAAATAATAATATTCACGAAATCGCTTTAGAGATAAACGGTTTTGCGAGGATACACGATTATATTGGTTGAAACTAAGTTCACATATTCAATTGATTGGATACGTTTAAGACGAGTTAGTGAAACCTAATCTTGACATGCTTTTTATCAGACAAGAACCAACTTTTACCTTGTTTTACTTCTTGCAAACTTATGTTACCAAATAAAAACCATTTGAAAACCCCTTTACTTGAGTCATTAAATGTTGAACGACAAGCATCAGATATTCTCGTACAATCCCAACGGATACGATAAAACACTCCCGACTATACTTTTTAACAGAGGCCTAGAAGCCCAAGGAGCTCGAGTCCGACATACGCATTAGTTGATAGTATTTATAGTTTAGATATATCTTCGATTTTATTTTATTTTTACTTATTTTGACTTCATTGTATATTTCAACTTTATTTTGTATCTCATGATGACTTATTTTGACTCCGGATTTATAGATGTCATTTTTTGTATATCGGTTGTATGGTTTAATGCTCATCGCATAACATGGGCCTTAACATTTATAAATCGTCATTTTCATTTGAGTAACCATAAAACTAACTTAACTTGCATTGTTTTGACTGGTTATAAAGATGCATCTTTGTAAACTCTAAATGAATATGCATCTCCAGATCAATAAATGTTTAAAATGAGTCTTTCAAAGAGAGATGCATGGGATGTGTTTTGAAATATTTCATAGATGTTTCTTAAGTTAGTTATATATATACATCCATCCATATATCGAATTATATGTCCAAGTTAACTCCCTCACCAGATAGGGATTCTTGATCACGACTTCTTTGAATTCAATATATATGCATTCATGCCAGATCATTTCCCTTGATGTGTTCAAAGAAGTGTATGTAGAAAACCTAGCTCGGGGTCCTCAGTCTCCGTCGTCTTTAGGACAATTACTATCTTTTTAGAAACCGATTGTATCTAGGGTCTCTCATTCCTTGGTTTTTCTCTTCAAGTAAGAGTTCTTCCTCATAGTTGATATAGGGTCGGCCCTGCTCAACAGGTCATTTAAGCTACAAGCTACTTCCAGCCTTAGTTTGTTTACGAAATATGCAATCTGACCTTAGCTCCTTTTTGAAGATCTTGCATTTTAATCCATCATTTGTACATCCTACTTCCACTACTACCTTGATAAATTTATTGATGTACTATCACATGGTCTCTTTCTTCTTCTGCATGATCCTGTTGAGTACGATCATGGTAGCGGGTTGTCACATTTGAGAGATAAACTGAATAGTGAGTGAGTCGCAAAGTTCCTTTCATGATTCTCTGCTCATGTCGAAAAGGGTTTTAAAATAGGTCATAATATCTCCTTTTAAGGTTTAATGCAAAGAGTTTGCAATTAATAGTTCCTTGAGCATGGTAACAATCCAATTTGTTGTCCATATGCTCGATGTGTTCATCTGAATCCCCCAAACGACGCCACTATTTTATTCAAGAATTAAAGAAATGTGATAAAGTGATGAAATAAAACTCAAATCATTCTTTCTATATAGTAGATCGGACTTTCGATGCGGCGGAGAGGGAGAAAACCAATAACATTAGTACTCCAACACTTAAATAATTAAATGAATGAAAAATCATTTAAGAGTGAAAATAAATTAAATATCTATAATGACTATATTGTATTGCAATAAAGCTGATTTTCTATGACAATATTTGACGCACATATAGAATTCTTCAAAAATTTCTTTATGAATAAGGAATGTTGAAAATATTCACAATTGAGTTGGTACATATAAAAACATTATTAATACACAAATATCAGAATTTAAAATTAGAGTTCTCTTAAGTGTGTGAATTTACCAAGCAAAAGAAAATATTATTTTGAGTTAAATCTATGAGTTTAATGAATATATATTAATAAAATAAAATAATTTTACACTGTTATAATATTCAATAAAAATTTATCATTCATAATTATATTATATAATTATTTTAAAATTATAATTTGATATAGTAGGACATATAATAATAATTGATTAATAATATAAAATTATTTTATAATATCGATATATATTTTATTTTTTATTAATCTATACATGAATTTATATCCTCTTATTTTATATTTTATAAAAAAAAAAGCTGTACAGGTGATCAAACTATTTTGAAAATTCATTTTGTTTTGTAAATTAAAAGCTGAGAATTTACCGTCGGTGATTGTGTTTAATTAAAGAGGTTAAAGATTTGCAGTGTATGTAAAATCAAATTTTGATTCTCAAATGGAAAAAGAATTTATATTAGTATCTTAAACAGTGTCTTGAATGTAATGATGTCAAGTGGAGAAAATATACTTAAGAAAAAAAGTGGGCATTGGTATATATAAATTCTTTTTAAGATACTAATATTTATATATACCACTAAATAATTGCCCACTTTATAAAGTGGACATTATTTTACCGCATATTTAGTGGGCATTGGTATATATAAAGTGGGCATTGGCATTGGTATATAAAAAGTGGACAAATATGCGGTAAAATAATGTCGGTGGTAATAATTCCCAGACTAAAAAGTACATATTTGAGAATTTATGCTACTATCCCCTTAATTATATTTGACACCCCTCTAATATTTTATAATGTTAAAATTATTCTTAGGAAAAACACATTAAATTTCAGTATAAAGTTTCTTATAGGCATATTGAAATTTCTGATACTGATTAAAATTTTGGTATATTAAAAATTTAGAAAATTTAATAATGTGCAAAAATTTTTGAAAATTTGATATTTTTGTGATGATGCTGAAAATTTCAACATAAATAAAATTTTTGGTTGTTTTATTTTTATGATTTTTTAATGTTCAGAATTTTGCTGACAGTTTTGTATAGTTGTGATTGCATAGACAGTTTGTGTGGTCCAGAATAGATTCAATGTTATATAAATAAGGGTCACATATTACTGATAAACACATCTCAAAAAATGTCTCTTCCTCAATTTTTAATTAAGGTAGAAGTGTATTTCAATAGAGTTTCTCCTCATGTAGAGTTCCGGCTTCTTGATTACACCACCTCTTTTGTCGGTCTGACGTCGAAGTTAAATGAATTGTTGCATAATGACGACAATATAATGGTGAGAAAAATTAAGTTTAGTGAGGATTGAATTGATACTAACAGGAGGGTGAAATAGAACCTTATTGAGTTGAAGACCGACAACGATGTGAAGGAAATGCGGATATCATTTCACCGTAGGATAATAAAAGGTCCAATCGAGTTAGATGCTAAGCTTTTAAGATCCGTTGACGACATTATGGAGATGCTGAAACATCCTGAAGCGTATGGTAGTATTTAGGTCTTTCTTATTTATTAATCATATTGTAGTGTTAAGTTTTTTTTGGTTAAGTTATGTAATCCATTGTTAGTTAACGTTCACACTGCAATTTAAGGAAGGTCAATTAGCTAATAAAGTGTTATGATGAAGATGTCTGAATAATATATAACTCATACAAATAATACAAAATGTATCTAAATAGGCCCCCCACAGGCCATGTGGATAGCCCGAGCTAATCCAGTATATACCTTACCATATGGGTTTACCAAACCCATGAGGTTATCCATAATGATTGCAATCATCTAGAGACGCTGCTAGTCATCGGCGTGAACTGCTGGAGGAGGCGGCGACAGCATGTCATCAACAGGTACCCGGTCATCAGAAAGCTCGGTTGCGTCAGCTGGAGGTGGGGTGATGTGAGGGTGTGATACAATGAGATACCACTCTAAATAACCATCCTCACACTGCGAGGAGTGCTGAACAGTGACTGCTCAATCTCTAATAGCATGACCAGAGTTGATGAAGTTACTCTAAAATCACCAGTCAATCCCTGAAGCTGGTATATCTGGAACTGGTCGCGGAATACTCTAAACATAGCCATACTTTTGCAGGCACCTCTCAAGCAAGTGTCTAGCAACCATGGTTTCCCATCGCATATAACCTGAATATAACAACGACTCCTCAAACTCGCGATGGACTTTATGACCAGTGTATGGTGTCCTGATGATATCATCTACAGTAAGAGCATCGAGTCTCCTTCTGTCCTTAGCAACACCACTAGGATGTGTCTGTCTTGCCATCTACCTATTTGTTCATGGGGCTCCCACCTCGCAATGCTGCACCCTCTTGTCCCATATGGTAGAAAATGCTCGTATATCCAGCACTGAGATCGAAACACATAAACAAGAAATAATAATTTAGAAATGATATTCGTAAAAAAATAAATACGAAAGCAACAACAAATAATAATTTCAAGTATACTTGTAACATACTCAAATAGCAAGTAAGTTGTTTGGTCTCAAAGATCGTCGTCACTCTAAGGGTTGTATACAACTGGGTCAATGCAACACACCTCTAAGTCCAACTAGTATCCTCGATGCTACTGAATAGACACAAGTACCGAGCATCAATATAAGTACCAGACTGATCTGCGAAGAGAGTATATGTAGCATGTACGCTCTAGCGACAGCCTAATGCCTACCAACAGTTACCAACTAATTGTATATCTTTTGAAGCCAATGCATACAAAGGTGCGCACCCCTGATCTCACCAAAATCCTTCAGCACCTCTGCCTCAGACAGACTCAAATCATGTGACACAACCTGACATACAAGGGTTATGCTAAGAGCCATCCAGAATCTGCTGCCGATAGGAATATGAAACAATACGAAGACATCATCCAAAGTGACAATCTCGAACGAAAGATGAAATGATGATGTCTCCTTGTGCCACCTCTAAACAAAGGCACTAAGTAATAAAACTTCCAACATGGTGAAGGAGTAGTGGGAAAAATCAAGTAGCTGGAAGTCCCGTATAATACAATCGACCTGCTCAGGCATCAGAATCTTCAGGAAGCCCTTCATCTTCAATCCATGGGATGTCACCTTCAGTGTGGCTCGCTCCTGTGACAAAAAAATATAAATAAATTAGTTGATACTTTATGTGAATAGACATGTATAAACCAAAATTATAGTTAAACATAACAAACATATACCTCGCCTTGCCATGATCGTAAATGCTCAGCATACTCTGTAAGAACATACCGGTCGATGGATCCTCTTGAGAATCCTCCATCAGTGTGCACAAAGGGCTCAGTAGAAAGAGTTATAACCTTCGTGTTAGCAGTAACCGATGACCCCGATTCACCCACAACAACATCTGGGTGTACCTCATCTACAACCTTCTGAGCACCATCTTGAGCAACTGGCTCATCCACCTGCTCAACCATCGGTTCTACCACCAGCTCAACCACCGCCTCAATCACCGCCTCACTAACGGAATCAGATACATGAACATTTGGCGTCACCTCATCTATAGCATGCTCTAATGATCTAACTGGTCGGCGTCATGTATAACGAGGTGTCTGAAAATGACTCCACTCAGCTAACTGCTTCTGGTGTGGATCACTCGTTCTGCCCGTAGCTGGGAAGACTCGACACCAGCACCCGTGTCAGCCCGACCCTAATCTACTTCTCGGTCAACAACTCTCTCTACAATAGTATTGTCTCTAACTCTGGACTTGACTACAAAAGAAGAAAAAAATAAATATTTAAAAAAAATGGCAACTACTGAAAATTTTGAAGTTTCTAGTATAAAAGTATATTTTTATAACTACCAAACTTTTAAAAATTTCTGATAATAAAACTAGGTTTTTATAACTACCGAAAATTTTGAAATTTCCGATACAAAACTAATTTTTTTAACTACCGGAAATTTCAAAATTTCCGGTACAAAAAATGGACTCTCTATCGGAAATTCTAAAATACCCGGTATAGAATATCAAAAATTATGAAATAATTGGTAGAAAATACTGGAAATTTTAAAATTTTCGAGAAAAATACCGAAGATTCTGTAATTTTCGTGAAAAAACTTACTGATAACTAATTTTCGATAGTTGTTTCGAAATTTTCGATATCACCCCTAATTTTTAAAATTTTTGCCCCAATACTGTAGAATTTGAAATTTTAAAAAATTATTTTTCAAGATTAATATTGTCTTTCATGAAGTGTGATGGCAGATTAATTCTCCTAAAATATGTCAAATATATTATTTTGTCTAATGTATAAATATAGCAAACAAGTTACACTAAAAAATTATTTATCACGGTGGATTACAAAAAATTGTTTTATATTGTCTTGTAATATTTTGTCTAGTATTTACTTACAATTTTGTTGTGAATATTAAAAATTCAACCATACCAAAAAATATGTTGGATAGGATAAAGAATAAAAACAACCTTATTAAATAGTATTAAGCATATTCAATTTACCAATTAACACAAACAAAACTACAATAATAATAAGAAAATATAAGGTAAGAATCAACAAATAAAATTGATCTTACCTGATCAGAAATGAATCAGTGACTTGTCACACGTCGTTGATCTGCTAGTTGTTCACCGATAGTATGGAAGAGAAGGGGGGTGTACCTGAAACACACTCTGATGCCAAAGTAAGCGACAAGTAGAGTGGGAGCAAGTACAGAGAGAGAGAGAGAGAGAGAGAGAGAGAGAGAGAGAGAGAGAGAGAGAGAGAGAGAGAGAGAGAGAGAGAGAGAGAGAGTAAGAAAGTTAAGTTACCTGACCCTCTAGTGAAGAGAGTATTTATAGTGAGCCCCAAGCGCAGGGCCAACGGTTACCTAGCACTGGGCTGAGCTGCCAGACCCAATGTTAGTAACTCCTAGGGCTGACGTGGCGTCGTGAAGACCAGCACGTGATCTTCGCCCTAGAGTAACTGTTCCGCACTATCCGGGAGGAGGAAGACCGAATCTCCCGGATGTGGGTAGTTACTTTATGACGTTCCCTGCATGAGAGACACAGAGAGAACGTAGGGGGAGGTCCGAGGAGCTCCCCAAGCAGGCTGGACTCTGCCCAACGACGGGGATGAAAGAGGTTGGCTGGTCGGCTACGATGGTCCTGCCCGACAGCTGTTGGCCTATGCCCGAAGGGAGGGGGGAGGTTGTGCCTGACGGGTCTTTAGTCCGTCAGCGTGGTCCTATTGGGCCCAACCCTAGTGGGGTTCAGGCCTGCGTGGTTGTGGGTTAAGCGTCGGCCCAGTTTAGAGCAGTAGCCCCTCAAGTCGTTGTTTGCGGTTAGGCGAGCTATGACTTGAGCAGAGAATGGCGTCGGGCGCGTCGATCTATCGGGCAGGCTGCGATTGTGTCGGCCAGGTGAACTTATGACGAGGTGGAGCTTGCGGTCGAGGGGAGAACTTGAAGAGACACAGGGAAGGTGGAGGGTTCCCACGTGTCTTCCTGTGACGATTACGGGCTAGGCGCTTGAGTGCCTAGCGACGCTTCGTCTCCCGTGCTAGGGGTATATATATGCTGACCTATCTCGTCTTTCCGCTCATTCTCTTATTTTGCAACTGCCCAACATCCTTGATCCCTTCTGCTCGACTTCTGTGATTTCTTTGCTCGACGATATCTTTTCTGCCACCACAACAAGTAAGTTTCTGCATCCTTCCTGGTGTTTTTACTGCTTACGGTGGCATTTTTGGGCGCCCCGCTGGGGGTGCTGGGATCATCGTGAGTTTTTCCGGCGAATACGCTGGAGGATCCTTCAAAGGTAGGGTAGAAAATGACCGTCCTCGACCCTCACGATGAGTAGCCTGGGGAGGATTGGTAGAACTATGAATGCCCTGAGGGTAATTGGATGGATGCCCCGGGCACGAGTGGATGTGTACACCGAGGACAGAGAGTGTACTCTCTGGTCTCCTCAGGGGTTAAGATTTCCCCCAAGTCGTCCTCTGGGCGGTTAGGCGACCACGCCCTTTCACTTGAACTGCGGTGGAAGGATGGATTTGATTTGACTGTCGAATTCACCAAGTTCCTCTGCTTTTCAGGTAAAAAAAATGGCTGGTCACGCTGAGGAGGAGCAATACTGACATCTGTTCGAGGATGAGGAAGACCTTCAGGATGAGGCCGACATGGATCCCCCTGATTGACCATTAGAGGAATGGGTCGGGGAGGAGCCTTTAAATTATATGTCGAGGTACGTCCATGACGATTCCGACGTTTTTGCCGTGATCGAAGATAGGAGGGTCAGAAGCCCTCGCCAGTTTCGCACTTGCAAACCAAGGGAGTTGGACCGTATATGCTCGCGGTACGATGGTGGTCGGTTTCCGATGTACGAGTTCTCCTTCAAGGAGGTGGGGATGCGCATGCCCTTCACAGGATTTCAACAGGGCGTGTTCGACTATCTGATGCGGGCGCCGTCCCATCTTCATCCTAATTCTCTGGCCTTCATCTGGGCGTTCAAGATCGTCTGCAACTACCTTGAGCTCGGGGCTACCATCCCGCTGTTCTTATGCATTTTCCATCTACAGCACCAGACGGTGTCTGGTCGGTATAACTGGGTCTCCTTGAAGCAGCTGACCAGAATCTCCCGGCCATACACTGACTCAGTGTGGGGATTTAAAGATAAATGGTGCATGGTCATGCCAGCGACAGACGAGGCCTACAACACCATGTTCCGAAGAGAGGTGATCGTGGTGGACGGGCGGTCCGAGGATAGTTATGAGTATAACTTTCCACTGGATTGGGTGGACCTGCACTTCCATTCAGGCACTGACAGCTTCATCTACCGGCCTAGCCGCCTGGGCGAGGAAGACAGTTTGGCCTTCTGAAAGCTGACGGACTTTGTCGAGCGTCTTCCTTCTCGAAAGTGCGTGTCTCCCGACGGGGAGCATATTCGCAACGCAGACGGGCAGATACAGACGAAGATCCGGTGTATCAACACAAAGGCTCTGCTCGAGTGTCAGACCGAGGCTGAGGCCCATCGACTCCTAGGTAACTTGGGTGATTCCTCGGTTGATCTTGTTACTTGTTTTCGATTTTGATTCTAATTGTTTGTCTTGTGGTCTTCTTGCATGAACAATGGGCTCTGTGGAGGAACGAGTGACGAAGCTGATGAACAGGGGTAGCCGTCGTACTCAAGGTCGGACCACAGCTGTTCGGAGGGACTTGGTTGTTGGCCCTTCGGGAATGGCCTCGTCCCCGCAGGGAACTGGCTCCCCGGCGCAGCCCCGACCCCAAAGAGACAACGGGAGGTCGAGGTTCCTTCGATTGATCTCACCCTGAAGCGCGGGTTCGTTCTGCCCTCTGCTGCCTTTGGCCGAATTTCTTTTCAGGGAGGAATGATCCTGAGGTGGCCCCATAGGAGGCTAAGAGCATACTGGCCGCGGACAAGGAGACCCAGAGGAACATGCTGTCCGCGGACCTGGCTGTGATGGTGAGGGTCTTTGAGATGACCCTCGTGCTGAATGAGGAGGGTTGTTCCTCGGAGGATTTGGCTGCTGTTAGGAGCGACCTCACGGCGTCCGAGGAGGTCCAGTATAAGGTAGCGGCCGACCAGAAGGAATACCAGAAGCAGTATAAGCTCCACCGGGAGCGTATTGGGGAACTGGAGAAAGCTCTGAAGGAAAGAGATGATGAGCTGAAGGGGGTCAGAGGTCGTGTTACTGAGCTCGAGGATCTGGTCGCCCCGACCGAGGAGGAGCTCGAGGATCAAGCCTCGTCAGGACGGGCGGTTCTGACAGGACACGTTTTAGGTGGATGAGGGCTTGTTCGCATTCCCACGTCCATTCAAACGCGACTTCCTTTCTCAGTAGCTTAAAAAACGGGAGGGGCGTGTTGTGCGAACTTGGTGACGAAATGCGATAATGACGCGAGCATCCGTTGAGGGACTGTATCGATTTCTTCGTGCTCGGCGTTGCAATCTCGGAGAAGGCCCGACACTTGTCCGAGTTTGTCTCGATCCCCCGTTCGGTCAGGTAGAATCTAAGGAACTTCCTCGCGCGCACCCGGAAGGTGCATTTCTCCGGGTTGAACCACATCCTGCACTTCCTTGCTGTCTCGAAGACTTTCTTGAAGTGCGTCGTGTGATCGACCTCCGTGCAGGACTTGACGATTATGTCGTCCATGTATACCTCGAGCATGTCGCCGATCTCTCCTCGAAAGACTTTGTTCATCATCTGTTGGTAGGTGGCGCCGACGTTATTTAGGCCGAAAGGCATTACATTGTAGTAGTAGTTGCCCGACTCGGTCATAAACGTTGTTCTCTGCTTGTCGGCCTTGGCCATAGGGATCTAGTTGTACCCTGAGTAAGTGTCCATGAAGGAGAGTAGTTTGAAACCCGCCGAGTTGTCGACGAGCTTGTCAATGTTAGGGAGGGGATAGGTGTCCTTAGGACATGCCCGATTGAGATCAGTGTAGTCAATGCACATCCTCCATTTTCGATTAGACTTTTTGACAAATACAACGTTGGACAGCCAGGTTGAATATCGTGCTTCCGAAATGAAATTTGCCTCTAGGAGGTCTTTTATAGCTTTTTCAGCCGCCGCCGACTTTTCGGGGGACTGCCTACGTTTATGTTGTACTACGGCCCTAGCGGTCGGGTTAATGGAGAGCTGGTGGCAGGAGACCTCAGGGTCGAGTCTGGGCATCTCTGCGGCGCTCCAGGCGAAAAGGTCGGCATTCTCACGGAGGCAGACCTTCAGCTTCTTCCTCTCTAGGTCGGGCATCCCCGCCCCAATCTTCACGGTCCTCGTCGCATCTGCTCCGAGGGTTACAATCTCGAAGTCCCCATCTGGAATAGGGCGCGTTAGGTGGATAGGCTTCCCGTTGGTGGTTGGAGGAATGTCATCGTCTTTGTCCTCGTGGCCTGGTTCTTCGGCAAAACGGCAGTCAAGATCTATAGTGTCGACGTGATCCTTCAATTTGTTCTCCTGGACGGGGGAGGGCTTAGTTGCTTTGGTCGCGGGCCCGATTATATTAAGGCCCTTCATCGCTGCTTTAAAGCATCTCCGGGCAACTTCTATGTCCCCGTTGAAGGTGACGAGGGCTCCCATCCTGGTCTAGTACTTCATCTTCAGGTGGACGGTTGATGGCACCACGGTTAATTCGGCCAGCATTGTCCTACCGAGGATGCAGTTGTACAGAGACGGACATTCGACGACTAGGAAATAAACGTTGATTTCCCTGGCTGTTTCCTTTGCCCCAAAGGTGACCTTGAGCTCCACGTATCCCCATGGACTTGTCATCGTCCCGTTGAAGCCCCGGAGGTCGGACCCCAGGTAGGGAGTCAGGTTGGTCTCGTCGAGCTGAAGTGTCGAGAAGAGGTGGGTATACATGATATCCAATGAGCTCCCTCCGTCGACCAGGATGCGGCGGACGTCGAAGTTGGCCATTTGTGCCCGTATCAGCAGGGGTATGGTCGAGTTAGGGGCTCCCTCAGGGAGCTCTTCGAGGTAGAAGGTGTCGCACCTCGAAAAATCACGGAGACATCTCGGAGAAACGACCCTCGCGTGAAAGGCGCGGAAATGCAGTTCGACAGAGTCGCCACCGAACTTTATTTTTCCCGAATAAACGGGAGAGGAAAATATCGAGAAAACCTCTTGAAAGGATAGGAACATGGCTGTCGCAACCATGTTCCGGGTTCGGGATTCGGTTACGTGAGGGGAAGGTATTAGCACCCCTCACGTCCGTCGTACTCGACGGGAACCTCTTAAGGTGTTTGTGGAGAGTGTTGTCTAGGTTTACTTGTTTTTCTTCTTGATGATAAAGGTAGAATTGGTAGGATAAAAGGTTAAGATGCTAAGGGGAAATGGGTGGTTAGAGGATAGGGTGCTCGCCAAGGATTGGGGCCCTTGTGCCTATGTATGCTCATTCGGACGAGAATGAGAAATCAGAGTGTCGTAGTTCAACTACGGGAAAAGGATGGGGAGTGGATGAAATAATGGAGGAATATGGAAGTGTGCTCGCCAAGATCATCGCAATCTTGTGCCTACGTATCTTATATTCAAGAATGAATAAAGAATCAGAGCATCTGTAGTTCGTGGTAACAACCACGAAAAGGATACGGGGAAATGGGAGGATGGATAGAAGGTAGCTCGCCAAGATCATCGCAATCTTGTGCCTACGTATCTTATATTCAAGAATGAATAAAGAATCAGAGCGTCCGTAGTTCATGGTAACAACCACGAAAAGAAGACGGGGAAATGGGTTGGAAGTTTAGGTTGAGGAACGAAAGAGTGACTGACAAGCAACCCAAGAGCGTGCCTCAAGAGCTTGTCACTCAAGAATTCAAGGAATGCGAGATTCCAAGAACTCAATTCGTTCGGAAGTTGGGTTGAAGAAAAAGCGTTGGATGTTTTGAAATCTAAAGAATGAACTAATAACAACTCAAGGGCACGCCTCGAGAGTTACTCATTCGGATATTCAAATAATGCTAGATTCTAAGACTTATCCCTCTTTCGTAGGTTTAAGAAAACACGTTTGTAGAAAGATTGAATCGAAAACAGAATGTGAGGCAAAAAGAGGTTGGTTTGAAGAAGGGTTCGACGACGAGTCGAGGAATTAATTAGAAGATAGAACCGACTTGACGACGTGTCAAGGGTTAGATGGTGAGAAACGATATTAGTCCCTAAGGGTGCCCCTAATATCGAAACCACTAGGAATTGTGAAGTGTGTGCGAAATGTCAACGGTTGCGAATGCGGACGAGCACTCGACTTAGGAGAATGTTTGAAAATGTTTGAAAAAAGGTTGAAAGATTGAGTGAATAATAACTCAAGAGCGTGCCTCAAGAATTATTCACTCGAAAACCCAAGGAATGCTAGATTCCAAGAACCTTCTTCTTTCGGAGTTTTAATCGAGAAAATGTTTTGAAAAAAAGTCGAAAGATTGAATGAATAATAACTCAAGAGCGTGCCTCAAGAATTATTCACTCGAAGATTCAAGGAATGCTAGATTCCAAGAACCTCATTCTTTCGGAGTTTGAACTGAGAAAAATGTTGAGAAAATGATTTGAATCGAATCAAGGAGTATGAAAAGAGTTTGTGGTATGATATGACAATAATAATATGTCAAGATAATGTAACAATAATATCCACAATAATATTTAACGAAAATTAAAGTTATTGGTTAGTTTAGTGAATTGAATCGGGACACGAAGGAATGGGATCTCATCTTAATCGCAAATATAATGTCGATTAATCGAAGGTAGCCTATCACGATCCCAAAGTACGGAAAATGACCCCAATGGTCATTCACCATAGATTTGAAATCGAGAAGGCTATCAACT
Organism: Lathyrus sativus; assembly: GCA_963859935.3. NCBI lineage: Eukaryota > Viridiplantae > Streptophyta > Magnoliopsida > Fabales > Fabaceae > Lathyrus > Lathyrus sativus. The sequence goes on along the minus strand of OZ012735.1, from coordinate 600,680,825 downwards.
TTGATACGCGACACTTACGAATAAAAGACTTCATTGATCCAAAAATGAAAATAAAATCGGAGAAAGAAAGTGGTCTCGGATCCTTTGTTTCACGCCAATAATTTGACGGTTAAACGTTGGTAATCTCGTCATCGACCGGAAAAAAACAATGGAATCTAAATCATAAAAAAAAAACTGAAATTTTTAATCCTCGTTTAAGAATCATAAAACAAAACCTTAAACAATATGAAAACTAACATCTAAAACCAAAAGAAGAAAAAAAAAGTATGCTGAATCAAATTAAAGGGTGTGAGTAAAAAAAATGGATTAAATGAGAATCACATGGACTCAATGGCCCATCATCTCACCAAAAATCCAAACGGCCCAAAACAGAATAGGCTTCCAGCCCACAACCAGCAAACCAAGTTCATAGAACAAACACACAAGAACACATGGTCAGAAGTTATGTTAGTGAAAACGAGTGTGTTCAAACTCAGAGACAACATTACCACGTTTCTCTCTCCTCGAACATAATGACAACACCGTTAAAGAAGAATAAGATAAACCAAAGGGGATACAAGGTGCGGTATGCAAACGGATACGGTTTCCGGCTCGTTATCAAAGATCTGAAGGAAAACAAATCATGGCTCAATCTTTAAACACGACAATCGTGTAGTTCTTGATGAAAATGAACCCAACTTCAATCTCTCAATCCCCTCTCGAACTCGCACGGTTTGAACAGGTTTATGAGTTTCAATTTGTGATTTCATTCGATCCTCTCCTTCTTATGTCTATTCTCTGTTCACGTCTGGGGTTTCGATGAATTTGAATTTGTTGTTGCTGACATTGGAGAAGTTTGAGGATTAAAGAAAAAAAGAAAAAGGGGTAAGGTTTTGGGGTTTGACAGAAGAAAGGGTTTTTGGTTTATGTTCAAATTGGGATCTTGAGATGTGTGGTCGTTCTGAACGAAGTGGGAAACGAAGTTTTTCGAGAGTAATTGTTGATGATTGGGCGGGAAGGCTATGGTTTAAAGTTGAAGATGGGTTCGGTTGAAGTTGAAGGTTGAGGTTGAGGTTTGTGAAGGTGTTAAATATAGAAGAAAAGGGTTGTTGAGGTTTGAAAAGGAGGGAAGCAGTGGTTCTGTTACGACAGGGGAGGAATCGAGTTAAATGTTGAAGCAATAGCTTTCGGTTCTGAGGAATTTTCAAACAATTTGGAAAGCTGAAGAAAGGTTTTATCGCAGTTTGTTGGCGAGAAGCAAATAGTTTGGTTTTGTTATTGAAGGATTGGTTTGAGGGGTCCGATAAAAATGGAGTTTTAAGTGAAGAAGGTGAGGTCGTTAACACTTTATCTTCTTCTGTTTTTCTGTTATGGTTCTGTTCTGGGTATGAAGCAGGTTTGAGTTTATTGTTGTTGGATCTTGTTTGAAGGTTAAGGAGATTAAAGTTGAAGGGAGGAGGAAAAAAATTTTGGGGCTGGAGGAAGCAGAGGCTTCAGAAGAGAAGGTGAATTTTTTATTGGGGATTTCGGTTTTAATCCTCTTTCCGTTGTGTTATTGTACGAATTTGTAACGTGGTTAGGTGTGTGGGAGAAAAATGTGTAATGGAAAGGTTTGAGGTGCGTGGATTCTTGCCAGAAAATGAGGCTCTGAGTCTTGGTATTGAAGAGTTGAATGGCATGAACGTTGTAGCTGTAGCCTCATACGATGATACATTGTAGGTTGTTGTTGGCTATACTGCAAAGCTGCTTTTCATTGCTGCCCGATTGCAGTCTGGGATGTACCCGCGTGTAGCCTTGTATGTACGACTTTCCGTGTGGCTTTATTTATTGCTGCTTTATGAATATTGAGGTATGCTTTTGTGAAAGTTGTCTTGTTGTGTTGTTGTACGAGCCTGTGCGTGACAGTCCGCAGGTTATTTGAAGGTGAGTCTTCACAGCTATTGATATACTCCTTTCTCTTTTCTGTTGCAGAATTTGTCCTCTTGTACAATTTGAGACGTGGCTGTTTATTCTGCAGGTCGTGGCTGGTGGGCATCACAAGTGGGGTCCTTTTTTCTCTTGGCCATTTTGTTTGCTTGAGCAGCTGGTGGTGTGTAGAGGCTTGCTGCAACTGTACCTTTTGCAGTAAAAGTTGTTTGTGAATCATGATTTTTTAACAGTGGTCTTGTCATGTCATTCAAAGAGAAAAAGTTGTCTTGTGCATTTGTGGGGTTTTGAATCTTACGGGAAATTGGATGCAGGTAATTTGTAGATGGAAGTTGGTGGGGGTGAATCACGTTTTGTATGCCCTGAAGCTTGTGGGTAGGGCCTTTGTTATTGTGGTACTGTGAAGAATGTAATGGCTATAGACTGCAACCTTTTTTGTAATTTTATTTTCTTAATTTTCAATTATGTTGATTTGTAAAAGAGAAATTCTGGATTGGCAAGTTATGGCTTCCTTGTATACTTCAAGTGGAATGCATACCATCATATAATGTGGTATTACATCCTAATTCGGGCAGTGTGGTTCTTCATGTGAGATTTAAATCATCAATTCCTTTGATAACAAGGCTTTAAACAAAAGGGTAATGCGCCTAATTTACTTGTAGGATTTTCTTGTAAATTTTGGTGATAAACTAAAGATGTAAATTGGATTGGATCTTAATGTTAATGAATTTGGTCTCTTGCATTAATGATCCTCACACTTCTGCTTCGAATTTGAACCATGTGACCTAAGACCCATCTACTTAACTCCCACTTGAGATTAATAAAACTTGAATGAACCCAAAAAAAACTATAATTCCAAATTGGCCTTGAATAAAATTGAAAGAAACACAATAATAAATCCACCTTCAAACTTGATATTAAATACGGAGTGAAATTACATTGTTATGAACCAAAACCTCATTGCCTTGAGATCAAAGGGATAGTGCCTTGATACTAAAAATAATGCCTTCAAATATGCACTGTACTGAAAATTCTGCAAAAATTAGCTTCAACTTAGGTGACTTGAACCGTTCCTCATTCAACATTATCCACACGTCTGACTTAATATCCTCAAGTAAAAAAAATAACATATTTTTTTGGATTTTTTTAGTTGAGCAATTGGGTAAATATACATAATGGAGGCTATACAAAGGTAGGACAAATTTGAGGTATGACAGATGCCCCTATCTAATTGGCTTAAACCGAGTAAAATGAACTGCTATGGAGTTCGTTCTTCAAGGTAGAAATTAATTAGATACAAAGAAGACCTTGAATTTGTCCAAAAAGAAAGTAAGTGCTTGGGAATTAAAATGTTGGATGAGGTATACCTCAAAAGTAAATTGTAAATAAACGGCAAAAAGTCATCATCACCAAAAGGATGATGGGATGAAACACACACGGCTACTACCACCAAAAGGATGGTAGAGCAAAATACAATAGCACAATCTGACATTAATGACTATAAAAAACCCCCACCGAAAGGATGACGGAGCGAAACACAAACGAGCACTATCGCACAATCTGACACCAATCCAAGTGACAGACCCCCCACCAAAAGGATGACGGAGCGAAACACAAACATAAATAAATATCGCACAACCTATCACCAATCCAAGTGACAGACCCCCCACCAAAAGGATGACGGAGCAAAACACAAACAAACACTATCACACAATCTATCACCAATCCAAGTGACAGACCCCCCACCAAAAGGATGACGGAGCGAAACACAAACATAAATAAATATCGCACAACCTATCACCAATCCAAGTGACAGACCCCCCACCAAAAGGATGACGGAGCGAAACATAAACAAACACTATCGCATAATCTATCACCAATCCAAGTGACAGACCCCCCACCAAAAGAATGACGGAGCGAAACACAAACATAAATAAATATTGCACAACCTATCACTAATCCAAGTGACAGACCCCCCACCAAAAGGATGACGGAGCGAAACATAAACAAACACTATCGCACAATCTATCACCAATCCAAGTGACAGACCCCCCACCAAAAGGATGACGGACCGAAACTCACACCAATAATATCGCACAATCTATCACCAATCCAAGTGATAGACCCCCCACCAAAAGGATGACGGAGCGAAACTCACACCAACAATATCGCACAATCTATCACCAATCCAAGTGACAGACCCCCCACCAAAAGGGTGACGGAGCGAAACTCACACACAATATCGCACAATCTATCACCAATCCAAGTGACAGACCCCCCACCAAAAGGATGACGGAGCGAAACTCACACCAACAATAATGCACAATCTGACATCAATCCAGATGACAGACCCCCCACCAAAAGGATGACGGAGCGAAACTCACACACACAGGTTGCTATCACCAAAAGGATGATAGAACGAAACAAATTGAAGGTTACCAACACCAAAAGGATGCAGGCTAGGTTGAACCGACGAAGTTCGGCTATCACTTAAAGGATGATAGTGAGGCAATTGACAACAGTCACGCTTGCTGGATACAACTCATTAGGGGAACACCCAAGAGAAAGATTGAATTGGAATGAATCAGCGGGGACGACCACTAACTTGCTTGGAGGTTACATTTTTGTTAAAATGATTTCATGGTTACGCCCATGAACTCTGAAGAGGATGCCCCTGACTGGGCTGAGTTTGTCTTGATGTCTTGTCTTGCTCAACAAAAGGCTGAACAACTTCATGTGGAACGCTCACGGTTTTACTGAAGATACCCCTGATTGGGCTGAATCTTGCCCTAGAACTCTTGAATTTGCCCAACAAAAGGCTGGACAACTTCGTGGGGAACGCCCACGGTCTTGAATGATATGCCCCTGACTGGGCTAAATCTTGCTTTGAATACTCTTGAATTTTGTGGGAGAAACCCACAGTCTTGCAAAAATGCCCCTGATTGGGCTGATGGTTGCTTTGACGATATTGTGGAAGATACCCATGCCTGGGCTGATGATGGTCTTGGAAATCTTCGGGATTGATCCTGGACCTTGACTTGCATATGAGGATGCTTGATGATAATGATGCTTCACAACGAATGAAAGTGCAAATGCAAATGCTGACGCACGAAGATGCAAGAACTGAGGAAGTATGATATGATTGGGTATGCATATGATGTAAGATGCTTATGATGGCGAATGCAATGCGTATGATGCAGATGATGCAGACGGGTAATTGGTGAAGACGCCAGCGTGGTGGACTTTTGGTAGTTGCCAATGCGGATTGGACTTCGGGTGGTGGGAGGGATTGACTTCCTCGATACGCAGTTTGTTGAAGACGTCGTGATTGGAGCAGAAGGTGTCCTTGATGCCCCAAGTCTAGGATATTTGGTGACTGTGAATTTACATTAGAGAGAGTTGCAACTCTGCTTGATGGTCAGGACGACCTGGTCTTTCCCCAGTTTGAATTTGTTAATGGTTTGCCCCTGCTCGAGCTCTTGAGCGATTTTCCCCAGTCTGTGGGTTTTGAGGTAGTCTTGCTTCGTGTACGCCACTGAAAGTCAAGTTCCTCCTCGGTTGCCCCTCGTTGAGATGTCCTTGAATACCTAGCACTGATTTGCAATTAAAATTGTACATTCATAAATGGTAATATTAATGCACAGTTCAATGTAAGTTTTGAAAAAGTGTGTCATTGAGTGTCGTGGTAGTGAGACGAATGGACAATTAGCTCAAACGTTGTGCTGATTTTTGATTGGTGTGAAAGATATATCAAGAGAAATGACACCAATGTTGATGATTAGAAATCATGTGAGGAGTCAGGTTACGCAACCTTGCGATGTTATGCTTTCAGAATAAACCTCGCCTCAATTAGGTCTTTTGAGGGTTGTAACATGGTCTGATTCGCAGTTATGATACAAAGGATATTAGGCTCAAAGTATGATTTGTACCCACCCCTTCTTCTTAATGATCTTCAGTCCTATGCTTAGTTAATTCTACACTTGTCTTGACAGTATAAACTTGATGGCAGTCACCTTATCTTGATGGATGCTAGTGACCCTATTTGAATGACCATTGAATCTTATTTTGTTTTTGTTGAGGGTTTCGGGGTCCTCTTTTGTTTTTGTTTTGATCCCTAACTTTTGCATGGATTGACTTTGTTTATCAGATCCATCGGAATTTCCTTGATTTTGCCTAAGTCCCCTCTAAGGTGTTTGACTTAGCAGGCTTTTAATTGTTTGGATTTTGTTGGAAGGTTGTGACTGCCATGTCATGGGTCTTTGATGAACAACCGTCTTCTGGGTTTTTCTTCGTTGATTCGGGATTGGATTAACTGAACACTACCCTGCCCCAGGTTGAGTGTAAAGGTTTGAGTACCCGAAGGAAATTACTACTTCTAGGCTCGAAGCAGTTTACTAGGGATTAACACCTTATATCTCCAGTGTTTAAGGGATTGAAGTAATACATGTACATCATTGACGAGATTCAGTCTGAAAGCATACGGTTTGCAATTATGGGTATCTCGTTTTCATCATCCTCCCTCAAATCATGCTAAACAATAGTGGATAGAGTGAAGTGAACAAATGTGTCGGTGTTAAGTGCAAAAATGAGTGAATACGACATAACTAATTCAAAACATGCATAAACAATACATTAATGAAAACCAAATACGAATGGCAATGTTCAAAGCATACAGTACTTAAACAAACAAAGACAAAACATAAGAAATGCGAAATATGAAATGGCAACATGACGGCCTTCTTCGGGAGATGAACTTTGACTTGACTGGATTTGATCGGAATGACACTATTTGACCAGCGGCATTGGATCGTTGATGGCAGTGAGATACTTCCCATCAAAGGTGAGAGCTTCCTCGTCAACCAGATCTTGAATTTTGTGTTTGAAAGCCCTGCAGTTCTCAATGTTGTGACCTGGAGCGCCCTTACGAAACTCACAATGAGCATTCGCGTCGTAATCAGCAGGAAGGACAGTTGGAGGAGCTAAATCTCTCGGAACGATAGCCTTCTTCTCCATCAGTTGAGCAAAGATATCTGCATATGTCATTGGAAGACTATCAAATACTCTATCTGGCTTCCACATTCTGTGTTGATTTTGCTGACGCGGTCGTTGAGCGGTTCGCTGTTCTGATTCCTTTCCAGTTATGGAGAGGGCTTCGAAGATCTGATCCATCTTTCTGTTGAGGGATTCCAGCTCCTTCTTGATAGCAACTTGTTCTTGCTGAATCTGCTCCATCGTTCATCTTGTATTGGCTCTAGTTACGTACTGGTGTCGAGGAATCAACTTAATTTACTAGAGAAGAAGGAAAGAGACATGAGATTCTGATGAAGGACCGAAAATGCAAGATGCACAACATATGAGATGCAATGCAAATGATATGCGAGATGCAATGCAAGATACAAGATCCAGGATCACAGTGTCACAGTTCAAACAACTCTGAAGCTGATAATGGTAACAGGTAGGTAACCATAATTCCTGCTCAAAGAAATATGACAGGTAAACCCTATACGGGAAGATCTAAACACTCTACCCATAAACCCACTTATGGGATGGTTTCTATGTTTGGTTCTCAGGATCATGGACACTAGTCGTATTAGTGTCACGCAACAGGCTAGCTGTATTACAACGATAATGACGATAAGGTCTCTCCTGAGCGGAGTCCTCATGCTAGGCCCACAAGGAGCGAGTCCTTGGAGACTAACACTACACGACCACCATTTATTGGAACTGGTGCTAAAAAGGTTCCCAGAATCATGGACCCTTCATGAATCAAATCATGCAACATACTAGCTGTATTACAACAAGATCTACGAATAGGTCTCCTCTGGAAGAGCTTTCATGCTAGGCCCACAAGGAGCAAGTCCTCGGAGACTAACATTACTCGACTACCAATTCTAAACTATGTGTTCTCTCTGCTTTTACCAAAGCTCGGGCGTAGAGCTTTAATCATGATGTCATCCCAAGAACCAACATGCAACCAAGATAACAAGCACAAATAAAATCCACAAGAAAACAAATACATAAACAAGAAGAAAACAAATAAAAAACAAACACTCCTCACAAACCAAAAGATAGGCTCGACTCTCTCTTTGCATGGAGCAAAATGTCCCCAGCAGAGTCGCCAGCTATCGCACCTCAAAAAATCACGGAGACATTTCGGAGAAACGACCCTTGTGCGAAAGGCGCGAAATGCGGTTCGACAGAGTCGCCACCGAACTTTATTTTTCCCGAATAAACAGGAGAGGAAAATATCGAGAAAACCTCTTGAAACGAAAGGATAGGAACATGGTTGTCGCAACCATGTTCCGGATTCGGGATTCGGTTACGTGGGGGGAAGGTATTAGCACCCCTCACGTCCGTCGTACTCGACGGGAACCTCTTAAGGTGTTTGTGGAGAGTGTTATCTAAGTTTACTTGTTTTTCTTCTCGATGATAAAGGTAGAATTGGTAGGATAAAAGGTTAAGACGCTAAGGGGAAATGGGTGGTTAGAGGATAGGGTGCTCGCCAAGGATTGGGGCCCTTGTGCCTATGTATGCTCATTCGGACGAGAATGAGAAATTAGAGCGTCGTAGTTCGACTACGGGAAAAGGATGGAGGGTGGACGAGATAATGGAGGAAGATGGAAGTGTGCTCGCCAAGATCATCGCAATCTTGTGCCTACGTATCTTATATTCAAGAATGAATAAAGAATCAGAGCGTCTGTAGTTCGTGGTAACAACCACGAAAAGGATACGGGGAAATGGGAGGATGGATAGAAGGTAGCTCGCCAAGATCATCGCAATCTTGTGCCTACGTATCTTATATTCAAGAATGAATAAAGAATCAGAGCGTCCGTAGTTCATGGTAACAACCACGAAAAGAAGACGGGGAAATGGGTTGGAAGTTTAGGTTGAGGAACGAAAGAGTGACTGACAAGCAACCCAAGAGCGTGCCTCAAGAGCTTGTCACTCAAGAATTCAAGGAATGCGAGATTCCAAGAACTCAATTCGTTCGGAAGTTGGGTTGAAGAAAAAGCGTTGGATGTTTTGAAATCTAAAGAATGAACTAATAACAACTCAAGGGCACGCCTCGAGAGTTACTCATTCGGATATTCAAATAATGCTAGATTCTAAGAATTATCCCTCTTTCGTAGGTTTAAGAAAAAACGTTTGTAGAAAGATTGAATCGAAAACAGAATGTGAGGCAAAAAGAGGTTGGTTTGAAGAAGGGTTCGACGACGAGTCGAGGAATTAATTAGAAGATAGAACCGACTTGACGACGTGTCAAGGGTTAGATGGTGAGAAACGATATTAGTCCCTAAGGGTGCCCCTAATATCGAAACCACTAGGAATTGTGAAGTGTGTGCGAAATGTCAACGGTTGCGAATGCGGACGAGCACTCGACTTAGGAGAATGTTTGAAAATGTTTGAAAAAAGGTTGAAAGATTGAGTGAATAATAACTCAAGAGCGTGCCTCAAGAATTATTCACTCGAAAATCCAAGGAATGCTAGATTCCAAGAACCTTCTTCTTTCGGAGTTTTAATCGAGAAAATGTTTTGAAAAAAAGTCGAAAGATTGAATGAATAATAACTCAAGAGCGTGCCTCAAGAATTATTCACTCGAAGATTCAAGGAATGCTAGATTCCAAGAACCTCATTCTTTCGGAGTTTGAACTGAGAAAAATGTTGAGAAAATGATTTGAATCGAATCAAGGAGTATGAAAAGAGTTTGTGGTATGATATGACAATAATAATATGTCAAGATAATGTAACAATAATATCCACAATAATATTTAACGAAAATTAAAGTTATTGGTTAGTTTAGTGAATTGAATCGGGACACGAAGGAATGGGATCTCATCTTAATCGCAAATATAATGTCGATTAATCGAAGGTAGCCTATCACGATCCCAAAGTACGGAAAATGACCCCAATGGTCATTCACCATAGATTTGAAATCGAGAAGGCTATCAACTTTGATACGCGACACTTACGAATAAAAGACTTCATTGATCCAAAAATGAAAATAAAATCGGAGAAAGAAAGTGGTCTCGGATCCTTTGTTTCACGCCAATAATTTGACGGTTAAACGTTGGTAATCTCGTCATCGACCGGAAAAAAACAATGGAATCTAAATCATAAAAAAAAACTGAAATTTTTAATCCTCGTTTAAGAATCATAAAACAAAACCTTAAACAATATGAAAACTAACATCTAAAACCAAAAGAAGAAAAAAAAAGTATGCTGAATCAAATTAAAGGGTGTGAGTAAAAAAAATGGATTAAATGAGAATCACATGGACTCAATGGCCCATCATCTCACCAAAAATCCAAACGGCCCAAAACAGAATAGGCTTCCAGCCCACAACCAGCAAACCAAGTTCATAGAACAAACACACAAGAACACATGGTCAGAAGTTATGTTAGTGAAAACGAGTGTGTTCAAACTCAGAGACAACATTACCACGTTTCTCTCTCCTCGAACATAATGACAACACCGTTAAAGAAGAATAAGATAAACCAAAGGGGATACAAGGTGCGGTATGCAAACGGATACGGTTTCCGGCTCGTTATCAAAGATCTGAAGGAAAACAAATCATGGCTCAATCTTTAAACACGACAATCGTGTAGTTCTTGATGAAAATGAACCCAACTTCAATCTCTCAATCCCCTCTCGAACTCGCACGGTTTGAATAGGTTTATGAGTTTCAATTTGTGATTTCATTCGATCCTCTCCTTCTTATGTCTATTCTCTGTTCACGTCTGGGGTTTCGATGAATTTGAATTTGTTGTTGCTGACATTGGAGAAGTTTGAGGATTAAAGAAAAAAAGAAAAAGGGGTAAGGTTTTGGGGTTTGACAGAAGAAAGGGTTTTTGGTTTATGTTCAAATTGGGATCTTGAGATGTGTGGTCGTTCTGAACGAAGTGGGAAACGAAGTTTTTCGAGAGTAATTGTTGATGATTGGGCGGGAAGCCTATGGTTTAAAGTTGAAGATGGGTTTCGGTTGAAGTTGAAGGTTGAGGTTGGGGTTTGTGAAGGCGTTAAATATAGAAGAAAAGGGTTGTTGAGGTTTGAAAAGGAGGGAAGCGGTGGCTCTGTTACGACAGGGGAGGAATCAAGTTAAATGTTGAAGCAATAGCTTTCGGTTCTGAGGAATTTTCAAACGGTTTAGAAAGCTGAAGAAAGGTTTTATTGCAATTTGTTGGTGAGAAGCAAATAGTTTGGTTTTGTTGTTGAAGGATTGGTTTGAGGGGTCCGATAAAAATGGGGTTTTAAGTGAAGAAGGTGAGGTTGTTAACACTCTATCTTCTTCTGTTTTTCTGTTATGGTTCTGTTTTGGGTATGAAGCAGGTTTGAGTTTATTGTTGTTGGATCTTGTTTGAAGGTTAAGGATATTAAAGTTGAAGGGAGGAGGAAAAAAGTTTTGTGGCTGGAGGAAGCAGAGGCTTCAGAAGAGAAGGTGAATTTGTTTTTGGGGATTTCGGTTTTAATCCTCTTTCCGTTGTGTTATTGTAAGAATTTGTAACGTGGTTAGGTGTGTGGAAGAAAAATGTGTAATGGAAAGGTTTGAGGTGCGTGGATTCTTGCCAGAAAATGAGGCTCTGAGTCTTGGTATTGAAGAGTTGGATGGCATGAACATTGTAGCTGTAGCCTCGTACGATGATACGGTGTAGGCTGTTGTTGGCTATACTGCAAAGCTGCTTTTCATTACTGCCCGATTGCAGTCTGGGATGTACCCGCGTGTAGCCTTGTATGTACGACTTTCCGCGTGGCTTTGTTTATTGATGCTTTATGAATATTGAGGTATTCTTTTGTGAAGGTTGTCTTGTTGTGCTGTTGTACGAGCCTATGCGTGACAGTCCGCAGGTTATTTGAAGGTGAGTCTTCACAGCTATTGATATACTCCTTTCTCTTTTCTGTTGCAGAATTTGTCCTCTTGTACAATTTGAGACGTGGTTGTTTATTCTGCAGGTCGTGGCTTGTGGGCATCACAAGTGGGGTCCTTTTTGCTCTTGGCCATTTTGTTTGCTTGTGCAGCTGGTGGTGTGTAGAGGCTTGCTGCAACTGTACCTTTTGCAGTAAAAGTTGTTTGTGAATCATGATTTTTTAACAGTGGTCTTGTCCTGTCATTCAAAGAGAAAAAGTTGTCTTGTGCATTTGTGGGGTTTTGAATCTTACGGGAAATTGGATGCAGGTAATTTGTAGATGGAAGTTGGTGGGGGTGAATCACGTTTTGTATGCCCTAAAGCTTGTGGGTAGAGCCTTTGTTATTGTGGTACTGTGAAGAATGTAATGGCTATAGACTGCAACCTTTTTTGTAATTTTATTTTCTTAATTTGCAATTATGTTGATTTGTAAAAGAGAAATTCTAGATTGGCAAGTTATGGCTTCCTTGTATACTTCAAGTGGAATGCATACCATCATATAATGTGGTATTACATCCTAATTCGGGCAGTGTGGTTCTTCATGTGAGATTTAAATAATAAATTCCTTTGATAACAAGGCTTTAAACAAAAGGGTAATGCGCCTAATTTACTTGTAGGATTTTCTTGTAAATTTTGGTGATAAACTAAAGATGTAAATTGGATTGGATCTTAATGTTAATGAATTTAGTCTCTTGCATTAATGATCCTCACACTTCTGCTCCGAATTTGAACCATGTGACCCAAGACCCATCTACTTAACTCCCACTTGAGATTAATAAAACTTGAATGAACCCAAAAAAAACTATAATTCCAAATTGGCCTTGAATAAAATTGAAAGAAACACAATAATAAATCCACCTTCAAACTTGATATTAAATACGGAGTGAAATCGCATTGTTATGAACCAAAACCTCATTGCCTTGAGATCAAAGGGATAGTGCCTTGATACCAAAAATAATGCCTTCAAATATGCACTGTACTGAAAATTCTGCAAAAATTAGCTTCAACTTAGGTGACTTGAACCGTTCCTTATTCAACATTATCCACACGTCTGAGTTAATATCCTCAAGTAAAAAAAATAACATATTTTTTTGGATTTTTTTAGTAGAGCAATTGGGTAAATATACATAATGGAGGCTATACAAAGGTAGGACAAATTTGAGGTATGACAGAAGGTGATCGGGTTGGATCGCCCGCGGAATTTATCGTGCGTGCTCATATTGCCTGAGCTGTTGCTCATCAGTTCGTCAAACTTTATTTTAAACGACCCGATCGTGAGCTTGCTCGGGGTCCCGACCAAAATGACCAACGCTCGTGGGAAGTATTCCCACCGGCTGACGGTGCGCATCGGCTTTTCGGGCAGCTGAAGCTTAGTGGGGATACCGAGTTCTCTTAGTGAAAACCAGTCCTCTGACCGACCAACGCTGAGGGCCACCTACAAGCCGGAATCTTTTTCGGGAGGGGGAAGGTCCTCGACTCTTTTGGCCTCGAGAGCTTCCTGCCGGGGGTTATCTCCTCCCCTGGTGTACCTCTTCAGGTTCCCTTCCTTGATTAGAATTTCGATTGCGTCCTTCAGGTGGATGCAATCCTCTGTCACGTGCCCGTGGCTTCGGTGGAAGCGGAATTATTTAGATTTGTCCACGTTGGCTTTGGTGAGCGGCGGTTTTGGAAAACGGAAACCTCCTTGGACAAACTCCGAATTGGAGCACTCAGCCAATATGCGCTCGCGGGAAGCGACTAGGGCCGCGTATTCAGTAAAACGGCCAACGGGGCCCCACTGTTCCCAGAGTTCTCAGGGACGATCCTCTCGTCACCAGTCTCCCCCGTGCCGGGGGGCTGACGCTCCTTCATCTCAGGACCCGCGGGGGGTTTCTTGGTTGCGGGTTTCACGGTAAGTGTTGGCAGCCTCTGTCTCCTTAAACCATATATAATGGCGGGCTCTCTCGAGGAAATCTTGGAGGGTGTCTAGCCGGTGGATGGCCACAACCTCGTAGAACTTGGAGCCTCGGTGTAAGCCTTGCTCCATCAGGTAGCTCTTCATATCGTCTGAAGTCATTACGTGGACCGCCTCCCTCGTGAACCTCTCAATGTAGTTCCTGAGAGGCTCATCCGAGGCCTGGATGATTGCGCCTAACGCGGCCTCTGTCTTCGGATGCCACCTTGATGCCGTGAAAATAGATCCTTTAGGACCCTCCAAGACGTGACGGAATAAGGCTCCAGGCTTTTGTACCATGCCATGGCGCCTTTCCTCAGTGTTGTCGGGAAGAGCCTGCAGTTGATGGCTCCCCGGATGTTCCTGTAGTCGTGCATCGCCTCGATATCCTCTAGATGGTCGTCCGGGTCCGAGGTTCTGTCGTACGTAGAGAGCAAGGGTGGCTTCTCCATCCCGTGGGGGATGGGGGTCGTCATGATTTCCTGCGACAGAGGGGTCCTATAGTCGTTCTCATCATTGCGAACCGGGGATTATGGAGGCGATGGTTCATGCTGAGGAGGCGGGTTACGCCCCCTTGGTCTTCTGGCCGGGGCTTCAGGCCTGTTCGCCATTGGCACCAGGGAACGTCTCTCCTTCCGGGGTGGTGACCTTTCTCGTTTCTTGGAGGCCACAGGTTGGGCCCTCTCCAGCTGTGGTCAGCGCCCCTGTGGTTGGGGAGAGGGGCTCTGAGAGTTCCCACGCTGATTTCCCCGCGGAGGGGAGCGGGACAAGGTGTCGTGATCCAGCGCGCCGATGCCTTCATTCTGTTGGAATAATATCATGTTCGTCTGGTTGATAGCTTCGAAGAGGGCAACCATCATCGGGTCCGCCCCAGCCGGTGTGGGAACGGGTTGTTATACCGGTGGGCTCCTCGCTCGAAGAACGACATGGTGTGTCATGTCCTCGGATGGAGAGGAAGTTTGGTCGTCCCTGACGTCGGCCTCGTGGGGTTGAGATGTCCCTGACTGATTATCGTCGTTGGTGACCAGGGCGATGGCGGAGTTGTGGACAGCGTCATCGTGATGTGGGCTAGTCATGTTCTTGAAATTTGAACGGAGGAAGCTTTGGTTCTATGCTCGAAGGAACGGGGAAGCTTAGTTTCCCATAGACGGCGCCACTGATCTTACCTGATCAGAATGGAATCAGTGGCCTGTCACGCGTTGTTGATCTGCTAGTTGTTCACCGATGGTATGGAAGAGGAGGGGGTGTACCTGAAACACACTCCGATGCTAAAGTAAGTGACGAGCAGAGTGTGAGCAAGTACAGAGAGAGAGAGTAAGAGAGTTAAGTTACCCGACCCTCTAGTGAAGAGGGTATTTATAGTGAGCCCCCAACGCAGGGCCAACGGTTACCTAGCACTGGGCTGAGCTGCCAGGCCCAATGTTAGTAACTGTTAGGGCTGACGTGGCGTTGTGAAGACCAGCACGTGGTCTTTGCCCTAGGGTAACTGTTATGCACTATCCAGGAGGAGGAAGACCGAATCTCCCGAACGTGGGTAGTTACTTTATGACGTGTTCCTGCGTGAGGGACACGTAGAGAATGTGAGGGGAGGTCCGAGGAGCCCCCCGAGCAGGCTGGACTCTGCCCGACGACGGGGAAGAAAGAGGCTGGCTGGTCGGCTGCGATGGTCTTGCCCGACAGTTGTTGGTTTATGCCCGACGCGGGGAAAGGTTGTGCCCGACGAGTCTTATGCCCGTCAGCGTGGTCCTATTGGGCCCAACCCCAGTGGGGTTTGGTCCTGCCTGGTTGTGGGTTAAGCGTCGGTCCAGTCCAGAACAAAAATTATTTATCCATTTTAATAAAAAAAAGTATATACTCTTAAGAAGAGACACCTCTCAAATGCTTAATCAATTAAGAGTTTTAATATAAAAAATAAAAATAAAAATAAATAGAAAACTACAAATAACTTGTAAAAAAAATTACCTCAACAAAATCTGAAAAACACTTCTTAATTTCTACTCATTTGTGACTCAACTCTTCTCATTTTAATATATAATAACTTAATTCCAAGGTATTCCAAAGAATTTCTTAGTCTCTATATCATCTCTAAATTTTATCAAACTCTTAATATTACTTTGTCTTTATAGGTTTTTTTTCTCTAGAAAACTTTCTCCTAATAAAAAAAAGGAAAAAAAATTACTTAAATATAGCTTAGATCTTGAGGTTGCTCTATATGCAAAAGCGTTGTGTCTTGTACAAATGGCATTGGCAAAAAAATGCAGTTAACACAAACTTCCATGAGCCTCACACATAAATACCATGCCGATTTACCCATTTCCACATTGTCAAATCAATGGTAATGTCAATTTACTCATCAACCATCTTATTGCTCTCTTCAAACTTGAATCATTTTTTTACAAAGTTGATCAAGTCCAAGCAATGCTCGAACTTTGACATAGGTAATATTTGGTGAGAAATTCTACCATATTATCTTTAAAAAAAACCTTATCCACCATAATCTCCTTTAACTTGGTCATGTCTTTAATAATGTGCAAACAAATGTTGATGTATATTGTCCTATCATTATACACTTAATGATTAGTCAAATGAATTACACTTTGATTATCACAATGCATCTTCACATATTCTTCAGTGATCCTAAATCCTCAATCTTTTAATTATATGGCTTCCTTAACACTTTAATATAGGACACTATAATCCACTTGAGTTGTAGAAGATGTGATTTTATGTGTTGTGAATGTTAAAGCATTATGAGGTTTTGAGGATAAGAATACAACAAGATAAAGTTAACTATAAGCATCATAAAAATATAAGCTATCAAAGATAAAAGTTGATCAAGTTCCAATGAAAGCAAACAAGTCAAATCAAATTAATAAAGATTAACATCAAAGAAACTAAGGATGTGAAAGCTCTCATATATTATATTAAAGTGTTTTAAATCTTTCTAATGAGCAGTATATGAAATAAGTAAGAGCGAGTCTTGAAGTATTAAAACTATGCGCACACATACCCTAAAATATTTCCAAACTCTTCATCTAATTCATAGTTCATCTAAAAATCAATTATTACAAGAACTTACTCGAATAAGAAGCAATTATGACTAATTATAAAATAAAAACTTGTTGTATAATTGGTAAGAGCCTTCTTCTAATCGATTAAGGGGAAAATTTTCCTCTTATTCGATTAGGAAGCTAACTAATTGATTAAGGACCAAACCCGAATTAGGGTTTCTTATTATGGATGATTCTCATTAATTAGAGTAGTAGCCTAATCAATTAGAGAGAAACTAGACCTATGGATTGTGTGAGATGTTGGATCGAACTCTAGTATGTTCGAAGGGTAGCTTCTGGTTCGACAAAAATTAAGCATGAGGTCGAAGTCTGTTCGCATGCTGTTGTTGGAGTAATGTGTGTTGTAGTCGAAGTTTGTTCTAACATGCATTAGTCAATATTGCTAGGGTTATTAGAATGTTGAATTGGGCCTTACTTGTAAGCCCAAATGTTTAAGTTAGCTTTGATCGGGAAAATAGCAAGTGTACTATTTTTATCAATCGTAGTAATAAGGGAAACGTCCCAAGTATCGATCTCGAGGACTGCGTAGTAATTAACAAAATTTTTAGAATTCAATTGAACAAAAGGTCTAGTGGTTTGTTTGGTAGCAGAGTAATCTCACAGTAAAGACGGACTGAATTAATTAATCTAAGAACAGTGTTAGGGGAGTGGAGACAATACGAGTGCAGACTCTATATGATTATTCTACTTTACTCGTTATTAAGCTTAATCTATCAGTTGGCCACTTTAGTTGCCTTAATTCCTTAATAGTAACCCTTTGATGATTTTCCTGTTCACTAATTCCTCAGTGTCCCTGAAAAACATCAAGCAATAACTCCGGCCATAAAATACGTGATACGGGATATCCTCATTCCTAAGCAATATCGACCGTGATACTATTTTGCAAAAGTGTTAGGTTGACTTTCCAGACTAAGCCTAAGCACTATTCGAATTCTACTTTCCAATAGGAATACGAATAAGGTTAATGCAAAATCAAATATATTAAGGTAAAAACATAAGTCTCGTAGAATAATTAAATACATGTCATTACATCGCATTAAGGACCACCCCCTAACAATTTGGGGGTTTAGCTACTCATGTTCTTGGTCAACATAAAAGTAATTAGAATTAAAAAGGAGAAGATCATTACAATTGAAATTGGGGGACTTGGATCATCAATTGCTTCCGCTCTTGATCGATCCTTTGTTCTTCCGAATTCTCCGGCTTCAGTTCTCTCCTCTCAATCCTAATCAAAAACGTGCCCCCTTTCTTTCCAAACTAAGGCTTAATATAGCTCAATTCAAATTACATGATAAAATGTCTAAAATGCCCTTCAAACTGGCTTCAATAGTGAAAAATAATAAAAACAGCATTTTCCTCATCAGTGGCCCTGACACGGGCCGTGTTGTGTGACACGGGTGGCCGTGTCAGGCTGCTGTAACTCGAAACTGAGAAAAAAGCATCAGGCGCTGCAACACGGGCCGTGTTGTGTGACACGAGCACCCGTGTTGCTCTTCTGTTTCCAACTCTTCTTTTCTCCTTTCACCTGTGTCCTCCTGGCCGTATCCCTCATGACACGGGCCGTGTTGTGCAACACGGGCACCCGTGCCATGCCTCTGACTTGTGCTTTTTCGGCTTTTCTTTGTCTTCGAAACAGCGCGGATGTCCGGCCACCGATTCCTGCCAAAAATACACTAAAAGAAACCAAATCAAACGCATCGGCGGCAAAAGCAATAAAGTTATTAAACTAAGACTCATGCGAAAACACTGCAAATAACTATGACAAAACAAACCAAAGACTAGAAAAAGAGATAAAACAATGCGAAACCAACGACAAACATAGTTTGGAAAACACAACTAAAATCCCCCGATCAAACTCCCCCGAACTTGAACTTTTGCTTGACCTCGAGCAAAAAGCTCATCAAATCGAACCTTATAAATCTTTTCACATAAACGCCCATAGAACTGTGAGTTACGGTAATGATACTCATACGTGAAATTCTCATTCCAAGTCCCATTAGGAGTAGTCTCAGCTTACTCTGTCAAAATAGGTAACACATAAACACTAAACCGTGGCAAAACCACCGCCCTCAATCTCCCAATTGGTAACCTCTCCGACTATGCTTTGTACTTAAGTCTTCTTTTTCGATTTTCCTCCCTTTCATTCGAACAGTATTATAAGGGCAGTTATGATTTTTCCTCGCATGTACAAGATGATCAAGTATTATATTTTCTTCTTCTTCTTTTTTTTTTGGCACAATTATTACTATTTTTTTTTTTTGGATGGCTCTCAGGTTCGACCGCCGTTAGGCGGAATAACCGGGTGAGGGTTACCCAACTTAGAAGGACCAGTCGTCCAATTTGCCCCTTTTTCTCTGTGCTTTTTTTTTTTCATATACTTTTCGATCAACCTCGCACATACGATTCTTATTGATTAAGCCCGCCTGTCAAGGAAAACTACTCGGGGTACTTCTCAGATTAAAGCACTATGGCACAAATCTACACGTCGAACTCGTTCCTATTCGGGAGACTAAGGTGTTTGTGTTTTACTTACTTCTCAAGATTATTCCGATTTCCTCCTCACAAAACTTTTTCTGAGCCTTCTCTATACTTTCTCATCACCTACCTCACGCGAAAACAGTTCAACCAAACAGTTCTTATTTTAATAGTTCAACATCGGGGGTTTTCACTGCGGGTATTCCGATCATGCTTTCCAAACTAACACAGAAATATAAATAACAGAGAAAGAATTTAAACTAACACAGAAATATAAATAACAGAGACAGAAAACAACAAAAACAAAACACACAATAAAATACCCCCACACTTGAATTCAACAGTGTCCCCACTGTTGAAACACAAGTAGCAGGGGACTCACAGAGTTCCTCATGATGGAGGAGGTTGGTCCCGCAGCATCATCTGCCGCATCCATTCGTGCATTTCACTGATCAACCTGCCCTGTCGGATTTGCTCGTTCCCTTGTCTTGTCTGCTCCTCGCCTTGCCTCGTTTGCTCACTTCGGAGATGGCACATCTCATTCTCCATCCAGTCCCATTCCTTTTTCGATAAGCTCCACGAGCCTGGGCCTGATTCCTGATGGGGTGAAAATCGAGTAGGCGGTATAGGCGCTTCTTCCACCTGATCGCCTTCATCCTCAAAGAATTCTGCACCTGTACCATCATAAAATTGGTCTTCTTCATCCTGCAGAGGGCTCTCATATAGCCAGTTATTCACATTTTGAATACTAATAAAGTCAGGGGCAGGTAACGCAAGGAGATGACTGTTTCGGCTTACCAAGGAATAGTAATTATCAAAGACACGAATCATACCTTGGGCTGTCAGTGTGGCAAGATCTATTTTTGTCTCACCGGTAACAGTGGGTTCCTCTCTCAAGAGAGCACCATGGCCAAAGTGATTTGCGATTTGAGTAATCATACCACCTACACTTATTTCGCCTGAAGGCGCATTCGCAACCCTCTTCAGGTGATCAGCTGCAAAGGCAGCTACATTAATGAGCTCGTGATTGGCCATGCCGTACATGAAGTACAACTCCCTCTGAGTCGCTACCCCTGTGCTATCACCCCTACCGAACAGTGTGTATGCCAATCCCTTTTGAGCGTACCTGAAACAAGGGTTATGGATACAAGAAGCTTTTGCCGCTTTCGCGACATAGTCAGTTCTGCCTGTAATAGCCTTCCAAAAGTCCCCTGCACTAAAACTTCCCGGAAGGGCTCCGGGACCAAAATTGGGGAGCTTCAGTATGTCTCCCAACTCGGCTATGGTCAGGCTATGGTCAGTATCAAATAACCTGAACCTCAGTGTACCATAATATTCTTCCTCTACCCCCGTCCACCTATGTTTCAACTGAAACTCTAAAGTGCTCAAAAATTCAACAGTTATGCGCTCATAAGTTGGCGCTTCTAATTGCATAAATTCTAACATCCCCAGAGTGTGAAACATCCTATGGACCTCTATTCTGAGCCCTAGACTATCAAGCGTAGTGTTGCAGATATACCTTGTGGGCGTGAGCTTACGCTTGATGATGTTAGAGTACTTTCGCTGATGATCCGGGTCTTCAAAGAGTATGCCGTGAGGGTTCGCCATACGGTGTGCTCTCTTTCTGGGGCGTGAAGATTCCGCCACTGCCTTTCCGGTATCTCTACGAGGAGGCATTGTGTAACCTGCAAAACAGAAGCAACACAGAAAATTCGAAATCACCGTTAGAGAAAAACGTCACCGTAGGAATGACCACAATGATGAGGGGATCGTTTTTCGTGAAGAGGGAAAGTGGTTTTGATGAGTGGGTATTGGTGAAATTGGAGCTTTTGTGGGGAGGAGGCTATGGAGTGTTAGGGTTTTATGAAGAAGGTGAAAGAGAAAAGAAGAAGATGATGAGGTAAAGAGGGTAAATGAAAGGGTTAAAGGGAGTAAGTGGGGAATAAGATAGGAGGGCCCCACACAATAAAAAAATTTAAAATTGCACGCTCTGCAACACGGGCCGTGTTGCACAACACGGGCCGTGTTGCACAACACGGGCACCCGTGTTGCTCCTCCTGGGATCCCCTTCTTTTTTTTTCATTGACACGCGCTTGCAACACGGGCCGTGTTGTACAACACGGGCCGTGTTGTACAACACGGGCACCCGTGTTGCACCCCTGACTTGTTCAGATTCCCTGATTCTGCTTCTTCTCTTTTTTTTCTGGTGTATGTGACACGGGCCGTGTCATGGGACACGTGCACCCGTGTCACCCTGCTGTTTGGCCCAAAATCCACAAACCTGCAACCTCTTCCTGACACGGCCCGTGTTGTGCAACACGGCCACCCGTGTCAGGGCTCTGATTCTCCTCTTCTCAGCATTATTCACTCCCGTTATCCGGTGTCCTCTTTTCATGATGACATGCGAGCTGAAATAAAACAGAAACAAAAAAAAAAAAGAAAACATCAGCAAAAATGTGTGGGTTGCCTCCCACAAAGCGCTTCGTTTTACGTCGCATGGCTCGACGGGCGTTCATCCTACGAGGTAAGATGAACGACATCCACCTGGCCGGTTAAATCACCTTGATAATATGGTTTTAACCTCTGCCCATTCACTTTGAAAGTGTCTCCGTTGGCTTGATTCTGCAACTCGATTGCGCCGTGTGGAAAAACTTTGTGAACCAGAAATGGTCCCGACCATTTAGATCGTAACTTTCCTGGGAATAACCTCATCCGGGAATTGTATAGGAGGACCAGCTGTCCTTCCCAAAATTCCTTTCTCCGTATTCTCTGATCATGCCATTTTTTTGTTTTTTCTTTGTACAGTTTGGCATTTTCATAGGCTTGGTTACGAAACTCTTCCAGCTCATGCAACTGAAGAATCCTCGAGCTTCTGGCTATCGATAGATCCATGTTCAAGAACTTTGTCGCCCAGAAAGCTTTATGTTCTAGCTCTAATGGTAAATGGCAAGCCTTTCCATAGACCAGTTGATATGGTGACATGCCTATGGGTGTTTTAAACGCTGTACGATATGCCCATAATGCATCATCCACCTTGGTTGACCAATCCTTCCGCGACGAACTAACAGTTTTTTCTAGAATTTGTTTTAATTGCCGATTAGATACCTCCACTTGACCACTTGTTTGGGGATGATACGGGGTGGCTACCCGGTGCTTCACATTGTATTTCTGAAGGAGTCTCTCCATAAGGTGATTTAGGAAATGAGTTCCTCCATCACTTATCAACGCTCTTGGAACTCCAAACCTGGCAAAAATATTTTCTTTTAAGAATTTGACTACCACCTTTGCATCATTAGTAGGTAGAGCCACGACTTCAACCCATTTTGACACATAGTCCACTGCGACCAAAATGTAGTGCTTTCCAGAGGATGGTGGAAATGGCCCCATGAAGTCTATCCCCCACACATCAAACAATTCCACTTCCAGCATGAAATTTTGGGGCATTTGATTCTGTTTCGAAATGTTTCCCGTTCTCTGACATTTGTCACATTCTTTCACCAGCTCTTGAGCATCTTTAAAAATTGAGGGCCAGTATAACCCCGATTGGAGGACTTTGGCAGCGGTTCGGTCACCACTGAAATGTCCTCCATATTCCGAATTATGACAAGCTGTAAGCACTTTCCTCTGTTCCTCTTCAGGTACACATCTTCTGATCAAACCATCCACTCCTCTTTTATAGAGATAAGGGTCGTCCCATAAATAAAACCTGCAATCATGAACAAACTTTTTTTTTTCTGTTAGAGTCAAAATCGTCGGGTATGATACCTCCGACCACGTAATTCGCATAATCAGCGAACCATGGAACACCGGAAATAGCTAAAATGCGTTCATCAGTGAACTCATCCCTTATAGGGCGGTTATCTTCATTTTCTTCAATTGGTGACATTCGCGACAAGTGATCAGCCACGGTGTTCTCACATCCTTTCTTATCGCGGATCTCCACATCAAATTCTTGAAGAAGCAAAATCCATCTCAGGAGCCTAGGCTTCGATTCCTGTTTAGCAAAAAGATATTTCAATGCAGCATGGTCAGTATAAACAATCACTTTTGAACCCAACAAATATTGCCTAAATTTATCGAAGGCGTACACCACCGCTAACAACTCCTTCTCGGTGGTCGCGTAATTCATCTGTGCAGGGTTCAAAACATGACTAGTATAATAAATAACATGTAACAACTTCTCTCTCCGCTGCCCCAACACAGCCCCCACAGCGATATCGCTAGCATCACACATGATCTCAAACGGAAGAGACCAATCAGGGGCACTTACAATCGGTGCTGAAACTAATTTGTTTTTCAGATTTTCGAAAGCATCAGCACACTCCTTACTGAAAACAAATGCTTTTTCCTTGACTAACAAGGACGTCAATGGTTTTGCTATCTTGGAAAAATCTCTTATAAAACGACGGTAGAAACCCGCATGGCCTAAGAAACTTCGAATGCCTTTCTCATTCACCGGCGGTGGTAACTTGTAAATCACTTCCACTTTGGCTTTATCCACTTCGATCCCCTTATGAGAGATCTTGTGACCGAGCACAATGCCCTCTCGAACCATAAAATGACATTTTTCCCAGTTTAGGATCAAATTACTTTCCTGACATCGCTGCAAAACAAGTGAAAGATTCGTTAAACAATTATCAAAAGATGAGCCAGACACAGAAAAATCGTCCATAAAGACTTCCATATGTTTCTCGAGCATATCCGCAAAAATGGAAGTCATGCATCTTTGAAACGTGGTCGGGGAATTACATAACCCGAATGGCATCCTCCTATAAGCAAAAACTCCGTACGGGCATGTGAAAGCTGTCTTCTCTTGATCCTCCGGCGCAACCGCGATTTGGTTGTATCCGGAGTATCCATCTAGAAAGCAGTAGTAATCGTGCCCAGCCAATCTTTCTAACATCTGATCAATAAAAGGCAACGGGAAGTGATCCTTTCTGGTGGCTAAATTAAGTCTTCTATAATCAATGCATACCCTCCACCCAGTGACGGTACGCGTAGGAATCAACTCATTCTTGTCATTCGTCACCACAGTTGTACCTCCTTTCTTAGGCACCACGTGAACAGGGCTCACCCATGAACTGTCGGATATAGGATAGATAAGCCCAGCATCCAATAATTTCACCACTTCCTTTCTTACGACTTCCTTCATAACGGGGTTCAGTCTCCGTTGGGGCTGCACAACCGGTTTGTGGTCCTTTTCCATAAGGATTTTGTGCATGCAAACTATAGGACTTATACCCTTTAAGTCTTCTATTTTCCAACCAATAGCACTCTTAAATTTTTTTAGAACCCCAATTAGTTGTTTCTCTTGGACACTTTTCAAACTAGAGCTGATAATGGCGGGACACTTTTCCTCGGTGTCTAGAAACACATATTTGAGGTTTTCCGGCAATTGTTTCAATTCCGAACCTTTAGGCTTTTCGTCATTACCCTCAAGCTCTATAGGTTGCCGTAAGTCCTCCCATCGGTGTGGCCGGGATCCCCTTTGGAATGGTCGAGTGTCCAACATTTCGACTACCTCTATGTCATTCTCATCAACTTCTTTGTCTTCCTTAAAGATTGACATGCTTAGCACTCTCTCCAGAGGCAGTTGGGTCACACTCTCCACATGTTCGCTCTCTACGACCTGTTCTAGCACTTGTATGTTGCTGCTGGTGCCCCGATCCTGTTTATGCTTCATGGTATTACTAACATCAATTTTTAACTCCTCGTCATATACTTTCAAGGTCAGGGTGCTGCCTTCCATATCTATCATGACTCTCCCGGTTTCCAAGAATGGTCGGCCCAAAATTAACGGCATTTCTTCATCTTCCGGCATCTCTAGGATCACAAAATCAACCGGGAACACAAATTTATCTACCTTAACTAGTACATCTTGAACCACTCCATACGGCCGCTTAACTGAATGATCAGCAAACTGGAGGGTCATCCGAGTGTCTTGAACCGCACCGATATCTAATTTTTTGTAGATAGACAAGGGCATGAGGCTAATACTTGCTCCCAGATCAATTAAAGCTCTATTGAATGACCTATCGCCAATAGTGCATGGGATAGTAACAGCTCCACTGTCTTTCTTCTTGACCGGAATCTTCAGACCCTGCAAAATAGCACTGCACGTTTCCGTTAGAATAACAGGTTCGGACTCACTCGTCCGCTTCTTAGCAATGGTGTCCTTCATGAATTTTGCATAAGTGGGCATTTGTTCTAGTGCCTCCAACAATGGGATGTTCAGCTCCAACTTCTTAAACAACTCCAGGAACTTCTCGAAATTCTTCTCTTGCTGTCCTTTCTTCTTATTTCTTGACGGGTATGGTAACTTTATCACTGGTTTCGGTTCTACCACTTTTTCTTTAGTTACCGGTACCGGTGTCACCACTTCTTCCTCGACTGTTTCATTCTCTTTAATTTCCAGCTCCACTTCAATCATCGGATCACGTAGTTCCGTTTCCTCTTCTCCTACTTCCTTGGCCTTTCCACTTCTTGTTACTACCGCCTTAATTTGGTGGTGATCCTTCGGATTTGGTACTGTGGCACTTGGAAGTGTACCCGGCGCTTGTGAACTTGCTAGCTGTTGGGCAATTTGACTCATTTGTACTTCAAGGTTCTTTATGGATGCTCCAGCATTCCTGAAGTTACTCCTTGTCTCTTCTTGAAATTGAGAACTTTGGGCGGCCATTTTCTCAATGGCCACTTCCCAATCAGATTTTCGAGGCGCTTGTGGTTGATATTGAGGTTGGTACGGTGTCTGCTGGTATTGCTGTGGCTGAGGTTGATACGGTTGTTGGCCTTGAATAGGTTTTTGCACATTACCTTGTTGATCTTTCCATGAAAAGTTTGGGTGATTCTTCCAACCAGGATTATATGTGTTGGCGTAAGGATTATTCTGCCTCAACATATTAATCTGTTCCACTTGCTCTTGGGTTGCTACACAATGCATTGTAAAGTGTGGCCCACCGCATATTTCACAAGGTGCTGCTTGAACTGGCTCAACCTGTGCCACTGCCTGAGTTTCAACATTCATTTTCTTTAACCTTCTCTCTACCTCAGCGGTGATCTGATCCTCCATTTTAACAACCTGGTCTGCCAGCTTCAGATTAATCTTACCTTCCGGTTGGTTTACCGTGCAATCATACAACTCAAGGTGCTCGTTTGCGGCGATTGCTTCTATGATCCTTCTGATACCTGTGGCTGTTGAAAAGTTGGTTGAGCCACCGGCAGCAGTATCTATGAGCTGTTTCGTTTTGAGTCGTAATCCATTAACAAAGTTTTGCATCTGCTCCGTGGCGTCCAGGTTATGAGTAGGACATGCTGTAAGACACCTCTTAAACCGCTTATATGCATCCCCTAAAGATTCTCCTTCTTTTTGCTTGAAGTGACAATGTCGTATCTTTTTCGGATGAACACTGATGCAGGGAAATACTCATTCAGGAACGCAATTTCCATCTCTTGCCATGTTGTGATACTCCCAGCGGGAAACGAGTAAAACCATTCTTCCGCATCATCAGTGAGTGTGAACGGGAACATAACTAATCTCTTAGCCTCTTCGGAATGGCCTTCTATTTTCAGCGAGGTGGTGGTTGTGAGGAATCTCTGAAGATGTTTATTTGCATCATCGTTGATTCTTCCGGCGAACGGCTTGCTCTCCAACTGACGGATGGTGGAAGGGTGTAGCTGAAAATGTGCAGCATTCACCGGTTGATTCACAATGGTCATCCGGTTCGGTTGAGCATTGGCCCCTCCATAGTCTCCTAGCAGTCTTTCAGGCTGAGGTGGATTTTCAGCCATTTGAACAGTCTCAGGTGGTGTCTCTCTCTCCTCGGAGTCGCTCTGCACGGATATAATTTCCTCTATTTCTTCCAGTCTTTTAACTTTAGCTAATCTCCGTCTTTCGTGTAATGCTCGTTCTGGTTCTGTATCAAAAGAATATTTAGCTGAGGCCTGACCTCGCATACACAATTAGACAAGCGTTAGATAATAAACGGATAAAAGTAATGCAGTAAACAATAAAATTTTAGTCGCAGAGCAACAAAATTTCTTTTGGATTCTAAACACAATGTTAATTTGGCAGTCCCCGGCAACGGCGCCAAAAACTTGATCGGGAAAATAGCAAGTGTACTATTTTTACCAATCATAGTAATAAGGGAAACGTCCCAAGTATCGATCTCGAGGACTGCGTAGTAATTAACAAAATTTTTAGAATTCAATTGAACAAAAGGTCTAGTGGTTTGTTTGGTAGCAGAGTAATCTCACAGTAAAGACGGACTGAATTAATTAATCTAAGAACAGTGTTAGGGGAGTGGAGACAATACGAGTGCAGACTCTGTATGATTATTCTACTTTACTCGTTATTAAGCTTAATCTATCAATTGGCCACTTTAGTTGCCTTAATTCCTTAATAGCAACCCTTTGATGATTTTCCTGTTCACTAATTCCTCAGTGTCCCTGAAAAACATCAAGCAATAACTCCGGCCATAAAATACGTGATACGGGATATCCTCATTCCTAAGCAATATCGACCGTGATACTATTTTGCAAAAGTGTTAGGTTGACTTTCCAGACTAAGCCTAAGCACTATTCGAATTCTACTTTCCAATAGGAATACGAATAAGGTTAATGCAAAATCAAATATATTAAGGTAAAAACATAAGTCTCGTAGAATAATTAAATACATGTCATTACATCGCATTAAGGACCACCCCCTAACAACTTGGGGGTTTAGCTACTCATGTTCTTGGTCAACATAAAAGTAATTAGAATTAAAAAGGAGAAGATCATTACAATTGAAATTGGGGGACTTGGATCATCAATTGCTTCCGCTCTTGATCGATCCTTTGTTCTTTCGAATTCTCCGGCTTCAGTTCTCTCCTCTCAATCCTAATCAAAAACGTGCCCCCTTTCTTTCCAAACTAAGGCTTAATATAGCTCAATTCAAATTACATGATAAAATGTCTAAAATGCCCTTCAAACTGGCTTCAATAGTGAAAAATAATAAAAACAGCATTTTCCTCATTAGTGGCCCTGACACGGGCCGTGTTGTGTGACACGGGTGGCCGTGTCAGGCTGCTGTAACTCGAAACTGAGAAAAAAGCATCAGGCGCTGCAACACGGGCCGTGTTGTGTGACACGGGCACCCGTGTTGCTCTTCTGTTTCCAACTCTTCTTTTCTCCTTTTCACCCGTGTCCTCCTGGCCGTATCCCTCATGACACGGGCCGTGTTGTGCAACACGGGCACCCGTGTCATGCCTCTGACTTGTGCTTTTTCAGCTTTTCTTTGTCTTCGAAACAGCGCGGATGTCCGACCACCGATTCCTGCCAAAAATACACTAAAAGAAACCAAATCAAACGCATCGGCGGCAAAAGCAATAAAGTTATTAAACTAAGACTCATGCGAAAACACTGCAAATAACTATGACAAAACAAACCAAAGACTAGAAAACGAGATAAAACAATGCGAAACCAACGACAAACATAGTTTGGAAAACACAACTAAAATCCCCCGATCAAGCTTGTACCCTAAGTTAGCTTGTAATGGGTAATTGTTTAAAAGCCCATTAGGTTAGTGTGCTATTTTTCTTATAAATAGGATGCTAGTTTCTCAATCTTGGCATAAGGAAAAATAGGAAGATAAAATATTAATTTCAAGAGAGAGAGGTTATTTTGTTATTCTTGTATACTTGTAATCTTGCTCTAAGAGTAAGAAAAGAATAGCAGTTTATAATCAATCCTTGTTGTTCTTTGTTGTTTTACTTTGTTATCTTTGTTAACCCTAACCCTTGTGTGTTTCTTGATCATAAATAAATAGTTTATATTTTGTTTCAAGACATCCGATTCATAAATATTGTTGTCTATTTTAGCTAAAATATTTTCCTATATAAAGAAGTGTCGTTCTCACTCTATAAGCACAAATTTTGTGAAAAACATACCCTTTTATCTCACTCATTCTTATTATAAAATCAGTTTATTTACTATATATTATTTTAGTATTGAGAGAATGAAAGGCTTATTTTAGACCGATCTTATGTAAAAGTTCAAGTTGCTGATAGTAGAAATCTCAAGGTGAAACTCTTAGGAATTGGAGTATGTCATTTGGTTTAAGGTCGAGCTAGTATAATTTCTGGTGTGATCTCTCTAACTCTAACTCTTTATTTTCTGTTATTTATTTTTCCACTGCCTAATCTTTACTTTTGCTCTTTTCTTAAAATCAATCAACTTAAAATTAATTGTTTGTGGATTTTTTTTCAAAAACCAATTAACATAATTCACCCTCCCTCTTATGTTTAAAGTTTCTTTATCAACATAAGATGTGACAACAAATTATTGATTTTTCTTCCAACTAATAGTTATCACGAACAAAGTAAACATAAAATTTGAAAATTATTCTCTAATGTACAAATTCCTAGCATAAGTTGCATCTACATATCCCTCCAAAATATATTTTCCCTGAGATGTCTTTGTATACTTCAAACCATTCTTTAGTGAATCATTCAAATACCCCATCACCAATTTCAAATTTTTAGTAAACTATGATAATGGAATTTATTAAGTCTAGATTACTACAAACCATTACATACATGATACTTCCAACTCAAATTACATATGGAGTACTCTTCATCATCCCTTTTTCTTCTTTGAATTGAGAACATTGGATAACTGAAATCTTAGTTTGATGGCCAAAAGTGTTGACAATTTTAGAATCAAACATTCTTAACTACTTCACCACTTTCTTTAAATAACTAGATTGAGATAAGAATAATTCACTCATTCTATCCCTAGAATCCTATTAGCTCCACCAAGGTCTTTCATCTCAAATTCTCCACTCAAAGTCTCCTTGATCTTACCAATATCTTACTTTCTATAGTTTGTCATCAAGATATCATCAACATATAGATGTAGGTAGAGAATGACTTTCTTCATTCCTCTTCAATATGTATACACAACAATCATAACCACTTTGCAAAAAAATCATACTTTATAAGAAATTCATCTAACTAAAGATATCATTGCCTGAGGCTTTGATCAACACATACAATTTTTTTTTCAAAAGACACACTTAAGAATTTCCCTTTACAAAAAGTTTTAGTCGATCCATGTTGATTGTCTCTTTAAGGTATCTATGTAAGAAATCAGTTTTAACATCCTTTGGTTCCAATTTAAGATTATTGATTCATAATAATGATAAGTACCATTATATAAAAATGTTTGATCATATGTGAAACCATTTAATTGTAATTAAATTTCTCCATATGAGTAAAACCTTTTTCTATAAGTTTTAGTTTTATGTCTTCATTCTTCAATCCCCATAATACCTTTCTTCTTCTTAAATATCCTCTTACATCCAACAATATTTTGTATCTCAAGTAGTCTCATGAGTTTCTAAATATGGATCTTCTTTAATGAATACATTTTATCATTTGGCCTTCAACCATTTATGACTCTGTTTTCTTTCAAATGCCTCGTTGAAGATCTTTGATTCTGAGTCTTGCAACCCTTCAGACATATTCAAAGAATAACAAATAAATATAAGGTTAACCATATATTTGAGGTGTTATAATCTCCCTAGTCATCCTATCACGAGAAAAGTGATAAACTTGAGGAATTGTATGTTGTATTTCTTTATAATTGGAAGTGGGTTCCTTAATTTCTTATTCGTCTCTAGTATAACTATTAGGAACCTCCACCTTAAACTAAGTCATTTACACCTTAATTTCCAAGTTTTTCATATTCAGGTCTCTGCACTTCATTCCGTATAGGTCTCATTAAAAGTAACATTCATGCTTATGATACACTTTTATCCTCCAGTTACCATCTTCTATAAATTATATCCTTTCACACCTTCAAGATAACCAATGAAGACATATTTGACAGCCCTAGCATCAAACTTGTCTAGCTTGATATGCACAAACTCCAAAGCTTTAAAAACCTTCAAATTAAAATGGTGTATTGGTTTTTCACTTCAAACATCCATAGGTTCCTTGAAGCCTATTCTTGTGAATGGACATTTAATGATCAAATATGTTGCAATAGCAAAAGCTTCACCCCATAAACTATTGGATTACTCTGCTTCCAATAACACACACTTTATCTGCTCTAAAATGGTCTTACTCATTTCAGCTAGATCATTTTTATATGGTGTGCTAGCTACAATTTTATGCCTATTTATACTTTGTTTCTTGTAAAAATAATTAAAATGCCTTGAAACAAACTCCAAGCCATTATCAATTCTTAAAACTTTCAGTTTAGTTCCCAATTAATTTCAAAGGTATCGCTTTTAGGTTTCAAAATGTGAAATCATAATCTTTTAAAGAAAACATCAATCATATTGAGAAAAAGATAAATTATCCCCATGAGTTGCTACCCTTGTCAAACCCCCAATGATTCGTGTGAACATACTCAAAAAGACTACTGTAATTATGCATATCACTTTAAGTTGTTCTCCTAGTGTACAATAATCTGAAATTTTTTAGTTTGTTATATTTCCACTAATAAAACCTTATTTAGGTAGCTACTTAAAACCTCTTTCACTAACATGCCATAATCTCAAATGATATATTTTGGTTTTATAATGAAAGTCTTGACTAGCTAATGATTCACTAGTGGAACTGTCCAAAATATAATAGCTGCACATTTTAGACCCTTTTGACAATCATCAACACACCTTGAAGTTTTATTAACATGACATGTTCAATTATAGTAAATTTGCCTAAATCATCAAACATGTTGAAAGAAAACAAAATTTGTGTTCACTCCTCTTTTTGAAACATTCAAGTCTTTTCGCTATTGTTAACTTTCAACTCTTTCGTCTTGATTAACTCATCGGTTCTTTCTTATAGATGATTAGATCTCCTGTAAAGTGATAATGCATTCCTTCCCATAAATAAACGCAACCTTGAAATGCTAAAACGATCTTGGTAATAATCTTAACAAGAGTAGATTTGTGTCCTTATCATCAAGTTTCACCTCAATATTTTACAAGCCATCAATAATTCTATGATATTGTGTCAATTTATCCACAATTGTTTTACTCCCCACCATCTGAAAGGAGTAGTGTTTTTATTTCATATGCAATATATGATTTGAGGATTTAACCATATACGTTGATTAAAGTTTGACCCACATTTTCGTCACAGTTCTTTTCCTTGCAATTACCCCTAAAAATTTATCTTTGAGGCATGATATGAAGGTGAGAAAATACTTAGAAGGGGGGGGGGGGTTGAATAAGGGTTTTCACAATAAATATGGCAATAAAAACACAATGATTTTTATCCTGGTTCGTTGAACTCAACTAATCCAGTCCACCCTATCAAGAGTGATTTGCCTTTCTCCACAAGGACTTAATCCACTATAAACAAACGGATTACAATGTCAACCACTAAGAACAACTGTCTTAGTCTTCTTAAGAACTACTGACCGCAACTTGGTCTTCTCAAGGAACTTTTACAATCAAATGTAAACTAAACAAGTGTTTAAAATGCTTCTAAGAAAGTTATATCACAACTGTGATTTATACACTTAAGATTAAGATCGTATGAAACTATTCAACAAAGAATTATAACTTATATGAGAGCTTTGAGAGAGTTTTCAGTGAATTCGTCAAAATACGTCAACTATAGAAATTTGTTGAAGGCTTGCTTTTATAGATAAAGAAGTCCAAGACGTTGCAAGCTTGAAGACCGTGTACTGCAAAGTAGCTGTAGCCTTTTGTCTTCACATGACTTGACCTTTCCTAAAAGTAGAACGTTTAGAGAAATCCTTTTTGTCTGAGTTCTTGTGTCTAGCATAAAAGAGGAAAGAGACGTTTGGAATATGCCAACGGATATATCTTTGAATAATCTTCTTCAACAAGCTTCTATTTCACAGCAATCAACATCAGAGCCTTGAGTGATCAGAGTCTTGATGTTATCAGAGTTTGTTGTATCAGAGTGTTGCAGCAAGTGTGCTTCAGCGTGAGTAACAATCAGAGCAGAGTTTGGAAATTAGATCCTCACTACTTGCAGCGAACAGTACTATCAGAGTCTTCTGAAAAACAGTGCTTGAAACTCTTCATACAAAGTCTTCAGTCTACGCTTCAGATGCTTCTGTAGCTTCTACTTCAGATTCTCTTGTAGACAGCGCTTAGAGTCTTCTAACGAGATGCTTCTGACACTTAGAGCCTTGCGTAGTTCAATGTTCAGATTCATTTTTGCTTTCAGAAGAATATTAAATTTAATATCTGGAACAAAAATACTTGAACAAATTTAGAGTATATAATTTCTTAATACAAAATTTTATTAGTGTTATCATCAAAACATAGAGATATAACTAAGAACCAATCTGTGTTCTAACAATCTCCCCCTTTTTTATGATGACAAAAACATAGGAAATTTTGTTCAATAAAGAGATAAATATAACTCCCCCTGAGATTATGAATCTCCCCATGAATTGAATACTAAGAAACAATAGAAACTTCCTTTTTTGCATGAGTATTCTTTTTAGGATCAGAGCTTGATTTAGATGAACGTTTCAGAATCAGAGCCTGATTGGTTAAAACTTGATTTGGGGATCTCAGAGTTACTTTAATGAATTTTGTCAGATTTATCATTATTGTTCTGAAAGACTAAAAATTCATGTTAGTTATGATTTGATATGTCTGAATTCCATTCAGGTAAAGTTTATTTGAACAGTCAGAATTTCATTTTCTCCCCCTTTTTGTCATAATCAAAAAGAAACTTTTTAAAGACAAATAAAAGGAAACAAAGAGAAAAGATATAATCATATCCAGAAAAAATTCATAGATTCATTCATTCAAATATTCAGATAAGAAAGACATCATATAAGAAATGCAAAATAAGTGCTCAAACATCAGATAAAAACATAAAACTAAGATTGTTTGGAGAGAAGCATCTTCAGAAGGTTGGTAATTTCAGATGAAGATTGTTCTTCCTTGGACATTCATTTCTCAATGTTGTCAGTCTTCTGATCTTGCCTTGCCATCCAGGATTTTATCTCAGATTGACCAGCTTCCAGCACATCAATCTTATCTTCTAAGTCTGGATTCTCTTTCTTAATTTTAGAAGAAGTAGAGGGAGCAGACACAGAAGCAGGAGTAGGAGCAGAGTCAATATCCATTGGAGTTGCAGATTCTGGAGCCACAGATCCAGATGGTTGGTCAACAATCGTCAGAGCTAAAGGATTCTCTTCCAAAATGACTTCAGGAGCAGATCCTTTAATAGTCTCAGAAGAAGCAGACACTTCAGAAGTTGAGGGTGCATCTTGTAGAAGCACATTTCAATCTCAAAGGTTTTGATGATGTCAACAAAGACTCAAGCTCATTCCATGATTGCAAGCAAAAAGTCAAGCTTTCAAAACTGATCAAGATCAAGATTTTTACACTATATACCCGTGGGGGTATATGCACTGAGAAGCTGCTTGCACTATATACCCGTGGGGGTATATACACTGAAGATAAAACCAGAAGCATATCATCTATGGAATATTGTCATACAAATCAAGCGTCATGGACAAATGTTCCTACAACTTTCAAGATTTGGACTCAAGCTTCGGTATATCATTTTTCACTCCTTTAATTGATATACAAGTGTTCAAATACTTATCATAGTTTCATTTTGCATTTGCATATTTTTAAAATCATTTGAATTGGTATAACACTTTTTAACTTAGTATTTTTTTGAGTTTTAACAGTGTTAACCGATTAACCATATGGGTTAATCGGTTAACGATCTTAATTTTTGAATTCTCTGGGCCAACGTTCAAGTGTTAACCGATTAACCTATAGGGTTAACCGATTAACACTGAACGAATTTTGAAAAATTGTTGCTGTTAAAATTCAAATGTTGTTTGAATATTATACCTTTTCATGTTTTGATTCATACTCAATTATACCTTTTTGAAATGGTGTTTTACTCATATAAATTCTGAACATTTAAAAATTGAAAAAGAACCTCCAATAATTTTCAAAATATTCATCGAATCAAATTCACTACTTTTCAAATATTTTCAAATATTTTTCAAAAAGTGTTCATATTGTTCATACATTTCATATCCAGAATTTTTGAACACTTGTATTGATATTGAAGAGTGGATTTTGATTAAAAGGAGAAGATCAATCATTAGGTTGATATTATCATTGTATCACTTTCAAATTACAAAATTACAGAATTATTTCTATTGTGGCTTGTGATTCAGGATTGTTGAACACAAGGGTTAGTGCTTGCAAGAGGATTTTTCTTGCTCACTAAGTTGTTGAAATAGTTGTTAGATAGTAGGCCTCACCGGATGATGGTGTGATAGGTTGTACATTCTAAAACTATAGTGAAAACTCTCTTTCATGTGGAAAGGGGAGTGGAGTACCTTCGGATTATGAAGGGAACCACTATAAATCTCCGTGTTCATTTTTCATTCTGCCTTTACTACTTTCATCATCAAGATCATAACCAAGTAAAATTCAAGAATCTAGAAAAACTGGAAAAAGTTTCTAAAGCCTAATTCACCCCCCTCTTAGGCATACTCTGAACTTACACATCTTCGAGAAGCAAAGTTGGAGATCTGTTCACATTCCATAGCATGGTTCTGGTAATCTCAGCGAATCTGATCTTCGCATCATCAGAGCAGACACTCTTCAGATTTGAAGCAATAGTGTTGAATCTGGAGATGAAGCTATTACAAATAGCATCAGATTCATCTGAATTCATGCTTGAGAGACATCTCTTCTTCACAGAGTCTAAACTCATCCTTATTTCTTTCTCAAAATTAGCAAATAAAACATCAACATTTAACCTAGATTTAGGTTTAAGAAAGGCTTCCAGAGTTGATGGTTTGGATTGAACTGGTGGAGGTGGTATGGTAAAGGTTGGGATAATGAACAGAGGACGAGGATAACAAGGTAAAGAGGGATGGTCAGGTGATGAAGTGAAAGTTTTGAGTCTGGATGAAGATGAAGTGGGAAACAGAAACGATTTAAAATTTGATGCAGAGGGAATGACATCAAATGATGTAGAAGTGTAAGGGGTAAAAACAGAGTTATGAGAAAGCAAAGGTTCTGATGGAATGATATCTGGTAGTTGTTTTAGGTAGGTTTGAAGTACAGATGGTAGTATGGTTGAAGATATAGGTTTATGTGGAATGGTAGGTGCAGAGGATTCTCTTTTGATATAAAAGTTTTTAAGTTTTAGACCATAAGGAAGGGGATCAGAGGGATATGGTTTAAAAGAAGTAAAAGAAGTAAACTCAGAAGTTCTAGGTTCATAGCCACGAAGAGAGGGTGGTGAGTAAACTTCTGGGTGTACATCAGATTCCTATGAATGACATGATGTGGAAGAAACATCAAAGAGAGTTTTGAGGGGTTGGATATCCAGAATTTCTGAATCAGGTATGAAATGTTCAGAGGGTTGGATAGGTTCTGGTTCAAGAATTTTAGGTTGAGGAATTTCTGGCTGAGGTTCTGGTTGTTATGGAGTAGGTTCTTCTGGTGGTGTTTGAACTTGAGGTTCAGATTGTTTTGGTTCAGAGGTTTTTGGTTGTTCAGATTGTTCAGAAGTTAGTGGTTCAGATGATTGTAATGGTGTGGTATCAGATGCAGTTTGTTTAGAAGATGAAGGTGGTTGTACAGATGATTTAGATGGTACATAAGTGGTTTGAGTTTGGGAAGATGGGGGTTCAGGAATAGAGCTAATTGTTGATGATTCTATTGCAATTTCAGAAATAATAGGTAAGGATGACTCAATACCTTTTTTCTTGATGTGTTTGATAGGAGCAGAAGGAGCTTCTCCAGAAGCTTTTCTTTTCTTCTTCTTCTGAGGTTCTTCAGAAGTTTTCTGCTTTTTCTGCTGCGAGCCTGCAGCTTCTTCTTCTTTTAACTCCTGTTTTCTCTGCCTCTTATATTCTGCATAGAGATCTGACATAGGTTCACGGTTTAGAAATCCTTCTGGAACTGGAAGTCCTTGTTCCATACAATATCCAACAAACTTGATCAGAACTTCCTTTGGTTCTTCTGCACAAAACGATGGAAAATTATCTACCAGAATTCTTCATTTGCTTACTTCGTTAGTATTGAGTTTGTCAGGAACAGAAGTAAGTTCACCTATTACTTTTAGCCTCTGTAAACTTTTAGCATTCAGAACTTTTCCAAGAATGGATGTAAGTTCTTCTTTCAGTCCAGCCACATGCAGATGCTCCACCAGATCATTCTCTGTCAGAATGTCTGAAATCAACCTTCCACAAGGAATCCAATTTCTACCCTTTGCCTGCTTTTCCTTCATGTCTTCTCTGGATGCCTTAACATGATTCCAAAGATGAGAGAAGAGCAGATGAGGCAGATCTACCTTTGTGCTCTGACTAAGGCAGAACATGAAGTAAAGTTGATCATTATTCACATAGTCAGGAGAGTTGGTAGACTTTTTTGATGGATACAACCCATGAAGATTTTAGCCCAGATCTTGTAATTTGGCTTCAAATCTTTGAACTTGTTAGAGGGTCCTCCAGAAGCAATCACCTCTTCATAAATAGCTTTTGTTGCGGTGAAAATTGGATATCAAGCTATTATATTAACTTGAATCTTAATTCTTTTACAACCGAACTTTATTTTATTCCAAGGAAAGGTCTAAAGAATGAAAAACCCTTTTCGCGATGTAATGACAACGCTAAGAGATTCGGGGATCGGGGGTTGGTTATACCTAGGGAAGGTGTTAGCACCCTAAGCATTTGTAGTATTCTACAGGAACCTTTTGTTTGATTGTTTTCTAAGTTTGTGAAAATGTGCTATGGATTGGGGAAAGGTATAAGTTGAAACCTAAAGTTATATACACTAAGTTTGCTCGCAAAGACGTCGCATCTTCTGCCTACGTATCCTAACTAGGATAGAATCAGAGCAATCATAGTTCACCTCACAAGGGATGAAGAACACTTGATTATGATCAAGGTTCAAAGGGGAACAAACATGACAATGTTGTGTGGAGTTTGACAAAACTTCCTAATCTAAATTATAACACTCAAAAGGGGAAGTAAGAAATCATGACAATGATTTTTACATAGAGTTGACAAACTCTATCCTAGGGTTCTAGTTGAAGAATATTACTAGTATAGGTGGATTTCTTAGACTTGAAGCAAAGTCTAATGGCTTCTAAGTTAAGGTTAAAGTGACTTAACAAAGTCCAGGGATGGTGGATGAGCTATCCATGACATGAAGGTTAATGGAAAGACTTTTCCTTTGGAAGGAGAAAGGGGAGGCAACTGGGATGAGAGCTAACAAGCTTCATCACTTGGGGAAACAATTAACAAAGTACTAGGTATGATGAAGATAAAAGCATGGTAACAACCATTAAGTGAACATGTTGAAGATAAACACAAGATATGCATTGATGACAATCAAAGCAACTGATTAAGCAAGGACTGCGACAACAGATCAAACTCAAGTAAATTCCTCAGAGGAAGCAAGATGAACATGGTAACAACCAAAATAAAATCCTAGCATGTTTACTAACATTAAGGAAAAGAGGGTAATCAAATATCATGTCATTCACAAGCATAACAAGAGGGAAATTCATCTGCATATGTGGAAACGGTTACAAAATGCATTTTAACTTGCAAGTAGTCAAAAGGGATGAAAAATTAGGAAAACATGGAATTTTAAAATACTTCATAAAAATAGACATAAAAACAAACAAAATTCAAAAAGAATGGATGCAAAATGATTAAAAATGAGGGAGATATGATTTTTTGAAGTTTGGTTGAAAAATGGCAAAAATTGACAAAAGGGTTGCCCTCCTCAGGGGTCGAACCTAGGTTCAGCTGGTACAAGGCACTTAGGTGACAAGTTGGCTACCATTGGGGTGGTTGTACATCCAAGTACAAATGCCACCCCATAAACATATAGGGTGTGTATTCAAGGTTGGCTGGGCAAGTCAAACACTCATCAAAACCAGTTTTGCATTTTGGTCACAACTTCTTCAATTTTCCATGGATTTGGGTGAAATTTTAGTCTAAATCATGTGGAATTTCACAAGGAACAAGGCGGCATTTTTAGATTTTTGAAATTTCTTCCCCATTTTAAAACCCGATAGCACTTACATTTGGATGTTTGAAAATGCATTTTGAAACTCATGACCTATTCTAATAATTTCCAACTCAAACCAAACACACACACACACACTATAAACATGATGATGGATGATTTTGAATACCAAGATTGAGCATAAATAAACTGTGACAGAAAGTGAGGTTCAAGTTGTAAATTTGTGTTTGTGGTGTGCATGAAGATGTTCAAATTCAATTCCAGCTAGTTTTACATCATTCCAATCATATACACACACCATACAAATGATAATGAATGATTCTAACCATAAATTCAAGTTGAAAACAAACAATTGTGAAAAAATGTGTTCAAGCTACAAATTGTTGTGAATATGAGGCATGATGATGTCCAATTCAAGCTCTAAGCCTATTTTGATCAAGGTAAGCACACATACACATTACATACATACTATTAAATGAAGTCAAACACAGAGAAGGGCTAGAACCAAATTGTCATGAGAAATGATTTTCAAATTGCAAAAATAGCAAGTTTTGATGCATGAAGGATGATCAGTTCAGTTCTATGCATACTCAAATCCAATAAGCCACATACACACATTGTAAACATGATGATGGATGATTTTGAACACAAAGATTGAGCCTAAACAGACTGTAGCAAAAAAATGACATTTAAGTTGCCCTTTGGTTTTAGGATGATGCAGTAGGATGTTCAAAACCAGATTCAAGCACATTTTGATCATATGAATCACATACACATCTCTCATATATACAAACAAGTGAGTTCATGCAAAAAAATGGTTCAAACAGGGCTGATATGAAATTTGGTGAGTTAAATGTAAAATGATGCTCTTAAATGCAAGTTGAATGACCAATTCAGTTCTTATGCACAAATTGACCAAATTAATCATTTACACACATTGAAGACATGTTATAGGATGAATTCAAACAAAAGGTATGGCTCAAAACAGGCTAACATGAAAAGTGGTGATCAAAGTGCAAGTTTTGACAAGTGAGAAGCATCATGATGCTCAGTTTTGATTCTAGTAACATATTGGTCAATCTAGCCATGTACACAAGTCATATATATGAAGATAAGTGTGTTCAAACATAAAATGGAGTTCAAATCATGCTGTAGTGAAAATTGGCTGTCAAGTTGCAAAGTTAGGTTGTGAAATGCATGAAGATGTTCAAATTCAATTCCAAACATTTTTAGACTGAACTAACCATATACACACCACACATATATGATATTGAATGAGTTCAAACACAATTTGAAGCTAAGAGAGGACTGTCATGAAAAATGAGGGTTTGAGTTGCAAATTGGCATTTTTTGATGCAACCATGAAAGAATGCAGTTCAACATTCT
Source organism: Lathyrus sativus (assembly GCA_963859935.3). NCBI lineage: Eukaryota > Viridiplantae > Streptophyta > Magnoliopsida > Fabales > Fabaceae > Lathyrus > Lathyrus sativus. The sequence goes on along the minus strand of OZ012735.1, from coordinate 600,640,145 downwards.
AAGCAAACTTTGATCAAGTTAACTTCACACACATATTGGATACATGATGTTGGATGAATTTGAGCACAAATTTGAACACCTCTAGGCCTGAGATCACAACTGGCATGTTCATGACAGAATTTTGGTACAAGACATACACATGACATATTTTCAACATAATGAACTCAAAATGCTAAAACATGAAATTATGGTGTAAAGAAAAGATGGAGTGTCTACATACCTCTAGTAGACTGTGTTGAGTAGGTTTGATCAATAAGAAACCCAGAGAAAACTTCAAATGCACCTAGCTTTGGAGATTTCTTCTTTTTGAAGCAAGGATGCAAACTTCAAGACAATTGGAAAAATAAACTCCACAAATGATCCTTAATACTTTAGACAGTTTAGAAATGATATATGTGAGGTGTTAGAGTGATTAGAACATCAAGCAAATGCCTAGAACAAGTTTTGACTGATTTTGTGCATTGTGGTCAAAGTAACTTGGTATGGAAGTTGACTTTTTGAATGAGAAGGGTTTTGAGTGGTTCAATGGTTGGAACACCTTCTATATCATATTTATGGGTTGTGGGGATGATGTTTGGTGAGTTTGAGTGTGGAGAAATGGTTTTGGCAGCTGGACTGTCAAGGCAGATTTTTCATGGTTTTGGTGGATTTGTGATTTTGAGAATTTGGAGCCAAGAGTGAGAAAAGTGAGAGCTTTGTGTTTCTATGGTTATTGAGAGATTTCTGATATCCTTAATGAAGTGGGGAGTGCCTCTATTTATAGGAAAATGGGGGTAGTGGGCAGATTTGGAGATTTCCTTCTTAAGAAGGAAAGGTTTTCATTTTTTGAATCCAATCTCCAAAAAGAGCTTTCTTGGCTGATAGGTAAGCTTGAAGTCAAGTATCATGATGAGTTTATAGTGGCTAAATGCAGGCTAGAGTGTGTAGGTTCATGGCTGGTTCAGATTTCACTTTCCACCTCTTGCTTGCTTTATGATATTTTAATGCAAGTTGCAAGGCAACTTGCAAGTCCACTTGCAAGCTTGGCTAATTCCATTTCCTCTGCATTTTCATTGTATTCCATGCTACAAAGTCTCTACATATCAGATAAAACAAGTTTCAAAAGATGAGATTGGTTCAATTGATCAAAGGAGTGATTTTTGAAAGTTTGTCAATGTGGGACTCAAGTGTGAAAACACCAACTTGCCAAATCTATAACTCTCAGCTCACAAATGCTATTGAGATGTGCTAGTACTTTTTAGAAATCCCTCAAATAGCTCTAAAACATTCATGTTTTCATGAGTTTAAAATTCTCAAAGGAGCTTGGCCAAAAGACCTCTCAAAGTTGCTAAAAAATGAGCTTGAAAGTGAAATTTTTCTAAGTCTTTTTCCCTTCTCAAAATGAATTTGGTCATAACTCCCAATCTATGCATTTTCTGATCATGGACCACTTATGGAATTTTGTAGTATTTGTCAAGAGCTTTCCAATGAGCTTTGAACAAACTCAATTGGATGTGTGGTTAAGGAGTTATGGTTTAGCCCCTTTCAAAACCCTAATTTCCCGATTTTTTGATTACTTCCTCATCCTTAATCCATTGGTCATTAAAATTGACAGGCAAGTGTAAAATGACATAAGGAACATTTTTTATTCACACTTTGAAGTCCAATTCCTTAAATTTGAAGGGTTGACTTTTCGGTCAACCGCACGATCGATCGATGACTACCGAGTCGCCCGTTGACACTCTGGACCTCCTGAGACTTTGGTACTTCTTGAATGAACTTTATTAAGCTATATGAACTTCATGGATCATAATCCCACCATTAAAATACCTTCCAACACCAAAGTCAAACTACAGTTAACTTTTACCGGTCAAAAACCCTAATCGGGGCTCCTGGGCTGCACTTTTCTTGATTCTGGGGTAACAACCTCAAATTGGATTCTTAATTGACATCATATGATACCCTTGATCTTGTTTCATGATTGAATTAGCCCAAAACATGGATTGACCACAAACCCTGAAGCTTCGATTTGAATGTACAAAACCTTGATTCATCTGTAACTTGACAAAGACAAACTTGCACTGGGTTAGGGTTAGATAATTTATGAGTATGCTCCTAAAATGATAATGAGAATCTAAGGGGTCAAAATTTGGGGTGCAACAACTTTCATATTGACACGCCCAGTCAGATGAGAAACTCCATCAGTTTCTTCATATCCTATGAGTTTCCTTATAAGATCTTCAGTAATCACAATTTCTTTTCCCAGATCAGATGACACAATGAACTTGGGATAAGCATGAGCATGAATCCAAAATTCTTTTACCAAAACTGGATAAACTGGCCCAAACAGTATATCAAAGTACTTTGTCCATCCTTGAGCATCAATGATGGAACGCAGATTAAATCCATTTTCAGCCAATGAAGCAAAATCCACCAAGGATTCACACAACACTTCCAGTTTCTCAACAGGTGTGAGATTTGTTCTAACAGGTTCCTTATAAGGAACAACTCCCAGATTAGAAGATGATACAACTGCCATTGTTGATTGGAACTGAGCTGAGGTTGAAGATGAAATAGCCATTGTTGAAGATGTTGAAGAATTAGGTTTACGAACAGTTTTGGGTTTTGGGTTTAGATGAAAGCAATAGAACAAGCAAAAATGCATATAAGTGTTTATGAGAGTGAAAAGTGTGAGATGTTGTGAGTTGTGGAATTTATAGAGACAAATTAGGGCACACAAAAGGTCACACGTTCAGCACGTACACATTTAGCATTTAATAGCATTTAATAAAAAGAAAATAATCATTTCAAGCATTCATGATTCTGACAATTTGGGGGGAAAACGAGAAACCAACTATTCAAAACAGTACCTCAAACGTCTTTTCAGTATTGTGCACTCCATCTTTTCAGATTCTGAGTTACACGTGTTTGCTTGCATGTGCTTCTGAAAACTCTTTGAGAAATGAAACATTAGCCAACGTTCAGATCCTCTGAGATGTTTTAGTTCAGATACACACAGAAATAATAATTCAAGAGTTTAAATAAATGACAGATGTAATACTTTAGAGTTTCAAACATTTTGCATCTGAGAAAGTTGCTTCTGATAAATATTATTCTAGACAGAATTCCATACCAATATTTTTCAGAATAAACTTAAACTTATCTTCAGCAAGGGGTTTTGTGAAAATATCAGCCCATTGATGATCAATATCAACAAAGTCTAAATTTAGAATACCCTTCTGAACATAGTCTCTAATGAAGTGATGTTTAATTTCTATATGCTTAGCTTTAGAGTGTAAAATTGGATTTTTAGACAAGCATATAGCAGAAGTATTATCACAGAATATAGAAATATTACTCTCAAAGATCTGATAATCTTCTAGCTGACTTTTCATCCAGAGCATTTGTGTGCTACATCCAGCAGCAGCAATATATTTTGCTTCTGTAGTTGATAGAGAAATTGTAGGTTGTTTCTTGTTGTACCAAGAGATTAAATTTCTTCCCAGAAATTGGCAACTTCCAGAAGTACTTTTTCTTTCAACTCTGTCTCCAGCGTAATCAGCATCACAGAATCCAACTAGTTTAAATTCATCAGATTTTCTGTAACACAAACCCACATTAGTAGTACCTTTCAGATACCTTAGAATCCTCTTAACAGCTGTTAAGTGTGATTCTCTAGGATCTGATTGGAATCTATCACACAAGCATACATTGAAGAAAATGTCAGGTCTAGAAACAGTTAAGTATAAAAGAGATCCAATCATACCTCTGTAGAGTTTCTGATCTACTTTCTTACTTACCTCTTCCTTACCAAGAGTGCTTGTTGGATGCATTGGGGTCTTTGCTAACTTACTATCAGTCATGTTGAACTTCTACAGAAGCTCTTTTACATATTTAGTCTGATGAATGTAAGTGCAATCTGGAGTTTGGTTGACTTGAATTCCCAGAAAGAATCTCAATTCTCCCATCATGCTCATCTCAAATTCAGTCTGCATACATTGAGCAAACTCCTTTCCAAGCATAATATTTGTAGATCCAAATATAATATCATCTACATATATTTGACAAATTAATAGATCTTTCTTAAATATTTTACAGAAGAGAGTTGTGTCCACTTTGCCTCTGATAAAATTTTTCTCCAGAAGAAAATTACTTAATCTCTCATACCAAGCTCTGGGAGCTTATTTTAAACCATAAAGAGATTTCTTAAGTTTAAAAACATGTTCTGGAAATTTATCACTTTCAAAACCAGGAGGTTGATGAACATAGACTTCCTCTTCTATAATCTCATTTAAGAAGGCACTCTTAACATCCATCTGATATAGAGTGATGTTATTTTGTGCAGCAAAGGAAATGAGTAGGCGTATAGATTCTAACCTGGTCACAGGAGCATAAGTCTCTGTGTAGTCAATTCCTTCTTGCTGACTATACCCTTGAGCAACTAGCCTTGCTTTGTTTCTTACAACTTCTCCTTGCTCATTAAGTTTGTTTCTGAAGACCCATTTAGTTCCAATTATATTGAATCCTTTTGGTCTTGGAACCAAATCCCAAACGTCATTTCTTGTGAATTGATTGAGCTCTTCTTGCATGGCAATTATCCAGTCATTGTCTTGCAGAGCTTCATCCACAGAAGTTGGTTCAATAACTGACACCAAACTAAATAATGACGCTTCAGATGATCTGAGGTAGGATCTTGTTCTTATAGGGTCATCCTTCTTTCCAATGATCATTTCTTCTGGATGAGAAGATTTGATTCTGGAAGATGATCCTCTAACATTAGGTTCTTCAGAGATATTCAAATTGTTCATTTGAGTAGCCAATGGAGTTGCATCTGGCGTTGCTTCTGATTCCTTCACTTGAGCCTTTTCTGCCTCTGAGACTTCAGAGTCTGTGAGAATGACTTCTCTATCTGCAGAATTATCAACCTGCTTTGGCTTTTGATTTCCAAGCTTATCATCAAATCTAACATGTATAGATTCCTCCATAATCTGTGTTTCAGTATTGTATACTCTGTAGCCTTTAGAGCGTTCATAATAGCCAAGCATGAAACACTTCTGTGCTTTAGAACCAAACTTGTTTAGATTCTATTTAGTGTTCAACATATAACATATACATCCAAAAGGATGAAAATAAGCAATGTTAGGATTTCTATTCCTCCACAATTCATAGGGAGTCTTCTCCAGAAGAGGTCTTATAGACACTCTGTTCTGAATATAACAAGTTGTTTTTATTGCTTCTGCCCAAAAATGCTTTTCCAGATTAGTCTCGTTGATCATGGTTCTGGCCATTTCTTGCAATGTTCTATTTTTCCTCTCTACAACTCCATTTTGTTGTGGAGTTCTAGGGCAGGAGAAATCATGAGCAATGCCATTTTCATTAAAATATTTTTCAAAATATTTGTTTTCAAATTCGCCACCATGATCACTTCTGACTTTAAAAATTTTAAAATCTTTTTCATTCTGGACTTGTTTCCAGAAGTCAAAGAACACAGAATGTGACTCATCCTTGTGTTTTAGGAATTTCACCCACGTCCATCTGCTGTAGTCATCAACAATGACTAATCCATACTTCTTGCCTCTGATGGATGCAGTTTTCACTGGTCCAAACAGATCAATATGAAGTAATTCTAATGGTCTTGAGGTTGAAACAACATTTTTAGTTTTAAAAGAAGATTTTGAAAATTTTCCTTTTGGACATGCTTCACAAAAAGCATCTGAGTTGAACTTCAACTTAGGAAATCCTCTGACCAGATTGAGTTTATTAATCTGAGATATTTGTCTCATATTAATATGTCCCAATCTTCTGTGCCAGACCCATTGCTCATCATTAACAGACATAAGGAATTTTACATTTTGAACCTTAAGTTCTGAAAGATTGATTTTGTAAATGTTGTTCTTCCTCTTTCCATTAAATAGGATTGAGCCATCCTTTTGACTAACAGCCTTGCAACATTTTTGATTAAAGATTATGTCATAACCATTGTCACTTAATTGACTTATGGACAATAGATTATGTTTTAATCCTTCTACAAGTAAAACATTAGATATAGAGGGAAGGTTACCATTGCCAATAGTACCAGAGCCAATTATCTTGCCCTTCTGATTCCCTCCAAACTTGACGTCTCCTCCAGATTTAAGCTCCAGGCTTTGGAACATAAACCTTTCTCCCGTCATGTGACGTGAGCAGCCAGAGTCCAGGTACCATGATTGGCGTCTTGACTTTGCTGCTAAATACATCTGCAACAGATATTATCTTATCCTTAGGTACCCAGATCTTTTTGGGTCCTTTTGAGTTAGTTGCCTTAAAAGTTTGTCTGAACTTCTGTCTTTTTACAACAGGTTTGTTTTGACTAACTTTCGGTTTAAACACAAGAATGTTCTGATCAGAACGTGTGTGTTTAATATCATTCAGATGACCAAACTTAAAATGAGAATATAAGGGAGTCTTCTTAATGATAAGTTTATCAACAAGTATTGGATTTAAATCATTTCCAGATGAAGATTCATATCCAATTCCCTTCCTGTTGTTTCTGCTAACTCCATAGATCATTGAAGCCATCTTGCTTATATCTATGCTTTTAGCCAGAAACTTCTGAAAACTATAGTCATATTCTTCTAAAATATTTTTACATTTTAACTTAGTTTCAAATTCAGAGTCTTGTTGAGCTTTTTCAAAATTGTTTTTCATTTTCAAATTATTTTCTTTGAGCTCAGCAACTTCTGACTTTAACAGACTATTCTCAGATTCAAGATTGCATTTAAGCTTCTTGCATTTGAGCTTAATCTGGTTATAGTTGTTCAGAACTTCTGATAAAACCTCAATAAGTTCTTCCCTAGAGAGATCAGAAAGTACCTCTTCTGAGTCAGATTCAGAATAAGATTCAGATCCAGATGTTCCTTCATCCTGATCTTCCATACTTGCCATCAATGCCATGTTGGCACATTCTTCATCTAATTCTGATGAAGATTCAGATTCATCTTAATCATCCCAGGTTGCCATTAGAACCTTCTTCTTTTTGTCAAGCTTCCTTTTTGGATTTTCTTTTAGAAGCTTTGGACATTCATTCTTGTAGTGACCAGGTTCCTTGCATTCATAGCAGACAACCTCTTTCTTTCTAGATCTTTTGTGTCCAGAGGACTCTTTGCATTGATCTGGCTTCTTGAATTTTCTGAACTTCTTTCCTTTATGCTTCCAGATTTTATTGATTCTTCTAGACAGCATGGACAATTCATCTTCTTCTTCAGAAGAAGATTCTTCAGAGCTTTCTTCTACAACCTGCAAAGCTTTGACAGATTTGTTAGACTTTAAAGCAATAGACTTACCTTTTTTCTGGGGTTCGTCTTCCTCTAATTCAATCTCATGACTCCTCAAAGAGCTGATTAGTTCCTCCAATGTGATCTTGTTTAGATCCTTAGCTAGCTTCAGAGCAGTGACCATTGGTCTCCATCTGATGGGCAAACTTCTGATGATCTTCTTAACATGATCTGCAGTGGAGTAACCCTTGTCCAGAACTTTTAAGCCAGCTGTGAGAATCTGGAATCTAGAGAACATAACTTCTATAGATTCTGATTCCTCCATTTTGAAGGCTTCATATTTCTGGATCAGCACCAGAGCCTTAGTCTCCTTGACTTGAGAATTCCCTTCATGGGCCATCTTCAAAAATTCAAACATACCAAATATTATTTCTCTGTTAGTAATCTTCTCATACTCAGTATGAGATATAGCATTTAGAAGTATAGTGCTAGCTTTATGATGATTCCTGAATTCTTTCTTCTGAGCTTCAGTCATGGATTTTCTGTCTATCTTTTTGCCATCCCCATCAGTGGGGTGAACATAGCCATCAATAACTAAATCCCAAAGGTCAGTATCATATCCTAGAAAGAAACTTTCAATCCTGTCTTTCCAGTAGTCAAACTTTTCTCCATCAAACATAGGGGATTTAATGTTGATTCTATCTGTCTTCATATCTATTGTTGTTGGATGTTGAAGCTTCAGTCATAATGTATCAACCAAAATATATCAAGAGTTTTCTCAACTGGATCTTTTCTGTTAACGGTGAAGTGATAGCACACACAGAACCAGAGCTCTGATGCCAACTGAAAGTGAGAAAATACTTAGAAGGGGGGTTGAATAAGGGTTTTCACAATAAATATGGCAATAAAAACACAATGATTTTTATCCTGGTTCGTTGAACTCAACTAATTCAGTCCACCCTATCAAGAGTGATTTGCCTTTCTCCACAAGGACTTAATCCACTATAATCAAACAACTTACAATGTCAACCACTAAGAACAACTGTCTTAGTCTTCTCAAGAACTACTGACCATAACTTGGTCTTCTCAAGGAGCTTTTACAATCAAATGTAAACTAAACAAGTGTTTAAAATGCTTCTAAAAAAGCTATATCACAACTGTGATTTATACACTTAAGGTTAAGATCGTATGAAACTATTCAACAAAGAATTATAATTTGTATGAGAGCTTTGAGAGAGTTTTCAATGAATTCGTCAAAATACGTCAACTATAGAAAGTTATTGAAGGCTTGCTTTTATAGATAAAGAAGTCCAAGACGTTGCAAGCTTGAAGACCGTGTACTGCAAAGTAGCTGTAGCCTTTTGTCTTCACATGACTTGACCTTTCCTAGAAGTAGAACATTCAGAGAAATCCTTTTTTCCCGAGTTCTTGTGTCTAGCATAAAAGAGGAAAGAGATGTTTGGAATATGCCAACGGATATATCTTTGAATAATCTTCTTCAACAAGCTTCTATTTCACAGCAATCAACATCAGAGCCTTGAGTGATCAGAGTCTTGATGTTATCAGAGTTTGTTGTATCAGAGTGTTGCAGCAAGTGTGCTTCAGCGTAAGTAACAATCAGAGCAGAGTTTGGAGATCAGACCCTCAGTACTTGCAGTAAACAGTACTATCAGAGTCTTCTGAAAAACAGTGCTTGAAACTCTTCATACAAAGTCTTCAGTCTACGCTTCAGATGCTTCTGTAGCTTCTGCTTCAGATTCTCTTGTAGACAGCGCTCAGAGTCTTTTAACGAGATGCTTCTGACGCTCAGAGTATTGCGTAGTTCAATGTTCAGATTCATTTTTGCTTTCAGAAGAATATTAAATTTAATATCTGCAACAAAAATACTTGAACAAATTTAGAGTATATAATTTCTTAATACAAAATTTCATTAGTGTTATCATCAAAACCTAGAGATATAACTAAGAACCAATATGTGTTCTAACATGATATAATGACATTTTGGCTTTATCTACCATCTTGGTTGTCTCCACTTGTGTTAGGCTTACAGACAACAAAGTCTCATCTTTCAATGCTTTTGTACAATGTTGTTGAATAAAGATTGCTTGCATCTTCATCTTCAACAATACAAAATTATTGTCTTTGAAAAAATTCACCTAAATTCTATTATTATAGTTTTAATTTTATAAAAAATGATGCAATTCATAAAAACTACATAACATAAGTAGAGAGTAATTATATATATATATATATATATATATATATATATATATATATATATATATATATATATAGATAGATAGATAGATAGATAGATAGATAGATAGATAGATAGATAGATAGATAGATAGATAGATAGAGAGAGAGAGAAGGGTGGACAAAAACCCATTCAAACCGAATTTTCAAAAAGGTAAAACATACATTTTTAATTGGGCCATAGGTTGAGATTTTTACTTTTGTAGTTTAGACTGATTTAATATGGGCAGGTTTGGGTGTAAAATTTGAATCCATCAATTTTTTAATCTCCTTAAAATATATAACATAATTGAGTATAACTAATGCACTATTGTGACATCACGTTTCAACATTAAAAAAAGAGTATGACATTGTCATTGTCATTTCATTAATAGTAATAGTGTTTGCTTCAGAATACTCCTTTGCCTTGTTATTTTTCTGCATCTTCATCTTCTTATTTTCATTTTCTTCTTGAATCTCTTTTATTAAAGTTTATTTTTATTCTAGTTGATGTCTTAATGTTAGAGATTTGAAATTAATTATATTTTTTTATTAATATATTTGTCTTAATCTAAATTTTATATGCATCCTTTTATTTGCGAAGATGTTTGGGATGACACCTGTTTAAAATCACATGTTTGACCCGTAAATCGATTCACCAGTAACCTGGATAATCTATAGAGAAAAATGAGCAAAAGTGGGTCTTTGAAAATCACCCACAGATTAATTTTGATCGATATTTTGTTTCCAAAACTATCATATTCGGTTTATTGTTCACCCTGTATATGAATACCACAAAAAACATCTTTGTAAAAGTATAAAATAATTGAATATTATCTTCAATACTTATCAAATTTTCTCTTTAGCTCACAACCGTTTCTTTGATCACATCATCTTGAAAACATATATTTATTCTCTTTAATTTTTCTTTCTCACTTGAAAACACATTTATGCAATCATATTTTAACTTAATTTTTTTTCCTAAAATTAACTACAATTAATTTACAATTTTTTTAATGGACGAACTTAAAGCCTTTACGGCCGATTTGACCCGATCCATGAAAAACATAGACACAATATGTTGGGTCAAAAAATAGAATTATATTTTTTTAAGGTTTTTTTTCAGTCTGACCCATACTAAAATATAGGTCTCGTGAGTTGGCACGAATGGTCAGGTCCATTTTGATAGGTCTAAAAATATGTGTCCAAAAATATATTCATATGACAATACATGACTGCCATTTATATAATTTTTTTTTATGTTACATGTCATCTTTGAGAGCTTTCAGTGTCATCTTTGAGAGCATGTAAAACAATTTATAATACATATTTTCACATTTTTTATAATTATGCTATTAAAAAAAGAATTTATTATTAGATTAATTAATTAATTAATCAAATGTAAATTGACATAATTAATTATTAATAAATTATATTGTGGACAATTGTTATTAAATATTAATTATAAATGAATTATTTGATTGAGTTTTGTTTTTGATTGGACCACAATGAGTTGAATCATTTAGTTAGTTCAATGAGAGGTCTTCGTCATCAGTCGTTTAATTATTTAAGTGGCATTTCATTAAATGATTAAAAGACTCTGAATATCCTAAACGATAATAAAGATAATAATCCTCTCATATTTACTATATGACGTCTTTTCGATCCTACAAGATACATCATTCTTATTATTTTTAATTTTTTTTAATAATTAAATAATATATTATAATTTGTGTCTTCTTCATTCTATTAAATCTATCATTATATACATATATTTTAAAATTAATTTATAATTAAATAAAATTTCTTTAAAATTTCAGGACTCAACTAAAATTAACTTCAATTATATATATATATATAGTCAATCAAAAGTTTGACATGATTTTGATTATTTTATACTAATTAAATATTCTTCCCATAGTTGAAATTGATATTACATATGAGAATTGAAATTATAAAATCGTATATTCCAAAATAATATGAATACATCTTTTAAATATATACTATATTTTTTTTGGTTTGATTATTCTATTTATTTTAAATTTAAAAATTCTATATCTTCTCCCACTTTTTGTATTAAAATTTGATGATGTGTCTAAATTCTTTTTATCAAAATAAAATACCTTATTGCTTTATAATAATTAAACATCATGAAACATGATACAATATTTAAGTCTATTAATGTCTATAAAAGCATTATGTTATTTTTTTTAATAAATTGAATATCTTGTGTGTATAAATGTAAAAATTAATCTCTAAAATTTAAAGGAATTACAATAGACAGAAAAAAAATAGAGATTTAATACTATTGTATATTTAAGATTAAATTCAGACACTTACTATCTCAATTAAGTGATATTAGTTACCTTCGAGCATTGTTGATGGTTTATAATAAAAATAAAAGCACAAAACTTAATTTTAAAATTAGTTTTTTTCAAAAAAATAAAAAAATAAATTAATTATAATAAAAAAAATCATTTTATAATTAAATCAATTTAATTGAGCGATATAAATTTAAATTCGCAACATTCTATTTAAATTTTATAATATTTAAATGGTCACAAAAATTTTACAATATTTTAATTTTGATGATGACATCTAATTTAACCATATCAACTTTTGTCCATTGAAATAGAATTTAAAAACTAAAGTGTGAAATTCTAACTTATTAGATTAAAAGAAAATTACTAAGAATCTCAATTAAATCTCAATACAAATAAATAAAAAACTTTACTCCCAATATATATTCCAAAACTTGTATCATCTCCATATCCTTTCTCTTTCTCCTTCAAAAATGAAGTTCCAAGAGAAAGACCATCTCTATGGAAACAACAACAACAACAACAAAAAACAAATGATCCCAAAACTAATCTTCACATTCATCTTTGTCACAATTCTTGTTCTTGTAACCCCTTCACTCTTGATGATGAACCAAACAAAGTCTAAGCAACTATCATCATCATCTTCTTCTTCTTCAAATATTGAACAAGAAACATTACCTTCAACATCATTGAAAACTTGTGACATATTTAGCGGCGAATGGATTCGGAATCCGAAAGCTCCATATTACACAAACAAAACATGCTGGGCAATTCATGAACACCAAAATTGTATCAAGTATGGAAGGCCAGATTCTGATTTCATGAAGTGGAGATGGAAGCCAAATGAGTGTGAGTTGCCAATTTTCAATCCTTTTCAGTTTCTTGAAATTGTTAGAGGAAAATCTATGGCTTTTGTTGGAGATTCTGTTGGGAGAAATCACATGCAGTCTTTGATTTGTCTTCTATCAAGGGTAACTTTCACTTCAACATTTCTTCTTTTTTTTTTCTTGCAACTTTTTCTTCAAAGAAAATTGTCATCATTTTCTATCATAGTTGCTTTGGATTTAAGCGATTAAGCATGTGATTGTATATAAAATATTTGTTTTGTTCAAGTAATTAGCGATTCACGAGTTTTAACTCGGTGTAACTCGGTGAAATTCAGTTAGTGCAAATTGATATTTTTGCACAATTATTAATTAAGATAGTTTATTGAAAAAATAAATATAATATTTATTTACAAGAATTTTCAAAAAATATATTTATTTTTATGATAATTATCAAAGAGTGTATGTCATTTATTGTTTGACTAAAATACCCTTAATTTCAGGATTCATTTTAATATATATATTTGGATTTGGAAAACAGAAAACATGTTTGTAGTTTACTCCATCCATCACTAATTATAAGCTCTTTTTAAAGAACATTTGTTTTTTGTAAATAAAATCCTATGCAATTTATTAAGTGTGTTTGCTTTTTCTTTTAAATGTATATTTTTATTAGTATTATTAATTTATTATAAAATATAAAAAGTACATATTAATATATGGTGAGTAAATGCACAAATTAAATTTACTAAGTACTTTTATTAATATACATGCAGACATTAATTTTGTACTAGTTACACAAATATTTAAAAGTTATTATTTTTACACAATTTTATTAGATTAAATATTATACAATTTTTGTTAAATAAAAAATAATAATAATGGCACAAAAAGTGGAATCTTTGCTGGCAATGACATTCAGTGTCCTCCATATGTCCCTAACTAGGCCACCTGAACACACACTCTAAAGTAACTCTTTATTTATTTTATTCAAATAAATTTTTGTCTTTTATATATTTTAATGCTATTTAATATTTTATTGATTATTATATTTATAGAGATTGTACTTATGCAAAACCATATTCAATGATAAAGTCTTTTTCTGACTCAAAAAATAAAAAGTTTATATATTGAAAGTAAAATAGTTGTCAATAAATATGTAATGCAACCAAAACCACATGATGCTAACATGTGGTTTGACAATCCAACTATTATTTCTTTTGGCTTAACTTTTTTGTTTTCATGCCAATATTTAATAATTGCCTCAAGTTATTATTATAATATTATTCAAAGGAGTTAGCTTTTTATAGTTGAAGATTTTTTTTTTAATTTATCAAATTAGACTAAATGTAATTTAGATACATTTATAACATTTGTATCTATATTTATTAAATCTTTATACCATTTAACTTTTTATAGGTGGAATGGCCCATTGATGTATCACACACAAAAGATGAATATTTCATGAGATGGAAATATCCAAGTTATAATTTCACCATGGCTGTTTTTTGGACACCATTTCTTGTCAAAACAAGACAAGAAAATTCAGATGGGCCAACACACACTGGTCTCTACAACATTTATCTTGATGAGTTTGATGAAAAATGGACATCACAAATTGAAGATTTTGACTATGTCATAATCAATGGAGGGCATTGGTTCTACAAGCCAATGGTTTTCTATGAGAAAGGAAAAGTTGTTGGATGTCATTATTGTCTCTTAGAAAATGTGACTGATTTAACAATGTATTATGGCTATAGAAAGGCTTTTAGGACAGCATTTAGAGCCTTAAATAGTTTAGAAAATTTTAAGGGTGTGACATTTCTTAGGACATTTGCACCATCTCATTTTGAGAATGGTTTATGGAATCAAGGTGGGAATTGTGTGAGGACTAAGCCATTTAAGAGTAATGAAGCTAGGTTAGAAGGAACTAATATGGAGTTATATATGATTCAATTGGAGGAGTATAAAATTTCTCAAAAAAGGGCAAAAAGAAATGGTTTGAAATTCAGATTGCTTGATACTACGCAATCGATGTTATTGAGGCCAGACGGACATCCAAGTAAGTATGGACATTTGCCGGGAGAAAATGTGACATTGTATAATGATTGTGTTCATTGGTGTTTGCCAGGACCGATTGACACATGGAATGATTTCTTGCTTGAAATGTTGAAGATGGAGATTGTTAAGTCTAAGAGAGAAAGGCGTTCGATAGATTCATAGTTAAATAGATTCTAAATAATATTTATGTGGCTAATATTTATTATAATTTATGATTGCTTTGTTTATTGAATTTCGTAGAGTAAAGTTTTACTATTTTGTAATAAATTAATAAAATTGAAGATTCTTAATAGTTAATTCAAAATACATTAAACTTCAGCTTAAATTTACCAAAAATAATTTATTGATTTCAATAAAGCATTTTTTTATGATAATATAAAAAATATCTGTAAATATTTTTGGATATCAATGTTATGCGGATAGTCAATTAGAGAGAGTGACAAGTTCATTGGTTTCAATAACTATATTAAGATAATTTCAACAAAAACAAAATTAATAAATATTTATTTAAAATGTGCATTATAAAACTTATTCAAACTAATGAAAGATATTTGGATTGAGAAAATCTCGATTAGGCCTTAAAAAGAGAGTTGTCCATAACTCAATAAGTCTAAAGCTATTATGAGAGAGGCAGAAGATAAAATGGGAGAGCTTGATAAGGTGGGCAACAGGTCGTCTAACTGGAGCTTGGATTGTCCGACCCAAGCTCATGTTCATCACAAGCCAACCGCCTTAGTATGTGGCTAAAAAGGTATCTCTGAAAGGGACAACTTTAGTTAAGACTATTGAGGAAACGACTCCTTGTATTTTGGGGGAAGAAAAAGTATTTTTATCCATTCTTCATCTCCAAGTAGTTAGGTTTAAATCGGTTCTTCACCCACAATTTAGCCCATGGATCACAATTATACATATCTCAACCCTTGGGATTGGAAAGAGATTATCACCTTTTAGAAATTTAACACATTTAAACCCGCTTACGGTTATTCTCGTAAGAAGAGTCCTCTTCTATTGTAATTTTTGCAAATATATTTAGCGCCCACCGTGGGACCTGGTAAAAATGATGGGACCTCAAGTTCAGTTAATTTTGACTTTTTCACTCTGACAATTGATCAAACTCTTTTCTTAAAAAGATTCAGGTGAAATTATAAAGAAAATCTCGTTGGAAAGCCCTTTGGATATCATATAAGACTTATAGGATGATTTATCTCTCAAGATAGATTGAACTCATTTGGAAAGCATTATAAATCAAGCATAAATGTGTTGCGTTTTAATTGTCGCCCCATGAGGTTATTTCTCTTTGTACTTGATGAAGTATCATTGTTGTCTCGTTAAGATACATTTGCTATTCCTTATTATGGATCCTTGCCGCCTTATTAGGAAATATTGTTGGACCCTTATTATGGATTCTTGCCTCCTTATTAGGAAATAATGTTGGACCCTTATCAGGGATCCTTTCGCCTTATTTAGCAACATTGTTTTACCTTTATCAAAGATCTTTGTCGTCTTATTAGATAATACTATTGGACCCCTATCAAGGCTCTTTGTCGCCTTATTAGGCAATGCTGTTAGACCCTTATCAAGGATCCTTGTCGCCTTATTAGGCAATAATGTTGGACCCTTATTAGTCTTATCAGAGATCATTGTCGCCTTATTATGAAATACTTATGGATCCTTATCAAGATTATTGTCACATTAATAGTAAATATGATTGGACTTTTATTATGGATCTTTACCACCTTATTAGACAATACTATTGGACTCTTATTAGGATCATTATTGCCTTATTTTTGCTATATTGTTGGACCATTATATAGGATCCTTGTCGTTTCAATAGGTTACTCATTTAATGTCAAGCAGGGAATCATCTTCACTTTTGCAAGTGAGATGGTTTAAGGACTAAGAAGGAACATGCCTCATAACTAGGTCTTAATACTATGAATAATAGTTAAGTCACAATAATAAGAATGTCATTAACAAACTACCAAAAGGTTTGAACAATCTTATTAAAGAAAAATCATAAAGTGCATGGTTACAAAAATACCTACAAAGCGTAAAAATATGAAAAGCAAACAAAAGTACACATATCTAAAGCATTAAATGATGCATGTGCTTCCTCAAGAACACTTGAGGGACGCTCCCTAAGTTCTGATTGAGGGACTTCTCCTTCAAGCTACGCTTGAGAAACTCTTCTCTATTCTTCATCTTAGGGATACACTTCTCTAAAAAGAGATCAACACCTCACAGATTTAAATCACTTCACCCTTCCAAGGCCTATCTTCTTAATGAAAAGTCGAGTCGCCTTAAGAGGTCATCTCGCATGAGTCGAGACTAGAAATTATCATCGTCTCTCAGAGCTAAACCTCACGAGGTATCTTCTCCAACTAAAAGAACATCGATAACATGAAATCAATAAACATATAGCCTAATACGGGAGAATTATCATTAAAAGATCTCGAAGCGCAGTGTTACAAGAAAATCTATAACGGAGGAACAATATATATAGTACAAAATCAAAGGCCTAAGAGTTGTAATGGGAGACTCAACTTTTTAAGTCTCGCTTGATGGACTCGATTATATAAATGTTGCTCTAAGAACTCACATTTCAAATCTCGAATAAGGGACTCAACTTTGTAATTCTCGTCAGAGGGACTCGGTTTCCTAAATCTCTCTAAAAAGATCATCATCTACTTGTTTAATCACTTCGCTCTTCTCCGACCTCATGCTTGAGGGACTCTGGACTAGAAAACCCCCGATTGGGCCTTAAAAGGGAGCGACTCATAACTCAATAAGTCAAAAGATATTATGAAAGTGCTAGAAGACAGAACAAATGGGCGTGATAAGGAGGGATATTGGTCACCTAATTAGACTTTGAATTGTCTGATTCAAGCTCATATAACCGCTTCAATACGTGATGAAGTTATTTTAAAAAAGGTCAATTTCGATTAAATATACTAAAGAAATGATATTATTTAACAGTAAATTAACCGTAAAATTTTGAGAATGTATTTTTTATTTTTCAAAATCCCAAATAATTTTATGTAACTGTAGATTCACTCTAAAAGATAATTAACCATGACACTTTATTTCCTCACATTAATGAATTCATAAAATTAAGAAATTGGTTAAATTAATTAGCATGTTAAGTTTCTTAATAATTTGCATTGTTTGTTTCTAGTTTAAATCATCTTTATAGTTATTTGGAACCAATCAACCAATCACTCTCACTATAATTGACTATCCACCTAACTAATTTGTATTGGAACCGAAAAGTTTTTATATCATCATAAATTTTGATTTTTTTTTTTAGATCGATATTTTTTTTGTTAAATATAATCAGAAGTTTTTTAAAATAAATTTATATATTGAAGAAAGAAAAAATGATACACAAAAGAAGAAGGGGATTAGGCCAAAACCTTCTGAATGAGAAGTAAATATGGATTAGGCCAAAACCTTTTTAAAAGCATAATTAATTTATTTATTTAAAAATATGGATACATCTAATTCATTCAAACTATTTTAAATATAAAACATATTACTTTTTCGAATAATAATACAATTATATTAGTAGATTGAATCAAAATAATTTATTTATAAATTGGTAAGGATCAACTCATACCTTCTAATAATTTAATTTGAATTCTGCGGGCTGATTTGAGAATCTCGTGGGTAGATGATATATAAGTATATGTTTATAAATAAATTTTAAATTTTTAGAGTTTTTTTTTTCTATATGAACTCCAACTCACATAAATTTTCTTTAATACAAAATATAATTAATATTTTCAATATCCGTAATTTTCCAATTTATTACTAGTATTATGCATATGGAAAAGAGGGAATAGTTGAATTCACAACATCAATGACAACTATGATAAGAATGATTGGGGTTATGTGAACATAGTACTCAACTCCTTGATACTACTATTTTCTTATCAATATTTGTGTTCCGGTATGGGCCCAACCTCGGCAGGCCCAATACCGCGCACGGCTCAACAGGCGAATCAGGCACGCCGGGCACGTGCATCCCTCAAGACGAGCAGGGCAAGCCGCCAAACACAAGCAACGTCCCAACAACCTCTCATCGTCCACCACACCGGACGAGCAGAATCGTCCCCGGCTCACCAAAGCGCGGCCCTTGGCTCCTCCCCTCCGCGGGGAGAACAACGCGCTCCGGGGTACCTCCCGAGCTCCCCTCCGCGGGGAGAACAACGTGCCCGGCGCACGTTCTCCACGTGCTCCCCTCCGCGGGGACACGTCATCAACCAACTGCCCACCTCCGAAAGAGCGGGTCAAACCCACTTTTCGGAGATCTAGGAGCAGTTGGACTAGGGCGAAGACCACGTTCTGGTCTTCAATACGCCACGTAAGCCCTAGCAGTCATTAGGGTTGGGCCTGGCCATCCAGCCCATCTCAAATGACCGTTGGCCCAGCGCTGGGGTCTCTCTATAAATACCCTCTTCCTCAAGAGGGTCAGGTAACTCTTCTTGCCCCTTTTTCTGTACTATTGCTTCCACTCTGCCCAACTTCTTACTTTGGCATCGGAGTGTCTTGCAGGTACACCCCCTTCCTCCTTCTCACCCCGGTGAACAGGTAGCCGTCCAGTAGCGCGTGGCCATATCGTGATCCCCTTCTGATCAGGTCAGATCAGTGGCGCCGTCTGTGGGAACCTGAAACTTCCCCGTTACTCCGAGCAGAAAACCAAAAGTTTCACCAAACCTCCACGATCATGGCTAGCCCACACCGCGACGACACTCCGCACGACCTTGCGCTCAACGTCGCCACCAACGGGAAGCAGACAGGAACGGCACGTCCGACGGAAGCCGATGAAAGGGACGGGCAAACCGCTTCACCATCATCCGCGGAACGGCCCCTTCAGGCCGATCACCGCCCCCCGAGCCCGCCAGCATTCCACCCCGTTCCCATCCCGGCGGGAGCAGATCCGACGGTGGCTGCTCTCTTTACGGCCATCAACCAGACAAACCAGCTGCTGTTCCAACAAAATGCGAGAATTGAAGCGTTAGAGCGCATCGGCCCTCCGAGGTACCCCCAGCGGGAAGACCAGAACAGAGGTTCGAGGAGTCCCTCACCTCGACCCAGAAACCGCCGACCGCGGCTGGAGAGACACCGCCCGCAGGTGACACGAGAACGCACCAGATCCCCGGCGAGGCACGTTCGCGGGAGGAACCAGAACGCCGCGGCGATCCCAACCGAGGAACCCCGAGGCAAAAACTCAGGCAGGAGATCGAGAACTCGAAACCAGGGGCACACCTTGAACGGCTCATCTCCCCACAGATCCCCGGCGCACAGCGACGAGGATGACTACCGCACCCCGCTATCCCGGGAGATCATGGCTGCCCCTATACCCCAAGGGATGGAGAAACCACCGACGCTGTCGACCTACGACGGCACCTCCGACCCGGACGATCACCTGGAAGACATCGAGGCTATGCTCGACTACCGAAACGTCCGGGGAGCTATCAAATGCAGACTCTTCCCGACGACTCTGAGGAAAGGCGCTATGACCTGGTACAAAAGTCTGGAGCCCGAATCAGTTACGTCGTGGAGGGTCTTGAAGGACCTGTTCTCCAAACACTTTACGGCGTCCCGACGGCACCCGAAGACGGAAGCAGTCCTCGGGGCAATCATCCAAGGCCCCGACGAACCTCTCCGAAAATACATCGAAAGGTTTACTCGGGAAGCCGTGCAGGTGACAACTTCCGACGAAATGAAACGCTACTTAATGGAACAAGGCCTGCGCCACGACTCCAAATTCTACGAGGCCGTAGGCATACACCGGCCCACGTCCCTCCAAGATTTCCTCGACAGAGCCGCGCATTACATCCGATTCGAGGAAACACAAGCGGCCAACTCCGCTCGCGACACTCGAGACAGAGAGGCCCCCCGCGGGCACCGAGACGACGGAGCCTCGAGCCATCGACGAGGAGGGGACCGCCGTCGGGAAGACCGCCCCCGCGAGTCCCGCGAACAACGCGAACCACACGGCCCGGCAGGAAGATTCACAGAGTACACAGCCTTGGTCGCTTCACGCGAACGCATACTGGCCGAATGCGCTAAAACCGAGTTCGTTCAGGGAGGTGTCCGTTTTCCGCGACCAACGCCGCCCAAACCCAACGTGGACAAGTCAAAGTACTGCCGATTCCACAGGACCCACGGGCACGTGACGGAAGACTGCATCCATCTCAAAGATGCGATCGAAATCCTAATCAAAGACGGGCACCTGAAGCGATACACTCGAGGAGGTGAACCACCCAGGCCAGAGGCTCCGGAAGCTAAGAAAATCGAGGAACTCCCCTCTCCAGAGGACAGCGGCAGACTCCAGGTCGCGTTGTGCGTCAGCCGTCCCGAGGATTGGTTTGCGAGCAGAGAATTCGGCATCCCCGAAGGACCCAACCTAATCGACGAGCCAATCCGACCGACCAGCCGATGGGAATACTTCCCCAGAGCCATGGTCATCTCTGATGGGGCCACGAGGAGTCTATCCATAGGATCTGTGAAAAGGAAATTCGACGAGCTTATCGCGAACAACTCCGGCAAAATGAGCACGCTCGACAAATTCCGAGGCCGCTCCAACCCGATCACATTTTACCTCGAGGAGCTACCCGGGGGATCTCCCAATTCCAACATACCCTTGCTCATACGTGCTCGGATGGCAAACTTCGACGTCAGGCGCCTCCTCGTCGACGGCGGGAGCTCGGTTGACATCATGTACTCACATCTGTTCACAACTCTCCAGCTCGACGAATCCAACCTCTCTCCCTACGTAGGCTCCGACCTTCAGGGGTTCAACGGGACGACGACGAGACCTTGGGGATACGTGGAATTGAAAGTCACCTTCGGAGAAGAGGAAACAGCCAGGGACATCAGCGTCCGTTTCTTAGTCATCGAATGCCCATCCCTCTATAACTGCATCCTGGGCAGGACGACAATAGCAGAACTCACCGCGGTACCCTCCACCGTCCACCTGAAGATGAAGTACTACACGAGAAGGGGAGCCGTGGTAACCCTCAACGGAGACATCGAAGCCGCTCGAAGATGTTTCGAAGCCGCGCTGAAAGGCCTAGACTCCATCGCTCCATCGACCAAAAAGAAAGCGTCAAGCGCTACACCAAAGGACAAACCAACAGAGCTGGTCGGATCCGTTGAGCTCGACAGTCGCTTCACTGACGAGCTCGACAATAAAACAAAGACCGAAGAAGTCAACGGGCAGCCCCCACACCCAGCGCGCCCCATCCCGGATGGAGAATTCGAACTCATCCCCCTCGGGGAAGACACGAGCAGAACCGTGAGGATAGGCGCAGGACTCCCAGACCTCGCGAAACGTCAGCTCCAAGCCTGCCTCCGTGAGAATGCCGACCTCTTCGCCTGGAGCGCCGCGGAAATGCCTGGACTCGATCCCGAGGTCGCCTGCCACCAGCTGTCCATCAACCCAACCGCAAAGGCCGTTGTACAACGCCGACGTCGCCAGTCCCCCGAAAAATCGGCAGCGGCCGAACAAGCTGTAAAAGACCTCTTAGAGGAAAATTTTATTTCGGAAGCCCGGTATTCAACCTGGTTGTCCAACGTTGTACTCGTTAAAAAGAATAATGGAAAATGGCGCATGTGTGTTGACTACACTGACCTCAATCGGGCATGTCCTAAGGACGCCTACCCCCTCCCCAATATCGACAAGCTCGTCGACAACTCTGCGGGCTTCAAGCTCTTGTCCTTCATGGACGCGTACTCGGGATACAACCAGATCCCGATGGCCGAACACGATAAGCAAGCCACGGCCTTCATGACGGCGTCGGGCAATTACTATTACAACGTGATGCCCTTCGGCCTCAAAAACGCCGGGGCCACATACCAGCGGATGATGAACCGTGTCTTCCGCGACGAAATCGGGGACATGCTCGAAGTATATATGGACGACATGATCGTCAAATCCGGCGCAGAGGACGGCCACGCGGCACACCTCCAGAAGGTCTTCAAGACCGCGAGGTCATGTCGCATGCGTTTTAACCCGGAAAAGTGCACCTTCGGCGTCTGCGCCGGTAAATTCCTCGGCTACTACTTGACCGAACGAGGGATCGAAGCCAATCCGGACAAATGTCACGCCTTCTCCAATATCACCACGCCGACCACGAAGAGGGCCATCCAGTCCCTCAACGGCGTACTCGCCTCCCTCTCGCGATTCATCGCGAGATCGGCCCCAACACGCCCTCCTGTTCTTCAAACTGCTCAGGAAGGAGACCAAATTCGAATGGACGGACGAATGTGAGAAATCCCTTTGCCACCTCAAACGCGTCATATCCGAACCACCGGTGCTGACGCGCCCCGCGACGGGCGAAACCCTATACTTATATCTGGCTGTCTCCAACGAAGCCGTCAGCGCCGTCCTCGTGAGCGAAGCCGGCGAAGGACAAAAGCCCATTTACTTTACTAGCAAAGCTCTCCACGGCCCGGAAGTCCGATACCAGCAGATCGAGAAAGTCGCCCTGGCCCTCGTGACAGCGGCACGCCGACTCCGACATTATTTTCTAGCACACACCATCGTGCTCCGCACCGATCAGCCCATCCGCCAGCTACTCGGCCGCCCCGACATGGCTGGACGCATGCTGAAATGGTCGCTAGAACTCTCCGAGTTCGACATCACCTACGAGAGCCGGCACGCCGTCAAGGCTCAAGCTTTGGTCGATTTCGTCGCCGAGATGACCACACCCTCCGACCCTCCCGCCGGGAACCACCTCTGGACCATCTTTGTGGATGGCTCCTCCAAATCCACGGGGAGCGGCGCCGGTATCGTCCTCGATAACGACGAGGGTACGGTCATCGAAGTCTCCCTCACACTAGCTTTCCCAACGACTAACAACCAGGCCGAATACGAAGCGTTTCTCGCCGGCCTTCGCCTAGCATCCGACCTGGGAGCCAGGGACATCCGAATCTACACGGATTCCCAGCTGGTCGCTTCGCAAGTCCGAGGCGAATACCAAGCAAAGAACGACACCCTCGCCGGATACCTCGCGCGCATCACTGAAAAACTGAGAGGTTTCGACTCAGCAGAGATTCAGCACGTCCCTCGGGAGCAGAACACCCGCGCCGACATCCTCTCCAAACTGGCAAGCACCAAAAAGCGAGGCGGCCACAAATCGGTCATCCAAGAAATCTTGTCCCAACCAAGTATCGGCGCGACCACCACACACCTCGACATCAACGCCATCGGAGACGCTGACTGCTGGATGACCCCGCTCCACACCTACCTCAGCACCGGCCGTCTGCCGGCCAACTCTAGCGAGGCCAACGCGACGAAACGAAGGGCCTGCTCATACGTCCTCCTCGAGGGACGACTATACCGCCGAGGCTTCACAATCCCACTCCTCAAATGCATAGATAAATCCCAGAGTACGACCGTTCTAGAAGAAATCCACGAAGGCATCAACGCGCAGCACCTCGGCGGAAGATCCCTGGCACGCAAGGCCCTACGCGCAGGCTACTACTGGCCATCAATGCAGTCCGACGCGAAGGAACACGTCAAACAATGTGATAAGTGTCAACGACACGGGGACATGCACCTCGCCCCCCCCCGACCGACCTCACGTCCCTCTCGTCTCCGTGGCCGTTCGCCTGGTGGGGGCTGGACATCCTCGGCCCCTTCCCCCTAGGTTCATACCAGAACAAGTACCTCATCGTGGGAGTCGATTACTTCACCAAGTGGATCGAGGCCGAAGCTCTGGCCAAAATCACCGCCCACAACATACTCCGATTCTACAAACGCAACATCCTCGCCAGATTCGGGGTCCCGCTCGCCATCGTCACCGATAACGGGACACAATTCACAGACAAAAACTTCCGCGACTTCGTCACCAAGCTCGGAACCAAACATCACTTCGCCTCGGTCGAACACCCTCAGACAAACGGCCAGGCGGAGTCGGCGAACAGAGTTATCCTCAGAGGACTCAGACGTCGACTCGGCGACGCCAAACGAGCATGGGTCGAAGAACTCCACAGCGTCCTCTGGGCATACCGCACCACTCCCCACTCAACCACGGGGGAAACCCCATTTCGCCTCACGTACGGAACCGAGGCCGTAATACCGGTCGAGATTCGCGAACCGTCCTGACGAACGGAAGCCCCCCTGGACACCAACGACAACGACGGCTCCCTCCGAGAAGAGCTCGACCTCGTCGAAGAAATCCGCTCAAGGGCAGCCCTCCGCGAAGCCCGGCTAAAGCAACAAGTCACACTTCGCCATAACAACAAAGTCATCAAACGCAATTTTCAAACAGGCGACTTAGTTCTACGCAGAAACCAGAAAGACTCCCATGAGGGCAAACTGGCTGCGAACTGGGAAGGCCCGTACTGAGTCCGGGACAAAACGGAGCACGGGGCCTATTACCTCGAAAACCTGCACGGTGAACACCTAGCTCGACCATGGAACGCCGCGAAACTTAAGCGGTACTACAGTTAAAACATTGCCCGCGACGACCCATCGTCCCGACCACTGGGGGGGGCGACATGGTACCACCGCACACCCCCGCGTCCACTAGAGACCAAAGAAAAGCAAGCCCTGCCACTCGTGTGCGCGGGCAGACGGCCTTGCTCGGCAAGGAATACCTCGACCGAGACTCCTCGCCGTCGTACCAAAAGAGGCAGGACACCCAGCTCGCGATGGGACGTCCACGCTCCGGGGAGAACTACCCCCGAAACGGCCCGGCTACATCGCCGGCCAAACCGGCCAGTTCCCTGCACTACCGGTAACAAATTGTCGAGCTAAACACACCGAGTGCACACTTAGAAAATTTACAAGAAATGTCATACACATCAGAGGCATTCAAACAAATACGAAAAACGAGCATAAAACGACATGCAAATAACGAGCGCACACTTAGAAAATCCACGATAAATATATTAAACAAAAGCGGGCACCAGCCCAGTAGTCAACGGTACAAATACAGAGCATGCAGGCCCAAAGAAAGAGATAACAAACATCGGCACGCAGGCCATAAAAACAACGAGCACGCAGGCCCGGCAACCTATGCTTCCTCGTCCGCCCGATCAGCAGCCACGGGTTCCTCCTCGGGGATAACAAGATAGGGATCGATCACCTTCCCATCAACAATCTCGTGGTACGGCCCTATCCCGTCCACGGCCAGCACGACACCAGGGTCGGCGACCTGAACCTGCTCGACAGCACTCTTGAACCCGACCTCAACAGCCTCCAGACAGTCGCTCTCCAACACCCGGATACGAGCGATCAGGTCAGCACGAGTGATTAACCGTCGATCCCCGTCTGTCTCGTCCTCGGCCGGACGAACCGCGCTATCCAAAACTTCCGTGCGGACCTTCAGCGCCTGCACCTCGGCCGTCGTTGTCCCCAGTTTTTCCTCCAGCGAAGTTACCTTCCCCTCAACACCCTCTGCCCGTTTCCGCTGCTCAGCAACATCCTTCTGGCTCTTCTCCAACTCCTCAGTGAGCTTGGCCAACCGCGACTGCGTGAAAGTGAGATCCCCTTGCAGTTTGGACAGCTGAGCAGCGAAGCAGCCCTCCTCGTTCAACACAAGAGCCGTCGTGAACGTTCGCATCATTGCGGCCAAGTCCTCAGCCAGGACCCGTCGACGAGTCTCTCGATCGGCCTGACGAACAACCTTCACCTCCCCAGCGGAGACAGTGGGAGAATGGGCACCATGAAAATATCCCGGATGCTGGTGGCAGGGAGGGACGACATAACCTTCCTCGACGGCGCCGACCGTCAGATCCACCACTCGGGGCTCCTCAGACCTCTGCCTCTTCGACGCTCCTTGAGACGCAGGAGATTGACTCTCTTGAGGCGAAGAGGACGAACTTTGCCCCCCCGGCGTCGCGACCTCCTGTCCGACCAGCTGGCTCACCCTCGTCCTCGGGGCCGCGGCGTTCCTAGTAGCACGCAACTGCTTCACCCGCTCCTCGACGGAAGACATGTTCGCTGCAAAAACAAAGAAAAGAGTTAGCGACGGTCAAAAACCCCGACCACGGGGAGAAAAACGAACATTCCTACCTAGGTAATCCAGAGCGGCCGCCCCGGTCGCACAGCCGAGCAAGGTCTTAGTATTTATCAGACGCTTCTTGGTACGTACATTCCCCTGCGCGTCAAGGATATACCGACCGTCGGGTGTTACCAGCTTCGACGGAGGGAGAGACCGCACAAAGGCAATTATTTTCAAATAGGCGGCCATGTCCTTCTCCTCGAGGGTCCCCGCCCGGACGATATACCTATCCGTCCCTCGGCTGAAATGCTCCACAGTCCACATTAGATGTATCTTAGGAAGCCACGCGCGGAATCGCTGGCCATCTACCGTTCGCTCGCCCTCATCGAAGAGAGTGTCCGAGTCGTGCTGCGTAATCGGCTTGACGAGGTAGAACCGGTTTTTGAAATCTTTGACAGAATCGCTATACGCTTTGAAAATTTTTGTCGATTTCTTAAAAGAAACCCATCCGTGGCGGTCATTCACCGTCTGCCGCTGCAGATGGAAGATGCGGAAAAATAACGACACCGTCGGCTCCACCGAGAGGTAGAAACACACCACCTCGAAAGCCCGGATGAAAGCCAAGGCATTGGGGTGCAGTTGGGACGGGGCAAGGCGCAGCCAGTCAAAAAGCCCCAGATGTAAGGCGGAGAACGGTAACCGGAGCCGAGCTTCTTTAAAGTAGAATTCATGCATCGGGAACATCCGCCGCCCATATCGCGAGCAGATGCGGTGATGTTCTTTTGGTCGGTACACCTGCCAGTGTTGTGGCTCTCCTATAGGCGTGTCCTCGACCGTGGCGTACACGTCGGACGCGTCGGCCACAAAGCAAGAAGGGGTAGAAAGCGGCTCCTCGGCCGCCCACTCCTCGGACGGGGCAATACGATCATCGTCATACTCCGGAACCTCAGGTTCATTGTCTTCGACCATTATCCCCGGCACCAGAGCCGACATCTACACCTGAAAGCAGAGGACAATGGTGAATTCGATAGCCAGGATCAAATCCACCCTTCCACCGCAAGTCAAGTGAAAGGGCGACAAAGGCCGGGAAGCGACGAGCAAACACTCGCTCCTCGTCTACCCTCCTCGGGGGATCAAAGGCCGACCCATCATCCCCCTTCGGGACAGCCATCGGAAAAGGTACTTCTCCCCGGGGCATTCATCGGAGAAAGCCCCCCGTCCTCGGGGCGTTCATCAGAAAAAGCTCCCGTCCTCGGGGCATTCATCGGAACCAGCCTACCCTCCCCGGGACACTCATCGGAAAATTCGCCAAACACGGTGGATCTCGCGTCCCTCCTCGGGGCGTTCATCACGCCCCGACCACACGTTCCAATTAAACGACGGAAATAAAAAGGGAGGGAAAAGAAGAACTCACTTGTAACGGCGGCGGACGGGAGAAAAGATCAAACGGTACGGCGGCGATCGGCGGCAAGCGGCGGACGAGCAGAGACGACAAAGCTTAGCAGACACAACGGCAGAGAGAAAAGTAGCAGAATGAGCGGGGACCCCCATATTTATAACCCGGCGCGGGACTCGAAGCGACCCTAGGCTCATTAATGACATAGGGTAGCCGCCCCTACGACCGCTTAACGCAAGACACGTGGCGGCAACCTGACAGTCGCGTCCCTTCACCTGCTTCCTCCCCGCTCTGCCGACGACCGGAGATCCTCGCACGAGTGCCCGTTCCAGATGCGGCGACCTTAAGTCCTCGCTCTCTCCCCAGAGCTTCGACTTGGGGGGCTCCTGTTCCGGTATGGGCCCAACCTCGGCAGGTCCAATACCGCGCACGGCCCAACAGGCGAATCAGGCACGCCAGGCACGTGCATCCCTCAAGACGAGCAGGGCAAGCCGCCAAACACAAGCAACGTCCCAACAACCTTTCAACATCCACCACACCGGACGAGCAGAATCGTCCCCGGCTCAGCCTTCAAACATTCAGAGGTACGAGACGGTTGAATACAAATAAAACCCGAAAATTTGCCAACCGCGAGAATATACTGCGAAACTGCTGGGGGAATAAACTCCTGAAAACCGAGTCCAGTCATTACGGCGACAAACTGATCAATCATCTGGTAAAGAACTCCTGATTTGAATGCCAATTACCTATGATACCCTATATAACATCCCGAGGGTTGCAACAAAACACCTGATCCTTTCACATTGCCTACTGATAGGCAGGAAGAAAAATATACTCACGTCGCCCAAAGATGGACGGGAAGACACCCTGAATTGAGGAAACACCAATACTCACATCGTCTAAGGGTAGACGGCAAGACGCCATTAATCTCCATACTCACATCGTCTAAGGATAGACGGGAAGAAATAATCTCCACATTCTCATCGTCTAAGGGTAGACGGAAAGACTTAATCTCCATACTCACATCGTCTAAGGGTAGACGGAATCATCCTGATTGATGAAACAAATTAATATTCACATCGTCTAAGGATAGACGGGATCATCCTGATTGATGAAACAAATCAATTCACATCGTCTAAAGATAGACGGGATCATCCTGATTGATGAAACAAATTAATATTCACATCGTCTAAGGATAGACGGGAAGAAATAATCTTCGTACTCACATCGTCTAGGGATAGACGGAAAGAAAGCATTAATCTCCATACTCACATCGTCTAAGGGTAGACGGGAAGACATCCTGATCGATGAAACAAATCAATATTCACATCGTCTAAAGATAGACGGGATCATCCTGATTGATGAAACAAATCAATTCACATCGTCTAAAGATAGACGGGATCATCCTGATTGATGAAACAAATTAATATTCACATCGTCTAAGGATAGACGGGAAGAAATAATCTCCGTACTCACATCGTCTAGGGATAGACGGAAAGAAAGCATTAATCTCCATACTCACATCGTCTAAGGGTAGACGGGAAGACATCCTGATCGATGAAAATAAATGCTGGGAGAGTGAAATCAACTCCGCTGGGGAAATTAGGAACTTAACCGAACACCCCGACGAAGTAATACCCTGCTGGGGAATATCACTCTGCTGTGAGATAGCGGCTGCGCCAAGCGTGATTGGACTTCTCTGGGGATAGCTTACCCGTGTCAATGAAAAATTGGACTTTGCTGGAGAAAATAGAGGGAGTCTTCCCGCGTATTGCCGAAAATTGGATTTGGAAACTGATGCGCTAACACGGATGGGCCTCACAGTGATCGCCAACATGGGTTTGAACTTTTAGGCTATCTGCGCTGGGTCAGGTACACCTGACGCTGGAAAACATTCTGCCTGAATACACAGCTTTCTGATTAAAGAGTCAAGGGATAGTGACATGACTTCCCGCATTCGTCTCGCTCTCGAAAATCGAATGAATTTGCTCGAATAACTCTGAATAACCCTGCTGATACAGAGAATAACAATCCTTTCGCTTCTGATATGCCCCAGCCTACGGGGCCCCTGTGGGGATAGTCCTCGAAAGGAAATCTGAGAATCTGAGCCCTGATGGTCTGATATGACCTGCTCCAGCGTTCTGAACTTCCGAGAGATACTTCCCCTCAAATGCTTTTCGAATAAAGAACTTTTGCGCTCTTACGATGGCCTGGCCCTGACTGCACTGACCTTGCCCCTGATTATCTGATTCAGAGTAGCGCCCCTGACTACAACACATTTACCTGAATCTCAACCTGATTGCCCCAGGATAAACGACTTCGAAAGGCTGACTTGACTGGGGATTACGATAATAGCTCGCCCCTGCTCTCGGAACATTCGGGCGCTCTGCATTCTATCCTGACCATACCTTCCATGGTAGAAAACTTTCCTGTTGTCAAGCGCTTACTCGCAAGTAAAACAAGTTGTTCTGCGTAAAAGATGTATTAATGCAACACATATGACAGCTTTGACATCCAATCTGTTCACTGGGAATAGGCAAAAATAGTCTATGGCATAAAAATGCACAAAACACTTATCAAGAATATCAACATCGGTACCAACATGGTATGAAGATCCCTTTTAGGAGTCAGAATCGACGCGACCTTTACCGAAGTATGCTTTCGAAACAACTTGCTTCAATTAGGACTTTTGAAGGCTGTAACGTGGTCAGGTTCATGGTTTTGAAGGAAAGGATAAAGGTTCAAAGTTTATTTTAACCCACCCATTCTCCTTGATGTTCTCCGATCCTATGTTCAGCTAATTCAACCTTAGCGCTCACCTCTCAGAGGTTGAAAGATAGGAGTGATAGTTCGAGAATCTATGAGTTTTCGGAGTGACAGCCACTCACTTTTCGTCTTTGACACTTGAGGTCACACGACTCGTATTCCATTTGAGGATTTTTCTCTTGTCATCCTTTCATCTTTTTTTTTCTTTCCCTAACTTTTGCCTGGACTGACTGCTTTTGAGTTTCTTTTGACTTTTTAAGTCCAGCGGGATGCCCTCATTTTTTGCCTAAGTCAATTGTTTTCTTTTCTTGACTTAGCGGGATTTTGATTCTTTTTTTTCTCTCTTTTTTCTTTTGAACAAGTCGTGTGACACTGGTTGTCTGACTCTTTGGGGAATGATGTGACTGTCTCACTCTTGATTTAACCATTATAGTTTTTTAGGCACGACCTCTAGGGGCGTGATTGATCCTCGAACGGACACTCCTTTTGCAATTTGGACACTCGGTCAAATTAGCTAACACCTACCCTGCCCCAGGTTAAAGATCGAGGGTTGTTCATTCACAGAAAGAAACTCCTACTACAAGGCTCAAAGGGGTTAACAAAGGATTAT
Organism: Lathyrus sativus; assembly: GCA_963859935.3. NCBI lineage: Eukaryota > Viridiplantae > Streptophyta > Magnoliopsida > Fabales > Fabaceae > Lathyrus > Lathyrus sativus. The sequence goes on along the minus strand of OZ012735.1, from coordinate 600,608,740 downwards.
CTTCCTTATATCTCCGGTGTTTAGGGATTTGAAACAATGCCTGTACATCATCAACAGGTTTTATTTCAAAAGCATACGATATCGGAAGTTGCATGTCGTTCATTTTCGTCATCCTCCCCAGATTCTTCTTAACCAAGCGTTGACATTAGTAAAAACAATTAGTGAACACGAATAGATTCAATCAAAACATGCATATTTATTTCATTATCATCAATTGACTGAAAACAACAAGTTTTACAAACAAGATTGCATTTTAACCAGGAAAGAAACTACAAATGTAAAGAAATGACAAGATAAAAAAAATGCTAGCTTCCGAGAACCGGGCTTTCGCATTTGTCCTGCTGCTGAACCAGCTATCTTCGCAATCAGTTATTAGAGACAATTTGATGCTGTCCTGATCTGCTTTCAACGACCCAACCAGATTATAGAGCTCCTCCTCCTTCATTCAGATGATTTTGGGACCTTCCTGCCCGAAGCTGATTGCTGCACTATCAAGTAGATCCTGCACTTTGTGCTTGAAGGCCAGACAATCTTCAATGTCGTGTCCTTGTGCTCCTGAATGGAAATCACATCGCTCCTTGATATCATAATCTGCTGGAGGCGTCCCTGTCAGCGGGGCTAACTTCCTCTTCTCAACCAACTGCAATCGTAGCAACATCTGAAGAAGTTCGGCATACGGCATCGGAGGCATCTTAAATACCCTCAATGGCTTCTGATTTTGAGCTTTTCGCTGATTGGGATGCTGTTGCCTCTTCCACTGTTGAGATCGTTGTTGTTGTTGCTGGTATCGGGTTGACTCTTGAACACCCTTCGTAGCAAATACAATATCGGTTTCTTGACTTTCACTGTACTGATCAAGACACTCTTTATGCTCAGCCATGTTCTTTCTCAGATCTGCCCCAGGAATAGGCAACAGTTGTGGGCCTGGAGATTCTGACACCATGGAGTCCAGGATACGTTTCTGACCTACTGCAGCTTTAGAAACATCTGTCATCTTAGCATCGACTGAGACAGGAGTAATACGTATAGCTACGCCGCTCGGCGTGAATTCAATATCGTGCGAGTCAACCAGGTCTTGAACATTGTGCTTAAAAGCATGACAACCCTCGATGTCGTGTCCGAATGCCCCAGAATGAAACTCACATTGCTTACTGGCATCGTACCCATGAGGAAGCGCTCTCGTGGGTGGTTCCAGCGTTCTCTTCTCAACCAGATTAAACCTCAATAAGGTCTGCAAGAACTCAGCATATGTCGTAGGCGGCGCCTCAAATATTCTCTTTGGCTTCCCTTCCTGGATCCTCCGTTGAGACGGACGCACCCTCTGTTGCTGCTGCTCAGGTTCCACATGCACGGGTGGCGCGAGCTTCTTCATTGCGGCTTCAAATAGCTGATCATCCTCTTTCCTAAGCATGTTCTTGACTACTTCCATGATCAAGCTCATTTGGGTCTTCAGCTGACTGTTCTCTTCTTTGAGAATCTTCTGCTCCAAACGCATCTCTTGCATGTCTCTCATCATCTGCCCCAGCTGGCTTCGGACTTCAATCAATTCAAACTGATTCTGTTCCATAACTCTGAAGGAGTTCCTGCAACAAACTGGACGACGAGGAAATAAGACCCACGGTTCTGATGTACCTGTTAAACGATAATGCAAAGCAGAAAGCCAGCACATATTCATAACAAGACAAAGAGAAACTCAAGCTATAAGCACACAGACGAACATCTCCCACACATGTACAATCAACAAAAGCAGCACGTAAGCACAAACGAGTACGAATATAATGACCCCAGCCAACAATCCTGGTGGTGGTCAGCAAATACTAATGCACAAAAGCTAAACGGGTTGGGCAGGGAAAGCAGATGCGACACCCGGCACAGAAACCTCTAGAAACTTCCCCCATATTCAACTGAACTCTCTGATTGACAATCTTCAGAGCACACACTTCCTGTGGAGTCTTCCATGACATTAACTGACGAACCCACACAACTGGAGGATGGAGAATCGTTAATCTGAACAAAACCCTGAGGAGTGATGCAAATACGGCTAGAGTCTAACAGATCTTGAACCTGGCTTCTAAGCACCTTACAATCATTTGTTGAATGCCCCTGTGCCCCAACATGGTACTCACAGCGGGCGCTGGCATCAAAACCTGGAGGATACGGTGGAATCACCGACTTAGTCTCTTTCGGCACTATCAATCCACTTCTGACCAGATCTGGCAACAACTGACCGTACGACACCGGTAGCTGAGTAAACTGCCTTTCAGGTTTCCGTGGTCTTCGTGGGGCGTGCTGACGCGATCGACGATAGGATGATCGTTGACTTGAAGTGTCTGAAAACCGATCCTGAGATGCTAGAGATTCTGATATGACGTCCTTTCCTTCTTCCCACTCTTCTTGAGAACTGATAACTGACTCATTCTTGTCAACTGGGACGTAAGGGACATCTCGAAACTTTCCACTCTTGAGTCCTCTCTCAACAAGCTCTCCCATTCTCATCAGGCCCACAAAGCTTGTGCAACCGAACAATTTGTCAAAATAATGGCCTTTCAGAGTACCCAAGAAGATGTCAACCATTTCTCTTTCCGGAAGCGGTGGTTGAACACTAGGAGCCAATTCTTTCCATCTTCGCAAATACCCTCTGAATGATTCATTCTCCGCCTGAGACAATTCTTGCAGATGTACGAGGCTAGGAGCCAAATCCAGGTTGTAATCGTACTGCTTCATGAAAGCTCTGGCTAAATCCACCCATGATCGAATCTGATTATTCTCTAATTGCACATACCACCTCAAGGATGCCCCGGACAGGCTATACTGGAAGCAATGGATCATCAATTTGTCATTTCGCACAAACGACGTCATCCTTCGACAGAACATCATCAAATGCAGCTTCGGACAACTATCTCCCGCGTACTTTTCGAACTTCGGCACTTTGAACTTGTACGGCAACACCAGATCAGGAACCAAACACATGTCTACAGCATCCAGGTTAACAGCATCTTTCGCTTTTAATGCTTTTCTACCTTCTTCCAACGCTCGGAGTCTTCTATCCTTTTCAAGGGCTCTTGGATCTACCATCCCGGCCATTGGAATATCTCTTCGGTAATTCATCACAGGGAAAGCAACACCTTGATTGTTAGCAGGAGGATGATGTTCATTTCGGCCAACAAACTGCTCATGTCGATCTCGGTTCTCAACAGTAGGCTGTACAACTTGGTCTGCAGTAAGGTTGTTCGCTTGCGGGAAGCCTTCCCTAGAATCATACTGATGGTTGGACGCCATAGTAAACCTTGTCAAAGTGTTAGGAGCCTGGAAATTGCCTTCAGTCATAGCTACCAATTACCTGTAACTGACTACACTGCTTGATTCTGCTCAAATCTGCTTCAGCCCCTTGGTCGTCTTCAACACTCCACTTTTGCTTCACACAATCTCCCGAGAATCACCCTCTGGTGAAAACAAAGGCTGGATAAGTGCTCTGGCCTGCTAGAGAAATGCTATGCAATATGATTTATGCAAACAGAAATACAAAAAATGCTAACGTGCATGTGTGCATTGGAGATATTTCCCCTCCAATTCCAGTGTCAGTGGTAGCAAGACGAGATAAACCATAAAGACAATATTTAGAAAAACCCTCATATATTTATTAGAATAACAGTCTTGTCAAGAGGTTACATAACTATGCTCCACACAACTGATATTATAAAGGAGGATCCCAGCCAACATGCCTGGTGGTGATCTCAACACAACAGAATACAAGAGAAAAATCAAGTACGGGTACGGTTGCGGAAGTCCTCGACCATCTTCTTTGTCTCTGCGTGATCCGGTCGATAAATCAAACCTTCTATCAACTGATCCCTCTTCCTGACCGTTCCCTGGATGTCTCTGACAAAGTCTTCCCAAGCCTTATCATGGGCAACATCCCCAGGTTTGGGTCTCTTGGCGTCTGCTCTATGCTGAAAATCTTCCAAATTCTTCATGGCATCAATCAGCTTGCGTTCGGCCTCATATCGGCGGCATGCTTCTTCTTCAAGCTCTTCAGTCTTCACTTTGACCTGTTCTTCTAACTGAGCTACCTATGTCTTTAGCTCTTCTTCCCGCTCTTTGCGTTTGGCCATAGTGAGATCCCAGTGCTCTCTGAACTTAGCTAGCTTCGTGTAGGCCCTTTCCAGCTCCTGCTTCTTAGTGGCCAACACACTACTAACTGAGTCTACATCTAACTCCAGACGCTTCTTGGTTTCAGTCAATTCCAATAGCGTAGTCTTCAGATGTTTCAGAGTTTCGGCCTGTTGTTTAGAAAAATATCCTGTTTCAATCTTTTCATGACGAAGCTGGGCATTCTCCTGCTCTAAAGCCTCTTTAGCCTTTGCTAGCTCTTCTTTCTCCGCCATCAGCTGCTTGTATACCTGTATGTCCACAGTGGTAGGCTCCTCCACCGGAGAAGGATGCAATGGCTGAACTGCTGGATAAGGCATAAGGAATTTCACAGCTCGCTCACGAATCCATTCCACATATGGGCCAGGAACTCGAGTATCCCCTCTGCTACCTGAAAGCTTCCCTCTCTTGTGCAAGTTCTTCCATGCCTTCTCAAGCTTGGTCAGCATCTCTTTCCCTATTGCCCCAATGAGATACAGAGATTCCTGTATCTCCTCGGGCTTCGGCGCTCCCTGAGGTACATACCCAAATTGCCTGATCAATAAGGAAGGGTTGTAATTGACACACCCCTTCCTTCCTATTAACGGAACATTCGGGAATCCTTCGCATTTGAGTATGACCTCAACTCCGAATACCTCTTCGCTAACCCATACCACATTCTCAGCAGTCAACCCCATCAAGCGCTCGGGCTATCCTAGAGAATCAATAGAGGTGACAAAAGGGCCTGACTTAGGCATATGACTGGTGAACCACCTGCACAGGAGAGGTACACAACAAGACACATTCCTTCCTCGCCGCTTTTCGTTCTGGTAGTGAGTTGAATGGTGGATATCTCCCAGCAAGGTAGGAACTGGGTTCTTCGCAGCCAAAATATAGAAAGCATCTGAGTCAACAAAATCAGGAATGTTCGGGAACAACACGATGCCATAAACACATACAGCAAGGATGGCGTCAAAAACAACCCAGCCACCCTTCTGGGCATACTCCCGAGCCTTCTCCACCAAGACATCCAACGGAAATCCCCATACATCCCCTCTTCTGATCATCTTCCCAGTCAGCTCAGACTCTCTCAAGTATAGGATAGCAAAAAGTTCAGCCAGATTAGGCTCAGCGTCCGTACGATAGAAAGGCATCTGCTCGCGGATCGGTACATCCAAGAGTGCAGAATACTCCTCCAGGGTAGGAGCCAAAACAAAGTCAGGAAATACGAAACACCTGAGCTCCGCATCATAAAACTGTAACAGGGTATAAATGCCGCTGATCTCGTAGGCCGATGGCTGATAAACATAGGTCAGAATCCTCCCATATCTCTTTCTGAAGTCACCCATTACCCTCTTCTTAGCAATAGTAATCAACTCTAACAACAGACTGATATCCGGAGATGGGAATTTATAGGGCAACACTCTCTTCAGGGTTTCCATGTCTTGCTAGAAAACAAACACCAGAACTGGGAGGGAAAATATGTACCTGCAATACACACACGTTAGTTGAATGCAAATGGTAATGCAATGATGCAATATGATAAATAATGCAATCTGTGAACACAGGGGCTATGTTGTAGCCTGAAGAGGAACATCTCTGTGATCAAGAACAGAAAACCATCATAGTCACCAGAACTTCGTGACATTAACTATCATCTGATACTCCAAATATCAATCCCCTGGTAAGAAATCCATCTGACGAGAAAACCATCTGATAATAGCATCAACCTCAGATAAGAAACCCATCTGACCCAGACAACACCTGGAGATGAATCAAGAACACCGTCTGATAAATACTGAATCATGGTTTCTGAAGGCCAGTTTTCCTGCAATAACCCAATCCCCCTCACAGGTATGATAGACCTAATCCACGGACAAAGGTACAGCATCCTATGCGGTCATCAGCGTCACAGACTTTCATGAATGACGATACGATTCCCAGAAGGAGTGGCATCATCGAGTCATGAAGAGGCCTCACTTAGCTGACTTCCAAATGATCGGTCCCCAGAGTCGACAATCCTCACGTCTGGACTCCCCTCAGATCCTCAGGACCGGAAAGGAGCACCTCTGTGAGAACCTCGTCTGAGCGCAGATTTCGTAGGGAATTGTGCCTGCTCAGCAGACAGGTTCGTCTACTACTCTCCACAACTATATCTAGGTGCATACTCAAGCCCAGGTCCGGCTTCTCACTCACAGTAACCTCCCTTGCCCACAACAATAATCACAATAATATAATGCTGGAAAATAAATGCGGAAAGGTAAAGGTACAGAAAAGTAAAGTGCAGAAAGGTAAAACACGATATGCACAACACCCAACAAATAAACACCCAAGCGCTAGGATTTACTCGCGTAGGGGATGGGAAACGGTCCCGGCATAAGGGATGGGAAAAGTCCCTAGATGCCAAATGTCCCCAGCAGAGTCGCCAGCTGTCGCTACTGCGAAAATCGGCGCCGACTTGACAGGAGAGTCGCCACCGTGCGTTATTTATCCCTCAGAGCGGGAAAGGAAACGCTCGAAGTAAACCTCGCAAAGACGGGAAAAGGTATGGTCATCGCAACCAAAACCTGGATTCGGGAGTCGGTTACGCAAGGGGAAGGTATTAGCACCCCTCACGTCCATCGTACTCGATGGGATCCACGCTTGGTGTTTATAAGGAAAAGGGTGTTTATCTATCTACGCTAATGGTCAGTCTGAAAAGAAAAGAAAAGGACAGGACTCGACAGAACATACGGTGTTCTGGGCCTACGTACTCCCTCGTGCAATGGGAAAGTCAGAGTCAACGTAGTTCGACTACCTACGTCTAAACGGGGAAAAGGTTGCTCGCCAGGACATCGCATCCTGTGCCTACGTACTCCCACACGGCATGGAAGATCAGAGTAAACTTAGTTCGACTACCTACGTCTAAACGGGGAAAAGGTTGCTCGCCAAGACATCGCATCCTGTGCCTACGTACTCCCACACGGCATGGAAGATCAGAGCAAACGTAGTTCGACTAACTACGACTAAACAGGGGGGCTCTCACACAGCAGTGAGAAAACAAACTGATTTCAAAGGTTCGGGAACCTACAACTACGATCTGGTCTCAAGTGCACTCGGGCAATAGAAAAGGGATAACAACTAGTCGTCAGCGGGAAAGTCTCGATCGCACAGCCGCGAGAGAACAAAGGTTAGTTGTTAGTGTGCTCGCTAGGATATCGCATCCTATGCCTACATATCCTCGTCTGGTACGAGGAATCAGAGCAGCTGTAGTTCGGCTAACTACGACACAAGCTACTCAAAAGCTCCTATTGAAAGGAAAGGGAAAAGACACCCTAAAACTATAGCTGAAAAAGGGGAATCTACCTACTGCTATCACGCCTGGTTGACCATCCTAATGTCTATCATAACGACTCCGCAGCGGAGAAGTCAGAGCTCCTAAGGGATCATGGCAACAGGACTAAACGACAAACAGGAAATACTGCAAAGTAAAGAAATACTAGAAATATGCATGAATGCAACGACTAAACAAACAAGGCGCAAAGGCCGCAAACCACAGAGGTAAGGGAGCTCAGCTCTACCAAATACCAACAAGCAAAGCCACTCAAAAACAAACAAGCAGAAGGAGGACCACCTCAACTTCTCATGCACACAAAGCCTACTTCTAAGATGCACCTACCTCAGAACTATCTAAATGAATTCCTAAGTCTAATGCAACACAACACCACACAAGTCAAACAACACAAAGAGAAAGCTAGCTAACCTGACAAACCTCTATCTACAAAACAAGAAACTACCCCTGAGCAAGACTCCTAAACAAAACAAAGCTCTATGCAACACCTTAAGCAAAATTCTAAGCAAAACTCTAATCAAAACCCTAAGCAAGAGGAATCAATCCCAGTCTCCAAGCTTCAGAACAAGCTTACCAAAGAGAGGGAGCTAAGCAGACAGACTCATAGTGCCTTCCTCAGGAAAGTACCAGGAGGTTACCACTCAGGAGTCATATCCTATACGGCTCGACAACTGTGATCAGTTTACATTCCTCCTCAGGAGAAACTAAACTCACACGAAGGCTCCAGCATCATTGGATATTTGAGAAAGCCTATAAGAACTAGGGGAACTAAGTGAGCAGACCCATAGGACCTTCCTCAGGAAAGTACTAGGAGGCTTCCACTTAGGAATCGTATCCCATGTAGCTCAACAACTGTGATCAGTTTACATTCCTCCTCAGGAGAAATTAAACTCACAAGTTGGCTCCGACATCATTGGATACTTAAGAAATCCTAGATGAGCTAGAGGAACTAAGTGAGCAGATCCATAGGACCTTCCTCAGGAAAGTACTAGGAGGCTTCCACTTAGGAATCGTATCCTATGTGGCTCAACAACTGTGATCAGTTTACATTCCTCCTCAGGAGAAACTAAACTCACATGAAGGCTCCGACATCATTGGATACTTAAGAAAGAGGTGAGAAGAAAGAATGAAAGTCATTCATAGTGCCTTCCTCAGGAAAGTACCATAAATTTCCCTCAAACTTCAGGATCTCAAACCTCACAAACAGAGAACAAGCTCCTAGACTAAGCCTGAATCCACTGCATCCTTGCAAGCTCCAACAGGACTTCATCCAGCCTCCGTCTTCAAGAAGAAACCACAGGTCCTCAAACCACAAGAAACTATCTCTGAAGTTCAACCACAGTTGAACTTCAAAGTCAGAAGCCATCAAGACTTCTCCTATCCTCCAGCTCAGACTAAAACATATCAGAACATCCTACAAAAATCTATCAAAAATCTATGGGAAACCTACATGGCTCTATGACAACATACTAAAAAATCAAAGTAAAATTCATTACCAGATGAAAGAATTAAAATTAGCAAAGCAGACATATCCACAAACCAATTATTCAATATCAATAACAATGCAAAAAATGCAATTAAAACGAAAATGCATGATTAAGCTAATGTTTTTGTACTGTAAAATTCTACATGGAATTACGAGTCTACAGAAAAAAGAATGGAATTATTTGATTAAACCTACTATTTTTTATGAATTTTCTAATAATATGCATGCACTAAAAGAGATTAAAAAAGTCAATTAAATGGAAAATATGCCAAAAATAGTAAACAAAAATAAAATGGCATTTTTATTTTTATACAATTTTCTAGACATTTTCATGAAGTGGTAGAAAAAACAAGAACTCAAAAATCAATTGTTTTCCTTTTATTATGAATTATACAAGTTGCAAGAAGATGGTAAAAGAAATTAAAAAACAAAATTGAAATAAAAGAGGAGGGGGGTGCTAGTAGTGACTGCGCCCAGTTATTATTCAGATGGGCCCAAACAACGGGGGGTGCGAAAAGCACTTAGGGCCTAAGCCCAATCCAACCTCTTCTCAGCTCTTTTCACACGAAGGGGGGGGATACAAGCAAATGGAGGGTGCTTCAGTAAAATGGATCTTGGGCTTTACCCAAACCCTAACCCTAGCCCAATTAACCAACGAACAAAACCCTATCTCCCTTCCCCCAACCCTAAACACTGTTCACCATACGGTAATGCGCCGTTTCTCTCATCACCCTCACCCTCTCTCTGCAACTCTTCTGGGAAAAAAAACTCTCCAACATTCACCAACCTCAAACACATCACCATCCCCAAGTTCGAATTCCTTCAACCTAAGCTAATCCCTATCTGAAACAACACCCAAACTTCACATTGTCTAAACAAACCCTAATTCACTTAAACCTGCGACTATGAGAAGGAAAGAGACCAAACCTGGGCGAAGCAAGGAAGATGACGATCTTTCTGGAGAAAACTTCTTGAAGACGAGGCTAACGACGAAGTTCTTGAGGTTTGGTGACTTCACTTCGCGCGTGGATCTTGACGATGGTCTTGATGAAGCAATGAAGGAACTCTTGGCGTGAAGATCTCTGGACGGATGAAGAAGACCTAACTTCGTTCTGGAAAATTGATGAAGGAGTTGGCGTTCTGGAAACGACGAAGCAAGACGATTGAAGCTCTTATCGTTTTTCTGGGAAAACTGATGAACGCTTTGAAGGTTTTCTGGAACGTTGGTGAAGAATGATGAAGGTCTGAGGGTTTTCTGGGTTTTCGCTGAAGAATGATGAAGGTTTGAGGCTTTTCTGGGTTTTCGCTGAAGAATGATGAAGGTTTGAGGCTTTTCTGGGTAATTGTTCTTGACACACGCTGAAGATTGATGAGTTCTGGAACTGTTCTTTGAAGTTTCCGGCGACGTGGCCGAGTTCTCCGGCGAGGTGAAGATGAAGTTGGATGGAGGAGGATCGGAGAAGAACGAAGGGTTTGGAGGAATTTCTGAGTTTTTTGCAGTTTCCGGCAAGGGGCGGCGGCCGGAGACGGTTAGACGGTGGCCGTTGGGGAGGTTCAAGGCGTCTGCATGCCCGGCGACGAGGTCCCGGTGATGCTCAGGCGAAGGGCTGTGGTGGTGACACGCGTGAGTGGGAGAGACTGGGGGAAGACACGTGGCTGGACGTGTGGCAGAAGAGAGAGTGAGTGGAAAACGTGGCGAAGTCTGGTGGGGATTCTGAGTGGGACGCGTGTGGCTCTCTGAGCTGAGGGAGATTGTGAGGTGGTGGGGTCCTGGGATGAACGCGTGTCCCTCTTTATACATGGACAAGTGGCATCTTCTGGCCAAAACCTGCACAAAAAACGAATTGGACTGATAATGAAGTGGGCCTCCAAAAAATCCCCTCTGGGCCCAACGAAAAACTGGACAAAAACCCTAAAAAACTGAAAAAAACTGATTAATAAAAAATATTAAATCTAATTAACCTAATTAAGACTAATCCTAATTAACTAGTGACTAATCCTAATTAAACTAAATGCAGATTAACTATCCTAATTGACCTAAACATGATTAAAATCCTAATTAATCTGATTAAACCTAAAAAACAGAATTAACACCTAATTAAACTAATTACCCTAATTAAATCTAAAAATGATTAAAAATCTAATTAACTCTATATTAATAAACTTCTACTAATCTCTAAAAAACCCATTAAAATTCTATTTAATTTCTATTAAAATTCTATAAAAGTCTATACCATTTTATAATATCTATTTAAAAGAAAAACTATATTAAAACAAATTTTATTTATTTCTATTTAAAACTATTAAAATCCCTATTAACATAAAAGAAAATCTATAATATTCTAAAAACAATTAAAAGCTATTTTAAAATCTATTATTCTAAAAATGATTAAAAACTATTAAATCTATTTTAAAAATTCTATAAAACTATTTAAATCCTAAAAATGATAAAAATGCCTATTTAAAATCCACAAAAGTCTATTAAAACCCTAAAAAATGCAGACAAATGCAAATGACCACCATAAAAGAGCACACGAGACCAGATCGAATCGAACAGAGAACCCCGGGCATCAGAATATCCCAAAATCACTATGCAAGCTGAAAACCACCGAGGAGCGCACAACTTCCCGAAAATAAAACCCTGATGATCTAGACTGGATCTGCCATAGTTAGTAAATGAAACCCAAGCTGTAACCTTGATATCCTCTGTCTGTGCACAAATATCATGCGTCTGATTTGCGAATATGAAATTAAACCACGAGTCAGATAGGAGAATCGGTTGGTCAAATTTTAGGGTGCAACACCCGTTCCAGATGCGGCGACCTTAAGTCCTCGCTCTCTCCCCAGAGCTTCGACTTGGGGGGCTCCTGTTCCGGTATGGGCCCAACCTCGGCAGGTCCAATACCGCGCACGGCCCAACAGGCGAATCAGGCACGCCGGGCACGTGCATCCCTCAAGACGAGCAGGGCAAGCCGCCAAACACAAGCAACGTCCCAACAACCTTTCATCGTCCACCACACCGGGCGAGCAGAATCGTCCCCGGCTCACCAAAGCGCGGCCCTTGGCTCCTCCCCTCCGCGGGGAGAACAACGCGCTCCGGGGTACCTCCCGAGCTCCCCTCCGCGGGGAGAACAACGTGCCCGACGCACGTTCTCCACGTGCTCCCCTCCGCGGGGACACGTCATCAACCAACTGCCCACCTCCGAAAGAGCGGGTCAAACCCACTTTCCGGAGATCTAGGAGCAGTTGGACTAGGGCGAAGACCACGTTCTGGTCTTCAATACGCCACGTAAGCCCTAGCAGTCATTAGGGTTGGGCCTGGCCATCCAGCCCATCTCAAATGACCGTTGGCCCAGCGCTGGGGTCTCTCTATAAATACCCTCTTCCTCAAGAGGGTCAGGTAACTCTTCTTGCCCCTTTTTCTGTACTATTGCTTCCACTCTGCCCAACTTCTTACTTTGGCATCGGAGTGTCTTGCAGGTACACCCCCTTCCTCCTTCTCACCCCGGTGAACAGGTAGCCGTCCAGTAGCGCGTAGCCATATCGTGATCCCCTTCTGATCAGGTCAGATCAATTTGCTTTATTGAACTTCACCTAATTAAGCTCATTCTCCCAATTAAGTAAAGTTTAAAAGTTTAATTTTTTTTATAGACACCATATGTATTAGGATACCCATTTAATACCCAAAAATGTCTTGAAACCGACATTTAGGATAATGAATTGTTTAATGTGGTTTTCAAATTCTACAATATTGCAGTAAAATATTGTCGGATAAATGAAGAGGGTTGTGCTTGTTAACGTAAAATTTTTTTTGAATTTCTATCGCATAAATCAACTATGAAATAACATGAATGTTAGGTTGTTATCCGTAAGCAAGACGTTGTATGGCTCGAGTACAGTGTCAAAAGAGAAAGAGTTGTTGCATCGTTGTCTGGTTGTAGTGAACAATAAGAAAGGATACTCACATTTTCGTGAACGGGTGTGGATAAAGAAGTTAGTTCATGAGAATATGATTTATTTTGGATCATGGAATATATGCACACTTATTGGAAAATCTATGGAAATATTGGATACTATGGTTAGAATGAAGATTAATTTTATGTGCCTACAAAAAACTAAGTGGTCAAGTGAAAAGGTGAGGGAATCAGATAAGCTTTGGTACACTCGAAAAGTTAGATTCAGAAATAAAGTAAGGATTAATGTGGACAATGAGTGGGAGAAGGATATTGTGGATGTGAAAAGAATATGAGATTGAATCATAGTCTTGAAATTTATAGTGGGTCAAAATACTTTTAATGTTATTAGTGCTTACACGCCTCAGGTTGGGTTGGCAGAACACCTTAAGGTAAAATTTTGGGAGGATTTAGAAGGCTTACTTTAAGATATTCCTCTAGGAGATAAGCTTTTTATAGAGAGATCTAAATGGACATGTAAGGAGCGTAGAAAAAGGTTTTAATGGCATACATAAGGATATGGCATTGGGGAGGTTAATGCGGAGGGTAAATTCTTCTTAGAATTTCCGTCGATCTTTGATCCTACTATAGCTAGTACAAGATTTAGAAAAAGAGATGAGCATCTTATCACATATAATAGTGGAATGACATGTTCTCAGACATATTTTTTTTCTTATTAGAAATTCAAATCGAAAGATTTGTTTGGAATGTAAATTTATTCCGAGAGAGATCTTGACTACCCAACATAGAGTATTGGTTATAGATGTAAGAATCAAGAGGATGACTAAGAGAATAAATCACATGGAAGCGCCATTGATCAAGTGGTGGCATTTGAAGGATGAAAAATAAGGAAGTTTACAACATAAGATATTGGAGTGAGGGTTTGAACAACCACAAGAAAGTGCAAATGATATGTGGAACAAGATAACCCAAGAGATAAGAAAGTTAGCTAAAAGATGTTGGGAGAATCAAGAGCTTTTGAACTTTGTCGCTACTGCGAAAATCGGTCACAAAATTGGTCAATACTCCGTAACACAGATATTACGGCAAAATAACATAGATTTCAGAGTAAAATATAAACTTTCATTAAAAAGCCACAAAGGGCGTACATTTCTCAAAGTCAACAAAATTGGTCAATACTCCGTAACACACGGGTTTTCTCAAATTACATCAAAACATCATATACAGCGGAACTCAAAACATAACTCAATGTTTTCCTCATAAGGGAACATCAGTAAAATAACCCAATGGTATACAATCAACTCAAAGAACCCAACACAATGTTACATATCAGAGCAAGACCCTCTACATTAACCATAAGGCTAACGACTCTAAAACTTCACAATACTCCTCGACGGCGTCCACGACTAAACTTGCTCGTCTGCACGTTACCCGCGTGGAGGTAACATTCAAACAGGCAGGGTGAGTAAGACAATTCATAATAATCAATGTATAACAATTAATGCATAAACGGCATATTACTCATAGTTATATTCAACACATTGATATCCTTCAATTATGCCTCAAAGGCCACAACGTCATAATTTATACACAAAGGCTCATAAATGCAAATGCAACATAGACTCAATGCACGTGGTACCAATCATCACAGCGCGATGTACACTGGGTCATCAATCCTCCATAGATCCCCATCGATAGGATCAGAGCACATCAAAATACTTCACATCCACACAGTGGGATTGAAGTCAAAATAATCGAGGTCCTGAACCGAAGTCCGGATGCACATGAATGCATGCTGCACACTTCACAATAATCCTCATAATAACAACATATGCTGCATCATCATTCATCATATTCATCATTATTACACGTCATATCTCATCGTCATATTCATCATCATAAATCATGTTATCATATCTCATCACAGTAATCATCATTATACAACATATCATCATATTTCATCATATTAATCATCATACAGCATATCATCATAATTCATCATATTATTGATCATCATACAACATATCATCATAGTCCATCCTATTAATTAATCTCACACATCATGTCATCATATAATCACGTATAAATCACATATTAGCTCATAGTCATATTATCCCATATTAATTCATAATACTACCCCCATATCACCTCATATTAATTTATCAAATTATACTCACGGTAATCCTCACACTATCGCCTATCAATCACATAAACTTCATAGTTTTACTCATGTTAATTCGTCATATCATCACATAGTATTTACATATTAATCCCTAATATCATCTCACATTGCCTCATATTAATTCATCATAATTACACTCGCGGTAATTCTCATACTAGCACTTATTACTCACGCAACCTCACTGTCATACTCATATTAATTTATCATATTATACTCACGGTAATTCTCATACTATCGCCTATTAATCACATAAAATTCATAGTTATACTCATGTTAATTTATCATATTATCAAAGTTACCCTCATGGTAATTCATCAGGAAAATCGCAGCATCAAAACATCACTGAACTAAAACATGATTCATTAATAGGACATATACACAATTGACTTCTCAAACATAATTAGATATAAAACTATTTTGAAACCAATTCCTTTATCTATACTATGTTATAGCTCTGTTCATTAGCTTTCCAACGCTTCGAACGGGGGTCAAAACGGACTTACGGATCAAAACTTACGTTCAAAACGATTTCGACCGAAAACATGAACAGTCGTGACGGACAGCAAAACGCTATTACGCTCCGAAACCTAAATCAACCCAAAAGTCCACACGATTCACTTCCCCAATGCCTACAAAACATCCCTAAATCATCCCTAAGGTCTTACGATGATAAAGGCACACAATCTATGGTTTATTAGGCCAATCTGGCAACATTTACACTACCTAAAACACTATTTTCCTGCAATTGCTCTGAGTGTATCAGAGTTACTCACATTGAATATTCCTATTCCTACAGGGTCAAACATATCACAATCCAAGAAGGCCTAAGATTTCCCTTCTCATATCAATATTCAGTGTTACATACCATTACCCCTAACCTCAAAGCCTTATCATTAAATTCCCTATTTTCCCATAACCAACCCAAAATACCTTAAATCACAAACCAACCATAAACACATCTAAAGGCCTACATAGAAAATCATGAACAACGATACTCTCCATACCTTAGCCGATTCAAAGCTTTCAAGATTAACGCCGGCAATCTTCTGAAGCTTTTGCCTCCACTGATCCCTCCTCAGAGCTCTGGCCTCCATTCTTTTCACGGTTAACAAAATGAATTCTCAACCTTCAGAATTCTATTTTGTCAAACTTAGACTTGGGCCACACAATTGGGCTTTTCCCATAACACCCTTACTAACTCTTCATAATGCCCAATTTACCCTTATTTCACTTATATTCATTTTAATCAATAATAGTACTAATATTCTCATATAGTATACTATTAATTAAATAAATAGTCCAAAAATGCACATTTTCTCAATAATCCACAAACCACCGAAAACCACCCAAAATACGAATATTCTTTATTAAATAATTAATTAAAATATTCCGCTTAAATTTGGGGTGTTACAACTCTCCCTCACTTAAAAGAATTTTCGCCCTCGAAAATTACCTCAATGAACAGAGTCGGATACGACTCTCTCAACTGATCTCCCACTCCCAAATCCAACTTTCTCCAGCTGGTCCTCCCAAACTACATTCACCAAAGGAATCTCTTTACCTCGAAGTTGCTTCTCGTTCACCAACCTGAACTAGCAATACCTCAACAGTCAAATTATCTCTCACTTGTACACCATCCATCTGAATAAATGCACTTCCTCAATTTAGGCACATGCCACATCATGTAAATTCACAAGCGACAGCGGTAAAACAGTCTAACATGCTACTTCTCCCACGCTTCCGCTGCGCCACTCTGATACAAATCAACAAAACATGGTGTGTGCTTCCGAGACTTCAAAGCTCGACCAACACCATTCACCATCGTAACTCTCAGAACACGTCTTTTCTTGGATCTTCTTGATCTTTTCAATCGTCTCTTACACAAATCTCAGGTTCGAGCATAGCACTCTCGCCTGAATCATATCAACACAAATGAGTCCTACACCTTCTACCATACAAATCCTCATATAGTGTCATTCCGATACTAGAACACTAACTGTTATTGTAGGTAACTCAATCAACGATAATTGACTATCCCACGATCCACCTTGATCCAACACACAAGCTCTCTACAAATCCTCTGAAGACTGGATATTTCTCTCTGTCCGTCCATCCGTCCACGGATGATAGGCAGAGTTCAACTTCAACATGGTACTCAAAGCCTCTGCAAACTCTCCCAAAAATCTCGATGAAAACTCAGATTCCCATCTGACACAATATTCGACGACATCTCATACAACTTTACAACTTCATCGGTACACATCTCATCTAGTTTTAACATAGAATGATTAATCCTCATTGGTAAGAAAAGAGTCAATCTAATCAATCTACCCAAAATCACCCAATTAAAGTTATATCCCTCCAATTCTTCGGAAACCCAACACAAAGTCCATGGAAATACTACCCGATTCCCACCCTGGAATATCCAACGGTTGCATCAGGCCCAACGGTCTCTGACGTTTATTCTTCGAATTCCGACAAGTCTAACCAGCATATACAAACTCAACCACTTCTCTCTTCATCTATGGTCATCAAAATAATTTTCTCAAATCTGGTTACATCTTCATAGCATCGGGATGAATACTCAATCTACCTCAATGTCCTTTTTCAATAATACTCTTATTCCAACTCACAATATCTTGGACACAAACTCTATCACGACCTCTCATGGTACCATTTCCATAAATCCGCAAATCAACTCTTCGACTTTAATTCATCAAATTCAACCAATCTACCAACTCAAACCAGAGTTCTGACTTTATCGAATCTCATCAATAATACCACTAGTAAGGTCCAACATACTAAGCTTAACTCCATAAGAAGTCTCTTCACAAGCCAAACTCATATCACAAAATTGCTCAATCAGTTCTAACTCTTTTCACCATCATCATCGGTATATGCAAAGATTTCCAAATCAATGCATCATCTACTACGACTGCTTTACCTGAATGGTAATTCAATTTGAAACCATCATCCTTCGGAAGCCCCATGCCAATCGGACACTCAATTTGTGAGTTATGACGGACACACGAACCGCACTTTCCGCACTCACTACAAAATACAAACATAGTCCATCAATAAATAACTTAATTCCATGACACTACTTTACCATCATATAGGGCATTGGAATAGCTTTCCAACGCTTCGAACCGTGCTTCATTCCGAGTTACGGTTCTCCCGTTACGGCAAAAATACGAAAACATCATTCTTCTGTCCCATGACATTTTCGCCCGGCGAAGGATATCGCTCGCCTGGCGAACTTGACAGTCCGAAATTCTATTTTCGATCGTTAAATGACTTCCGGGTGCCCGTTTCGATTCCGTAAAAAGCTGTGATCTCAGAATTCAACATAGAACAACAATTTCACACTTAGGAGGCCATTCAACACATCTTCAACTTTTGAAATATTTAAAGGCCTAATTATACCAATATTGCATTCCAATCTGACTTTCTCTAATAATCACCAGAAATCACTGTCCACCTTTAATATACTCGACCTCACAATTTGTTGCCTTAACACACACACCATACACAAGTCTCAAAACCACTCGATCCATTTAATTCCTTGACCATCCAAACTGACATATAATATGGAGTCCTTAATATCGGACTAGTTTCCGTAACTAAGTCGATCACAGCTCCACTTCACGTTTTGGATGTATATCACTATCTTGTCATGATAACTTCCACACAACCACAATTAATTGGAAAACCACCAACTTCCCCACTTTCATTAACACTCAAAATTTCCGTCAAAATAAACATCTCAACACCGTCCTACGCCGACTCATCAAAACAATTCTTAAGCACTTAGCTTAACTCAAGACAATTCACTGCTCACGTCATCTAAGCTTGCAAGACACGTCTATCCCATCCAACATGACCCCGTCCATTACCAACAAGAGATTAAGGGTGATCAGTTCCTCAATTTGTCAATAGACAGCCGAAAATCATGATGGGGTACAAACCATCTTTACCAAACTATAAGAGCGTCCATCGACACACTGAGCCACAACTCCACACTTGCAGCATCCTGGAGAAGTACAAGCTTCTTCCCCACTTGAATCATTCCCACTTCTGCAGACAAGGTTAGGAAACAAACATGTACTGACAGTGTTTTCACACACATGTCGCATACAAGGGAACCGACAACATTAGACAACTTGGCCGGACGGACCGACCTGCTCTGATACCACTAATGTAACACCCTTATTCTACCCCACAGATATTACGGCAAAATAACAAGGATTTCAGAGTAAAATATAAACTTTCATTAAAAAGCCACAAAGGGCGTACATTTCTCAAAGTCATCAAAATTGGTCAATACTCCGTAACACACGGGTTTTCTCAAATTACATCAAAACATCATATACAGCGAAACTCAAAACATAACTCAATATTTTTCTCATAAGGGAACATCAGTAAAATAACCCAATGATATACAATCAACTCAAAGAACCCAACCCGATGTTACATATTAGAGCAAGACCCTCTACATTAACCATAAGGCTAACGACTCTAAAACTTCATAATACTCCTCGACGGCGTCCACGACTAAACTTTCTCATCTGCGTGTTATCCACGTGGAGGTAACATTCAAACAGGCAGGGTGAGTAAGACAATTCATAATAATCAATGTATAACAATTAATGTATAAACGACATATTACTCATAGTTATATTCAACACATTGATATCCTTCAATTATGCCTCAAAGGCCACAACGTCATAATTTATACACAAAGGCTCATAAATGCAAATGCAACATAGACTCAATGCATGTGGTACCAATCATCACAGCGCAATGGACATTGGGCCATTAATCCTCCATAGATCCTCATCGATAGGATCGGAGCACATCAAAATACTTCACATCCACACAGTGGGATTGAAGTCAAAGTAATCGAGGTCCTGAACCGAAGTCCGGATGCACATGAATGCATGATGCACACTTCACAATAATCCTCATAATAACAGCATATGATGCATCATCATTCATCATATTCATCATCATTACACGTCATATCTCATCGTCATATTCATCATCATAAATCATGTTATCATATCTCATCACAGTAATCATCATTATACAACATATCATCATATTTCATCACATTAATCATCATACAGCATATCATCATAATTCATCATATTATTCATCATACAATATATCATCATAGTCCATCCTATTAATTAATCTCACACATCATATCCTCATATAATCACGTATAAATCACATATTAGCTCATAGTCATATTATCCCATATTAATTCATAATACTACCCCCATATCACCTCATATTAATTTATTAAATTATACTCACGATAATCCTCACACTATCGCCTATCAATCACATAAACTTCACAGTTCTACTCATGTTAATTCGTCATATCATCACATAGTATTTACATATTAATCCCTAATATCATCTCACATTGCCTCATATTAATTCATCATAATTACACTCGCGGTAATTCTCATACTAGCACTTATTACTCACGCAACCTCACTGTCATACTCATATTAATTCATCATATTACACTTATGGTAATTCGCATACTATCGCCTATTAATCACATAAAATTCATAGTTCTACTCATGTTAATTCATCATATTATCACAGTTACCCTCATGGTAATTCATCAGGAAAATCGCAGCATCAAAACATCACTGAACCAAAACATGATTCATTAATAGGACATATACACAATTGACTTCTCAAACATAATTAGATATAATAATATTGTAAAACCAATTCCCTTATCTATACTATGTTATAGCCCTGTTCATTAGCTTTCCAACGCTTCGAACGGGATTCAAAACGGACTTACGGATCAAAACTTACGTCCAAAACGATTTCGACCGAAAACATGAACAGTCGTGACGCACAGCAAAACGCTATTACGCTCCGGAACCTAAATCAACCCAAAAGTCCACACGATTCACTTCTCCAATGCCTCCAAAACATCCCTAAATCATCCCTAAGGTCTTACGATGATAAAGGCACAAAATCTATGGTTTATTAGGCCAATCTGGCAACATTTGCACTATCTAAAACACTATTTTCCTGCAATTGCTCTGAGTGCATTAGAGTTACTCACATTGAATATTCCTATTCCTACAGGGTCAAACATATCACAATCCAAGAAGGCCTAAGATTTCCCTTCTCATATCAATATTCAGTGTTACATACCATTACCCCTAACCTCAAAGCCTTATCATCAAATTCTCTATTTTCCCATAACCAACCCAAAATACCTTAAATCACAAACCAACCATAAACACATCTAAAGGCCTACATAGAAAATCATGAACAACGATACTCCCCATACCTTAGCCGATTCAAAGCTTTCACGATTAACGCCGACAATCTTCCGAAGCTTTTGCCTCCACTGATCCCTCCTCAGAGCTCTGGCCTCCATTCTTTTCACGGTTAACAAAATGAATTCTCAACCTTTAGAATTATATTTTGTCAAACTTAGACTTGGGCCACACAATTGGGCTTTTCCCATAACACCCTTACTAACTCTTCATAATGCTCAATTTACCTTTATTTCACTTATATTCATTTTAATCAATAATAATACTAATATTCTCATATAGTATACTATTAATTAAATAAATAGTTCAAAAATGCACATTTTCTCAATAATCCACAAACCACCGAAAACCACCCAAAATACGAATATTCTCAATTAAATAATTAATTAAAATATTCCGCTTAAATTTGGGGTGTTACAAAAGGCATATAAGTACTTGTATTTCGAGGTTGTGACTCGATGGATGGAAAGGGGGACCTTTACACATTCCCTTAATGATACTAATATTTTCCTCATTCTAAAGTCTGAGAATCCTTGAAATATGAAAGATTTGAGACGTATTTCGTTGTGAAATGGGGTGTACAAGATGGTCTCGAAACTCCTCTCCGTTTGTAGAAGGTCGTTACATTCTTGATGATTGCTATCGAGACCATCCATGCTTTGAAGAGACTGACAAAGGGGACGAAAGGGGAATTGGCTCTTAAGATTCACATTAGCAAAGTTTATGATAGAGTGGATTAGGGTTTCCTAAGAAGTGTACTAATTCGTTTGGGATTTACAGATAGGTGGATTTATTGGATAATTATGTGTGTAACGTCGGTGAATTACTCAATTATGGTTAACATGGATAGATTTGGACCAATTCACCCAAGAAGGGGGTTGAGACAAGGAGATGCGTTGTCTACATATCTTTTCATCCTAGTAGCTAAAGGACTTTCCATTCTTTTTAAAAGAGCGGTAGCAAGACGAGATATTTATTGAGTCCAGATATGTAGTGGGGTACCAAGGTGTCCCATATACTTTTTTCTGAAGATTGTTTTTATTTTGCAAGGCCAATCTATCTGAAGTGAATCATCTCATAGAAATACTTCGTCAGTATGCAGATGCATCAAGCCAGGAAATTAATATGTCTAAGTCAAAAGTGTTCTTCAGCCGTAATATTAGTGGTCCAACCCAGGAAGATTTTGCTTGGCTTATGGGAGTTCGCCATGTGTTAGATACAAGAAAGTGTTTGGGGCTGCCATAGATGATTGGAAGAAGTAAGAAAAATACTTTTGTGTTTATAAAGGATCGGATATGAAGGAGAATTAATTCTTGGAGATGAAGGTCTTTGTCTAAAGCATGGAAAGAGATCATGATTAAATTAGTGCTTCAAGCAATCCCTCATATATTATGAGTATTTTTGTCATTCCTGATAATATTGTTAATGATATTGAGAAGATGTTAAACTCTTTTTGGTGGGTGGTAATCAGAATAAAGGAATAAGGTTTCTTGCTTGGGATGGATTGGCTTGTGCCAAAGAGGAGGGTGGTATTGGATTTAGAGGTTTTAAAGCTTTCAATAGGGTGATGGTGGAGAAACAAGGTTGGCATATTATGATGAATCCGACAATTTTGGTGGTTAGAATCTTTAAAGTCGGGTATTTCCTCTGTTCTTCTTTTTTTAGGATAATATTGGTCATAACCATAGTTTTGTTTGGAAAAGTTTGTTAAAAGCTAGGGAAGTTTTATCTCTTTGGTTGTAGATGGAGCATTAGTGATGAGAGTAAAATTAACGTTATGATGTGAAGGTGAGATAATACTTAGAAGGGGGGGTTGAATAAGTATGGAAAATTAAGACTTGAAAATAATCACACAATTATTTTTATCCTGGTTCGTTTAACAACTACTCCAGTCCACCCTTCCAGAGTGATTTGCCTTTCTCAACAAGGACTTAATCCACTATTAAATCAAACTGATTACAATAGTATCACCTAAGAACAACAGTTCTTAGTCTTCTCAAGAGCTACTGATTCTAACTGAATCCTCTTAAGGAATATCCTTTACAATCAATGTAAATTAAATACAAGAGTTTTTAATGCTTCTATAAAGCTTTTATCACAACAGTGATTTTTCTCTTAAGTTTAAGTACAATGAGATTCTATGAAGAATAAGAATGAGAGCTTTTAGAATATTATGATTTCTTTTCAGCAAGTGTGTAACTAAAGAATGAAGTGAAGATCTCCTTTTATAGGCAGCTGAATCATGCAAGCTGAACGTTGAAAAGAGAGTCCCAAAAGGCCTGAGCCTTTTTGTCTTCACATCAACTGACCTTTCCTTGAAATAGATGGCACAGAAAAATCCTTTTTGTCTGTGTAAGTGTGTCTAGCACAAATAAGGAAAGAGACGTTGAATAGTTCCAACGGATATATTCTTGAAAATACTTCTTCAGTTTCAGCAAGTTCTTCAGAGTCTGAATGGATCAGAGTCTTCTAATGAGATTCAGAACTATGCCGTATCAGAGTCTTCTGCAGCGTGTGTGCTTCTAGCGTGTTGATCATCAGAGCATTTTGACACAGAACTTCAGTACTTGGCAGCGTAGGTACTTTCAGAAACTTCTATAGACTAATGCTTTGAGAAACTCTTCAATCAATATTCTTCTATACTTCTGATGCTTCAGCTTCAGGTGCTTCTGATTATCTTCAGATGCTTCTGACTCAGAATGTTCTGGAGCTTCTTTCTTCAGATCCTTCTGGAGACTACGCTCAGGATCTTCTGTGAGGAGCAAACAGATTCTTCTGTAAGGTGCATCTGGCGCTTCAGAGTCAGAATAACTTCTTGTATTCAAGGCAGATTTGCTTCTAGAGAGTTAATATAATTTCAATCTGCAGTAAAACTCTCAAACAAATTTTAGAGTATATAATTCTTAAATATAAATTTCCTAACAGTTATCATCAAAACAAAGAGTAATTATTAAGAACCAATCTGTGTTCTAACAATCTCCCCCTTTTTGATGATGACAAAAAGTATTAGAAATTTTATTTAATTGAACATAAAGAATTATAACTCCCCCTGAG
The DNA here is from genome assembly GCA_963859935.3 of Lathyrus sativus. Lineage (NCBI taxonomy): Eukaryota > Viridiplantae > Streptophyta > Magnoliopsida > Fabales > Fabaceae > Lathyrus > Lathyrus sativus. The sequence goes on along the minus strand of OZ012735.1, from coordinate 600,584,325 downwards.
ATGATGAATCTCCCCCTGAGTTGAATAAGAAAAAGGAATAGAAACTTCCCTTTTTATCTTGAGTAATCTTCAGAGTCAGATCTTGTTTGTCTTTGTAATAATTAAGGGTCAGACTATCTTGCAGATATGAGATTCAGAGTTTGATAAAAGATAAATGATCTGAGAAACTCAGAGACTCTTTTATAGAGTGTTCTTATCAAATGTTCTGAAATAGTCAATTTAGATATTAGAAAAAGTAGATATGTCTGAAGATTCATTCTAGTAAAATTATATTAAATAGTTCAGATCTTTATTTTCTCCCCCTTTTTTGTCATAAGCAAAAAGTAAAAAACTTTTAATAAAGACAAATAAAAGGAACAAGAAACAGATAATTCAATGGAGAATAAAAAACTGATTCATTTAACATAACAGAGCAAGAGTACATTGAAAAATATCAGAAGATATAACAATAAAATTCAGATGCAAAACAACAGATGCACAAACATGAGAAAAAAATCTAAGAGTGTTTTGACAAAAGCATCTTCAATAGGTCTGTGATCTCAGATGATGATTGCTCTTGCTTTGACATCCACTTAGTCATTGTCTCATTCTTCTCATCTTGTTTAGAAATCCACTCTGACATGTCCTCAGATTTCTTGTCTTGCTTCGCCATCCAAGATCTTATTTCAGATTGACCAGCTTCCAGAGCAGCAATCTTGTCTCCAAAATCTGGATTTTCTGTCTTTATCTCTGATGAAGAAGATGGAGGTTCTGCAGCCTGAACAGAGTCAATTGCCATAGGTTCTGGAGATCCTGAAGAGGGTTCTACCAGAGTCATAGTCAATGTATTGGCAGTTGGTTCTGGTGGAGGAGGAGGAGGAACATCCAAACAAAGCAGAGGTTCAGTCTTGTTGACAATCCAGAATTGAGTTCTTTCAGCTCTGAGCTTGGCATCATCAGAACAGATGTTCTTCAGATTAGAAGCTACAGTGGTGAATCTATTGATAAATCCTTTCCAGATGATGTCAGTCTCGTTTGCATCCATAGATTCAGAGCATCTCTTCTGAACAGTACCTAAAGACATCTGTATTTCTTGCAAAAACGTTTGAAATAAATGATCAATATTAAGTCTGGGTGGTGGTTTAAGCAAGGTTTCCAGAGTCATCTGTTTAGGTTTGGGAGTTGGTGGTATCAGTGATTTTGAGATGGAAATCAGAGAAGGGGGAACATATGGAATGAATGGAATTTCTGGTTTTTGAGGTAAGGATCTGTTTAAAGCATTAAGCAGATTTGGTTGAGGTCTTGTGCGTGGGTAAACAACATCAAAGGATGCATTGGAGTATGGTATGAAAGCAGAGTTTGATGGTTTATCAGATGCAACTGTGTTATCAGATGCAGGATGCAGAGCTGAAACAGCAGCTTTACCAGATGTAGCAGATATGGTGGGTAAGGATCCTTCATTGGTCATAGATTGAATATATGAAAGGATTACAGATGGAAGGGCCTGTCTGAGTTTTGGTTTCAGAGGTTTCAAAGGTTCAGAAGGCTCAACTCTATCGTAAAAATCTTTCAGTTTGAAACCATAAGATAAATTATGATAAAGAGAAGACACTTGGGCACAAGATATTCTAGATGATGATGGATTGGAAGTGGGAACAATCATCTCAGATGAAGTTGCAGGTGGAGGCATAGGGTCTGGAAAGGTAGTTTTAGCAGGTAAGGTTGATTCAGGTTCAGGTTCATGCACAGGGTATTTGTCAGATGGATTAATTAGAAAATCAAGATGAATTTCTGATTCTGATGAATTGGAGGATGTTGTAGGTGTACAAGAGGTAGAAGAAACTTGAAACACTGTTTTTAATGGAGTGATATCAAGAACTTCTGTCTCAGGGATATGAGTAGGTTCTGAAGGGGTATCAGATTGTTGTGATGGTGGTTCTGATGAAACAGGAGCAGAAGTTACTTTAGTGGGTTCAGAAGTAACAGGTGCAACAGGTTCAGAAGATGGAGTATTTGATGGTGGTATGACAGAGTCTTTTTCTGGTTGATCTTCTGTGGTTTGTTTTTCTGGATGATCAGAAGTTTTTGGTTGATTTTCTATTTGTGGTTGAGCAGAGTTTTGTTTATCAGAAGTTTGTGGTAGTTATGATGGTTGTGGTTCTGTTTGTTGTGGTTCTGTTGGTTGTGGAACTGATGGTGATGGACGTGGAGTGAAGTGTTTGATGTGTATTTTGGGTTGAGGTGGTTTTGATACAGAAGCAGTGGTTTGTTTTTGAGGTGAGACAGAACTAGGGGCAACAACAGATGTTGTTTGAGTGACAGGTGGTTTGGGAACAGACTTAATAGATGAATCATTAATAACAACATTTTTAGAAATAGCAGAAGTCTTTGTACCTTTGAGTTTAATCCTCTTGGCAGATGCAGAGGCAGCTTCTCCAGAATCCTTTCTCTTTAAAAGATCCTTGGGTTTCTCAGCAATCTTAGCCTTCTTCTGGACAGGTTCAGATTCTGCTGCAGGCTGAGATATTTTCCTCTGAAATGGAACTTCTTCTTCTTCTTCTTCTTCTTCTCCTGCATCTGGCAGTGGTTGCTTGACAAGTTGAAACACATTGGCTGGAACAGACACTCCTTCCTTTTTGCATTCCTCTATATACATCAGAACAATGTGTCTAGGTTCTTCAGCAAAGAATAGAGGAAAGTCAGATACTGGAACCCTTTTATTCAAATCAGACATATTTAACCTCTTTGGAGCAGTAGTAAGTTCATCTACAATCTTGAGCCTCAGAAGGCTTTTAGCGTTCAGAGGCTTTCCTATAATGAACTCTAGTTCCTCTGTAACACCAGCATCATACAGAGCAGCCACTAAACCATTTTCAGTGAGAAGATCTGAGAGCAACCTTCCAAAAGGTATCCAAGTCCTGATCTTCTGGCCTTTTTCTTTTACAGATTCTCTGGATGCATTGATGTGATTCCACAGATGCATGAACAAAATGTAAGGCAGATCTACCTTGTTGCTCTGACTAAGGCAGTACATAAAATAGATCTGTTCATTGTTGACATAATCTGGGGAATTTGTTGACTTTCTGTGATGTATGCATCCCATGAAGATCTTGGCCCAGATCTTGTAATCAGGCTTCAGATCTTTGAATCTGTTAGAGGCTTGTCCAGCAGTCATAACTTCCTCATAAACTTCTTCCATATCCACACGCCCAACTGGCAAGTGTGAAACACCATCTGTTTCTTCATAACCAATTAATCTTCTGATCAGATCCTCTGTGATGATAATCTCCTTTCCCAGCACAGATGATAAAATAAACTTGGGATACACAGATGCATGAATCCAGAATTCCTTAACAAGTAGAGGGTAAACTGGTCCAAATAATCTATCAAAGTATTTCACCCAACCTTGAGCTCTAACAATGGAGCGAAAATCAAACCCATTGTCAGCCAGAGAATCAAATTCAACCATGGATTCACACAACACTTCTAATTTATCAACAGGTGTGAGGAGAGTTCTCTTTGGAGGAGTATATGGAGAAGCACCTAAGTTATCTGAAGTCACAGCAGCCATTGTAGATTGAAATTGTGCAGTGGTTGATGAAGAAGACGCCATTGAAGAATGATTTTTAGAACACTTAGGTTTTGAGTTTTTATGCAGAGAGAACAATAGATGAAAACGCATGTAAATTCTGAGAGTGAAAAGTGTGAAAGTGAATACACAACAAGTATTTATACTAATCACATAGGCACACCAAAAGACAGAAAGAACGCACGTTTGAGCAGCATTAAATGAAGAGAATAAAATCATTTCAAATAATAAATGCTTCTGACAATTTTGGGGGGAAAACCAAGATATTTACTATTCAAATTTCACCTCAAACGTCTTTTCAGTTGTGAACACGCCACCTCTTCAGATTTTGTGGGACACGTGTTTGCTTGCATGCTGTTCTGAATTCTCTCAAGAAATGAAACGTTAGCCAACGTTCAGATCTTCTAAAGATAGTTAGTTCAGATTTTCACATCAGAAATATTAATCAGAATAGAATGAATGAACAGAAGAAATACTTCAGATGAATTAAGCATTTTTTCATCTGGACCAATTTGTTTCTGATAAATATCATTCTGGAAAAAAATCCATACCAATATTTTTCAGAATAAAATTGAATCTATCTTCAACAAGGGGTTTTGTAAAAATATCTGCCCATTGATGATCTGTATCAACAAAGGCTAAATTTATGATTCCCTTCTGAACATAGTCTCTGATGAAATGATGCTTAATTTCTATATGTTTTGCCTTAGAATGTAAAATGGGATTCTTGGACAAACATATAGCAGAAGTATTATCACAAAAGATAGAAATGTTACTCTCAAAAATTTGATAATCTTCTAGTTGACTTTTCATCCAGAGCATCTGCGTGCTACATCCAGCAGCAGCAATGTATTCAGCCTCTGTGGTTAAAAGTGCAATTGTGGGCTGCTTCTTGCTGTACCAGGAGATTAGATTTCTTCCTAGAAATTGACAACTTCCAGAAGTACTTTTTCTTTCCACTCTGTCTCCAGCATAGTCAGCATCACAGAATCCAACTAATTTGAAATCATCAGATTTTCTGTAACACAAACCCACATTAGTAGTACCTTTCAGATACCTCAGAATCCTCTTGACAGCTGTCAAGTGTGATTCTCTAGGATCTGATTGGAATCTAGCACACAGACAAACACTGAATAATATGTCATGTCTAGAAGCAGTAAGATAAAGAAGAGAGCCAAGCATACCTCTGTAGAGCTTCTGGTCTACTTTCTTACTTACCTCTTCTTTGCCAAGTGAGCTAGTAGGATGCATTGGAGTCTTTGCCACCTTGCTGTCAGACATGTTGAATTTCTTCAGAAGTTCTTTAACATACTTTGTCTGATGTATGTAGGTGCATTCTGGAGTTTGATTAACTTGGATTCCTAAAAAGAATCTGAGTTCTCCCATCATGCTCATTTCAAATTCTGCCTGCATACATGTAGCAAACTCCTTTCCAAGCATAATATTTGTTGATCCAAAAATAATATCATCAACATAAATTTGGCAAATTAGAAGATCTTTCTTTATGGTTTTACAGAATAGAGTTGTATCCACTTTGCCTCTGATAAAATTCTTCTCCAGAAGAAAATTACTCAATCTCTCATACCAAGCTCTGGGAGCTTGTTTTAATCCATATAGAGATTTCTTTAATTTGAAAATATGATCTGGAAATTTTTCATTTTCAAAACCAGGAGGTTGGTGGACATAAACTTCTTCTTCTATAATACCATTAAGAAAGGCACTTTTAACATCCATCTGATACAGAGTGATGTTATTCTGTGCAGCAAAAGAAATAAGAAGGCGTATAGATTCTAACCTTGCCACTGGAGCATATGTCTCAGTGTAATCAATACCTTCTTGCTAACTGTATCCTTGAGCAACCAGCCTTGCCTTATTCCTCTCAACTTCTCCTTTCTCATTTAGTTTATTTCTGAAGACCCATTTTGTACCAATAATATTAAATCCTTGAGGTCTTTGAACTAGATCCCATACATCATTTCTGCTGAATTGGTTAAGCTCTTCTTGCATGGCAATAATCCAATCATTGTCTTGCAGAGCTTCTTCTACAGAAGATGGTTCAATTTCTGACACTAGTCCAAATAATGATGCCTCAGATGATCTTAGAAAGGATCTTGTTCTGATGGGATCATCCTTCTTTCCAATAATGACATCCTCTGGATGAGAAGCTTTAATTCTGGATGATGATCCTCTGATAGTTGACTCTTCAGAAATTTTTAGATTATTCATCTGAGAAGTTAAGGGAGTGGCATCTGGAGTTGCTTCTGGTTCCTTCATTTGAAGTTTGTCTGCTTCTGGAACTTCAGAGTCAATAAAGACTACTTCCCTATCTGCAGAGTTATCAACCTGCTTTGGCTTTTCAGAGCCAAGCTTATCATCAAATTTGACATGAATGGATTCTTCCACAATCTGTGTCTCAGTGTTGTATATTCTGTAGCCTTTAGAGCGTTCAGAATATCCAAGCATGAAACACTTCTGTGCTTTGGAATCAAACTTGCCCAAATTTTCCTTAGTGTTTAACATATAACAGATACATCCAAAAGGATGAAAATAAGAAATGTTGGGCTTTTTGTTCTTCCACAATTCATAAGGAGTCTTCTTCAGAAGAGGTCTAACAGACACTCTGTTCTGAATGTAGCATGCTGTATTGATTGCTTCTGCCCAAAAATGTTTTGCCAGATTTGTCTCATTGATCATGGTTCTGGCCATTTCTTGCAAAGTTCTGTTTTTCCTCTCTACAACCCCATTCTGTTGTGGAGTTTTAGGACAGGAAAAATCATGAGCAATGCCATTTTCAGAAAAATATTTTTCAAAATATTTATTTTCAAATTCACCACCATGATCACTTCTGACTTTTATAATTTTGAAATTCTTTTCATTATGGACTTGCTTGCAGAAGTCAAAGAACACAGAATGTGACTCATCCTTGTGTTTTAAGAACTTTACCCATGTCCATCTGCTAAAGTCATCAACAATGACCAATCCATACTTCTTGCCTCTGATGGATGCAGTTTTCACTGGTCCAAACAGATCAATATGAAGTAGTTCTAATGGTTTAGAGGTAGAAACAACATTTTTTGATTTGAAAGATGTTTTTGAAAACTTCCCTTTCTGGCATGCTTCACAAAGAGCATCTGAAGTGAACTTCAGATTAGGGAGTCCTCTGACAAGATTAAGTTTATTAATCTGAGATATACGTCTCATATTAATATGGCCCAATCTTCTGTGCCAGACCCATTGCTCTTCATTCACAGACAAGAGGCATTTAACATTTTGAACTTTAAGTTCTGAAAGATTTATTTTATAAATTTTGTTTTTCCTCTTACCACTAAATAGGATAGAGCCATCCTTCTGACTAATAGCTTTACAACATTTTTGATTAAAAGTTATATCATAACCATTGTCACTTAATTGACTTATGGATAATAAGTTATGTTTTAACCCTTCAACAAGTAAAACATTAGTAATAGAGGGAAGTTTACCATTTCCAATAGTGCCAGATCCAATGATCTTGCCCTTCTGGTTCCCTCCAAACTTCACGTCCCCTCCAGATCTAAGTTCCAGGCTTTGGAACATAGACTTTTCTCCTGTCATGTGTCATGAGCATCCAGAGTCCAGGTACCATGATTGGTGTCCTGACCTTGCTGCTAAGAACATCTGCAACAGGAATTATTTTGTTTTTAGGTACCCAGATCTTCTTGGGTCCTTTGGGGTTAGTTGGTTTGTAGGTTTGTCTAAACTTCTGTTTTGTAACATAATGTTTATTCTGACTTGCCTTAGGTTTAAACACATAAGTACTCTTCTCAGAGCTTGTGTGTTTAATGTCATTCAAGTGACCAAATTTGAATTGAGAATACAGAGGTGTCTTCCTGATGAAAAGTTTGTCAACAGGTTTTGGATTGCTTCCAGATGAAGACTCATATCCAATGCCTCTTCTGTTGTTTCCACTAACACCATAGATCATGGAAGCCATCTTGCTTCTGTCTATGCTCTTAGTGAGAAATCTATGAAAACTAGAGTCATATTTTTCTAAAATATTTTCACATGACTTAGTCTCAGATTCAGATTCTTGTTGAGTTCTATCAAAGTCATTTTTGATTTTTAAATTTATTTCTTTCTGCTCAACAAGTTCTGTTTTCAGAAGATCAATCTCAGATTCAAGATTGCTTTTCAGCTTCTTGTATTTGAGTTTGATGTTGTTATAACTTTTAAGAACTTCTGTTAAAACTTTAATGAGTTCTTCTTTGGTAAGTTTAGCCATTACCTCTTCTGCATCATCATCAGATTCAGATTCTGATTTATATCCTGAGGTACCTTCCTCTTGATCCTCTGTCCTGGCCATCAGTGCAACGTTTGCACATTCTTCTTCTGATTCAGAAGATGATTCACACTCATCTGAGTCAACCCACGTTGCCATTAGAACCTTCTTCTTTTTGTTGAACTTCTTCTTAGGTTTTTCTTTCAGAAGTTTGGGGCAGTCATTCTTGTAGTGCCCAGGTTCTTTGCATTCATAGCACACAACTTCTTTCTTAGCAGATCTTCTGTGACTAGAAGATTCCTTTCTGTTGTCAGATCTTCTGAAGTTGTTGAACTTCTTCCCCTTGTGCTTCCAGAGTTTGTTAATCCTTCTGGACAACATGGATAACTCATCTTCTTCTTCAGAAGAAGACTCTTCAGAGCTTTCTTGAATGACCTGCAAAGCTTTAGCAATTTTGTTAGATTTTAATGCTACAGATTTACCTTTATCTTTCTTCTGAGGTTCATCTTCCTCAAGCTCAATCTCATGGCTCCTCAGTGAGCTGATGAGTTCTTCTAGAGAGATCTTGTTCAGATCTTTGGCCATCTTCAGGGCAGTCACCATTGGTCTCCATCTGATGGGCAGACTTCTGATGATTTTCTTTACATGATCTGACGTGGAATATCCCTTGTCCAGAACTTTCAGCTCAGCAGTGAGTATCTGGAATCTGGAGAACATGGCTTCAACAGATTCAGAGTCTTCCATTTTGAAAGCCTCATACTTCTGGATCAGAGCCAGAGCTTTTGTCTCCTTAACTTGAGAATTTCCCTCATGAGTCATTTTAAGGGATTCAAACATATCAAAAGCTGTCTCCCTGTTTGTGATTTTCTCATACTCTGTATGTGAAATAGCATTCAGTAATATAGTTCTGGCTTTATGGTGATTTCTGAAGTCTTTCTTCTGAGAATCTGTCATAGATTTTCTGTCAATCTTTTTGCCATCCCCATCTGTGGGATGTACATATCCATCTATGACAAGATCCCATAGATCAGCATCATATCCTAGGAAAAAACTCTCAATTCTGTCTTTCCAGTAATCAAATTTTTCTCCATCAAACATTGGAGGTTTGGTGCTGATCCTATCCCTCTCTTCATATTTATTGTTAATATTTGACATTGAATTATCAGCCATGATAACAAATAAATATATTTATCAAAGTATATCTCTCTGGATCTTTACTGACACTGTTAAGTGATAGCACACTCAGAACCGGAGCTCTGATGCCAACTGAAGGTGAGATAATACTTAGAAGGGGGGGGGGGGGGGGGGGGTTGAATAAGTATGGAAAATTAAGACTTGAAAATAATCACACAATTATTTTTATCCTGGTTCGTTTAACAACTACTCCAGTCCACCCTTCCAGAGTGATTTGCCTTTCTCAACAAGGACTTAATCCACTATTAAATCAAACTGATTACAATAGTATCACCTAAGAACAACAGTTCTTAGTCTTCTCAAGAGCTACTGATTCTAACTGAATCCTCTTAAGGAATATCCTTTACAATCAATGTAAATTAAATACAAGAGTTTTTAATGCTTCTATAAAGCTTTTATCACAACAGTGATTTTTCTCTTAAGTTTAAGTACAATGAGATTCTATGAAGAATAAGAATGAGAGCTTTTAGAATATTATGATTTCTTTTCAGCAAGTGTGTAACTAAAGAATGAAGTGAAGATCTCCTTTTATAGGCAGCTGAATCATGCAAGCTGAACGTTGAAAAGAGAGTCCCAAAAGGTCTGAGCCTTTTTGTCTTCACATCAACTGACCTTTCCTTGAAATAGATGGCACAGAAAAATCCTTTTTGTCTGTGTAAGTGTGTCTAGCACAAATAAGGAAAGAGACGTTGAATAGTTCCAACGAATATATTCTTGAAAATACTTCTTCAGTTTCAGCAAGTTCTTCAGAGTCTGAATGGATCAGAGTCTTCTAATGAGATTCAGAACTATGCTGTATCAGAGTCTTCTGCAGCGTGTGTGCTTCTAGCGTGTTGATCATCAGAGCATTTTGACACAGAACTTCAGTACTTGGCAGCGTAGGTACTTTCAGAAACTTCTGTAGACTAATGCTTTGAGAAACTCTTCAATCAATATTCTTCTATACTTCTGATGCTTCAGCTTCAGGTGCTTCTGATTATCTTCAGATGCTTCTGACTCAGAATGTTCTGGAGCTTCTTTCTTCAGATCCTTCTGGAGACTACGCTCAGGATCTTCTGTGAGGAGCAAACAGATTCTTCTATAAGGTGCATCTGGCGCTTCAGAGTCAGAATAACTTCTTGTATTCAAGGCATATTTGCTTCTAGAGAGTTAATATAATTTCAATCTGCAGTAAAACTCTCAAACAAATTTTAGAGTATATAATTCTTAAATATAAATTTCCTAACAGTTATCATCAAAACAAAGAGTAATTATTAAGAACCAATCTGTGTTCTAACATGATGGATATGTGGTTGAAAGGAGTTGGAAACGTATGCCTTTATGCTCCACAAGGACAAGGTGTGTACAATATTACTCTTAAAGACCTCATGCTGCCTAATGCCAAACAATGGGATATTCATAAAATTAGACAATTGTTTTTGTATGATGCAGCGTTGGAAATCATGAAGGTTCCTTTGTTAGAGGATGTGAAGGAGAAATTTTTGGTGTGGAAATAAAAGAGTCATGGTAATTACATTGTGAAAACGGGGTACAAGTTGTTGAAGAAAGATCAAACTACTTCTCTTAACCTTCGAGTGGATGGAATTGGGGTAGTTTGTGGAAAATTATAGCTCCCCCAAGAGATAAACACTTGATTTGGAGAATTTGTTGCGGATTCCACTCAACTCGTATTAGACTCCTTCAACACTTTATGCATTTGCCTCATAATTGTCAATTGTGTGAAGGTAGTGAGGAAGATGATTGGCGTGTCTTTTTGGGTGCCTGGCGACCACTCAATGTTGGATAGATGCAGGTTTTAATCATATCACTTCTCCTAGATTTCATTCATTTAATGATGCAAAATCCATCCTTCTTGAAATCTGTAGCAAGGAAGATAGACATGTAGCGAAAAGAGTTGTTGTTATGTTGCGGGTTATTTGGAATAATAGAAATAATTGAATTTGGAACAACAAGATGAATGATGCGAACAAGTTAGGTATGTAAGCTTTTAATTCTTAACAAGATTGGTTTCAAGCTCAAAAGTCATATTCTTCTCATAATGACATCATTGTCCATCTGATAGTGTGCCATCCTCCGAGTGTAGGGTGGTTGAAATGTAATGTGGATGCATAATTTAATAACCAACAAGGAACCACTAATAAGGGATGGTGCTTAAGAGATACTAGTGGGAGGTTCATCAACACTGGAATATCTTGGGATTTTGGCGTCTTATATGTTATAGAGGGTGAAATGTTGGCCTTAAAAGAAGCGGTGCAACCAACCATTCACATGCAGCTGGATCATGTTATCTTTGAGTGTGACTCACAATTGGTGGTGCAAGCGTTACATAATATCTATGGTGGTACTTCTGAGTTTAGTTTAATTATATCGTGTATTAAGAATATTTTAGTTACTCATTCCAACTTTAAGGTGAAGTTTGTTAAACGCCAAGCGAATTTTTGATTGCTCATATGTTAGATAAGGTAATTGATCTTGGACTAGGCATAGCATCTCCCATTTGATTCCTCTTTGTATTGAACAACTTTTGCTTAATGATATGAATTGAATTTTCTTGAGTAAAAAAAGTAAATATGTGAATAGATCCTAATAGTCGGCTAATAATAAAGTGTAATTATTCTCACTTCATTAAAAACGAACAAATTAGTAATGATAATAATGAAAATTGAATACTATTAATTAATTTTTTTTAACATGATATGTAATTAAGTAGAAGGAAATAAAATATTAAATTTGAGACCCTAAGTAAATGTCATAGTCTGCCTCCCCTAATCGATCTTGTTTGTTCTTAGGGACACCCACAACGTCGAAGAATCTATCAGCAATGATCTGCCAATCCAAAAAATGTTCAACTTCCATCGTTTCATAGAACAATAAAATACCAGTCTTCACCCGATAGTAATGGTTATCCTCACAATTCCCACGCATAACTACTTCTTCCTCGTAAGATTGTTCTTCTTTAGAACTCGAATTTTTAGCAATAAGAACATGATTGTTTCCATCTCGCAAAACTCTAATTTGTTGTCCTCTCTTGTCTCTTCACTAATTTTCGTTGTTGTTGACGTTCTGAGTTGCTAAAGTCACCATCTATTAGGTCAAAAGTAGTTAAAGTCGTGGGAAAAGTTATGATAATTCTCTCAAGATCTTGTCTGGTCAACGATTGATCTCTCATGGATGATTAAGCTACGAAAAGAAACAAAAGAAAACGACTCTAATATCCCCTATTAGATAAAATTCTGGAATCCACCAGATAGGAAAAAGATACAAAACATAAATAAAATAGAAAATTGTATAAAATAATAAAATGTTGTTTTGGGGCCTAATAATAATCATTCTCACATTGAAAGTCAATTTTTTACAAAAATTACTGAACATTTCTAAAAGACTTATTTTTCTATAATGCGCTCAACTTTCTTACACCACATATTTTATGATTAGTTTAAAATTAAATAAAATATCTTTAAAAACTCACAACTTAAGTGAACTTAATTTCTTACCTATGATATCTCAAAAATTTGAGACAGCATTCTTGTAAATTATTTTCTAATTTTATATATTTGCTAGATTTTTATTTTTGATATATTTTATATTGTTGCTTAGTCTAATATTAATGACACTAATAAAAAGATAAAATTGTTAAAGAAAAGTTAAAAATATTAAAATAAATAGTTTATCTCTTAACAAATTGATTTTAAATATTTTATTAAATGATAAAATTATAATAGGTCAGACTAAGGAGTACTTCAGGAGCACTCTTTAAGAATTTTAAATATAAAAAATGAATACAATTTTTTTATAAAAAAAAATATATTTTATTCTTTAAAAAGACAATTATTTTAATTTTTAATGTATTAAATATAAATAATTTTAAATAAAAATATTCCTTTTTAAACTCTTAACTAGTGTTTCTATACAAGTCGTTAACATATTCTCATTATAATTTATAATTTATAACTATTTTGAGGAATTGATATAGGCTCCTTGTATATAGAAGTTTATAGTATTAGTTGGGTCTATGATTGAGTTGATTAATGATATAAGACACTTATCTACTCCATTGTATTTGAATCAAATTTTCAATGTACTTAATTTGACCATTAATGTAAGATAGGTACAATGGACCTAATATTGCATAAGTTATTTGATGCTACTTTTATAAAGTATTAATTGTCGATACACTAATGTTATTATCTTAATATATACGTTTCTATTAAAGCCTTTAGGTGAATCTCTTTAGTAACTTTTGTGATAAATAAGCCAACAATATGTGTGTTTTATAAGCTATGGAATAAAATTACATCTTTCAAAGTATATATATAACTTAACGTGAAATGTAAAAAATTAAGAAACAAAGAACATTATTTCTTAAAAGTATTTGACTTTTCTCTGAAGTGAAGTCATTCCTAATTTGCACTTGGAGTAATGTATCTTTCATAGCTTTTAATACTTCAAACATGTCTAATTTTCTTTTTGTTTTTTTTTAATAAAAATATTTTAAAGTATCTTTTAAAGCTATGATGTGTGAGAGGATAAGACCATGCATGTCGGTATACTATAAGATAAGAAATTTGATTTTTTCTTCTTGAAATAGAGTGTCATAATATATATATATATATATATATATATATATATATATATATATATATATATATATATATATATATATATATATATATATATATATATATATATATATATATATATATATATATATATATATATATATATATTAGAAAAAATTATATCTGTTCATTCTGGTTATTATGAACGATATGCATTAAAGTTAAACCAAATTATTATTTGCATGCATATATTAAGTGGAAGTAATGTGGCTAGCTGTACTCTATTGACGTTATTTGATTATGAGTACTAATAATAATATTATTATTATTTATACAATAATTTGTTGGTTGAATTCAAGGTTGTATTAGATTGCTCTTATCTTTAAACAATTGTATTATATAGAAAATCGATGTCTTACCCACCAAGCTTTGGACATTTCTTGCTGTCATCGAACACTTTGAGTACCCCACAAAACAGACAAGTTTGTTTAAATGTTAATCCCAGAATATGATTCCATAATCCAATATGAAACTTCATCTAAAAAGTGATTATACCATATCTAATTATTACTGATAAAGACAACCTAAAGATGCTTAACTTCTAAAATTTTAAAAATTAGATTAATGGTTAAAGTAAATTTGGTAATATTGTTGTTATTAATTATAAATTATTATTATTTTAAAAATTATTCAATCACAGCTTTTTATTTGTTATATTATTGACTCATTATTGTTTTCTTTAGAATTATTGAATGTATCATTTATATCATCAATCTGTTTTACTGTTACACAAGTAGGCCTAATGGATACTTCAATAATTAATGAATGACATCAAATAATACCTGCATTATATTTTGTGAAAACAAGTTTGAACCAACTAATTTGTTGAAATTTTGGATGTGTTATAATGCAATAAGTATACACAATCAAATTCAAATCAAATAATTATTATTAAATTTGTTCTAGTGAAAGCGTAGTTGACGACAAATGTCATGAAAAAAAATAAGGAAGATTATTTGAATTGATATCATATCAGTATATATAATCCGAGTTAATTAGTTAGGTAGATAGATTATTATAGTTATTTGAGTTATAAGTAATTGATTTGTATATATACATGTGCATATTGTTATTCAAAAATAATAATACAATTGTTTTTTATTCTCTCTCATTTCTTTTTTATTCAAGTGTACCAGACATTAATAAATTGATATCTAAAGTTTTTGATTCGTTCTTTTTTATTGTATATTCAAAAACTGCATGTTGGTGGTCGTGTTTTTAGAAATCGTGAATCATGTTTGGTACAAAGATGAATTGTAGTCATGGTATTTTCAAGTCTCTTCCAATTTTTTATGGCAAAAATTGGACCCGATGGAGTAAACAAATGTAGTCATTATTTGGATTTCATGAAACCCTAGAAGTGGTGAGTAATGGTGTTTCTGAGTTTGCTCACAACGCAAACGATGCTCAGAGAATTATTCACAAGGATACCAAGAAGAAAGATTGTTAGATTGCGTTCTTTATTCGATATGCACTAGATGCAGTGAATTTTGATCAAATTTCTCATGCTAAATCGATGAAGGAGGCATGGGATATTCTAATCAAGTACTACGAAGGTGGTGAGATGGTTAAATGTGCCAAGTTGCAGGCACTACGAAGGTAGTATAAGTTACTACAGATGAGAGAAGATGAAAATTTTACAGGCTATGTCACGAAGGTGTGGATTCTTGTTCATCTCATGAAAGATTGTGGTGAAGTCCTAATTGAAAAGATGATAGTTGAGAAGGTAATGTGTACACTGACCTCTCACTTTGATCTTGTTATTGTGATCATTCAAGAATCCAACAATCTTGGAATCTTAAAATTAGAAGATTTGGTTGGTTTGCTTGAGGCACATCATTTAAGGATAGTTGAGAGAAAAGGGGTTCAAGATTTGATACAAGCACTGTAAGCCCAGACATGGAAGAAGCATGGTGGTTCCAACATGTTCAAGGAAAATAAGACAAGACTCTGAACAAGAAGTCTTGGGTGAACCCTCAAACGCATAAGGTCGATCAAAAGGCTTCTGAATCCTCGAAAAGAGGAGAAAGAATCTCATATCAGAAAGAAAAACTGGAGAAGAAAAGTGTGCAGTATTATAACTGTGAAAAGTGGGGTGACTTGGCCAACAATTATTGGTACAAGAAAGACAAGGGAGCCATAAAAGGAAAGGATGATGAAAGTGAAAACCTTGCATGTCAAGATTCAGATTATTCTGAAGGTATGGTGCTTATGGCTGTAGTGACTGGTTGAAGAGTGTGGTTAACAGATATCGACGAGTCGAAAAATAACAAGGTCAAACTTGCAGATAATAGCTCGTTGCAAGCAACAGGTACTAGCAACATAGTGATTCAAAGGAGTAATGGAGCAAAATCTATGATCAAAGATGTACTCTATGTACCTGGAATGAAGTGCAATATACTAAGTGTTGGACAATTAGTAAAAGAAAAAAGGTTTCTCACTGGTTATGAAAGATGGAGTCTTAAAATTGTCCGAAACCAAGAATAATTTGGTCTTAAAATCTTCTTGTCAAAGAATAGTACTACATTTAAGACCATGATCAGTTTGACTAAGGTACAATGCCTAAAAATAGTTTTCGAACACAAGCATAGTTGGTTATGGCACTTGAGGTTTGACCATTTGAATTTTAGATCACTCAACCAACTGATTACTCAAAATGTGGTAACTAGTATACCAAGTTTTATGATGCCCAACAAACTTTGTGAAGGTTGCTTAGTAGGGAAGTAATCTAGAAAGGTTTTCGCTTCGGCTATGCCAATGAGATCCTCCTACATGCTAGAAGTAGTACATTCAGATGTATGTCGCCCATTTGAGAATCATACCATTGGTGGAAATAGATATTTTTCTCATTTGTCGATGAATATAATCGAAAGATTTGGATCTATGTGATCATGGACAAAGACGAAATATTTTCAATCTTTAAGAGATTCATAACACTTGTCAAAAATCATATTGAAAAGAATATCAAAGTTTTAAGAATGGATGAAGGTGGCGAATACACATCCAAGATATTTGAGGAGTTTTATACAGAACATGGTATTAATCATGAGGTAACTGTTCCTTACACACCTAAACATAATGGAGTAGTAGAAAGAAGAAACATGAACATATTGGATATGGCTAGATGAATGTTAAAGCAAAATAATTTTCCAAAATCTTTAAGAGGTGAAACAGTCACCACTTCTGTTTATATTTTGAACAGATGCCCTACCAAGAAACTGAAGCACAAAGTTTCTGAAGAAGTATGGAGTGGAAAACAACCATCAGCGAGTCATCTGAAGGTGTTTGACTTTATTTGCTACATGCATGTTCCTAATGCAAAGAGAAGGAAACTTGATGATAAAAGTGAACCCATGATTTTGGTAGGATATCACAAAATTGAAGCATACAGGCTATTTAATCTAATCAATGGTAAAATTGTGATAATTCGAGACATTTTGATTGATGAAAACTCTATCTGTGATTGGAATTCATGTGATGTAACTAACAAGCCAATGATGAGTTATGTTGTTGATGAAGAAAGTAGTGAGCATGAAGAAATTCTAGCTAATGACATACTAGACACTGTCGAAGATGAAGCAAACAATAGGGAGGGTGTGGCTAGCACAAGCCAAAGACCTCAAAGAACCAGAGTTCTCCCAGTAAGGCTTTAAGACTATGAAGTGGTTAGTGATGATGAAGTCCTACCAGATGATAATTGGTTCATTTCGATTTACTTGCTGGTGTTGAACTAATCTATAGTGAGACCTTAAGTAATAATCATTGAAGGAAGCTATGGTCGAAGAGTTACAAGTGATCGAAAGAAATAAATACATGGGATCTAATTGACTTGCCATCACATACAAAAGTTATCGAAGTGAAATGGGTGTTCAAGATGAAGCACAATCCTGATGGGTCGATTGCAAGACATAAAGCAAGATTAGTAGCTCGAGCATTTATTTAGAGAGCAGGACTCGACTACTCTGAAGTATATGCGCCAGTAGAAAGATTAGAGACTGTCAGATTGGTGTTAGCCTTGGCATGCAAGCAAGGCTGGTCGACATTTCACTTAGATGTGAGCTCATCATTTTTGAAAGGTCCTCTAAATGAAGTAGTGTATGTCATGCAACCTCTAAGGTTTGTGATACATGGGGAAGCCATAAAAGTGTACAAGTTACATAAAGCTCTCTATGGTCTCAAACAGGCACCTAAGACATGGAACAAGAAAATCTACTCGTTTTTAGTCAAATTACGATTCATCAAATGCGGGTCTAAGTATGGTGTCTATGTACAGGTCATGACACAAGATATAACCATCATCTGCTTATATTTTTATAACTTGCTAGTAACTGGAAATAGCATGGAGAACTTGTGGAAGTTCAAAGAGTTGATGAAGAGGGAATTTGAAATGTCGGATCTGGGAAACTTGTATTTTTTATACATGGAATTTTAAATTACCAAGTAAGGTATGATGTTGCATCAAAGGAAGTATTTCAAAGAAATACTCAAGAGATTCAGGATGGCTGATTCAAATCCTACATCCTCACCTATTGAACCAAATCTTGAACTGGAGAAGCATGGAGAGGAGGACAAGGTAGATGTCACTTTGTTCAAACAAATTGTAGGATCTCTGAGGTATATGTGCAATATCAGACCTGATATAGGTTTCTCATTCGGATTGGTAAGCAGATACATGGATGAACCAAAGGTATCACACATGAAGGCTGCAAGAAGAATCTTGAGATACCTAAAATGATCAATAAGCTGTGAAATCTTGTTTCTGCGAGAGTATGAAAGAAAATTGTTATTCAAATGCTTATTATTGTGGAGATAAGAAGGATCGAAGAAATACAATTGGTTATTTCTTTCAAGTATTTGGTGCTCCAATCTCATGGTGCTCGAGAAAGAAATATGTGGTGGCATTATCATCATGTGAGACTGAGTATATAGCAGGATCATATGCTTATTGTCAAGCAATCTGGATCATATATGTGCTGGATGAGATGGAGGTCGAAGTAAAGAAACCATTGGTGCTGCAAATTGACAATAAGCCAATCATTAATCTTGCAAAGAATCCAGTTCTGTATGGAATGAGTAAGCACATTGAGGCTAGATTTAACTTCATGAGGGAGAAGATAAATCAATGTGAATTTAAAGTACGACATTGCTCGAGTAAAGCAAAGTCGGCCAACGTTTTTACCAAAGAATTGAAGATCGACAAATTCCAAACTTTGAGAAAGAAATTAGGAATAGTTAACATCGATTATGATTAGTTTGTGTCTAACTACTTGGGTTATAAAGGATTATGTTGTGATATATTAGTTAGTTAGTTAGCTTGTTTGTTATAGTTACTTGGATTACAAGTAACCGACTTGTGTGTAATTCAAAAATAATAATACAATTACTTTTCATTCTCAGTATTTCATTCATTTCTCACCCGTGTGCATCAGGAATTAACATATATATCAAAAGAATATTAATTCAATTCTCGTTGTTAATACGCATATTTCTTTGAAAGATATTCTAAAAATTATCTTTGTGAATATTTTTTAAATTTTAAAGTCGGTCATGACCTTGGTCGACCGAAATTCAATCACTTAAACTTCTAATATATCAATAACAAAAATTATCACATTAAAAGTTGTCAATTTGATTCTCCATCGAAAATTGTTTCGTACCGTTTGAAAGACTTATAATAAAATATACAAAAGCAAACATCACGTTAAAAAGCACACAAAGTGGGTACTTTGCTTGACAAGAAATAGATATTCCTCTTTCAACGCATCAATCACCGTCTGATTCAATCAAATAGTTGTTCACACAATACGTTGTATCACACGTGAACACTTTCGATCGCTTTTGATATATAAGGGTAAAATGCGTCATTTTAGATATTAAATTCATTCTCACTCACACATTACTTCTGATTTTTTTAACTACTTGAGCGTTAGAGTGTTAATCTTTTATGTCCACCTCATACAGTTTGTCGCATTAGAAATATTGTTCAACTACAACATTAAAGTGTTAACTTTACATATCTATATGATTTCGTCGCATTAGAAGTACTACTCCACCAAAACTATTTTTCTTATAATATAGTTAAGAAAAACTTATAATTTTATTTAATATAAGAAGACAAAAATTGCTAAAATTAATTATTTGTTGCCTTTTTGATGTTTCTCTCTTACCAACTAATATAATATTCCACTACCCACCACTTCCCTCCAAACTCTGCCAACTTAAGTAACATTCTTTCATTGAGACCAACCAACCAACCATATGGTCCAAATTTCCAAAAAGAAATTTAACATCATTGGTCCTACAATACAACTCTAGAACTTATCTATTTTAAGCTTCATTTTTATTATATGCTTTTATATATTAAATAAGGACTAAAGTACAAACATAAACTCAAATATGTGTCAGCAATATTCTCATAACCCTTAACCACCACCACTTGTGCATTTGCTATGAACAATGAATAAAGTCACAATGGTACAAAAAAGCACAAATAATTCCTTCTAGTAATTGATTTTCTCAAGCAAAAGAAAATATACTTTTCTTTCTTTCTAAAGGCCCATGTTATGTTACAACAATAATTAATCATTTTATAAATTAATCATTGTATAAATAATATATGTAGCATAAGATACCAAAGACAATACTATTTTGTTTATATTTCATTGGTGTTACACAATCATTGATTTTTACAGTTGTGTATTATGTGACAATACATAAAAAAAGACATAAAAAAACAGTTGATTTTTAGACAATAATTGTTCAAGAATATAGTAAAATGGAAGAACATAAAAAACAGGAATAAAGGAGACAAAACTGATTTGTCAGTGCTGATTTTTCCTCTTGTCCTTCAATCATAAGCTTTTATTTGCTTCCCTTTCTTTGCTCTTCATTGGATTCATAGCATATACCCTTTTCTTTCATAAAAACACACACATAACAATTTAGTGTAAACTTGGTTTATCACTTATTTATAGTAGTTTCAACCAAGTGGCTTGATTCAATTGGCTAATGAGTTTCAGTTAAACTGAGTTCAAATTGTGACCACAACAATCACTTGTCAAACTTTACTCACTCCCCCCGACCGAATTTCATATTACAAAAGTAAGAGTCGCAACTCTTAGCGTTAAGGCTCTGTTTGGCAAGACACAATTTTAAGCTTATAGTTTATAAGCTCATATGATAATTTAGATGTGTTTGATAACGGTCTTTTCATCACGAGCTTATAATTTATTTTGTCAGCTTATAACTTATTTTTCAGATGTTATTTCAAATAGCATTTTAACTTATAACTTATAGTTTATTATTTTTTCTTCCTTTTTCATTCTTATTATTTTAACAAAATTTCACTTTTATCTTTTATAATTTATTTTAATTTAAAATAAAATAATTATGTATTAAATATTTTTTGTCATTTTACATTTATAAGTTAGTTAAACCGTAAATTTTACCAAACATTTCAATTAATTTATCAGCTATCAATCTCAACCATCAACTATAAGTTATCAGTCATCAGTCATAAGCTATAAACTATCAATTACTTTATCAGTCAACTTCTATTTTTACCAAACAGTCTCTAAGGCTCTGCTTGGTAAGTCACATTTTTGAGCTTATAACTTATAAGTTCATATGATGATTTAGACCTATTTTGATAACAGTCTTTTCATCATCATCATGAACTTATAGTTTATTTTATTGACTTATAGTTTATTTTTAAGTCGCTATTTCAAATAGTGGTTTAACTTATAGCTTATCATATTTTTTATTATTTTCTATTATGTTTATTCTTAATATTTTAACAAAAATTCTCTTTTAACCTTTATAATTTATTTTAATTTAAAATAAAATAAATTTATATTAAATATTTTTTATGTTATTTTATATTTAAATTAATTAAACCGTTAATTTTATCGAATAATTTATGGAAGAGAGCCCACACCTACCTAGTCACATGAATGTTTATACACAAAAAGTACATTAACAAATCTTACCAATCTTAGTTACTTCCTTTAGTTTATGTGTTTTTTCAAAAAGTAACTGACAAATCCTACTAAAGAAAGAGTGCAAAATTGAACCATTCAAATTTGATTCCCTTTGCTTGATTTTAACTCAATAATTTACCCTTTTGTATTTTTTATCATATTTAGTTTTTTTATGAATTGGCTTGCAGCCATAAAGGGTCAGAGAAAATAAGACTCTTGTATTTTTGCTTTTGTCACTTTTAATAGAATTTTGAAATATGAATAAAAACTTTTTCATATGATGAATTAATGATGGTGATTTAGCTAAAATATAGAGCACTTTAAGAAAGTTTAGCTTGAAACTAACTTAAAGAAAAAAGCTAAAAGCAGAATAAAAAGTTACTTACATTTATATAAACTGTTTCATCAAAGTTTTTTATTTCAGAATTTATCTCAACCATGAAGTTTCAAAGCAATGAGATTCTCAATGGAAAGTACTCAGCAAGAAACACAACCAAAAGTGCTTTTCTCATACCGTTCACTCTTCTTCTCATCATGTTTCCTCTTATTCTCATGAGAAACACAGAAGAATCATCACCATCATCGTCGTTGCCGCCGTCGTCTCCGAACATGTCTTCTGTCAGAAACATGAACAACAGAACAGAAACAAAAGGATGTGACATCTTTTCTGGTAACTGGATTCCTCATTCTGAAGAACCTTATTACAATAATGTAACATGCAAATGGATGATAGATGAACAAAACTGCATGAAATTCGGTAGACCTGATGACGAGTATCTTCATTGGAGATGGAAGCCGGATGAATGCGAGCTTCCGCTCTTTAATGCAACTCAGTTCTTAGAGCTTGTTAGTGGTAAGAAAATGGTTTTTGTTGGAGATTCTGTTGGAAGAAACCAGTTGCAATCTTTGTTGTGCCTCCTAAGTCAAGTAAGTAATCATTCACACTTTGTTTTCTTTTGTCTTTTTCATAGGAGCTAAATTTGTTGGAGAATAGGTTCATAAATAGTATTATAGGCTCTATAAACAAGTGGTTTAGATTACTATACAAGATTCTGTAACAAGTCCGTAACTACGGCCGTGACATCACGGGTTTTTATGTATTTGTGACCGAAGTGTGATGGTCGCAGCCATATTTGATTGTGATTCTATGTAGTATCTAGGATTGTGACCGTGACTGCGATTTAAAACATTGTTTCTGTCCTTGTTTTCTTGACACAATTTTGTAGATGATCTTATCTGCATGTTTATATTTGAAATCCAACTAGTGAATGTTTGATTTCTTGTTTAGGGGAGACATGTTGATTCAGAGGTTCAGAACGATTTTGACATGTTTGAATATTTCATAGTAGAGTTGATTCTAACTTGAAACTAGAATTTTAAATTTTTATCAGTTCATTCAAATCAATTTTTGTTATTGCAAAACCAAACATGCTTACGTGTGTTTTTCTCTTTTTCAGGTGTCTGAACCTGAGGACGTTTCTCATAAATACACGTCGAATGTCATATATTTCAGGCGGTATTTCTTCCCCGATTACAATTTCACCCTTGGAAATCTATGGTCACCATATTTTGTGAGATCAAGTGATGCTGAGAAAAAAGGTCATTCATACAACAACATCATGAAACTATATGTAGATGAGGTTGATGAAGCATGGTCAAGTCAAGTTGAAAACTTTGACATAGTAATAATCTCAGCAGGACATTGGTTTTTTAGACCTTTGATGTACTATGAAAAGGGTCAACTTGTTGGATGCAACAAATGTGGAATAGAGAATGTAACAGATCTTGCTCACTACTATGGTTACAAAATGGCATTTAGGACTGCATTTAGAACCTTAACAAGTCTTGAAAATTTTAAGGGTGTGACATTTTTTAGGACATTTTCTCCATCACATTTTGAGAATGGAGATTGGAACAAAGGAGGGAATTGTGTGAGGACAAAGCCATTTAGCAAGGAAGTAATGAAGCTAAATGGTTACTTTCTAGAGACATACATGACACAAGTGAATGAGTTTAAAGTGGCACAAGAGGTAGCATCAAATAAGGGATTGAAGTTTTTGATGCTAAATACAACTGAGATTATGTTGTTGAGACCGGATGGACACCCTAATAATTATGGACATTCTAAGGACACAAATGTTACATATTACAATGATTGTGTTCATTGGTGTTTGCCTGGACCTGTTGACACATGGAATGAGTTTTTGCTATATATGTTGAATATAGAAAGCAACTCATCTTATGACTCAAAGTTAGAGAGTGTTGTTTTATGAACATAAGATTTATTTGGTTCACGAGTATTTATTTTTTGGAAATTTATTTTTGTAAATCAATTATTCTCTACACGCAATTGAAAAAACTAATTCCTCGATGCGGATAAGACCATAATGGATGGATGTCAAAGTTCTCCCTATAGAGTTTTAATGTTATTGCATTTCCCTGTGCTCGAACACAAGAACTCTGGTGTGTGAAGTAACTTTTACTTGTATTTAAGAAAAAGGGTAGAGAAATTGTGTAAGAGATTGATGAATGTATTTATTTACTATATAGATAGTAACATGCAGAGTGTATATGCAAAGTGATTTGTGAATTTTTGTAATATATTTAGTGGAATGTCTTGATTATCAAATTGGTCGATACTCAATCCCAAGAAGCTCAATTGTATTAAGAAACATTGGCTAGTTCCATTTTGCCTTAAGAATCAATTCTCAAACACACATTTTAATGCTTCATATGATTTGATTTTTACTTGCTTTAGTCAGATTTCTGATATTTTTTTAATCTTTCTTGTATACATTACATGGTGTAACTTATTAAAAAAGCTTTGAATTAAATAACATTTGTCTTGGATATGCAGTAAAAGGGTAATTTGATCAAGGCCAAAGGCTTAATCAGAATCTATAAATTCATGCAAGCAATTAAAAAGTCCTATTTGTCATAAAAATAAAAAAGTGATTTCTAGAATAATCAAATAGGTTTTGAAAAAAAAGACAATATGGATAAGAAAATAGTGATTTCTAAATCTCTAAGCAATACATATTGACGTATGGTAGTAAGCAATTTCATGTGCATGGATAATGATACTGACTTGAGCTTTGAGACTAAGCATAGGTGTAGCTTTCTGTCAATTCTTGGGCTTGTCAATGATATCAACAACCAAAATCATGAAATATGCTTTTATATGATTTCCCCTATTAACATCAACCTTGCTGTCAAATTATGAATCTCAAAACTTAAATAAGAATCATGTAGTTAGTGTGTAAGCCTATCTGATTAAGATGACTCTGCAACAAAAAGTTATATACTGTCAAATTGTAAATGCATTAAGTTATATTCAATATGTGAAAATGTTCTCTCAACAATACTAAGTTTCAAGAAATTTGCAACATGAAGGAAACCAAATTACTTCAAGCTATAGACTTAATAGCGAAAATCACTTAACACGGAGATCACAGAATAATAATAACTTGAACTAGTTGCTTCTTTATGAAATACCATCTCTCGCAACAGCAAAGTCAAAGTAACTCGAGTTTACCGAAGATATTATTAGAGAATAGAATACTATAAAATACCTTATACTATCTTTTATATTATATCAGGTAAATATCAATGATGTTCAAGATTCATACTAACTTCATTGCATGCAGAATCTCCTAATCTGCGCAATCCCAAAAATTTCTACCCCAGAAAAGTCCCCACAGATGCTCTGTGAATCCGGCCATGCGTTTTTTGGTGAGTCTTTTTGCTGCCGAGTTGCGCTCCTGTCAATATTCTACAATTGTCGTGTTTTGGACCACGGGTACATAGGCTCCAGAGTAAAAAGCCCCTTATCTTTTCTATTTTGACGTTTGTTCTGTTGTGATCTCCGGTCTCTATTCCTGTTTAGGCTTGGTTTAACTTTTGACTTAAGTTTCCACTATTCTATTTGGTTTTTTGTGGCTTGTCATCTTGTGCTTTGGTGTTTTGCTCGATTTATTGTTGCTTCTATTATGTGGTTAACCTTTGGTGGTTGCTTCTTAAACTTTTGTCTATTTTGGCATTCGTTGGTTCCTCTTGTTGCTGCCTCGGTTGTTAAATTTTCTCTTGTAAAACGTGTAATTGTAACAAATTTAAAGCTGAGTAAGTTTAGATTGTTAAATATTATAATATCTTCTATATATTTGAGTATCATAAGTTATTTCCTAGAATCGGTTTATAATCATAGAGTATATTAAAGTATCTCTTAAGATTATATTTATGTTTTTTATTATTATTATTATTATTATTATTATTTGTTTTCGATTTCCTATTTATTTAGGATTGAGTCTGTGTTCATATGGAATTAGTGTTTAGTCTTTTGTTATCAAGTCAGTATCAATAAAATTTCTTCAATCTAAATTCTCACGATTTCAACAGCTATCATATCATCTAATCTTTTGTCTATTCAACATTTTTTCTCATTCTTACCTTTTCTTCGGCTGTAACTCTGCACAGTAAAAACAGATGAAACATTGGTCAATACGTTAATGAGTTAATTTCTGCACAAACTCCTTGTTATATATATGCACACACAGTATTCAATAAGTACAACAAAAGTTTAGTTATGCATATTAAAAAGTAACATATAATCAGAATTTTGGTCAAAATGATATCCTGATAAATACAATTACGTTTAGAGCTAAAATATAAAGCACAAATGCCGACCTAAGTAGCATGAGCCTCTGCTGGCTTTCAGTTCTGCCTGCAGAATGGTAAGGAAGCCTCTGAGGACCATCATAATCCGACAAACTTTGTACCTTATCAGAGGAGCCTCTAACAAAACGACTCCTAGCATTGTTTGCCTCTGAGTTGTTGTTTTGCAGTTGTCGCCATTGCCCATTCAATCTTTCCAGCTCCATCTCTTTCACGTGAATTTCGCCAAGTAAACCCTCAGCCTGTGTCTGAAAGCATGAAAGGAAGATGGTTTATTAGACTCGTCGCCAGAAGGAAACCAAATACATAGAAGTAACATCCAGATAATCATTCCAACAGTTACTATTCAACTATCGTCAAAAAAAATGCCACATTAAAAAGATAGAATAAACTGATTTTTGAAACAGAGTATCATGTATAAAAAAACCAGGAAGTATGGAAAGCACCTGTTTAGCTGCTAGTTGCTCAAGTAAACCGTGAAGTTGTTTATCCAATGTTTTCTCTCTTTGTGCTGCAGAGCAAGTCAATAACGTTTTAAAGATAAAATAATACTTGCAATGTGAAGCTTAAGAGTGCAAAATTAGTGATAAAATTAACACAAGAAAGACGGAAAGAATATGGAAATGGAACAGTATTAAAGTATTCCCCGACTATATTCTTTAGGCCTCGCCGAGTTAGGTGGCTTTCAAAGAGAATAAAATAGTATTTGATAATTCTCCGATAGAAAGGATCAAACTGACAAACACTAATAAATATCATTCAACTGTTTACATTTTAAAAGCAATATAACTGGTGACTACAGTTAGATACCTGGACAATCATTAAACCAAGTGTTAAAAGTCCCATTTTCAAGGAAAGGGGTCCCTTGTGTATATCTTTAATCTTTTGTTTTCCATATACAAAAAATATTTATTGACATAAAACAGAAGTAAGATGTAACACCTGGGGAAGGCTGCTTAAGTGCATTTTCCAGCACTTCTGCCCATTTCTTCTCCAACTCCTTTACAGTATCCTCCATTGAACTCTGAAATAAATAAGGATTTTTGATGTTACAACAATGATTCAACATAGTTAAATTATTGTTTTGGTTCTAAAGAAGTAATCAAAATAGTTCTGAAAGAATCTCTATTTTCATATTAATCTGTAAGTAAAGAAATCACACCAAAGCTATGTTGTCGATAGCGCGCTATAGCGGTATAGCATAGCAGTACAGGACCTCGGTGCTATGCTAATGGCCTGCTAACCGCTATCCACGATAACTGAAATAGCGGCCTCTATTTGTGAAGTTATGGTGGTGCTATAGCGGCGAATAGCGGTTCTGTTGTGGTTAACAGACCGCTACTGTGAAGATTAGGGAATTATTGTAATTTTTAATTTTTTTAAGGGCAAATTGGTATTTATTGCCTTTTATTTCACTAATATAAAAGATCATATTGATGCTTTAGATCATTATCATTTCTCTCTTCACTCAAATTCAACAAACGGTGGATCCTAAGTTACCATTCGCTCTCCGCTAATCTGCTTCTTCCACTTTCTTCTCAACCTAAAAATCAGCAACAACTAAAAAATTCAGCTTCACTCATATTCAGCAAAAGGTTGAACCTAAGTTGTTGGTAATGCCGCTGGGGCTAATGAACCAGCAAGAGTTACTAGACATAACTCTAGACTTGTTACATTAATGTCTAACAGAGATGAGGAAGCAAGAGTTAATAAACATAACTGTTGGACTTTCCGCCTTAAATTGCGGTCCGCCCCTAGTCGCCCTAAATTGCGGCTCTTTGGCTTGCCTCATTGCAGCCCCTAACACCTTCATTGTGTTAGCTTTGAAGGGGTGGATTTAGTCCCACATTGCTTAGAGATATGACCTGTGTTGTATTTTAAGTGGAGACAGTCCTCACCTTACAAGCCGATTTTGTAATGATGAGTTAGGCCCAACCCAAATTCTGAGAATAACTCTAAACTTGTTACATTAATGTCTACCGGAGATGAGGAATTGGAGGTGGAAGAAGAAGAGTTTGAAGTTGAATCAAGTGATGAGCAAGATGATATTAATGTGGTGGAACATAGAAGTGAAGATGAGGTGGATGTGATTTAGTCATTTTCTTTACGTTCGTTTATGTCTAGAATTTGGTTTAATCATTCTGAGCACAATTATAATTTGATTTTGATGAGAACTTATACTGTGGTGTTGTTGGAATTTATGTACGCTGTTGCAACTTCTATTTTTAAAGCATTATGTATGTTGTTGGAACTTATTTTAAATATTTATGTATTCATGTTAAGTATTTGCCTTGGTTTTTAAAGCTCACATTAGTGATCATTCTGCTATCCGCTATGACGCTATAGCATTTTAGGGGGTCCGGCGCTACGCACCGCTATCTGAGATTAACAACCTAGCACCAAAGGTCTCTAAAGCAATAGTATATAATGACATATACTTATATAATACAATATCTTAATGAAAATAACTTATGACATGTTCATAAATAGTTTTCAGTTTATTTCAATAAAATTTTCAGAATAACTTATGAATAATCACTTAATTAAACTCCCTAAAATAGCATATTGAGTAATTATGTTGGTTAATAATCTAAATGCGCCCTTACTCATTCAATATTGAGCAATATGTTATGGTTAAGAATGCAAAAGAGAATTGTGTGATTGAAGAAATATAAACCAGTTCGTTCTTCTTTTCTTCCAATTTGTCAAGCATAGCCGATTTCGAAACTTCTCCATCCACATCTGCATCAAAGCCGGTTTTAGTATATGTCTTGTTTTCTTCCTCCCAACTCTCGACCGTCCAAGATTGGTCAGCATTTTCAGAAGCTCTCAGCCGCATATTTTCTATCTCGGTCTTCAACTTCTCTTCAGCTTCATCCATTTCCTGTAACCCAAAACAGAAGAAATAGAAGCAACAATAATTAAAACATAAAACAATGAACTTCAATTCCCTAAATACGTAACTAAGTAAACCGCCAAATAAAACATTACATTCACTCTCTTATAGTCTATATCATGGCGCACACCGACACATCAAACAATATTGCCATTCAGCATAACAAAGTACAGAGTACATATAACAATCCTCAGTCCCACCTCTAACTTTCTCCTTAGTAGTTCAGCCTCCTGTAATTTTTCCTTGATCTTATCCTCGCAAGTGGATATAGCATTCTCGAAAGCAGCATTTTCTTCCTTCAGCGTCTCCTCTCTAAGCTGGGCCTGCCCTCATAGCACAAAAGTAAATTAGTCTCATAAAAATTGAAACCAAATGCATCCCCAATTAAATCCCTGGAAATGTAGTAGACAATTTAGTAGCTTCAACTGAATAAATCACAAAACAATTCCCGAAATTGAAAATCTCCTATCACATCAATCATTCCAAACAGCTTCATAACAAAATTGACCAACTAAAAAGAACTTAATGTAATCAAGTACTTTCAATTTCAAAGATCATTTTAAAATTTCAGTAATTTCACTACTAAATTAACAAACACATAGAATTTCAAGAATTAAACAATTAATAGCCTGACTCAAAAAAAAAAACTAATGGATGTGACCTCGCATTTTCAATTTCAAGAATCATTTTGTAATTTCACTAACTTCACAACTTAACCGACAAACACCTAGAATTTCCCGAATTAAACAACTCCATTACAAAATCAACCAACTCAAAAAGACTAAACTGATCCAATATTATCAATTTCAAGAATCATCATGTAATTTCAGTAAGTTCACGACTAAATTAACAAAATCACCAAACAATCCCCAAAAATGCAATTCTTCAATCACATTGATCCTCAGCCATTCCAAACAGTTTCATGACTAAATTGACCAACTCAAAAAGACTAATCTAATCAAACATTTCCAATTTCAGAGATCATTTCTCAATTTCAGTAATTAAACAATTACACAACTAATTTAACCAATTTAAAAACAATTAATCTAATAATGCATTTCACAATTTCAGAGATCATTTATAATAACTTCAATAATTCCAGACTGATCAAATCAGTTATAATCCACTGAATCAAAACTCCACCACATTGAATCAAAGGACATGATTGTAATTTCTCCATACCTGATGGCGAGTGGAGGAATGCGCGTTTAATTGGAGAGCGAGAGCGTTATTGGAAGCTAAAGAGTGAGCGTGAAGATGAGGAAGACGCTGTGAGATATCAGGAGGAGGTAATCGAAGGCGTAGATCTTGGATCGAACGTTGGAGGGAATTGGATTTGTGATCGAGTTCGCGAACGTAGGTTTTCTGAGAATCGGTGAAAAGGATTGGGATTGAATCTTCGGATCCTGATTCTGCTCCTCCTGCTCCTCCTACTACATCTGCTGCCCATGCTAATAAGCCTGCCATTTTTGTTTTCGATTTACTTCTCTCTTTCTTTCTGGTTCTTTTGTTGTTGGTGTTGATGATGACGATGATGATGGTGTTGTTTCTTCAGTACTTTCAGTTTGGGTACAGTGATTCAATTTGTAAATTTATTTTAATAATATTGTTAAAAAATGAATGAAATCAGTAATTAAAGTTGAAATATAAAAACTAATGTAATATAAACACTCATGTTAAAACTAAACTCATATCATATCTTCCTAATTATAAAACCTTTTTTACTTTTTGTTCTTTTATATAAGATCATATACAATTTGTATACAGTATGTATTAATAATTTTTTATACTTATTTTCTATCATATTAATTGTTATGATCGAGTAATATAAACCGACTAAAATTTAAAAAAAATACATTAAAAAAAATAAAAAGTTTGAAATATATGTTTGTGTTCAGTGATAGAATTTGGTTTTTGATTGTTTACAAACAACATAGTGTTCAGAATTTTTTCTTATTTATTCATATTGATGGGTTAGGCTAAATATGTTATTGGTAGAGTATTGTACTATTTTTAGATATTGTCTTATAATTATGTAGTGGTATAATTGGAAGAGATATTAGGGCGGGACGAACGACATATGCTTACTCATCCAACATTCCCAAGTCTCCCTTTCATGGGTTCGAACGCCCTCGTTTAGAATCGAACCCCATTTTATATATATGTTATTCGAACCTTCAGTCTCTTCGTCCATAAGTATTGTGATCCTTGAGAAGGACTAACAATTTAGAGAAAACACGTCGATACAGTTGCTTCGCAATTTGCGAGAGCTAGCTCTTAATGCCTTAATATCCTTAAAGCCTTTGACAGCCCTTATTCACTAGGAATTAGTCCAGCATTTGCACTTTTAGTAAGTACAATTGGCAACCACCATGGGTGACTAGTAAAACTGATTTGGCCACATATATCATTTACTCAGTGTTGCTTTCACCATCTTCTCACAAGGATGATCGAGCAAAGTTTCAAGAAGGTCACATACACCATTATGAAAGGCTTCATCGGGGGATGGGAGAGAAGTTACGCTTGAAAAGTATTAACAGCAAATGTCACACACATAAAAGTTCTCAATGCTTGAAGAAGGGATGGAGAATCCAAAATCACCTTTTTGAGAGAAGACACGATCGAAGTACCCCTCCGTAATAACAATTTTATGGTCATCACGGTTCAGTATGCCAATTGGGACGTGAATTTTATACAAAAAGTCGGAGGAAATGAATTTTATACAAAAAGTCCAAAGACTCATACATAATGTACGTTGTCTCCTAGAAATGAACTTAAGAGAAATGGTTGTATCATTGTGTTCAAGAAATGGTTTTATCATTGTGATCAAGATTAAAAAAACATTGTTTCATCGATGATATAATACGTGACATATATGGTTAACATGTTACATTATACAACTCTCTAACAAAAATAAATAATAGAAAGGTTATTTGGACTTATAGTTTTCAATTATGGTGACGGATTCGAAAAAATAGTGATTCACTCTCAAAACATTTGTACCTGCACAATTTTTATCTTTCAGCAAAATAGAGCACCCTATATGCCAAAAAGGATTGCAAGTCAAACAAATACCAATAACATAAAAGACTTGCAAGAGAAAAAATGCTTCATATCATTGAAGCATAACAATCTAGAAACCCAAAGTTGAAAATGAATGGATGAAAATAACACAGGTAACACATTCACTTTCTTATCATCACTTGACTGTCTTGAAACTGATAAACAAATTTGCATAACCAAAATCTTGCAGTTCATAACAATCTGAAACACACCAATAGGTTAAAAGCATTTATGCCAAGATATTACGTTTACTAATCCAACAGATACAGTAACAGAAAATGCAAGATACCATTGATTCATTTTTCTCCATTTCTTTGCAAAAATCACTTACACACAGTAAAATCATTCAAACACTTCATTCTCAACACCTTCACCTCTAGTATGAATCCACCATAACAGATTACTCAATGAATTTCCATCATCAAAACCTTTCAACTTTCTTATCTTCTGCAATGCACCTTCATTATCATAAACTCCTTGCAATGCATATACAAACCCCTTCCATCCTTCCTTAACACCATCCCTTTTCAAAGCAGGTAATGTCCATTCCACTAGTCCCTTCACATACTTCATATCAGAGAACAAGTCTTCAGATATTGGAAGAATCGGTAAAAGCTGAATTCCAAGCCTACATTCTTTCCACTCAGCCGGACCAAACCATAAACCAGTATCTCTTTTGTTTGACCAAAGTACACCAATAACCTTATTGTTTTTAGTAAACACTTTCTCATACATATTTCCATCATCTTTCACATGCCACCACATTTTAGCAGCAAGAATTTCCAATGATGTAAGTGTCGATGCAGTCGCCACGAGTTCTGCATCATCATATATCATACCAATCAATGCTGCAGAATAGTAGGCATTCACAGCTTCACTAGTGCTCTCCTGATTTTTTCCATCCGTAAACTCGGTTAGCCCGCCAGCCCATGAATGTAACTTGTAAAGATCGAAACACCTTAGACGCGTGTAATTAGAGTTCGAGTTTCTACTCAATGTCATAAAATCTGCCATGAGTGAATAGGCTTGAGGCTTATACTTTGCACCCCAAATTGGGTCAATCCTTGCAAGCACTGCGATTCCATAGAGAAAGTATCCTAGTTGATAATGATGATCATTATAAACTCCAAACCCAAAATTTGCGTAGGTATCAGTAGAGCCTTGTTTGGTTATAATACCTCCCCATTTTTTATCATAGAGAAATCCATTTCCACTAAAAGTTCCATCAAGCCATGGCTCAATGGTTTCCTTCAAATACTTCTTCACATCTGGAATTATATCAAAGTGATTTACCTCTTCTGCTATTAATGCCAACCTTGCAGCCCTTGCTATCAATTTACCATAAAAGTAAGAACAATCTGTTGTTATTTCTGATGACTTTAGAAGCTTAACATCTTTTAAAAGAGATGAAACAATTTCGTCACGAGATTCTTCTTTGACACCTTTGCTTGAATGCCAAGTTATTGAAACAGGTTCCGTTTTCAAAATCCATGAATCACCAATAACACCAACAAGGTCACCATCAATGCTTTTATACTTAAAATCACTCAAAACAGTAACATTAGAATCTTTCTTGGACAAAAGTTGAATATGAAGAGGATGTGCTAGCATCAGCAAATCACCTGAACCTTTCTTCTTGAACTTATACTCAACACTGAATGGTTCTCTGAAGATAGCATCACCTGACAAAGGGTAACAAGAACTATACCTGTCAAGAACAGCCGCAGATTTTGAATTGGAATCCGGCAACAAAGCTATTCGAATGATACCACTAAAGGCCACTGAATAGATCTCCGAAAGACGTTGAGTCAACCTGATAGGTGAAGAAGCATACAGAACCCATCTTTGACCATTGTTAAAGTGAAAAGTATGCTTTTTGAGAGAATTATTAGAAGAAAAATAGTGAATGGCGTGAATGGTAGTAATGGAAAGATGGGTTGGTCGTGTGACAGAAAAGGTCAAGAAGGGACTTCCTCTAACAAGAAAAAATTTCAAATTTGAAGAGGGAATATCTAAGGTTACACTGAGATCACTATAGGATGATATTTTGTGTGATTCTTTTTTGAAAGGCAAAACATTCAAAGCATTGTTGATAAAGGAGGGTAAAAAAGTGTTGAATTGTTGCTGGACTATTTGTACTTGAGAGGAGGAAGTGATTGTAAGATCTGGTTTGAATATTTGGGATATGACTTTGGAGTTGGAAGAGCGAGATGGATATGAGACAGAAAGGGATGAGTTAGATGATTTGATGAGATAAGGATGAATGTATTCAGGTTGGTCACCATTTTTTAGTACAAAATTTTGGAAGAAAGAGTTTGTAGGGAGGGGTGTGGATAGAAGATTTGGGGAGAAGAATCTGTAGGGGTCAGGGAGGACAGTGGAGTTAGCACGAGGGAATAGAAAAGGTTTGTTGTTTTTGTTGTTACTAGCAGACATTGCAACTGATAAAGGATGATGGTTGTGTTTATGTGATGATGTTTTTGATAGGTTACGTGTTGTTTAAGGTTTGTTTGTAGTTGTAGTAGTAGTAATGGTTATGGTGATTGAGAGTTTTATATATATATAATGGAGTAGTAATGTTGTTGTTTAAGATGGTAATAGTTATAGTTATGATGATGGAGAGTTATCTTGTTAGTATCTTCAGTAGTATTGGAACTTGGTCGAGTATTTAATGGTTTAGAAGTTGCATGGTTTGGGTTCTCGTGTGCGATGTTTATTGGAAGACTAACTTATGATTAATGTTACTTGTTGAGATTGTCTTTTGGAATTTTTCTATGATGATGATAGGGATTATAAATTGAATGGAAGATTGAAAGGTAGCATGTAATCTAAGAAGATTTTCAAACGAGACCAATGGAGATAACATTGTCTTCTTTTTCGGTTATGTTTGGACCGGTGTAGATTAATAGTTTTATGGTTAAATAATTATAATTTTTTAATAAAAATATTTTGGATTGGTCTTAAGACCCAATTGACTAAGACTTAATTCATCAAAATTTCACTCTACATGACTTAACATGTAAAAACAATTCACATATTATGAAAATGTACATAATTTCTGATTTTCAATTTTACTATACTCGTCTTGAATCTTGAACTGATTTGGGCGTTGGAATTCTAACCATGCAGGTTCATCTTGCGCCACCGTAGGAGCCACCGTTCAAGATCACCAGTTAACCAACACTCTTCATTTCTGCTTCCTTCACATAAAGTGTTCTGGACTGGGCCGACGCTTGGCCCATAGTCGAGTAGGCCCAAACTCCACCAGGTTGGAAGGTCCAATAAGACCTCATCCTCGGGCAGAACATCTTCTACCGTCGGGCAGAACATCTTCTACAGTCAGGCAGTATTCTCGTAGCTGTCCGACTGGCCCTTCTTCTGCCCCACGGTCGGGCAGAAGCCACCCAATCTGGGAAGCTCCTCGGACCTCCCTCACGTTCTCAACGTGTCCCCTACACGAAGACACGTCATCAGGTAACTATTTGTGCCCTGATTATTCGGTCATCCACCTCCCGGATAGTACGGACAATTACATTAGGGCGAAGACCACTTGCTGGTCTTCACGACGCCACGTCAGCCCTAGCAGTTACCAACGTTGGGCCTGACAGCCCATTCCAACGCATAGTAACTGTTGGCCCTGCGCTGAGGGCTCATTATAAATATCCTCTTCCACTAGAGGGTCAGGTAATCTAATTCTCACTCCTTTCTCTCTGTGCTTGTTATCACTCTGCTCGTCACTTGCTTTGGCACCAGAGTGTGTTTCAGGTACACTCGCCCTGTGTCCGTCAAGTCAACAGTTCGACAGCACAAACGCGTGGCAGTACAACAATCTCTCTGATCAGGCATGATCAGTGGCGCCGTCTTTGGGAATGTAAAGCTTCCCCGTTCCTCCGAGCAGAAAAACCAAAGCTTCCAACTTCAACTTTCGAGATCATGACTAGTCCACGTCAAGATGATGCTGGCCACAATTCCGCTTTCGTCCCAATCACCAACGGCGACGACCAGGCTGAACCATTCCACGCTCGTGAGGGTGACGTGAGGGACGGACGGACTGCCTCCCCTTCGTTCAGGACGCGGCACATCACGTCGCACCTCGAGCAAGGAGTCCGGTTGTTTTCCAGCCCATTCCCACACCAGCTGGCGCGGACCCGATGATGATTTCCCTCTTCGCAGCCATCAACCAAACAAATCTGATGTTGTTCCAACAGAACGAGCGCATCGGTATGCTGGAACAAGATACCTCATCTCGCTCTCCCCCGTGGAGAAATTAATGCGAAGACTCCCGGAGCCCCTCTCCCTACCAACGGGGGCGCCAGCCACAACTGGAGAGGCCCAAGCCGATGGCCTCCAAGAAGCGTGTCCGATCACCTTCCCGAAGGAGAGGCGTTCCCCGGTCCCAAGAGCGAACAGACCAGAAGCCTCGGGCAAGAGGTCGAGGGGGCGCAATCAAGCCCCTCGACACAACCCTTCGCCCTCGCGCTCCCCAGTTCGCAGGGACGATGAAGATTACAAGACCCCCCTTTCACGGGAGATCATGGCAACCCCCATATCCCATGGGATGAAGAAGTCACCCGTACACTCCACGTACGACGGTACCTAGGACCCGAACGACCACCTGGAAGATATTGAGGTCATGCTCGACTACAGGAACGTTCGAGGAGCCATCAAGTGCAGACTCTTCCTGACGACGTTAAGGAAGGGAGTCATGGCTTGGTACAAAAGCCTGGAGCCTGAGTCCATCACGTCGTTGAGGGTCCTGAAGGATTTCTTCTCGCAATATTTCACGGTGCCCTGACGTCATCTGAAGACAGAGGCTGCCCTGGGCGCAATCATCCGGGCCTCGGACGAGCCTCTCAGGAACTACATCGAGAGATTCATGAGGGAGGCGGTCCAGGTAACGACTTCATACGACATGAAGCGTTACCTCATGGAACAGGGCCTATGTCGCAGCTCCAAATTCTACGAGGTCATGGCAATCCACCAACCAACCACCCTGCGAGGCTTCCTCGAGAAAGCTCGCCAGTACTTCCGGTACGAGGAGACCGAGGTTGCTAATTCTGCCCGGGACTCTCGTAACCGTGAAACCTCCCGTGGGTCCCGAGAAAAGGGAGCTCCAGTCCTCCGACATGGGGGAGACCGACGACAAGACAATCGTCCCCGAGAGCAGAAGGGCATTGCAGGCCGCTTCATCGAATACACGACCTTAGTCGCTTCCCGCGAGCGCATCCTGGTTGAGTGTGTCAACTCAGAGTTCGTCCGGGGAGGTGTCCGTTTCCCCAAACTGGCACCCCCCCAAGGCCAACATGGACAAGTCTAAATATTGCCACTTCCACCGCGGCCATGGGCACGTCACCAAAGATTACACCCACCTGAAAGACACAATCAAAATACTCATCAAGGATGGGCACTTGAAGAGATACACCAGGGAAGGAGAGGCCCCTCGACAGAAGGCCCACGAAGCCAAAAGGGTCGAGGACATCCCTCCTCCCTCCAATGAGTCTGGACTACAGGTGGCCCTCAGCATCAGTCGACCTGAAGACTGGTTCTCCCTGAGGGAACACAGTCTCCCTACCGGGCACCCACTGCGTGAAGAGCCAATACGCTCCATCAGCCCGTGGAAATACTTCCCCACCACGATGGTCATCATAGGCGGGGCCCGAACAAGCTCTTCATCAGGTCTGTCAAGAGGAAGTTTGACGAGTTGATGAGCAACAGTTTTGGCAAAATGAGCACGCTCGACAAATTCCAAGGTCGGTCTAACCTGATCACGTATTATCTCGAAGAGCTGCCTGGAGGAACCCCCAACTCCGTCATTCCCCTGCTGATCTGGGCACAAATGGCAAACTTCGACATCCGCCGCATCCTGGTCGACGGAGGGAGCTCGGTGGATATCATGTATAACCACCTATTCTCGATGCTACAGCTCGACGAGACCAACTTGACCCCTTACGTCAGCTCCAACCTCTAGGAGTTCAACGGGATGACAACGAGACCGTAGGGATACCTGGAGCTCAAGGTCACTTTCGGGGCACACGAAATGGCCAGAGAAATCAATGTCCGCTTCCTGGTTGTCGAGTGTCATTCCCTGTACAACTGCATCTTAGGAAGGACGATGCTGGCAGAGCTCACCGTGATGCCATCAAAATTCCACCTAAAGATGAAGTACTATACTAGGCTAGGAGCCGTCGTCACCCGCAATAGGGACATAGAAGCATCCCAGAGGTGTTTTGAGGCAGCAATGAAGGGCCTCAGCACGATCGGTGCCCCTACCAAAGCGACCAAGCTTCAGCCCCGTCCAGGAGAACAGACTAAAGGACCACGTGGACCTCGACTGCCGCTTCCCCGGCGAACGGGACCATGAGGACGAGGACGAGCACGCTCCTCCAAAGATCAACGGGCAACCCTTTCACCCAACGCGCTCCATTCCTAACGGGAACTTCGAGATAGTAGTCCTCAGTGATGATGCAACCAGGAGCGTGAAGATTGGAGCAGGATTGCCCGACCTAGCGAGGAAGCAGTTGAAGGCCTGCCTCCTTGAGAATGCCGACCTCTTCGCTTGGAGCACCGCCGAGATGCCTGGCCTTGACCCCGAGGTTGCCTACCACCAACTCTCCATCGACCCAACCGCGAAGGCCGTAATACAACATAGACGTAGGTAGTCCCCCGAAAAGTCGGCGGCGGCTGAAAAGCTGTAAAAGACCTCCTAGAGGTGAATTTTATTTCGGAAGCCCGGTATTCAACCTGCCTATCCAACATTGTACTTGTTAAAAAATCAAATAGAAAATGGAGAATGTGCATTGATTACACTGATCTCAACCTAGCATGTCCCAAGGACGCCTATCCCCTCCCCAATATCGACAAGCTCGTCGACAACTCGGCGAGCTTCAAATTATTATCCTTCATGGATGCCTACTCAGGATACAATCAGATCCCCATGGCCGAGGTCGACAAATAGAGCACGACCTTCATGACCGAGTCGGGTAACTATTACTACAACGTAATGCCCTTCGGCCTAAAGAACGTCGGCGCCACCTACCAACGGATGATGAACAAATTCTTCTGAGGAGAGATTGGCGACATGATCGAAGTCTACATGGACGACATGATCGTCAAATCACGCACTGAGGTCAACCACATGGCCCACCTCAAGAAGGTCTTCGAAACTGCGAGGAAGTGCAGAATGCGGTTTAACCCGGAGAAGTGCACCTTCGGGGTACGCGCGGAGAAGTTCCTCGGGTTCTACCTAACCGAACAAGGGATCGAGACAAACCCGGACAAATGTCGGACCTTCTCCAAAATCGTAACGCCGAGCACAAATAAGTTGATACAGTCCCTGAACGGGATGCTCGCTTCGTTATCCCGCTTCGTCGCCAAATCCGCATAACATGCCCTTCTATTTTTCAAGTTGCTGAGGAAGAAGACCACGTTCGAATGGACAGAGGAGTGCGAGCAGGCCCTCTTCCACCTCAAACGTGTCCTGTCGGAGTCACCGGTCTTGACGAGACCTGACGTCGGGGAAACCCTCTACTTGTACCTGGTCGTCTCCATCGAGGCAATGAGCGTCGTACTAATCCGGGAGACCCCTGACGGGCAGAAGCCGATCTACTTCACGAGCAAGGCCCTCCACGGCCCGAAGTAAGATATCAGCAGATTGAAAAAGTCACCTTGGCCCTCATCAACACGGCCAGAAGACTCCGACACTACTTTCTGGCCCACACCATCGCAGCCAGAACCGAGCAGCCAATCAAACAACTGCTCAGCGAGCCCGACATGGTGGGGCACATGTTAAAGCGGTCACTAGAGCTCTCTGAGTTCGACATCATATACGAAGGAAGAAAATTGCTCAAGGCCCAAGTACTGGCCGATTTTGTCGCTAACATGACCTCCACCGCGGAGCCAACCCCCGGAGCCCACAAGTGGACCATCTTTGTCGATGGCGCTTCGGGGTCCTCGGGGAGCGGCGTAGGCATCATCCTGGAAAACGAGGAAGGCATGGTCGTGGAAGTCTCCCTGACCCTCGCCTTCCCGAAGATGAACAATCAGTCCAAATACGAAGCCTTGTTAGCTGGACTCCGCTTGGCAGAAGACCTCGGAGCCAAGGAGA
The DNA here is from genome assembly GCA_963859935.3 of Lathyrus sativus. Classification (NCBI taxonomy): domain Eukaryota; kingdom Viridiplantae; phylum Streptophyta; class Magnoliopsida; order Fabales; family Fabaceae; genus Lathyrus; species Lathyrus sativus. The sequence continues at coordinate 600,543,976 of OZ012735.1, read as the reverse complement.
TAAGAATATTCACGGACTCCTAATTGGTTGCCTCCCAAGTCTGAGGCGAGTACCAAATGAAGAACGACACCTGGCCTTTATAAGGGAACGCATAAAGTATTTCATCTCCTCTGAGGTTCAACATGTTCCTTGCGAGCAGAACACACGGGCCGACGTCCTCTCAAAGTTGGCGAGCACAAAGAAGAAGGTGAAACTGATGCTCGACGTCCACGCCATTGGAGACAACAACTGTTGGATGACCCCGATACACACCTACCTTAGCACGGGGCGCCTCTCCGACGACACTAAGGATGCCAGCGTGGTCAAACGTCGAGCCTGCTCTTACATGTTGCTCAAAGGAAGGCTATACCAAATAGGCTTCTCGATCCCTCTCCTCAAATGCGTCGACAAAGACCAGACTCCGACCATCCTACAAGAGGTCCACGAGGGCATCAACGCATAGCACCTGGGAGGATGGTGTCGCGGTGAAATTTGGATACCAAACTATTGATTAGTTTGAATCTTTAATTCATTTTGCAACCGAACTTTGATTTGTCCAAAGGAAGGGATAAAGATCGAAATTCCCACAATGCAATGCAAATGCAAGCTAGAGAGTTTTAGGTTCGGGGGTCGGTTAAACTTAGGGAAGGTGTTAGCATCCTAAGTTTCTGTAGTACTATACAGGAACCTCTTGTTTTATGTTTGTTTTATTGCTAAGGTTTATCTGCTTAACGGTTAAGAGACCTAGGAGTTTATTTCTAAGTATACTCGATAAGATGCCGCATCTTATGCCTACATATCCTGACGGGAGTGGAATCAGAGTATTTGTAGTTCCCCTAAAGGATTTGAGGAGCTCTTTGACTGTGGACAAAGTTCCTACGGGTTTAGGGTAGTTGATTGATTGGTTTTAGGAGAAAAGCTGAGTTGTCACTTTAAGGGAGATTACTTAATTTAACCGCCACAACTTTGTAGAAAAATAGTCTTTGCATCGTCTTAAGAAAATGGCTCAAGTACTCGGATTGTCAACAAGTACGCCTCTATCTCTCTTAAGGCAAAGTCCCTACGAATTGATTGATTGAATTGTTATGGGGTAGGAGTTTTATCTCGCTTAAGATGATTAACATCTTATTCTCTAAGGTGTTTGAATTGAGTTGATTTGTTTGTATCTAAGTTGTAAAGATAAAAGACAAAGGTCCTTCCTATGGGGTAGGAACTATCTTAAAGATCAACTTGAATGGGATCAAGGATCAAGTGGGAATATGATGCAAATGAGATGCACTACACACAAGCGTTGAATCATGTGTAGGTTCTTCCTTTGGATGGAATGCGATGCGATAAAGTAAATGCGATAAATGGTAAATGGCGGAAAAAGTAAAAGCAGATGATAAAGAGCAGACAAGACCATACATGCGCATGAAAGCGCTAGGGTGTAAGTGAGTGAATTGTGAATGTGAGCGGAAGCATGCACGATTGATTTTAGATTGATGTGAGATTATTCAATTTCTTTCGAAAATGTTATATTAATTGTGAATTGATTTTATTAATTTTAATAAAACTTGAGACGATAAATCATTTTGAGAAAATGTTACTTGGTTTATTATATTTTTTTTAGTGAGATTTTTTTTATAAAAAAGTTATTAATTATGGTGAATTTTAATAAAATGTTTTGTTATCAAAAGTTTTATAACTTAAGTTATTTAGAGAAGGTTTTAAAAAAGGAACTTATAAAATAAAAAAAGATTTTTACTATCAAGATGAATTATTAATATTAATACGGTTGAGAAAATAAATTATAAAAAGGTTTTTTTAATCAAATTACATAAGATAATTAATTAATTAGATTTTGAAGAAGAAAATTAAATAGATTAGAGATTATCATTTTTAAACTTAATTAAAGATTAAAGGGTTTTTAATTTTAAAAAAACAAACAAACAGATTATTAGTTTTGGTTTTATAAGATTAATTAAAATAATTGTGTTAAAACGTGGGATCTGGTGCGACATAGTGCACCGGACTTATTATGGGCGCGCGAAGTGATTCGTATGATCATGTGATAAGTGAATCGTGTGGTGACAGTGGCAAAGGACCACGGTACTACCGTGGTCGTGCATACATACAACTCATAGTATTATAATACTCAGCAGAATGAAATGAAAAACACAGAGAAAGCAAATAATGGCGGAGAACCCTAATCCCCCCAACGCCTTTCACTCGCTCGCCTTCCCCGTTCGATCTCCGTTCAAATTTCCCCCCTTTCTTCATCGTTGTGTCTATCCTTGTACCTGAAACAAGCACTGAAACGTTAACCATTCAACAATTTTAAAAGGTGTGAAGGAATCTACCGAAGGTTGGTGGCGGCGGGATGTGCGACGTGAGTAGCGTTCCTCCAGCGGTCTCGCAATGGGCTTCGGAGACGTCGATCCTCGAAGGCTTAGCGCAAAAGATGAGTAGTTCCTCTCCTCTTCTGATTTAATCTGCTTAGGGTTTTTTTCTGTGATTTTTTTTCTTGCTGAGTTTCGATTTTTTCTCCAAAAAGGTCTCTTCTTCGATTCCAATCCCCCTTTTTATAAACATTTTTGGGCTTTGGATTTTTAAAACATTGGTTGAATTTCTTATTAATTGGTATTAAAACCTTCCATTCCTGGGTTGTACAGGATTCAAAAACCTTCCTTTTGTGTCGAATGAGTTTAATGTTGTTGATGAAAATCAATCTGGGTGATTTGATTTGAGGAATCTTTATTTGATGCTGAGGGATCTGATAGGATCTGAATAGGATCTTAATTTTTGAGTAGGGTATATTCTTCAATCGATTTACTAATCCAAAATTGTATTTCGGCAGGTGTGGATAGCAGAAGATTTTGGGCCAGGGGAGATCAACATCCCAAGGCAATCATCAACTCGCTTCTTTGACAGTACGATGTTTTGCACGAGCTTCAGCTGCTCTTGAGGTTCTATGGTGAAGGTTCACATGAAGATACTTGGGATGATGAACATCAACTCAAATGTCTCTTTTGCGAACCAAACTGAATGTAGGATATGTTGTCCTGTGGATTAGGCGTTGGCAGCTGCAACATGTCATGAGTGAGTAGGAGACAAGAAGAAGGGTACGGTTGTTGTTTTTCTTTCCGTTTCAATCTCTATTCTTGTTCTCAGGTCAAATTGATATATACCTAATCATTGTTTTCCTTTCATGTATTTGGTGATGATGCTTGGGGAACTGGGGTAAGGTATTGCACAAGTCATCGCCTTCATCATTGTCATCTTTACTCTTACTCTAACACAACAACTTCAATCAAAGTTTCAGGACATTGCTGCTACTGATGTTAGTATTACAATCTTGCCTCCAACGAAGATGTTGCTTAGGAGATTTTTCACACGCATCAGCCTTTCAGAGGTAAGCTAATCCTTTTCCAACATCTTATAGGAGCTGATCAATAATGGCATTGACACCATACTATTGCAGCATATTCACATAGTCCTGCTATTATCTCGCAGGTGTTAGCTTCACTGGCAATGGCAGTCAGCACTTCAAGTTTAACCTCCTGACACAGGGTGGCTTATTGTAGCGGCGATAACAATACTTGCAATCTGAGGAGAAAATGTGAGGGTATCGCATGACCAAGAGGTGCAGGTGGCTAATAATTGCATAGGACTGCTCTTTGATCTGGATATGCTCATATGCCTGCTGATGGACATTCGCCGTGGACAAAGTCAATTGCGGAAAAACCTTTAGCTGCCAAGACAACAGCAACAACCGCGCGCTGGGGTCCGTTCTCAAAGAGAAACATTTCATCCATTATTCACTGTTATCTAGAAATGTGTTTGGCCACCAATTCATCCATAAGACATTGTGCTTACTCATTGAATTCCTGAGTGCAGAACGTGGTTACGAAACTTCAATATATCAAAACGAGAGGGTAATGAATAACTGGCTTACTATGCATAACCTTGATTTCCTTGGTTGCTGTTGATGCATACCTGCTAAGTTAACTGATGTTGCTACTGTATTAACTGTTGTGCTAATGTCGCAGGTACATGAGATTGCTCTGTTGATTTGCGCAGAATACAAATAATGAGGATGCCTCCAGGTGCTACGACAAATTTTCCAATAACATGGCACTGAAATTAGTGGATAACGTCCGGCAACATCTAATGGGTATCATGGCTTGGTTTAAAGCAGACGGTCAAAGTGTCCTTGTCGTAATAGAACGGGGTCTTGGTTTTGGTTGGAAGGTTTTCCCTTGCAGAAGCTCTTCATATGTCTCCTTTGATTTGCATCTAAAAATTTGCTTTTCTCTTCTCTGCAGGTGTATGACAGTTCAAGGTTGATGTTCGTGCCGAGCCGGTCGTAAGCTGCTGCTGATGTCGAGGTCGTGGCTGCTGAATAAACAAAATATTGTTGCTGCGGAGGCGTTGAGTGCTCTAATGAGGAAACTATCCGGCGAGTTGTTCCCTGTCGTCGACGTAATCATCCATGTGCACCTATTACGTAAGCATAGTTTTTGTATAGGGTGTTTTCTCTTGTCGACATAATCGTGTAGCTTTAGTGTTGAACATTTGAGGTGAGTTCCCTATGCATCTTACCATCATTGTCGCTTAATTGTGGTTTTGACGGTTACTTTGAACTTGCTGCCATGACCACTGTTAATGTGTATGTTAATGAACCTGGATGTGAGTCTCTGCTTTTTGTTTTAATTGTTTTGTTACTGTTTGTCACAGGTATACACACGAAACAGATTAATATGCGATGGCCTTCAAGATTGGCATGGCATTGCTCAAGGTGTGAAGTATGAATGGCTCAAAGAGATTTTGGACAAAGAGATATTGGATGGCTTAGGATTAGGACTTAGTTTCTTTTCATAGGGGTTTGTTAGTAACTTATGGACATATGATTTACTCTGTATGTACTCGTTGAATTCATCACCTGGATCATCTTTTATTTCCCTCAAAACTTTAAAAAAAAGAGTGACTTTCATCATGAATAACTTTAAACGTCCTTGGAAAACTAAACATGTACTCTTGAGACCTCTTTGGAATTAAATAGGCTTAGCCAATCTATCTTGAGCTTTAGAGTTCAAATATGATGTAAATCACTTAAATTCATATTCACGGTGAAGTTGAATTTCCATATACCAGTAAAAAACATTGTCATTTGATTTTGAATAATGAATCAGTTTGATATACGTGATGATGAATTCCATCTTAACCTCTTGCTAATTGTGATGACTCAACTTTATGAACAAAACTAACCTTGCTTGTCATGTATTGCCCGCATAACCAAAGACTTGGATGATGATAAATCATGATGCGCTAACCGTGCCCTGAAGAGTCTTCTGAAAGTAATACTACCACTATGATGCAACTTACTATGGAAGCCATAACCAACCCTTAGACGACCATTCTCAAAGCCAATGATCAGGAAACTCTATTTATCCTCGAGACATACACAAAGCCCCTTTGAGACATTCTGAGTAAAAGAGGACAGTAAAACCTTGGGACCTTCTGAATTGAAGCTTATTGATCATACTTTAGAGCATTTAACCATGAGAATGGATATCCACTCCACTTGAAACCAAAAATGCCTGACCCGCGAATCACGCCTTAGAAAATCCTAAACCTTGCGGTATCTGACTGTACGAATCTATACTTGACGATATTGTACCTGCACCAACTGGTTAGCCATAAAAAGTTAAATAGCATAAACAAGAAAAAGAAAAGAACAAGGATGTGGGATCTCATGGTCAAAAATTAGGGTGTGACAGATGCCCCTATTTAAGTTACTTCTATCCAGAGATATGGAGATTGAAGTCTCCGTCTCGACGAGATAGGAGGGACTTAAATACAAACATTGCACGGATTTTTGGCCCTAAGATGCCACCAAATGCAAATGATATGTAGTGATATGGAAATGCAAGACAAACAGTCCTGTGAGGAAATGATGTCACAGGGGAAAACTAGACACAACATGCGAGAAACAAAGGAGCAGCAGACTCAACAAAGTGAGACTCCACAGAGACAGGAAACAACCAGCGATGGGGGATCTCCAAACGTATAAAAGCGTAGCACATACACCAAGAATATGGTGATTTAACTGTGTGTGAGAAACTTGTAATCGAAAGGGTAGATTTATCACCAAAATGTAGTGGTCTATAAAAATCCAAATGAACTCTCTTGATCGAGTCAATAATTCAGTTTTGTTTTGCATTCTTTCTTCTTTTCTCTTCTTCTTTTTGAAATCCAATTGAAAAAAAAACAGTAGAATGTGTAAACCTCCCCACGCCTCATGGTCTGGGTCCCATGAACGGGTCTCAGTTCTGAAAAACACCTCCCCACGCCTCATGGTATGGGTACCATGAATGGGTCTTAGCTCTGAAAAACGCCTCCCCACGCTTCATGGTCTGGGTACCATGAACGGGTCTTAGCTCTGAAAAACGCCTCCCCACGCTTCATGGTCTGGGTACCATGAATGGGTCTTAGCTGTAGATTTTGTAGATCGTAGATGTCATTATAAATCGTAGATGTCATAGATGTAAGTTGTAGATGTAAGTATCAATGTAGATGTAGTTCGTTGTAGATATAATTTGTAATGTAATCTGTAATGGAGATTGTATAGCTTCACCGGGGATCCTCGGAAGAGATGTGAGCCGGTTGAATTGTAAGGTATGTCTTCTCAAATAAAGGGACTAATGAGATAAACTTCTTCGACTTCCCTAGGGAGATGTCACTTGATTGAAATGAACTTGTGCGATGAACTCGCTGGGGAAATCATTCCTGAGGAGCATCTTTAATGTAGTTGTAAAATATGTGAAATTTTGTAGTGGAAATTCTCAAATAAAGAGAAGTGTTTTGTAATGTCTTTAGCGGACTTCTCTGATGGATTCGTGAAGCAGTGCCTTTTGACGAATTGATGATGTTGAAAAACCCACCTAGGGTGAATGAATTGTCTTATAGAAACTGTCAATTTGTCGTTTTGAATAAGATCTTAGTCAAAGCGAGTTACTCAAATAAAGAGATTGTTTATAGTCCAAATGTAGATGTTCGAGAAAATCTTGTGATACTATTGTTGGAGAGATGTCTGTCTTCATGAATAATCTTCTTGGGGAATATAGTGCAAAATAAATGCACACTTGATCCATGCTCAAAAGTTGGAGATTATCCACATTGTGATTGCCAAGGACCGAAATTCACTTCGGGAAATATCCGAAGAGAAACTGTCAAACAAGACTTGACCATTGAGGTATGAACTCAAATGGGATGTACTGGAACAATCGTCTTCCACGAGGATCGAACTTCATGGGGAAAGTAGAAATATTGCGTTCTTTTTGCCTAGGGCTGACAACTCTATTTGGAGGGGTAAGACACACCCAAACGCCTGGGGTGGTAACCACGACCAAAGCGATAGAATAAAGCAAACATAAAGAAATGCACATGACATGCTATCTATCTATATGTTATGCGTATGCTGGCAAACTAGGAGAGGCGAAAAAATAAACGTCTCAAACGGAAAGGTACTCAAGCAACATCTCCACAGACCTCGTACCACCTGTAGAGAAAACCTGATCGTAAACAAACTTCACCTCTGGATAAAATAAATATCCTCTGCTTGGGGAATCATATATGATTGACGTTCCTCCATGGATGAAATAAACATCATTGGTCATCCTTTTGTTATTCATATACCGAGTAAAACACGAAGTATTGAAAAAGTTTAAATCAATATGGATTTTGCTATCAAGAATAAAGATTTTTTATAAATGAAAAACTTTTATTGAATGGTGGTCAACAGAAAGGTGTGACCCCAATATTACAGTGTTGGAAAATAATAGAGATTACATCAAGGGAATAACAACTTGCTCTTCCTAAGTTAACGAGAACTCCCCGAGTTCTAAACGAAATACTTCTTGACAGCGTCTGTATTCATAGGGCGAGTGATTTCTTCTCCGTCCATTGTTGCTAACATCAAAGCACCTCCTGACAAAACCTTTCTTACTACATATGGTCCATCATAGTTCGGGGTCCACTTTCCTCTGACATCGGTGAGGAAGGACTGAATCTTCTTGAGCACGAGGTCGCCTTTTTTGAATACACGGGGTCAGACTTTCTTGTCAAATGCTTTCTTCATCTTTTGCTGATATAACTGTCCATGGCATAGCGCCACCATCGTCTTTTCTTCGATTAAGTTCAACTGATCATATCTGTTCTGGCACCACTCAGCTTTTGATAACTTTGCATCCATCAAAATCCTCATAGAAGGAATCTCGACTTCTATCGGGAGTACTGCTTCCATACCGTAGACCAGTGAAAATGGAGTTGCCCCAGTTGATGTGCGTACCATCGTACGATACCCATGTAAGGAGAACGGGAGCATTTCATGCCAGTCCTTATAAGTAACGACCATTTTCTGAATGATCTTCTTGATGTTCTTGTTGGCGGCTTCAACATCCCCATTCATCTTTGGTTTGTAAGGAGAAGAATTATGATGCTCGATCTTGAATTCTTCGCACAATTCTTTCATTATTATGTTATTCAAATTGGACCCATTATCTGTAATAATTCTGCTTGGCACACCATATCGATAGATAAGCTGATTCTTGATGAATTTGACAACCACATGTCGAGTTACATTAGCGTAAGAAGCCGCCTCGACCTACTTGGTAAAATAATCAATGGCTACTAAGATGAATCGGTGCCCATTAGATGCTTTCGGCTCTATCATACCAATCATATCAATTCCCCACATAGAGAACGACCACGGGGATGAGATGACATTCAACAAAGTCGGAGGCACATGAATTTTATCCGTGTAAATCTGACACTTGTGACATTTTCTAGCAAACTTGTAACAATCTGATTTCATCGTGATCCAATAATAACCAGCTCTTAAAAGTTTCTTGGCTATGGCATGTCCGTTGGCATGAGTGCCAAAGGATCCTTCGTGAATTTCCGTCATTAACATATCTGCTTCTTGTTTGTCAACACATCTCAGCAAGACCATGTCAAAATTCCGTTTGTATAACACATTGTTACTTAGAAGAAAACTCCCATCCAACCTTCTCAGAGTCTTCTTATCCTTGCTGGAGGCTTCCAGAGGGTATTCTTGAGTTCTAAGGAATACTTCAATGTCATGGTACCAGGGTTTGCCATCTTTAACTTCCTCGACGGCAAAGATGTAGGCGGGTCTATCAAGACGTTTTACTTCAATCCGAGGACACTCATTCCAAAAGTTCACCACAATCATTGAGGCCAAAGTTGCCAACGCATTTGCCATTCTGCTCTCATCATAAGGGATATGATGAAATTCGACTGTAACAAAGAACGGTAACAGTCTTCTAGCATAATCTCTGTATGAGACCAAATTATCATGTCGAATTACCCACTCTCCAGTGATTTGGTTGATTACCAGTGCAGAATCACCAAACACATCCAAATTCTTAATTCTCAAATCTATTGCTTCCTCAAGACCCATAATGCACGCTTCATACTCAGCCTCATTATTAGTATACTTGAATGTTAATCTGGAAGTAAACGGGATGTGGGTCCCTTGAGGAGTCACAATAATAACACCTATTGTTGCACCCCCAAAATTTGACCAACTACTCATCGCAATCTGGCTCATGTTTCGACTCATTTCATTTTGCATTTGCATACCGCGTACATTGCATTTTTTCATTCAGATTGACTTTACCGGGATTACAGCCATCTGATCACGTTTCAGGCAGCTTCATACCATTTCGAATACGAGGATTTATTTCGAGAATTTGTGCCCGTCCCGGTGTTTTCAGCTCTTGCTGTTATTTTTTAGGACATTTCGGTGTCCGGTTTTTACTGCTTATTTCGCTATAATCGCACATTTGTTTTCTAATCAATTTAATCGGCTTTATGGCATTTTTATATTTTTCCCTTTTATTTTCTAGAATTTTCAAATGGATTTTAATGGATTTAATTGATTTTTCTAGATATTAAATAGTTTTTTTAATAGATTTTAATAGAATAATTGTTTTTCTAGATTTAAAATAGATTTTTAATAAGTTTTTTAGATTTAATTTCCTTTTTAGAAATTACTTTAATCATTTTTAGAGATTAATTGGTTTAATAGAGTTTAAATCATTTCTTTTTTTAGATTAATTTCTTTTTAGAGTCCACTAGATATTAATTAGCATCTTAGGAGGTTTAACTAGATTAATAGCTTTAATTAGTCATTAGGTTAATCCTTTTTTTAATTAATTAGGGATATTAATTAGTTGTGGCTAATTAGGAGTTAATTGGGTCTTAGTAGTATTAATCAGGTCCATTAGGTTTAAGTGAATCATTAATCCATTAATTAGTGTCATTAATTCAGAGTTTAACAGTTTACGGTGGGCCAAGTGGCATTTTCTGGAGGCCCAAGTCCAAATCGTGCCATGTGTCATGCATATAAGTAGCCCACGCGTGCACTCTCTCTCTCCGCCACTTCACCCTTCTGCATGCACACAGATTGACACATCACCCACTCTTCTCCCACACTTGTCCCTCTCTATCTCCGCATGGCCCACACGTGGCCTCGTCTCCCCTTCCCTCCGTCTCATGCCACCACGTGTCCTCCCCTTCCTCCCTTCACCGGCCGGCCATGCAACCGCCGCCGGAGCCACCGTAACCATTACCGGTGACCGTTCAACTCGCCGGAAACTGTGTTTTCCACCGGGTTCATCACCACCTTCAACACGTTTTTCCAGATTTTCACTAAACCTTCATCGGATATTCATTATGTTCTACGCATTTTTCCAGATTTCTTCTTCGAGATTCATCCGAGTTCATCACAGAACTTTATTACCGTTTTCCAGAATCTTCTCATCTTCAACTCGTTTTTTTCAAGAACACGTATACACCTTCATCCGGTTTCCAGAAGTTCTACGAATTCATCAACCTTCAAGATCTTCATCCAAGATTCATCCGAGCTCATCATAGCCTCATCATCTCGTTTCTAGATTTGCTTCAATCTTCGTCGGATCTCATTCATCCGTTTTTCAGATTCTTCATCCGTTCATCATCATCTTCTTGATCTTCAAACTGTTCTTGAAACCAACGAACAGAACACCACGAACGAACCTTCTCCAGATCTGCCACCTACAAACCACCACCATGAACAAACCTCCGTTTGTTCTTCACCAGCTTCGCATTTCTTCCAGATCCTCTCCAGATTTCAATAGGAACACAATCCATCGCCGTGAGCCATTATACGCATCGCCTCCGTCTTCCTCTCCTCCAGAATAAAACTTACCACTACTCACAATAATCAACAGGACTCAGGGAGCTCATTGGAATTATTCTGTTCGTGGGTTTGATATCTCTTTTGGCAGGTTAAGCATCATTGAAGACGATACTGGGAAACAAGGGAAGGGATTGTGATCGGAGATGGAGGAAACAGATGTTTCGAGCATAGAGAGGTTGAACGGTTGAGAGTGGGAGCGGCGAGCTAGGGTTTGGTCAAGGGAAACAGAGGAAGAAGACGAAGCTTCGTGTGGCTTCTTCAGACGGGTTAGTGGGCTCTTTGGCCCACTCAATTGTTTTTTTGATCCGTACACCCTCCGTTTCCCATTGGAACCCCCCCTCTGGATTGTTTTTTTCATGGTTGGGCTGGGACCAACGAATTTCTGATTACACACCCTTATTTTCCAGCGCACACCCTCCCCCCAGTTTTTTATTTTGTTTTTATTTCCTAGTGTATTGTGGGCTGGGCCCAGAGTGGTTTTACTGCATTTACCCCAGTTTGTAGATTGTACCCCCTCCCCTTTGCAATTTAATTTTTTTTCTTGTATTGGAGGTGTGATTGTAATATTGTAGATTTTTTTTCTATTTTTTCTTAGGGATTATAGTTCATAGTTTAGAATATTATTGCATATTTTTTACTATAAAATTTTAAATAGGATGTTGCATTAATATAGAATTTTTCATTCTAGTTTTCTTTATAGAATATTATAGATTTTAATATAGAATTTCTATTCTAGTTTCTTTAGGATATTATTGATTTAGATAGAATTGTTTTTTCATGCTATTTTCATATGCAATTTCATTTTAATATTTCTTTATAATATTTTCTACTAGAAATTAATTGTCGTATTTTAGGAGTAGCATATTATTTCCATTTTGTGATTGGATTTCTCTCCTATTTTTTGTCTCCTATTTTCGTTTCTATCCGATTTTATCTCCGATTTTATTTTTGGCTGGCCGTGTGACATAATTCAATTGGAGAATGATTGTCGATATCATTTCTCTATCTTGTCTTTGACACGAATATCAATACGCTCCCTCTGAGAGTTCGATTTCTCGTATAAGTCGAACCATGACGGTCTAAGTGTTACATTGTTCTTGATTTGAGCGTCCTCATCAAGAATCCAGAGACGAGAAGATTGGAATGGAGCTTGCACGCATGTCAGGAGCCAACGGAGCCGCTTCGTTCAACATCATCTTTCTTATTCAAGTCTTCATGCAACCGTCGAGTGTTGTGAGCTGTTTCGTTAGATTCATAGGAAATGACAGTTGAGGGGTTTCCTCTCAATCGTCTAGAGTGTCTAGTATGGTACCCTTTGGGTGACATGCGACGCATTCGCTCCTACGTCTTAGGTTCTTGCGTGTGTGTCCCGAGTTCCTTCCCGTTTAGGCGTAAGCCTGCTTCCTCTTTGTTCTCGCCCCCGTGCGATCGAAACCCTTTCCTCTCGCATTCAGGCGATTGAGACCCCTTCTGTTGCTCCTGTGCAATTGAGACTCATTTTCCCGTCGAACTACGTTTGCTCTGATCTCTCGTGCCAAATGAGAGTATGTAGGCATAGGATGCGATATCCTAGCGAGCTCCCTTTTTCCCTTTCTCCTCGTTTGCTGTAATTAGCTGAACTACAACTGCTCTGATTTCTTGTACCAGATGAGAATATGTAGGCATAGGATGCGATATCCTAGCGAACACACTAACAACTAACTTCTATGTTCTCTCACTGCCGTGCGATCGAGACTTTCCCGCTGACGACTGATGTATCATTTCTCTTGCCCGAGCGCAATCGAGACCAGACCGTAGTTCTAGAACCCGTAGGTTCCCGTACCTTCGAACCAATGACATACTACGTCCGTTCTACCGCAAACAGGTAACGCCCTAAGTCTCCGTCGAGCGAGCAGCATACACCTAACTGCTAGGATGCGTATGCTAGTATCGTCAATCCTTTCTCTCACCCCGTGTGATCGAGAACCCCCCGTCTAGCCGTAGTTAGCCCGAACTACGTAAGCTCTGATCTTTCACGCCGTGTGAAAGTACGTAGGCACAAGACGTGACGTCTTGGCGAGCCCATTCCCCCGTAGTTTCCCGAACTACGTAGACTCTGATTTCTCATTCTCTGATGAGAATACGTAGGCATAGAGCGCGATGCTCTATCGAGTCAGTTTCTTTCCGTTTAGCCTTAGCAGCCGTAGATAGATTGTTTTTCACCCGTAGACAAACCAAAAAGCGTGGATCCCATCGAGTACGATGGACGTGAGGGGTGTTAATACCTTCCCCTTGCGTAATCGACTCCCGAATCCAGATATTGGTTGCGATGACCTTGTCTTATACCTTTTCGTCAGGTTTTCCCGATCGTTTCCTTTCCCGTTCTGAGGGATAAATAATGAAAGGTGACGACTCTTCTGTTTTGCCGACACCTTATTTTCGCGGTAGCGACAACTGGCGACTCTGCTGGGGACTTCAATGGTTCTCTAAGCGAGTCTTATCTTGGATTCTCTTCCTAGCTGTCTGGGTCATCCCCAGCAGCTGGCGACTCTGCTGGGGATTGCGATAGTTTCCTGGGGATCCAACATCCCCTATGCGAGTCAATTAGGGGATCCAACTTCCCTGTGCGAGAGTCAATCCTAGCGCTTGTTTGATTGTCTTTGGGTGTTTATTTTTTTGTGCGTTGTATGTTGTATATTACTGTTGTATTTACTTTTCCCGCACTCTATTTTTATCTGTTGTTATTGTGTTGTTGTGGGAAGGAGCTCTGATGAGTGAAAAGTCAGACCCAGGCTTGAGTGTACCTAGCATTAGTTGTGGAAATTAGTGGGTGCGTGCTTGCTTTGCAGGCACTAGTGTCTCATGAAATCCACGCTCAGACGAGGTTCTCCCGGTTGACTTCTTTTCCAGCCCTTTGGGCTTGAGGGGTTGTTGGTTTGGAGGATTTTCGACTCTGGAGACCGATCATTTGGGATTCAGCTAAGTGAGGTCGCTTCAAGAGATGATGATGCCACACCTTCTAGGTATCGTATCATCGTTCTTGAAAGTTTGTGACGCTGATGACCGCATAGGATGCCGAACTTGTGTCAGTTTAGGTCCATACCCGCGAGTGGGAGGGTATTTGCAAGAAACTTGACTTCCAGCCTACCCGGTATTGTTGGTTTTCTCTCTTCAAAGCAAACCTATCCCGTCAGTAGCGCAACAGTAATCAGAGCCTTGTGGGGGCTGTGATCCCGTGTTTGTTGCATCTTGCATTATATTTGCATAATCATCTTTGCATCATATTGCATATCATTCTCCAGCTAGTCAGAGCTCTTATCCAGCCTTTGTTTTGCTTCAGAGGGTGATTCTCGAGTGTTTGATCTGAGCAAGGGTTGATTGTAAGAGGACGACTAAGGGATTGAAGCAGAATTGAGCAGAATCCAGCAGTGAAGTCAGTTGAAAGTTGTTGGTAGCTATGTCAGAAAGCAACTTCCAGTTTGTTGATACCTTGTCAGGTTTCACTGTGACGTCCAATCCTTTGTATGGTTCTATGCCTGATGAAAACTTTCTGCAAGTGAACAACCTTACTGCAACTCGACTTGTACAACCTTCTGTTGAAGACCGAGATCTACATGAGTAGTTTGTTGTCCGAAGTGAACGCTATCCTTCTGTTGATACCTCAGACTATCAGGGTGTTATTTTCCCTATGCCAAATTCCCGAAGAGAGGTCCTGATAGAAAAGACTGAAGACCCGTTAGCTCTCGTGTATGCTAAAAGGTTTCGTGCGTTGGATGAAAGATTCAAAGCCTTGGAAGTTAAAGATGCTGTTAACCCCAATGCTGCAGACATGTGTCTGGTTTCTGGCCTAGTGTTACCACCTAAGTTCAGAGCGCCGAGGTTTGAAAAGTACAAAGGAGATAGTTGCCCGAGGCAACATTTGGTGATGTTCTGCCGAAGAATGACTTCGTTTTTGCATAACGACAAGTTGATGATTCACTGCTTTCAGGACAATCTGATTGGGGCATCTCTGAGTTGGTATATGCAGTTGGAGACTAATCAGATCCGATCATGGGTGGATTTAGCCAATGCTTTTCTGAAACAGTACGACTATAACCTAGACATGGCTCCTAGTCGCGTGCAGCTGCAAGAATTGTCTCAAGAGAACAATGAACCTTTCAGGAAGTATGTTCAGAGATGGAGAGAATTTGCTGCTAGAGTGCAACCACCGCTTCTAGACCGAGAGTTAAAAGGTATGTTCGTAAACTCCTTGCAGAGCCCGTACTTCGAAAGAATGCTTGGAGTTGCACCAAATTTCTCTGAATTGGTAAGGGCAGGAGAGCGCATCGAGTATGGTGTAAAGACTGGAAGAATTCACAATATTTCGAGCAGTCAGGCTGGTGAAACTGAATCTCTCTGTAGCTTTCAAACTGAAGATGAAACTATGGTCAATGCAGTCATGACAGATGTTGGGTATCCTCAAGACGAATCGGTGAAATCTGTTGGTTCTTCGTCTTCTCAGCGGTCGGTATCCTCTGTGTCTCGTTATTCTAGACAGACAATTGTGCTTAGGGCACCACATCGGGAACCTTATGTCGCTCCTCTTGCAAATCCACGAGCCTGTGGCCGAGGTTATCAGAATCAGTGTCAGAATCAGAACCGACCTCGTAACAACTTGGAACAAAGGAATGCTCCTTCTCATCCAGTGCCTGTGCCATATAGCCAGATTCTGCCACATTTGATTCAGAATTCTTTGGTGGAACCTAAAGCTCTTAAGCCCGTGCCAGAGCCTTACCCTCCGGGGTACAATCCCCATGCTCAGTGTGGATACCATGGTGGATCCCCGGGGCATTCAACTGAAGATTACAAAGCTTTTCAGGCAAAAGTGCAACAGTTAATCGACAAAGGGTGCATTTCCTTTCCAGAAGGAGTTTTGGTTGTGCATGACAACCTCTCAGCTGTCTGAGCTCGCAGATTCAGAGGTTTATTTCCAGAAGCCAGTGGTCCAGACAGGCAAACGTCCTCAACGTTGGTAGTCCTCATACTTTTTATCATTTGCATTTGTAGTTTCCTTTCTGTTAGTTACTACTTGCTATTAAACATTGTTTGTTTCGAATGGTAATATTGATAAAGTGACTATGCATTTTTCTGAATTAATCATGTCTTTGTCGCTCATTTATTGCATTGCACTGACACTTGCATTTTATTTACTCCACTTTATCACTATGATTAGTAAAGATTGGAGGGAGGATGACGAAACTGAATACTCATAACTGATGATCGTATGCTTTCAGATAAAACCCTGCCTATGATGTACAGGCATTGTTTCAAATCCTCTAAACACTGGAGATATAAGGAGTTAGTCCCTAGTTAACCACTTCGAGCCGAGAAGTAGGAGTTTCTTTCGGACTTTTAAACCCTCTCATCTTAACCCGGGGCAGGGTAGTCCTCAGTTAGCTTGACCGAGCGTTCAAGCCTTATAGAGGAGTGTCTCCATTCGAGGACCAATCACAGTTTATTCCTCTCAAGAGGTCGTACCTCGTCAACCACAATGGTTAAACCTCACCAATCAGGAGTGAGACGATTATAACCCTTTCGGAGCAAGCAAGACAACCAGTGTCACACGACTTGTTCCAAAAAAAAAAAAAGAGCCCGCTAAGTAAAAAGAAAAGAAAAGCTGGAAAGCAAATACTTAGGCAAAAACCAGGGCATCCCGCTGGACTTCAAAAGAAATCGAAAAGAACTCAAAAGAGTCAGTCCAGGAAAAAATTAGGAATCAAAAGAATAAAATGAAAGGATCTCAACAGAAAAATCCTCAAACAAGGACAAAGTCGTGTGGATACAGACACTGAAAACGAAACAGGAGTAACTGTCACTCCGAAAACCTTGTGAGTTCCTTAGCCATTGTTCCTAACATTCCTCGAAGAGGCGATCGCTCGTGCTAGGTTAACTGAACATTATGATCGCAGATCATCACGTAGAAGGGGTGGGTACGAATCATGACTTGAGCCTAATATCCCTTGTTTCACGAACCGTGAACCGGACCACGATACAACCCTTAAAAGACCTAATTGAGGCAGGGTTTATTTTGAAAGTGGATTACGATAAGGTTGAGTAACCTGACTCCTACATGATTTGCTAATCATATCCTTGTTGTATTTTTCCCTGATCAAATCAGCACTACGTTTGAACTCTTTGGTTCATTCGTCACTCACTATCATGACACATAAATGAGTGACAGTACATTTTTTCAAAATCTGCATGAACATTGCACTAAAATTACCATTCGTGAATAGACAATTTTAATTGCAGGTCAGTGATTGACATGGAGGAAATTCCAACAGGGAATAATCAGTCAAGACTGAATCATTCAGCAGTCTGGATCAGAATGGTATACTGGGAAGCCCTGTGAATTTGGGGCATTAACTTCCAGTGAGTTTGGAATCAGTCAGTCTGAGGACAAGTCCTGAAGCATCGGTTGATTATGGGACAGTTTGTTTAAGAAGAAGTTGATCAGAAGTGAATCTTCTTGAGACACATTCAGGGGCAACTACCCGGAGTTCCTGTGATTTGAGGGCAGATCCCTCCAGTGTTCAATCAGGGCATGTTAAGTCGCTCAACGCTCGTTCAGGGGCAAGCTACTTCAGAAGTATATTGAAACAACCATGTTGAGAGTTGGTTAGTTGAGGATGAATCCTTCCGTTGTACAGATACCGGGGCAAGCCATCTCGAGGTCACCTTGTGGCAAGCTGCTTTCTGTTCAGAATGAATTTTCCCAAGAGTCGGATTGGGGCAAGTTGAATTGCACTGGGGCAAGTTGTTCATATGAGTTTGCTCACCCCAACAAGAGTCGAGTGTCAGGGAATCGTGTCATTACCCTACCAAAAAACCTAAACCTTCTGAAGAAGCCTTGCTGCCATTGGATTGATATCCTACAGCCTAAACTTGTTACTTACCGTGTAACCAAGGTCATTTCCAAAGCCCAGTTCTCGTATGGCAAACCTCAAAAGCCCAGTTCTCGCCTGGAAAACCTCCAAAGTCCAGTCCTCGTCTGGCAAACCTGTAACCAATTCTCGCCTGGTCCACCTTTTTTAGAATACCAGTTCTCGTCTGGTGCGTGTCAGCTTTTAAACCAGTTCCCGTCTGGTCACCTTTTCCTCGACCCACTGTTTAACCAGTTCTCGTCTGGCTAACGCAGTTTTAAAGCCTAGTCCTCGTCTAGCAAACCAGAAATCAGTTCCCGTCTGATATCCAAAACCGAGAAGTCAGTTCTCGTCTGACAACTTAAACCCTTTTGCCACCAGTTCTCGTCTGGTAGTCTACCCTCGAATGCTAGTTCTCGTCTAGTATGTCCCCTTCAAATCCACTTTTGTTGGTAACCAGAAATAAATCTCTATCACTATAAACCTATCCCTAAACTAGAAAAAGCCTAATTG
Source organism: Lathyrus sativus (assembly GCA_963859935.3). NCBI lineage: Eukaryota > Viridiplantae > Streptophyta > Magnoliopsida > Fabales > Fabaceae > Lathyrus > Lathyrus sativus. The sequence continues at coordinate 600,525,355 of OZ012735.1, read as the reverse complement.
TACCTGGCCCGATATTCCCGGTGACATGTGCTATCACATTCCCTGACACGAGGCTCGAATGATCTCAGTTCTCCATGATTGGTGTTCTGTATGCCCTTAGGGGGTGATGTTGTTAAATCAGGAAATTTTCTTCAGCAGAGATGTACAGTTAAGATTGACTCTCCTCAGCTGTTTGAGGTTGCAGCCAGTTGAGATTGCACTTGTCCTTTATCATAGTAGGGTCAAGATTATCCTCAGCAGGGCGAGATTGATATCTCCGGCAGATTGATTGTGCATTCCCAACGGTTTAGGATCGAAGTTCTCCCTGACAAACTGATTTGGGTTTATTTCCCCAGCACTGGGTCAGTGTGCAGTTTCTCGTAGGAGACTATTCACAAGTGTTCAGCCCTCGATAGCGCAGACTGAAGTCTCTGGCAGAATTGAGATTCCCCACAGAGTTGTACTCTCCCCGGCAGGTAGGAGTGATTCCATCGTCTGGTTGCCCTCCTCAGCCGAGTTTGCAGTTCCCCAAGAGAGCCGAGTCCTTGGAAGCCGTTTGGGCCATGATTGGTTTTCCCCAGTAAAGTGCTAAATAGCTGATGTTGTATTTCCCCACCGGAGTCGTTATCTCCAGGAAAGTTTTGCTGCGAATGTCGTGCAGTTTATTTCTGCGATTAATATCGTTTCCTCGACAGTTTGTGGTTTGAATACCTGGTTGAGCGGGTTCAGGTTCTTGTAGAACTTTGTTCCCCTGCAGCAGTCGGCTGAAGTTCGTTCCCCAGGCGGAATCCAATTGAGATTGGTGTGACTTCTTCTCCTCGGCGGGATGATTCCTTCCTCCATTAGAGTGGTTCTTTCTCCTTTACAGGAGGATTCTCCCTTCAGCATTTATTTTACTGATGAGGTCATAGCATTTTGCATGATTGCATAGCATTTACCCTAAATGCGTAGCATTTCCACCGTGTGGAGCATTACGCCATTGTCAAAGCATATGCATACGAAACATGAGCTAGGGCGTTACCGTTCTTGTTTTACAGGTGTTCCTTCGCAGAATGGTTTGATCAAGATGATTCTTGAATTCCCCAACGAAGTTATTTGTCCAAGATGATTCTTAAAATCCCCAGTGAAGTCGCCAGAGTTGGTTGCTCAAGTTGATGCTTAGAGTCCCCGACAGAGTGTTTGCTCAGGATGATTCCTGAAATCTCCAGCAGAGTTATTGGTTCAGGATGATTCTTGAAGTCCCCGGCTGAATTATTTGTCCAAGATGATTCTTGTAGTCCTCAGCAGAGTTGATTCATCCAGAATGATTTCTGGATCCCCGAAGCAGAGTTATTTGATAGTTCTCCAGAATCCCCAGCGGAGATGTGTCATCCCCATCAGGTTTTAAAAAGAGAAGTTGAAATTTCCTTGAAGACTTGATGATTGAAGTTCAGCAGCGGCGCCAAAACCCCTGACTTACTGATGAAGTCCAACTGCAATGTCGAAGCAGTTTACCTAGCTGACGCAGGGTGCCTGACGGCAAAAGAATGTATATCCTTATTGGTCCGTGATTGATTAAGGATTCCATTTGAAGACTTACTGATGAAGTCCAGCTGCGATGTCGAAGCAGTTTGCCTAGCTGACGCAGGGTGCCTGACGGCAAAAGATTGTATATCCTTAGTGGTTCCTGATTGATTAAGGATTTTATTTCAAGACTTACTGATGAAGTCCAGCTGCGATGTCGAAGCAGGGTGCCTAACAGCAAAAGAATGTATATCCTTATTGGTCCGTGATTGATTAAGGATTCCATTTGAAGGCTTACTGATGAAGTCCAACTGCGATGTCGAAGCAGTTTGCCTAGCTGACGCAGGGTGCCTGACGGCAAAAGATTGTATATCCTTAGTGGTTCCTGATTGACTAAGGATTTTATTTCAAGACTTACTGATGAAGTCCAGCTGCGAGGTCGAAGCAGTTTGCCTAGCTGACGCAGGGTGCCTGACGGCAAAAGATTGCATATCCTTAGTGGTTCCTGATTGACTAAGGATTTTATTTCAAGACTTACTGATGAAGTCCAGCTGCGATGTCGAAGCATTTTGCCTAGCTGACGCAGGGTTCCTGACGGCAAAAGATTGTATATCCTTAGTGGGTCCTGATTGATTAAGGATTTCATTTGAAGACTTATTGACGAAGTCCAACTGCGAGACCGAAGCAGTTCTCCCAGCTGACGCGGAGTTCCCGACGGCGAAAGAATAGATATCCCTATTGGGTTCATGATTGACCGAGGATTCTATTCCCGACTTACTAACGAAGTCCGGGTGACGCCCGAGATGTTCTTTAAATGCCCGACGGCATAATTAACTTGATTGTTAAAAGTTCCTAATGACCTGATGAGTTTCGAGGAATCCTTCTGCCGCAGTGTCGCGGAATGCCTGACGGCAATATCAGCTATGTATCACCGGTTACCGAGTGACCAGTGATCCCTTGATGACTTGAGGAAGAAGCTGCAGTGAAATCTGATAATCATCCCGACGGAGATTTGAGAGTAGCCCTTCACTAGTTACCGAATAACCGGTGATCCCTTATTGACTTACTGATGAAGTCCGACAAAGATATTGTCGACGTTCCTAGCGACATGATGAGTCCATAGGCGACGATAAGGAATTCTTCTGCAGTGGCGCAGAATGCCCGACGGCAAAATCAGCCACCATTCACCAGTTACCGAGTAACCGGTGATCCCTTATTGACTTACTGATGAAGTCCGACAAAGATATTGCCGACGTTCCTAGCGACATGATGAGTCCATAGGCGACGATAAGGAATTCTTCTGCAGTGGCGCAGAATGCCGGACGGCAAAATCAACCATCATTCACTAATTACCGAGTAACCGGTGATCCCTTATTGACTTACTAATGAAGTCCGACAAAGATATTGTCGACGTTCCTAGCGACATGATGAGTCCATAGGCGACGATAAGGAATTCTTCTGCAGTGGCGCAGAATGCCCGACGGCAAAATCAGCCATCATTCACCAGTTACCGAGTAACCGATGATCTCTTATTGACTTACTGATGAAGTCCGACAAAGATGTTGTCAACGTTCCTAGCGACATGATGAGTCCATAAGCGACGATAAGGAATTCTTCTGCAGTGGCGCAGAATGCCTGACTACAAAATCAGCCATCATTCACTAGTTACCGAATAACCGCTGATCCCTTATTGGCTTACTGATGAAGTCCGACAAAGGTATTGTCGACGTTCCTAGCGATATGATGAGTCCATAGGCGACGATAAGGAATTTTTCAGCAGTAGCGCAGAATGCCTGACGGCAGAATCAACCATCATTCACCAGTTACCGAATAACCGGGGATCCCTTATTGACTTACTGATGAAGTTCGACAAGGATGTTATCGACGTTCCTAGCGACATGATGAGTCCATAGGCGACGATAAGGAATCCAGCTATCCATTACCAGTTACCGTGTAACTGGTGACCCCTTTGATGACTTGAGGATGAAGATCTACAGCAAAATCAGATGATCATCCTGACGGAGATTTGAGATTAGGCCATTCACCGGTTACCGTGTGACCAATTCCCCAGCAGAGTTGTCGTGCAACTGTCATGCTCAGTTTTGAAGATGTTCATACTAATCAGAGTATTGTTTACCTGTGTGGCTGGCAAATCGCCAGTTACCGTGTAATCGGTGATCCCTCGATGATTTGAAGACGCAATGATATCAGATAAATTAGAGAATCATCCTGAAGGAGGTTCAGATCAGTATTTCTCCAGCTAGTTCCGTGCAGCTATGATTTCAGTTTCCGAAATATTTGTTCCCATCAGAGTACCGTGTACTTGTGCAGTTGGCAAATTTCTGGGTCTTTTTTGTATTCAACCGTCTTCTACCTTTGAATGTTTGAAAGCCGTTCGCTTCTCAACCCTTCAGGTCCAAGCCGCTTGAATAGGGGCAGCTGTTGCACCCCAAAATTTGACCAACTACTCATCGCAATCTGGCTCATGTTTCGACTTATTTCATTTTGCATTTGCATACCGCGTACATTGCATTTTTTCAGTTAGATTGACTTTACCGGGATTACAGCCCTCTGATCACGTTTCAGGCAGCTTCATACCATTTCGAATACGAGGATTTATTTCGAGAATTTGTGCCCGTCCCGGTGTTTTCATCTCTTGCTGTTATTTTTGAGGACATTTCGGCGTCCGGTTTTTACTGCTTATTTCGCTACAATCACACATTTGTTTTCTAAATCAATTTAATCGGCTTTATGGCATTTTTAGATTTTTCCCTTTTATTTTCTAGAATTTTCAAATGGATTTTAATGGATTTAATTGATTTTTCTAGATATTAAATAGTTTTTTTAATAGATTTTAATAGAATAATTGCTTTTCTAGATTTAAAATAGATTTTTAATAAGTTTTTTAAATTTAATTTCCTTTTTAGGAATTACTTTAATCATTTTTAGAGATTAATTGGTTTAATAGAGTTTAAATCATTTCTTTTTTTAGATTAATTTCTTTTTAGAGTCCACTAGATATTAATTAGCATCCTAGGAGGTTTAATTAGATTAATAGCTTTAATTAGTCATTAGGTTAATCCTTTTTTAATTAATTAGGGATATTAATTAATTGTGTCTAATTAGGAGTTAATTGGGTCTTAGTAGTATTAATCAGGTCCATTAGGTTTAAGTGAATCATTAATCCATTAATTAGTGTCATTAACTCAGAGTTTAACAGTTTTCGGTGGGCCAAGTGGCATTTTCTGGAGGCCCAAGTCCAAATCGTGCCATGTGTCATGCATATAAGTAGCCCACGCGTGCACTCTCTCTTTCCGCCACTTCACCCTTCTGCATGCACACAGATTGACACATCACCCACTCTTCTCCCACACTTGTCCCTCTCTCTCTCCACATGGCCCACACGTGGCCTCGTTTCCCCTTCCCTCCGTCTCATGCCACCATGTGTCCTACCCTTCCTCCCTTCACTGGCCGGCCATGCAACCGCCGTCGGAGCCACTGTAATCATCACCGGTGACCGTTCAACTCACTGGAAACTGCATTTTCCACCGGGTTCATCACCACCTTCAACACGTTTTTCCAGATTTTCACTAAACCTTCATCGAATATTCATTATGTTCTACGCATTTTTCCAGATTTCTTCTTCGAGATTCATCCGAGTTCATCATAGAACTTCATTACCGTTTTCCAGAATCTTCTCATCTTCAACTCGTTTTTTTCAAGAACACGCATAAACCTTCATCCGGTTTCCAGAAGTTCTACGAATTCATCAACCTTCAAGATCTTCATCCAAGATTCATCTGAGCTCATCATAGCCTCATCATCTCGTTTCCAGATTTGCTTCAATCTTCGTCGGATCTCATTCATCCGTTTTTCAGATTCTTCATCCGTTCATCATCATCTTCCCGATCTTCAAACTGTTCTTGAAACCAACGAACAGAACACCACGAACGAACCTTCTCCAGATCTGCCACCTAGAAAACCACCACCATGAACAAACCTCCGTTTGTTCTTCACCAGCTTCGCATTTCTTCCAGATCCTCTCCAGATTTCAACAGGAACACAATCCATCGCCGTGAGCCATTATACGCATCGCCTCCGTCTTCCTCTCCTCCAGAATAAAACTTACCACTACTCACAATAATCAACAGGACTCAGGGAGCTCATTGGAATTATTCTGTTCGTGGGTTTGATATCTCTTTTGGCAGGTTAAGCATCATTGAAGACGATACTGGGAAACAAGGGAAGGGATTGTGATTGGAGATGGAGGAAACAGAGGTTTCGAGCATAGAGAGGTTGAACGGTTGAGAGTGGGAGCGGAGAGCTAGAGTTTGGTCAAGGGAAACAGAGGAAGAAGACGAAGCTTCGTGTGGCTTCTTCAGACGGGTTAGTGGGCTCTTTGGCCCACTCAATTGTTTTTTTTGATCCGTACACCCTCCGTTTCTCATTGGAACCCCCCTTCTGGATTGTTTTTTTTATGGTTGGGTTGGGCCCAACGAATTTCTAATTACACACCCTTATTTTCCAGCGCACACCCTCCCCCCAGTTTTTTATTTTGTTTTTATTTCCTAGTGTATTGTGGGCTGGGCCCATAGTGGTTTTACTGCATTTACCCCAGTTTGCAGATTGTACCCCCTCCCCTTTGCAATTTAATTTTTTTCTTGTATTGGAGGTGTGATTGTAATATTGTAGATTTTTTTTCTATTTTTTCTTAGGAATTATAGTTCATAGTTTAGAATATTATTGCATATTTTTTACTATAAAATTTTAAATAGGATGTTGCATTAATATAGAATTTTTCATTCTAGTTTTCTTTATAGAATATTATAGATTTTAATATAGAATTTCTATTCTAGTTTCTATAGGATATTATGGATTTAGATAGAATTGTTTTTTCATGCTATTTTCATATGCAATTTCATTTTAATATTTCTTTAGAATATTTTCTACTAGAAATTAATTTCCGTATTTTAGGAGTAGCATATTATTTCCATTTTGTGATTGGATTTCTCTTCTATTTTTTCTCTCCTATTTTCGTTTCTATCCGATTTTATTTTTAGCTGGCCGTGTGACATGATTCAATTGGAGAATGATTGTCGATATCATTTCTCTATCTTGTCTTTGACACGGATATCAATACGCTATCTCTGAGAGTTCGATTTCTCGTATAAGTCGAACCATGACGGTCTAAGCATTACATTGTTCTTGATTCGAGCGTCCTCATCAAGGATCCAGAGACGAGAAGATTGGAATGGAGCTTGCACGCATGTCAGGAGCCAACGGAGCCGCTTCGTTCAACATCATCTTTCTTATTCAAGTCTTCGTGCAAACATCGAGTGTTGTGAGCTGTATCGTTAGATACGTAGGAAATGACATTTGAGGGATTTCCTCTCAATCGTCTAGAGTGTCTAGTATGGTACCCTTTAGGTGACATGCGACACATTCACTCCTACGTCTTAGGTTCTTGCGTGTGTGTCCCGAGTTCCTTTCCGTTTAGGCGTAAGCCTGCTTCCTCTTTGTTCTCACCCCCGTGCGATCGAAACCCTTTCCTCTCGCATTCAGGCGATTGAGACCCCTTCTCTTGCCCCTATGCAATTGAGACTCGTTTTCCCGTCGAACTACGTTTGCTCTGATCTCTCGTGCCAGACGAGAGTACGTAGGCATATGATGTGATATCCTAGCGAGCTCCTTTTTTCCCTTTTTCCCTTTCTCCCCGTTTGCTGTAGTTAGCTGAACTACAGCTGCTCTGATTTCTCGTACCAGACGAGAATATGTAGGCATAGGATGCGATATCCTAGCGAGCACACTAACAACTAACTTCTCTGTTCTCTCGCTGCCATGCGATCGAGAATTTCCCGCTGACGACTGATGTATCCTTTCTCTTGCCCGGGCGCAATCGAGACCAGACCGTAGTTATAGAACCCGTAGGTTCCCGTACCTTCGAACCAATGACATACTACGTCCGTTCTACCACAAACAGGTAATGCCTAAGTCTTCGTCGAGCGAGCAGCATACACCTAACTGCTAGGATGCGTACGCTAGTATCGTCAATCCTTTCTCTCACCCCCGTGTGATCGAGAACCTCCTGTCTAGCCGTAGTTAGCCCGAACTACGTAAGCTCTGATCTTTCACGCTGTGTGAAAGTACGTAGGCACAAGACGCGACGTCTTGACGAGCCCATTCCCCCGTAGTTTCCCAAACTACGTAGACTCTGATTTCTCATTCCCTGATGAGAATACGTAGGCATAGAGCGCGATGCTCTATCGAGTCAGTTTCTTTCTGTTTAGCCTTAGCAGCCGTAGATAGATTGTTTTTCACCCGTAGACAAACCAACAAGCATGGATCCCATCGAGTACGATGGACGTGAGGGGTGTTAATACCTTCCCCTTGCATAACCGACTCCCGAATCCAGACATTGGTTGCGATGACCTTGTCTTATACCTTTTCGTCAGGTTTTCCCGATCGTTTCCTTTCCTGTTCTGAGGGATAAATAACGAAAGGTGGCGACTCTTTTGTTTTCCCGGCACCTTATTTTCGCGGTAGCGACACCTACCCCTTTTCCATGAGCGTTGACAGCTCCATCAAAAACTAAACCCCATTGAGATTCGGGTTCTGGTCCTTCACCATGCATAGGTTCTTCACAATCTTTCATCTTTAAAAACATAACATCTTCGTCGGGAAAGTCATCGTTTGAAGGTTGATAATCCAAAATAGGCTGGTGAGCCAAATGATAAGCCAAAACACTTCCTTTAACAGCTTTCTGAGTATGGTACTCGATATCATATTCGGATAACAACATCTTCCATCTAGCAATTCTCCCAGTCAAAGCGGGCTTCTCAAAAATATACTTGATAGGATCCATCTTCGAAACTAACCAAGTGGTGTGATTCAACATATACTGGCGCAAACGTTTGGCGGCCCACGCCAAAGCACAACAAGTCTTCTCTAACATAGTGTATCTTGTTTCACAATCAGTAAATTTCTTGCTCAGGTAATAAGTGATATGATCTTGCTTTCCTGTTTCATCTCGTTGACCGAGTATGCAACCCATTGAATCTTCAAAAACAGTCAAATACATAACCAAAGGTCGGCCTTCAACCAGCGGTATCAGGATAGGTGGTTCGAGCAAATACTCTTTGATACTATCAAAAGCCTTTTGACAATCTTCAGTCCAAACATACCCTTGTTCTTTCCTCAAAAGCTTGAAAATAGATTTACATGTAGCTGTCATGTTGGATATAAACCTAGAGATGTAATTCAGACGTCCCAAAAATCCTCTGACTTGTTTTTCGGTGGTAGGAGCTGGCATTTCCCGGATAGCTTTCACTTTGTCGGGGTCCACTTCAATCCCTCTTTGACTGATAATAAAACCCAATAGTTTCCCTAATCGTACTCCAAATGTGCATTTGTTAGGGTTCAAGCGGAGCTTGTATTCCCTCAAACGACCAAACAGCTTAGCCAGGTGTTTAACATGATCATCCTCAGTCTTTGACCTAGATATCATATCATCCACATAAACCTCGATCTCCTTGTGCATCATATCATGGAACAAAGTAGTCATAGCTCTCTGATATGTTGCCCCTGCATTCTTTAATCCAAATGGCATAACTTTGTAACAAAAGGTGCCCCAGGGCGTGATGAATGACGTCTTCGCTCTGTCTTCGGGAGCCATTCTAATCTGATTGTAACCTGAAAAACCGTCCATAAAGGAGAAGACCTCATATCTTGCGGTACTGTCAACCAAAATTTCAATGTGAGGTAACGCAAAGTCATCTTTCAGACTGGCTTTGTTCAAATCCCTGTAATATACACACATGCGAACCCTACCATCCTTCTTCGGCACGGGCACAATATTAGCCAACCAGAGCGGATACTCGGCAGTGACAAGGAAACCTGCATCAATCTATTTCTGTACCTCCTCCTTAATCTTTAGAGCCATGTCGGGTCGAGTTCTTCTGAGCTTCTGTTTTACTGGCGGGCACTCTGGCTTCAAAGGTAGACGATGCTCAACTATAGCAGTGTCTAATCCAGGCATATCCTGATATGACCAAGCAAACACATCAACAAATTCTCCGAGCAAAACAATCAACTGTTTCTTCACCTTAGGCTTGAGCAAAGCTCCAACTTTCACTTCTCTACGGATTTCTTTTGTTCCCAAATTGATTACTTCCACCGGCTCTTGATGAGGTTGGATAGCTTTCTCTTCTTTCTCAAGAAATCTGGAAATTTCTTCTGGGATATCATCTTCTTCGTCTTCGACTTCGTACATAAGAAACTCAAAATTCGGAGAAGGCAGTGGATCATTATTCCCAGGATGTAATTTATGTAGCAATCTGCGCAAGTGATATGATTTTTAATAAGTTTTCGTAAAGTGGAAAGTGTGTGTACGCGAGATGCTACTTATTATTTTCCAACATCGTAAATAAATATGAGAAAAATAACACACAAATGAAAATGAAAGTGATTTATTGATGATAGCAAAACCAAAGAGACACGCCCAATAAAGTCACCTTTGCCTTAGGCAGAGCAAAGGGAATTATTTTAAAAGTAAGCCCCAACAATGCAGTTTCGCCTTGGGCAGAGCAAAAATTTTAAAAGCAAATGCTTTACTTAGATATATGAACGACAACAGGGGCCTCAACCGCACTCCAGTTCTTAACCAAAATTCCTGGGGTTACAAAGCTTGGAACATCCTCATATGAATCTTTCTCGGTCACAGCGTAGACTCCAAAGTTGTAGTCGAACTCATCTGAAACATAACCTGGATCTTCCATATAGGGCTCATAATCTTCATAAGGAATGAAGGACCTTGCGGAACCACCTGATATGTAACCTTCAGACTCATCCTCTAACACAACATTAACTTGAGGATGATGGACGACCCCTCCACTATAGAACACTTCATTAATCAACGGAAATCCTTGACTTCTAGTAGTTTGTTGAGCAGAACTACTGGTGAAACTAAGACCTTCCTTATTTCTGTTTTCTGGCAAAGATAACACCTTACCCCAGATTGTCTGAGAACCACCGTTCACTACACGCTGTGCGTCTTTGAAAGATGACATAGATGCCTGAGATTTCTGGACACCCTCGCCCATAATAGACAAAGCCTGAAACTGCGTGCCAACTTCTTCCTCAGCTTCAACATACGAGAATGATGACAAGTGACTCACCACTAAAGCTCTTTCTCCACAAACTGTAACCGTTTTTCCCTTAAAAATATATTTCAACTTCTGATGCAGGGTGGAAGCAACTGCCCCAGCTTCATGTATCCATGGCCTCCCTAGAAAACAACTATAGGCGGCACGAATGTCCATGACCTGAAACATGATCATAAAAGTCTGCAATCCAATAGTCATCGGCAAATCCACCTCGCCAATTACTATCTTTCTAGACCCATCAAAAGCTTTGACGATAATATGACTTGGCCTCATCGGCGGTCCCTGATAGGATAGCTTAGATAGAGTAGTTCTAGGCATCACATTTAGAGAAGATTCAGTATCAACTAACACACTGGACAAAGAATCATTTCCGCAGTTCACAGAAATATGTAAAGCCATGTTATGTTTCTTCCCTTCCTCTGGGAGATCGTCCTCATTAAAACCCAGATTGTCACATGAAGTAATATTACCAATGATGTTGTCAAACTGTTCCATAGTCACATCTTGTTCGACATATGCTTGCTCTAAAATCTTCTGGAGCGCTTCTCTATGAGCCTCAGAACTCATCAGCAATTGCAACACAAAAATCTTCGACGGGGTTTGCAGGAGCTGATCTGCAACCTTATACTCACTTCTCTTGACCACCTTTAGATATTCATCTGAATTGGTCAACCTGGATCCACCAGATTGCCCCACAATTGGATCCTTTGAGCCTGGTTGTTCGGATGAGACCTCCTTTTCTTTTGGTGGTACAGTCGGGTAAACTCGACCACTCCTTGTTACTCTACTGACATCTGCAATGTTAACTATTGAAGGTACATTGGGCAAAGGCACTTCCTTTCCATTTTCCAACATTGTGGCATTGTATCTGTAGGGGATAACCTTACTAGAATTGTAAGGGACGGGTCCAGGCACGTTGATTACCAAAGGAGTAACAACCGGCTTTCTGCTGTTATACACGATTTCGATACGCTCCACTTCCTTAAAGTGAGGCACTATAACACAAACCTCTTCGGCCTTTTCATCTAAAACTTCCTAATCATTATCTTCCAAACAGTCTTGAATCATGTTGACAGAGGGTGAACCATGCGGGGGTAACGGGTTAACCTGCACATTAGGGTCAGAATCCTTGAAGGACAAAATCCCGCACTTAATGAGCCTCTGGACATCTGTTTTTATACCAAAACAACTCTCAATATCGTGTCCTGGAGCACCCTGATGGTAAGGACGAAACTTGTCAGCTCTATAAGAAGGAGGAGAATTTGCGGGAACCATAGGTGGAGCTTTTGTCTGAATATGGCCCTTCTGAATTAGAGCTGGAAACAAATCAGCATATTTCATAGGAATGGGCTCAAAGTTTATCTTTCTATACACACGATCCTGATTGTTGAATGGCCGATTCTGCTGAGGATACTGCTGATTTTGCTGAGGCTGTGGTTGTTGAGCATTGGGGGACTGAGATTGCTGACTCGGTTGTGGAGACTGTTGAGGTTGATAAGCTGGAGCATTAAACACTGGTGATACTTCCGCAACTTGGTATGATGGTGAATACCTCCTTCTAAGTCTTCCTTCCTGTACGACGTTCACCCCCTGTTCCTTTTTCTTCACAAACCCACTCCCATACTTCTTAACATTGTTAGGAGCACTCTCTTCCTTAGCCAACCTTCCTTCACGGACACCTTCCTCTAAACGCATTCCCATATTAACCATTTCAGTAAAGTCACTGGGTGCACTGGCTACCATCTTCTCATAAAAGAAAGGACCAAGGGTCTTCAGAAAAATCTTGGTAATCTCTTTTTCTTCTAACGGTGGCGTGACTTGCGCGGCCAACTCACGCCAACGTTGGGCATATTCCTTAAAATTCTCCTTATCTTTCTGTGTCATAGCCCTCAATTGATCCCGGTCAGGATCCATGTCCACATTATACTTATACTATTTGACAAAGGTTCCCCCTAGATCATTGAAAGTCCGAATCTTCGCACTATCCAACCCCATGTACCACTTGAGCGCAACGCCTGTCAGACTATCTTGGAAATAGTGAATGAGCAGTTGATCATTGTTAGTTTGGGAAGACATCTTTCTGGCATACATAATAAGATGACTCTGAGGGCAAGTATTTCCCTTGTACTTCTCAAAATCAGGGACCTTGAATTTCGGTAGAACCTTGACATTTGGGACCAAGCATAGCTCAGAAGCGCTCTTTCCAAACAAATCCTTCCCACGAAGAGCCTTCAACTCCTTTTGCATCTCAAAAAATTGGTCTTGAAACCCGTCCATCCTTTCTTCCAAACCCACAGTTTCGGTCGGCGAGCCCTGTAAAATTGGCTCGTCCAGAATATACGGAACAACGTTCACATGTGGAGATGCAGTAGTCGCCACAACAGTAACTGCAGGAGTAGCTTGGACAGCGGTCACAACAGGGATCTCAGGCACAGACGGACGGTAGCCGGTCGAAAAGAAATTGGGAGACAACCCCCACGGGAAACCTTGAGGCATGCTGTAGGTCATTTCGGCAACAGAAGACACCACTGGGATCGGTGTTGGTGTTACTTCGAAGATCACAGTCCTTTGAACATCTTGGTTGTTGAGTGCGGCTTGATTGGACAGAGCTTCCACTAGACCATTTAACCTCTCCAAACTTTCTTTCAGAACCGCGACTTCATCACGGAGCACTCTGTGCTCTTGTTCAAGCTGGTCCATCTTTTGGCGTTGATTAGCTCGAGTGTTGTATTGGTGATTCAACTTGTCTACGGAGATGAAGCAAGAGTGAAACCCTGGAATGAAAACAATGCCATGCTTATGCAAAAATGCAAATGAATATGAAACTTCAAGAAACTCAAATTATCTTTGGTATTATAACGTTGGAAAAAAACTTATATTTGATATTAGAGAGGCATTACAAAGCAAAGTACTCTTTTAAGAGCTTATTACATTGAACCAAAAGCAAAAGAGAAACTCAGAGATCTACTCCCTATGCTCCTTCTGTGCGCGGAGTTCTTCTTCTAACTGGCTGACGCGTTCTTGTAATTCGACCTTCTTATTGATGAGTCGATTGACACATTCTTTCCAAGCCACAACAACTGGGGGAAGATCATCTCTGGCGATAGTTCCGGAAGAGGTGTGAGAAGAAAATAAATCCTCTCGCGCCTTTCTCTTCTTTGCAAATTCTATCTCTGGTAGCTTCTGGGACTTCTCTTTCTCCACTTTGAGGGTGAAAAACTTGTTCCTCCAAACGGATTTCAGTTTCTGAGCCTCATCCAAAGCGGCCTTCAACTGATCTACTTCACTCACATCAAACCAATCTGGATCATGAAAAGCCAAAACCATAGGTTCATGAAAAGGAAACGACATCTTGAGATCGAGAGCCCTTTCTCGCACCCAATGTAGATAGTCTTCAGAGGCGTCGTCATTGTCGCTACTGCGAAAATCGGCGCCAGCAATACAGAAGAGTCGCCACCGTGCGTTATTTATCCCAACGGAGGGAAAGGAAACGCTCAGAGTAAACCTACCGCAAAGACGGGAAAGGAATGGTCATCGCAACCACAACCTGGATTCGGGAGTCGGTTACGCAAGGGGAAGGTATTAGCACCCCTCACGTCCATCGTACTCGATGGGATCCACGCTTGTTTGTTTGTACGGATTACACTTCTATCTAAACTAAAGGATGAGGTCTGAAAAGAAAAGAAAACATGACTCGGTAAAGCATCGCACCTTATGCCTACGTATTCCCGTCTGGAACGAGAAATCAGAGTCAACGTAGTTCGCCTAACTACGGGTGAAGGTGGGGAAGGTTGCTCGCTAGGATATCGCATCCTATGCCTACGTACTTCCACACAGCATGGAAGATCAGAGCAAACGTAGTTCGGGCTACGCACGACACAAGCTGTTCAAGTGTCTTTTATGAAAAATCTCACTTTAAACAAGGGTTTTCTTATTGCAAAAGGGTTGATGTTTGTTCAAATCTTTTGACGGAAGAAATGAATTGATTTTGTTATAACCTTTATTAATGTTTTTCTGTCGTTCTGAAGAAAGAAGAGATGACACTCTAAAAAACTCCTAGGGTTACAAAAAGGGATAAAAAATCTACCCTAATGTTATCATACATGGGTTAGCTCCTAATGTCTATCACATCCTCCCTTGAACAAGGAAGAATGGAAGTCCTACGGGAAAGGAAAACGAAAGGAAGAAACGGAAATACAAGTAATAACCACATATAAATGAACATGAATATAGCAATGATAAATGCGATGCAAAGGAGGGAGGAAGGTTCATCTCAACCTCAAGCCCATTCATGGATGGAATAAGAAAATATCAAGTGATCATATGCAAAGAATCGAGTGAAAACTCCGAGTGAAACGCGTAATCCACTATTTGGAATCGCAACGTGCTATCATGCAAACAAGTCGATAATCGGGCAAGCTACACATACAAATAACAGCCACCTAAGGGTCTTCCAATACCTCTAACCTATCTATAATAAGAAATATAAACCACGGCGTTCACCACGCAAACACAAGTCGGCCGTTGGAGCCTTAACAAAAATAAAGTCCGTTCGGAAGTCCAAATTACAAGTTCGAATACAAAACATAAGAAAAATAGCAAAAGGGGCTAAAAAATTCAAATAAAAATCTCCAATTCCCTACATCAATCCACAAACTAGGGGTGAGAGATACCACAAAAATATCCAAAGATAAATGGTCAAATAAGATGGAAACATTGCAAGATATCTCATGTATACCAAAGGAAAGATTAAAGTGGAGCATGTTAAAGAAAGCATCCAAAACCAATTAAAATGGTACAATAAAATTCCCATAAAAATATATCACAATACCTCAACGTGCGTATGAGATCCCTGCAAAAGGATTGACATTTAAATTGTGTTTTGATAGGTCAAAGAAATTCAACAAAATGATAGCACCAGCATTGGCCTCTTTATGACGACCCAAATGTAAAAAATCCAAAGAAAATGTCAAAACATAGTAAAATTATAATTCCAGTTTTATTAAATCCTAGACATCTTAAAGATTCAGAACAAAAAAATGGGGATCAAAAAGACTAATTTTCCTATTTTTTATGATTATTTGAAGTCAGCATATAAAACAGAAAAATAAAAGAACATATGGAATAACATGAACACATGAGAAAACAAGAGAAATAGTGAGAATAAATAAAAGTGGCATGAGGCTTATGTGGCCGATTGCATGGCGCAGTGAGAGGCGTTGGATGAATGGAAGAAACCTTGACTTGGAAATGCATCCGACGGTGTTAACACCTTCTTCTCCAAATCAAATTTTTCAACTTTGTGAATAGTAACCCGCAGCTCCATGAACATGAGTTTTTTGCTACTTTGAAGCACCATAACTCCATCAATAATTATCCGTTTCGCACAAAATTTTGGTCAAACTTGAAGGAAAAAAATCAAGGAATCCAAATATGGTCTTAGATTTTCTTGAAACTCTCTCTAACTCCCAAAACGTGGCACCTCAAGAAAAACTCAAGAACCAAAAATTGTCATAAAACCCATCTTTTTTGTACTAGAATCCATGTAGGAGATGAGAGCAATGTAATGCAACAACAATAATGCAAGAAAGACTCATAAATCATGAGTTATGTCGAATTCTTTATACCTCCGAAAAATGGCTTATGGAGCTTCACTCGATCACCAATTCTTTGAGAAAATGATGTGGACACGTTCTATAATTGATGAGGAGTGTGTATGGATGTTATGGAAAGTCTAGATGATCATTTTAAAGATGAGCCAAGTCATTGGAATGATTACAAGAGCCTCAGTTGAAGACAGTCAACTAGGGTTTTATCTAGGTCAATCCTAGGTCAAGGGCTTGATGTGAAAGGCATTAAGGCTCATTTGAAGAATGTGGGATTCAATATTTGCTATATGGATATGGATGTGGTGTTGTGCCAAAGAAAAATCAACAGGAGTCAAGGAGGAACCCTAAAGCAGTCGTCCCTTCCTTATTGACGTATCTCTACGCATAAATTATGACAGTCTTCAGGTCTGGATCTTCTCCTTCCTTGAGAAAGATCCCTTCCAGCAGAGCTTGGTCAGGTACTTCGATCATGGGATGCCCAAATTGTCTGCGGGCTAAGGCGGGATTGCAACTTATGCATCATTCTCTCCCAATAAGTGGTATGTTAGTAAATCCTCCGATACTATGAATCATACATATACCTCCATAAGTAGGGTCATACCACACAATGTCAGAGTGAGTAAGGACCATAACTATCTCGGACCAATGGGGTGATTCTATCTCATCCCAAATAGACGGATGTCGAGTTAGGCGAGCAACAAACCATGAATACAGCAAAGCGGTACAACAAACGATATGTCCTCCTCCTTCAACATTCTTCGAGTGGATTGAATAGTACGTGTCGGCTAGCAAGGTGGGAATTGGATTCTTAAGTATGAACAGTTTAATCGCATCCAGATCAACAAAATCATCAATCTTTGGGAACCAGAAAATCCCATAGACCAATAAAGAAAAGGTAGCTTCCAAGATAAGGACCTCTTTTCTTTCAGCATGGTAACAGACTTTTTCGATCAAGAAATCAGCTGGGAATCCAAGGATTCCTTCCTTGGTGGTTAAATGTGCTTGGACATCTGCTAGGCTGAGATGAGTAGCGTTTGCAATTTCTTGGTGACTAGGTACGTCTTCCTGGCCGATGAATATAGGTCGGGCCGTCACAGGTATCTTCAAGAAATCAGAATACTCTTCCAGGGTTGGCATTAACTGGTAATCTGGAAAAGTAAAACAATGGTACAACGGGTCATAAAACTGAACAAGTGTCTCCAACAGCCCTTCTTTCATCTTGAGCTCGAGAAAACGGAATACTTCTCCATATTCTGTTGCAAAAGCGTGACGGTTCTCAATGAGATGTGCTAGCTCTCTTAAGCTTTCAATGTTAGGACGCTGAAAAGTGTACTCCAATGCTTCTCTCTTGAAGTTCATGGTTACAATACCTGTGAAATAAAATTGAGTTTCTTGAAGTGAATAAAGAAAATAATGCAATGCAAGATGAATAGGACTTCATGGGATCCCAACTATTTATAAACATTGCGGTAAAAGAAAAACGTTTTATTAATTTTGAAACGGATTACATAAATATTCTTTTAAAGAGTCCCAAATAAAAGCTAGTAAAGACACTAAGGAAATTTCGAATTCTGCTGCTTGAGCTGCTCTTCTAATTGAGTCTTCTCACGGGTGAGATTGTCCATAATCATCTTCCAGATGGTACACTAAGAATCGGAGGAAAATAAGTCCTCCAAAACCTTCCTCCTCTTGTAGGGGAGTAATTCTTCATCCTTCAACTGCAGCTGTTCCTGAAGCTCAACAATCTGTCTCTGAAGTCCATCATTCTCTGCAACAGACACTTGATACTTGTTCTTCCACACTTCTGATTCGTGTTGTGACTTCTTCAAGGCAACCCCCAACTTCTCAGCGTCAGACATAAAAGTATAAGTAGGTTCTTCTCTTGGAGGTATAGGATCTTGACGAGAATAAGGCATCCTCAGCTTGATCGCCCTATTCCTAACCCATTGAAGATACGGTTCCAAAGACACACAGTTGGGCCTTCCCAAACTATTCCTATCTTTCTTATGCAAATGTTTCCAAGCCTCCATAATCTTCTCTCGGAGCTCTTGGTTATCCTCAAAGAAAATACTCTCAACTTGTATGCTCTTAGGTGGTCCTTCCAATAGATATCCCAACTGTCGGCGAGCTAAAATCGGATTATAACTGATCCCCCCACCAAAGTTGATTAACGGTATATTAGCAAAATCTTTACATCCAATAATGATTAAAATCCCATCATACTCACGGCTATACCAATCAATGTCGGAATGAGTCAAAGCCATAATCCTTTCTGACCAACGCCTATCATTAAGATGCCAAAAGGAAACATACTTGGGTAAGTGCGTAAGGAACCACTTGTATAATAAGGGTACACAACATGTAATTATTCCTCCACCATGAAGGTTTCGGAGATGTATAGAGTGATAGGTATTACCCAATAGAGTTGGCACTGGATTGTTCTTCATGAAGATCTTAATTGCATTAAGGTCAACAAACCCTTCAAAACTCGGAAATAGAAGCACCCCATAAACAAGCAAGGCGAGGATTGCCTCGAACGGAGCCTTATTCGTAAAATCAGTATAAAATAAGGCCTTCTTAAATAAGAAATCTGTAGTCAAACCAAAAGTCCCACTTTTAACAACCATGTTGGCCTTGACGTCAGATACCTTGAGATAAAGGGCCTTAGCGATGTCTCTTTCTTCGGGGTCCTTTTACAAGAAAGAAAAAGGAGATTCTTCAAGAATAGGCAAACCCACCAAAAAGGAGTATTCCTCCAAAGTTGGCGACAACTGATAGTCTGGAAAAGTAAAACAGTGATACATCGGATCATAAAATTGTAATAGAGCGGAAAGGAGATCCTCATTTGCCTTACGTCTCAACAAAGATAATAACTTCCCATATTTACCCTTGAACCTCTCTTGGTCTTCAATCAAAGCTCCCAACTCCCTTAGGTCATCCAATTTGGGACTCTTAAAAGTATATTTTAAAGTATTTCTTCGATTAGGATCCATAATGCCCTACAATGTTCATAAATTAAGGTAAATCCCATTAAGTCCAATGTAGTATGATGCTATATGAATGCAGCAAACACAAACAAGCACATAAGGTCATACAAAGATAAACAAACAAAGGTCATAGGTTTGCAACGAGCATGGAGCCAAGGGTATACCCATTCCCCAAAGGACATGGACTAAAGGTAGATTGTACCTGCAGAACAAGGTTCTAAAAGGGTTCTCAAGGTCATTAGTCCATCTTTCGGATATTATTAATTTCCCAACTAACTCGGGGACTAATAATATTCTCAAGAGAACTTCTTTTGAGTGTAGCATCGCGTAGCACTATTTCGAGACTTACTCCCTCATAGCCTCGCACTACGTCCCAATAAAGGCCAAAGTGGGGTTAAAGGTAACTACGGTCCTTAGTATCATGGACTCCAATTGAGAATAGTAAAAGTTTTCACGACTAAACTCGTTCAACCGAACCATTTTCAAAAGGGTCTCAACTAAGCGGGATTCTCGAGTCAACTTAGTCGGGACTCACTCCCTATAAGTCTCATCGAATATATCGCCATCCTATCATAATTTCTCTCAAGTTCGGGTGTAGGACTTTGTCTCACCACTCAAGGATAACAACCCAAAAGAAATAAAGAATAAACAACAACAAATAAGCAAGTAAGCAAATATATGAAGCAATAAAGAAACAAAACAAGATAGGGAGGCCCACTGAGAGTCCCCAGTGAAGTCGCCATTTCTGTCGCGGTGAAATTTAGATACCAAACTATTGATTCGTTTGAATCTTTAATTCATTTTGCAACCAAACTTTGATTTGTCCAAAGGAAGGGATAAAGATCGAAATTCCCACAATGCAATGCAAATGCAAGCTAGAGAGTTTTAGGTTCGGGGGTCGGTTAAACTTAGGGAAGGTGCTAGCATCCTAAATTTCTGTAGTACTCTACAGGAACCTCTTGTTTTATGTTTGTTTTATTGCTAAGGTTTATCTGCTTAACGGTTAAGAGACCTAGGGGTTTATATCTAAGTATACTCGATAAGATGTCGCATCTTATGCCTACATATCCTGACGGGAGTGGAATCAGAGTATTTGTAGTTCCCCTAAAGGGTTTGAGGAGTTCTTTGACTGTGGTCAAAGTTCCTACGGGTTTAGGGTAGTTGATTGATTGATTTTAGGAGAAAAGATGAGTTGTCATTTTAAGGGAGATTACTTAATTTAACCGCCACAACTTTGTAGGAAAATAGTCTTTGCATCGTCTTAAGAGAAGGGCTCAAGTACTCGGATTGTCAACAAGTATGCCTCTATCTCTCTTAAGGAAAAGTCCCTACGAATTGATTGATTGAATTGTTATGGGGTAGGAGTTTTATCTAGCTTAAGATGATTAACATCTTATTCTCTAAGGTGTTTGAAAAGAGTTTGAATTGAGTTGATTTGTTTGTATCTAAGTTGTAAAGATAAAAGACAAAGGTCCTTCCTATGGGGTAGGAACTATCTTAAAGATCAACTTGAATGGGATCAAGGATCAAGTGGGAATATGATGCAAATGAGATGCACTACACACAAGCGTTGAATCATGTGTAGATTCTTCCTTTGGACGAAATGCGATGCGATAAAGTAAATGCGATAAATGGTAAATGGCTGAAAAAGTAAAAGCAGATGATAAAGAGCAGACAAGACCATACATACGCATGCAAGCGCTAGGGTGTAAGTGAGTGAATTGTGAATGTGAGCGGAAGCGCGCACGATTGATTTTAGATTGATGTGATATTATTCGATTTCTTTCGAAAATGTTATATTAATTGTGAATTGATTTTATTAATTTTAATAAAACTTGAGACGATAAATCATTTTGAGAAAAGGTTACTTGGTTTATTATATTTTTTTAAGGAGATTTGTTTTATAAAAAAGTTATTAATTATGGTGAATTTTAATAAAAGGTTTTGTTATCAAAAGTTTTATAACTTAAGTTATTTAGAGAAGGTTTTTAAAAAGGAACTTATAAAAAAAAAAAAAAAAGATTTTTACTATCAAGATGAATTATTAATATTAATACGGTTGAGAAAATAAATTATAAAAAGGGTTTTTTTTAATCAAATTACATAAGATAATTAATTAATTAGATTTTGAAGAAGAAAATTAAATGGATTAGAGAGTATCATTTTTAAACTTAATTAAAGATTAAAGGGTTTTTAATTTTAAAAAAACAAACAAACAGATTATTAGTTTTGGTTTTATAAGATTAATTAAAATAATTGTGTTAAAACGTGGGATCTGGTGCGACGTAGTGCACGGGACTTATTATGGGCGCGTGAAGTGATCCGTATGATCATGTGATAAGTGAATCGTGTGGTGACAGTGGCGAAGGACCACGGTACTACCGTGGTCGTGCATACATACAACTCATAATATTACAATACTCAGCAGAATGAAATGAAAAACGCAGAGAAAGCAAAGAATGGCGGAGAACCCTAATTCCCCCCCCCCAATGCCCTTCACTCGCTCGCCTTCCCCGCTCGATCTCCGTTCAAATTTCCCCCCTTTCTTCATCGTTGCGTCTATCCTTGTACCTGAAATAAGCACTGAAACATTAACCATTCAACAATTTTAAAAGGTGTGAAGGAATCTACTGAAGGTTTGTGGCGGCGGGATGTGCGACGTGAGTA
The DNA here is from genome assembly GCA_963859935.3 of Lathyrus sativus. Classification (NCBI taxonomy): domain Eukaryota; kingdom Viridiplantae; phylum Streptophyta; class Magnoliopsida; order Fabales; family Fabaceae; genus Lathyrus; species Lathyrus sativus. Next base: position 600,503,449 of record OZ012735.1, on the reverse strand, counting down.
GCGTTCCTCCGGCGGTCTCGCGATGGGCTTCAGAGACGTCGATCCTTGAAGGCTTAGCGCAAAAGATGAGTAGTTCCTTTCCTTTTCTGATTTGATCTGCTTAGGGTTTTTCTCTGTGATTTTTTTTCTTGCTGAGTTTCGATTTTTTCTCCAAAAAGGTATCTTCTTCGATTCCAATCCCCCTTTTTATAAACGTTTTTGGGCTTTGGATTTTTAAAACATTGGTTGAATTTCTGATTAATTGGTATTAAAACCTTCCATTCCTGGGTTGTACAGGATTCAAAAACCTTTCTTTTGTGTCAAATGAGTTTAAAGTTGTTGATGAAAATCAATCTGGGTGATTTGATTTGAGGAATCTTTATTTGACGCTGAGGGATCTGATAGGATCTGAATAGGATCTTAATTTTTGAATAGGGTATATTCTTCAATCGATTTACTAATCCAACATTGTATTTCGGCAGGTGTGTATAGCAAAAGATTTTGGGCCAGGGGAGATCAACAGCCCAAGGCAATCATCAACTCGCTTCTTTGACAGTACGATGTTTTGCACGAGCTTCAGCTGCTCTTGAGGTTCTATGGTGAAGGTTCACATGAAGATACTTGGGATGATGAACATCAACTCAAATGTCTCTTTTGTGAACCAAACTGAATGTAGGATATGTTGTCCTGTGGATTAGGCGTTGGCAGCTACAACATGTCATGAGTGAGTAGGAGACAAGAAGAAGGGTACGGTTGTTGTTTTTCTTTCCGTTTCAATCTCTATTCTTGTTTTCAGGTCAAATTGATATGTACCTAATCATGGTTTTCCTTTCATGTATTTGGTGATGGTGCTTGGGGAACTGGGGTAAGGTATTGCACAAGTCATCACCCTCATCATTGTCATCTTTACTCTTACTCTAACACAAAAACTTCATTCAAAGTTTCAGGACATTGCTGCTACTGATGTTAGTATTACAATCTTGCCTCCAACGAAGATGTTGCTTAGGAGATTTTTTACACGCATCAGCCTTTCAGAGGTAAGCTAATCCTTTTCCAACATCTTGTAGGAGCTGATCAATAATGGCATTGACACCATACTGTTGCAGCATATTCACATAGTCCTGCTATTATCTCGCAGGTGTTAGCTTCACTAGCAATGGCAATCAGCACTTCAAGTTTAACCTCCTGACACAGGGTGGCTTATTGTAGCGGTGATAACAGTACTTGCAATCTGAGGAGAAAATGTGAGGGTATCGCATGACCAAGAGGTGCAGGTGGCTAATAATTGCATACGACTGCTCTTTGATCTGGATATGCTCATATGCCTGCTGATGGACATTCGCCGTGGACAAAGTCAATTGCGGAAAAACCTTTAGCTGCCAAGACAACAGCAACAACCGCGCGCTGGGGTTCGTTCTCAAAGAGAAACATTGCATCCATTATTCACTGTTATCTAGAAATGTGTTTGGCCACCAATTCATCCATAAGACATTGTGCTTACTCATTGAATTCCTGAGTGTAGAACGTGGTTACAAAACTTCAATATATCAAAACGAGAGGGTAATGAACAACTGGCTTGCTATGCATAACCTTGCTTTCCTTGGTTGCTGCTGATGCATACCTGCTAAGTTAACTGTTGTTGTTGTTGTTGTATTAACTATTGTGCTAATGTCGCAGGTACATGAGATTGCTCTGTTGATTTGCACAGAATATAAATAATGAGGATGCCTCCGGGTGCTACGACAACTTTGCCAATAACATGGCACTGAAATTAATGGATAACGTTCGACAACATCTAATGCGTATCATGGCTTGGTTTAAGGCAGACTGTCAAAGTGTCCTTGTCGTAATAGAACAGGGTATTGGTTTTGGTTGGAAGGTTTTCCCTTGCAGAAGCTCTTCAGATGTCTCCTTTGATTTGCATCTAAAAATTTGCTTTTCTCTTCTCTGCAGGTGTATGACAGTTCAAGGTTGATGTTCGTGCTGAGCCGGTCATAAGCTGCTGCTGATGTTGAGGTCGTGGCTGCTGAATAAACAAAATACTGCTGCTACGGAGGCGTTGAGTGCTCTAATGAGGAAACTATCCGGCGAGCTGTTCCCTGCCGTCGATGTAATCGTCCATGTGCACCTATTACGGAAGCATAGTTTTTGTATAGGGTGTTTTCTCTTGTCGACATAATTGTGTAGCTTTAGTGTTGTACAATTGAGGTGAGTTCCCTATGCATCTTACCATCATTGTCGCTTAATTGTGGTTTTGACGGTTACTTTGAACTTGCTGCCATGACCACTGTTAATGTGTATGTTAATGAACTTGGATGTGAGTCTCTGCTTTGTGTTTTAATTGTTTTGTTACTGTTTGTCACAGGTATACACACGAAACAGATTAATATGCGATGGCCTTCAAGATTGGCATGGCATTGCTCAAGGTGTGAAGTATGAATGGCTCAAAGAGATTTTGGACAAAGAGATATTGGATGGCTTAGGATTAGGACTTAGTTTCTTTTCATAAGGGTTTGTTAGTAACTTATGGACATATGATTTACTCTGTATGTACTCGTTAAACTCAACACCTGGATCATCTTTTATTTCCCTCGGAACTTTAAAAAAAAGAGTGACTTTCATCATGAATAACTTTAAACGTCCTTGGAAAACTAAACCTATACTCTTGAGACCTCTTTGGAATTAAATAGGCTTAGCCAATCTATCTTGAGCTTTAGAGTTCAAATATGACGTAAATCACTTAAATTCATATTCACGGTGAAGTTGAATTTCCATATACCAGTAAAAAACATCGTCATTTGATTTTGAATAATGAATCAGTTTGATATACGTGATGATGAATTCCATCTTAACATCTTGCTAATTATGATGACTCAACTTTATGAACAAAACTAACCCTGCTTGTCATGTATTGCCCGCATAACCAAAGACTTGGACGATTATGAATCATGATGTGCTAACCGTGCCCTGAAGAGTCTTCTGAAAGTAATAATACCACTATGATGCAACTTACTATGGAAGCCATAACCAACTCTTAGACGACCATTCTCAAAGCCAATGATCAGGAAACTCTATTTATCCTCGAGACATACACAAAGCCCCTTTGAGACATTCTGAGTAAAAGAGGACAGTAAAACCGTGGGACCTTCTGAATTGAAGCTTATTGATCAAACTTTAGAGCATTTAACCATGAGAATGGATATCCACTCCACTTGAAACCCAAAATGCCTGACCCATGAATCACGCCTTAGAAAATCCTAAACCTTGCGGTATCTGACTGTACGAATCTATACTTGACGATATTGTACCTACACCAACTGGTTAGCCATAAAAAGTAAAATAGCATAAACAAGAAAAAGAAAAGAACAAGGAGGTGGGATCTCATGGTCAAAAATTAGGGTGTGACAGATGGTCCTTAGCGAGGAAGGCCTTGCGGGTGGATACTACTGGCCGATGATGCAGCAAGATGCGAAGGAACACATAAAGAGGTGCAACAGGTGCCAGCGGTACAGGGACATGCACCTCGCCCCCCCCCCCCCCCCCCCCGAGCGAGCTCAAGTCCCTCTCCCCCCCCCCCCCCCTTGGCCGTTCGCCTGGTGGGGGATGGATATCCTCGGCCTATTCACCATAGGCTCCTATCAGAACAAGTACCTGATAGTCGGTGTCGACTATTTTACCAAATGAATCGAGGCTGAGGCCCTCGCCAAAATCACGGTGTACAACATACTCCACTTCTACAAGAGGAACATCTTCGCCAGGTTCGGCGTGCCCATGGCCATCGTGACCGACAATGGTACACAATTCACTGACAAAAACTTTCAAGACTTTATGGCCAAGCTCGGGACAAAGCAGCACTTCACGAACACCCGCAAACGAACGGCCAGGAAGAGGCCACGAACAGAGTCATTCTGCGAGACCTAAAACGTCGACTCAGGAACGCCAAGAAGAGGTGGGTCAAGGAGCTCCACAGCGTGCTCTAGGCGTACAGAATGACACCCCACTCGACCACTGGGGAGACCCCCTTTCGGCTGACATACGGAACCGAGGCGGTAATCCCGGTCGAAATAAGGGAACCGTCCAAAAGATCTAAATCCTCCCTCGAGGAGGAGGCCAACGACGAGGCCCTCAGAGATGAGCTCGACCTAGTCGAGGAAATACGTTCAGGGGCGTCTCTCCAGGAAGCCACGCTCAAATAGAAAATTAGCCTTCACTACAATTGCAGGTTCATAAAGCGCGAGTTCCAGATCGGCGATTTGGTCTTACGGAGAAACCAGAAAGACTCATGCAAGGGCAAGCTCGCCGCTAACTGGGAAGGCCCCTAACGTGTCTGGGACAAGACGACGCACGGGGAATACTACCTCAAGAACTTACACAGGGACGAGATAGCTCGACCATGGAATGTTGAGAAGCTAAAAAAAATACTACAGTTAAACACTGCCCGCGACGACACGCCTCGCGACCACGGGAGCACGACATGGTACCATCACGTCTCCCCGAACTCAACGAGATAACAAGCACCCACCCTTTGTGTGTGAGGGGAAAACGCTCTATTCGACAGGGACCCATCAGTCGAGAGTCACTTCCGTCGTACGAGATAGGCAGAACACCCAGCTTGCAATGGGGCGTTCACGCCGCGGAGATAGGTCCCCGACCGTGGTCCATCTTCGTAACTGACCGGGTAACCACCCCGGTCACCCGACCAGTTCCCTACACTACCGGACACCAACGAACAATGTCAAGCTACTCTTCCCAAACAACATAATAAACATGCGAACAAGCATACAAACAGGAAAACGAGCATACAAAACATGCGATCGAGCATACATAAGTAAATAAACGAACACACACGAACACTTAGCAAAATGATGAAATTTTATAAAACGGGCACAAACCCGGTTGTCAAAAGGTTACAATAAAGGGCACACAGCCCGAGCAACAATCAAAATAACAAAAGTAAGGCACGCAGGCCGAAATATATTTGGCACGCAGGCCGACAAAACAAAAAAGGAACACGTAGGCCGCCATCTCCTAATCTAGGTGGTTATCCTCGTCTCGGGCAGTATTATCCTCCTCCTCATCCTATGAGCCGCCGGATGCAAAAATACAGTCGCCCTGGATCTGATGATAGGGGCCAATCCCGTCGGTTACCAAATCCAAGCCAGGATTCATGAGCCGAAGCTGGCCGACAGCACTCTTGAAGCCCACCTCGACGGCCCCCAAGCAGTCGTCTTCTAGCAGACGAATCCTCTCCACCAGCTCTCGCCGAGACACTAACAGACTCTTCCTCAGTAGGGGTGACCATACCCTCGAGCTCAGCAGCCTGACTTCTAACCCATGCCAGTTCGTCCTCCCCATCATTCAGCATCTTCTCAAGCTCTCTGATACGCTCACGATGGATTTTATCTTGCTTTTGGTACTCCCTCTGGTCGGCCACCAACTTGGACCGAGCCTCCTCGGAAACCGCCAGCTCGCTCCGGGCAGTAGCTAGGCCAGCCGAGGAACACCCCTCCTCGTTTAGCACAAGAGTCATCTCGAACGCCCTCACCGCCGAAGCTAGGTCTTTGGACAACATCCTCCTCCGAGCCTCCTTGCCCGCAGCCAAGATGCTCTTCGCCTCCTCGGGAGCCACTGCAGGAACATTCTCCCTCAAAAAGAAATTTGGCCGGAGACAATAGGGGGAAGAACAAAGCTCCGCTCCGGGGACCCGTTCGTCAAGTCAATCGGGGACGTCTCGATCTCCCGTTTCCTCTTAGAGGTCGGCGGCTGTACCAGGGAGCGAAGCCATCCCCGCAGGCCCAATGACGGCCTCCTTCCAAATAGCATCAGGCCTCTCCTGAGGACGTCGGGCACCCCTGTTCAGCAGCTTCGCCACGCGCTCCTCCACTGAACCCATAGCACCTGAAAGAAGAGTACGAGAAAAAAGTTAGCACAGGAAGTCAAAAAAAAAAATATAAAGGCAAGACAAGGAAGCACCCTACTACCTAAGAACCAGTGAGCCTTGACCTCTGTCCTGCACTCGAGCAGGGCCTTCGTGTTGATGCACTAGGTCTCGGTCAAGATCTCCCCGTCAGCATCACGGATGTACTCCCCGTCTGGGGTCACGCACTTCCGAGGTGGAAGACACCCGACGAAGTCGGCCAATTTCTTAAAGGCCATACTATCCTCTTCGCCCAAGCGATTAGGTCGGTAGATGAAACTATCAGTACTGGAGCAAAAATGCAACTCCATCCACTCTAGGGGAAATTGGACTCATAGCTCTCCTCGGATTGGCCGTCCACAACAGTGACTTCTCTCCGGAACATTGGCATAACCACGAACCATCTATCCTTGAACCCCCGTACAAAGTCAGTATATGCCCGGAAGAGCCTGGTCGGCTGCTTCAAGGAGACCTAGTTGTGTCGGCCAGTCACCGTCTGCCGCTGCAGGTGAAAGACACAGAAGAACAACAGGATGGTGGCCCCGAGTTTGAGGTAATTGCAAACGATTTCAAATGCCCTGAGAAAGGCGAGGGAGTTCAGATGAAGTTGAGACGACACCAACATTAAGTGGTCGAACACACCCTGCTGAAATCCCGTGAACGACATACGCATCCCTGCCTCCTTGAAAGCAAATTCATACATGGGGAACCTACCCCGTCATAGCGATAGCATATGCGGTCTAGTTCCCGTGGTCAACATGCTCGAAACTGACGGGGAACCCTGACCTCCCTATTTTCAATCATGGCAAAGACATCGGAATCATCAATCACGAACCGCGACATATAATTGAGTGGTTCGTCCCCAACCCACTCCTCGACAGGCCTGTTCGGAGGGTCCACGACGACCTCATATTGACGACCCTCTTCATCGTCGGACAGATACCACATCGTCCCCTCTTCTTCATGGTCGGCCATTTACCTAAAAAGCAGAGGAACTTAGTGAATTTGATAGCCAAATCAAATCCACCCTTCCACCACAATTCAAGTGAAAAGGCGTGACGCCGGGGCGCCCAGAAGGCCATGCGGGGCAACCCGACCCTCCGATGTGCCCGGGGAATGCAATCCTTATCCTCGGCGCATTCATCAGTCTTGTTTGGGGTATTCATAGACCACCCTCGGGACATTCAAACGTTCATCGACCCTCCCAGGGCCACTCATCGCAAAGGCCCGGGACAATCAGTCAAAACCCTAGTTTCAAAGGACCCCCTGTCGTATTCGCCAGAAAAATCCCACGATCACCCCGCCGTCCCCAGCGGAACCGCCGGGAGTGCCTCCGGAAATACTAAAAAACACCAGTAGAGAGGCAGAGACTTACGTGATTTGACGGAAAAAAGGGTTGTCGCATCGAGCAGGGAGACTGTAGGTGTCGAGCACAAAGAGTGAAGACGTTGGGCAGACAATTCAAGAGGTCAAACAGCAGCAAAAGAAATAAGTGAACAAAAAGACGAGTTGAACTCGCGTATATATATGCCCTAGCATGGGAAATGAAGCGTCACTAGGCACTTAAATACCTAGCCCGTAGCCTCCACAGGATGACACGTGGCTACCCTCCACCTTCCCTACGTCTCTTCAGATTCCCCTCCTTGACCATGGGTTTCCCCTACGTCATAGGCTCACTCGATCGATGTGGTCGCGGCCTGCCTGACATCGAGACTTTCCCGACGCTTTTCACACCCTAAGTCATAACCCGCTTGACTATGAGCAACAACTTGGGGGGATACTGTTCTGGACTGGGCCGACGCTTGACCCAAACCCCACCAGGTTGAAAGGCCCAATAAGACCTCATCCTCAGGAAGAAGATCTGTCAGGCAGAACATCTTTTACAGTCGGGCAGTATTCTCGTAGCTTTCTGACTAGCCCTTCTTCTGCCCCACGGTCGGGCAGAAGCCATCCAGCCCGAGAAGCTCCTCGGACCTTCCTCACGTTCTCAACGTGTCCCCTACACGGAGACACGTCATCAGGTAACTATATGCGCCCTGATTATTCGGTCCTCCACCTCCCGGATAGCACGGATAGTTACACTAGGGCGAAGACCATGTGCTGGTCTTCGCGACGCCACATCAGCTGTAACACCCCGACCCCAAAACAAATAAATCCAAGAGAAAATAGATGAATATCAGAGTATTACACCAACACATCGGGATGTCACAGAAGAAAACCAGCCAAATACTTCCATAAAAATAATTTAACAATGTGTAAACAGCGGAAAAAGAATAAAACTTCATCATATATATATATATATATATATATATATATATATATATATATATATATATATATATATATATATATATATATATATATATATATATATATATATATATATATATATATATATATATATATATATATATATATATATATATATATATATATATATATATATATATATATATATATATATATATATATATATATATATATATATATATATATATATATATATATATATATATATATATATATATATATATATATATATATATATATATATATATATATATATATATATATATATATATATATATATATATATATATAAACATCGTACAATGTCATGTACATCACCCTCGACTGTCTGTCCAAAACACATATCATGTACAAATATATGCCAAAAGATCCATCAAACATATCATAAAAGAGATACGCCACTGGGGCACACGAATATCATAAAACACGAAAACTCCCAAAAACCCCGGTGTTACGTATCAGAGCATCCCTATGACTCGCCACGGAACAATCTAGCTAGCACCTGAAACATCTGTACTTCTGGAGAAGCACAGTTCACAACAAAAACAAAAGGGGTGAGAAATTACGAACAAAACATAAAGGCAATAGTAAGCATGAGTATAAAGGCAGTAAACACACTTCATAATAATCCACATGCATCAATTCGGACCTACGGTCCCACACTACCATAACCATGCACACGACTATGCGACTCATGCAACTCAACACATGCAATGCGGTACCGACTCTCGGTTCATCATCGAACCTGAATAGATCACACAAGCCACTCTAGGCAACGATCTATCCCATCACTGAGTATATCTCATATGCCCCTCCGAGCAATATGATCAACCCCTTCACCCTCCCTTACGGAGTCCTGAGTATGTCTCACTTGCCCCTCCGAGCAAATGATCAACCCCTGCATCCACTCCTTTTCGGAGCCTGAGTTTATTTCATACGCCCCTTCGAGCAGTATGATCAACCCCTTCACCCTCCCTTACGGAGTCCTGAGTATGTCTCACTTGCCTCTCCGAGCAAATGATCAACCCCTTCACATGCCATGCACAACCCCATGACACTACAACAAATGCAAGCACATATGCTGCACATAATACACATATCACATCCTCATGCATCTCATGCACCACATACTATATTTCAAGTAATTCACACCAAAACTCATGTACACATAATACATATCATTCTCATATTCAATTATACAATTACCTCGAGAAAACACACTCTCGTATCACATACACACTCACAGCAGTGCCCTGCTAACTCTCAGAGTCACCCACAACCAACAGATTTAAACGACACAAGAACGGAACAACACATCATAGCTACCAAAATACTGTCAAGCTCGCTGACCCATCGCCCAGCGAAGCACCAGCGAATGCTCGCTGCAAGTTCGCTCAGCAAACTGCCCAGCGAATTCACCTGGGACATTCTGATTTCGTTCGCTACCCTCCTTGCTCTGCAACGGCCTAGCGAAGGCTCGCTGTGCACTCGCCTGGCAAAGAGCCAGCGAGTGTCTGCGATTTTTGAGAAAAATCACAGTTCAGAATCAGCTCCCACTCTGATACCACCCGATTAAATTCCACGAAAGCCTGCACTATACCAGTATAGCAACTTACAACAAGGCTACACCAAACATTCTGGTTCCTACCCGATAAAACCCCTAATTCTTACATTTGCTCAGTTCCGGCACAAGAATGGCAGTTTGCTCAGAACCCCAATTCTCCCTAACAGCTCAAACTCTCAACATGCAATCGAATCATCACAAACAAAATTGGCATAACAATCATATGAACAACAACATGCACAACAAAATCATGGGATTAAGGGAAAATCCCTACTACCTAATATTCATGCTATCTACCGTTTTGATCAGTTTCTCCCCCCTTACCTCGAATTCCAGCACCGAAGTTGAATTCTTGCTCCAACCGGAAATCCTTAGCTTTCTCTTCTTCTGATTGCTCAAGTTCTCCTCTCCTCTCTTGCTCGTATTCTCCTTCCTTCTCTTTCACGCGTTCCCCTTCTATTTCTTTTCTTCCAACTCCAAAATACCCTTATTTACTTATTCCACTTCTACCCTTACTCAATTAATCTTATAATTCTCTTAATTCCAATTATATTAACAATAATATTAATGTATTAACACTAATAATAATAATAATAATAATAATAATAACAATATTACTATTATCACAATTATTTATTAATTATCATTTTCCGTTAATAATAATATTATTATTATTATTATGGTCCGATATATCCGATAAATTCCAACTTAAGGCCTAAACCTCATCATACTCGAACGCACCCCCACAAACAAGCCGAAACGCAACAACACAAAAATACAGGAAAAACTAGATAATTAAAAATGGGCGTTACAACTCTCCCCCACTTTAATTATTTTCGTCCTCGAAAATACCTGATGGAACACAATTCTGGATACGCATCCCGCATCCTGCTCTCCAGCTCCCAGGTCACACTGCCTCCCGCAGCGCCTTCCCAAGCTACTCTCACTAAAGGTATCTCCTTTCCTCTGAGTCTCTTCGTCTTGCGATCCTCAATTCGCAACGGTATCGCTTCCACGGTAAGGTTCTCTCGGACCTGCACTTCGTCTCTCGGTATCACATGAGAAGGGTCTCGGACGTACTTCCGAAGTTGCGACACATGGAACACGTCATGTAAGTTCGTAAGCTCAGGCGGCAACGCCATCCTATACGCCACAACACCAATCTTCTGCAAAATCTGATACGACCCAATGAACTTCGGATCCAACTTCTTGGAATTTAACGCACGACCTACACCGGTCACCAGATTAACCCTTAAGAACACGTGATCACCTTCACTAAATTCCACCCTTTTCCTTTTGTTATCATAATAACTCTTCTGTCTATCCTGCGACACTTTCATCTTCTCACGGATCATCTGAACTGTCTCAGTAGTCTGCTGCACAATCTCTAGTCCCAAAACCACATTCTCACCTGTCTCATACCAACACAGAGAAGTTCTGCACCTCCTACCATAAAGAGCCTTAAATAGAGCCATCCCGATACTAGAATAGTAACTGTTGTTGTACGTGAACTCAATCAATGGAAAATGAGTATCCCACGCACCACCTCTTTCCAACACACAAGCCTGCAACAAATCTTCCAGAGTCTGGGTAGTCCTCTCCGACTGACCATCAGTCTGTGGATGATATGCTGAACTCAGCCTCAACTCGGTACCCAAAGCTCTTTGCAAACTTTTCCAAAACTCGGAAGTAAACCTCGGATCTCTATCTGACACAATGCTCGACGGCACACCATACAATTTCACAATTACCCGAACATAGATCTCTGCCAGCTTCTCCAACGGAAAACTGATATTGATCGGTACGAAATGTGCAGATTTCGTAAGTCGATCCACAATCACCCAAATGGCATCAAAACCTCGCGCCGTACTCGGCAATCCTGCAACAAAATCCATACTGATGCAATCCCACTTCCAAACTGGAATCTCTAACGGTTGCATAAAACCACTAGGCTTCTGATGCTCTACTTTCGCTTTCTGGCACGTCAAACAAGCATAAACAAATTGAGCTATTTCCCTCTTCATTCCTGACCACCAAAACATCTTCTTCAAATCATGGTACATCTCCGTAGCTCCCGGGTGAATCCTCAACCCACTACGATGTCCTTCACTCAAAATAGACCTCTTCAACTCTTCGTTATCCGACACACAAATTATGCCCCGAAACCTCAACACACCGGCACCGTCCAATGCGAAATCACCATCGGAATCTCTTCCCACTTTAGACATCAAATCCACAAGGTTTACGTCCAACTTCTGACCTTCCTTAATCATATCCACGAAATCGTTGTTCACTTGCAACTTACCCAACATCACACTATCCGTCGAAATCTCGCAAACCATGCTCAAATCTCTGAACTGCTCAATAAGCTCCATCTCTTTCACCATCATAGCTGACATATGGATCGCTTTCCTGCTCAAAGCATCGGCTACTACATTAGCCTTTCCGGGATGATAACTTAGGCCAAAGTCATAATCTTTCAAGAACTCCAAACATCTCCTCTGCCTCATATTCAGCTCTTTCTGGTCAAACAAATACTTCAGACTCTTATGGTCGCTGAACACCTCGAATCTCGAACCATATAAGTAGTGTCTCCAAATTTTCAACACAAATACAACCACAGCCAACTCAAGATCATGAGTGGGATAATACCGCTCATGCACCCCCAATTTCCGCGAAGCATAGGCCACCACTTTGCCATTCTGCATAAGAACCCCGCCTAAGCCCATCTTAGATGCGTCATAATACACCACAAACGGTTCGCTCGAATTTGGCAACACTAACATCGGTGCCGTAGTCAATCTCTTCTTCAATTCCACAAAACTTTCTTCACAGGCAACATCCCATACAAAAGCTTGATTCTTCCTCGTCAACTGAGTCAACGGTAATGCTAAGGTAGAAAACCCTTCAATAAACCTCCTATAATATCCTGCCAAACCCAAAAAGCTTCTAACCTCTGACACTGTCCTGGGCGGTTCCCACTGCAACACCGCACTCACCTTAGATGGATCAACCGATATACCATCACCAGAAATCACATGCCCCAAGAAACTCACCGTCGACAACCAGAACTCACACTTCGACAGCTTCACAAACAACTTGTTATCCTTAAGCACTTGCAAGGCAATTCTCAAATGCTTAGCATGCTCCTCCTCGGACTTAGAATAAATCAGTATGTCGTCAATGAATACAACAACAAACTGATCTAAATAAGAGTGGAAGATCCTGTTCATATATTCCATGAACACTCCCGGCGCATTCGACACTCCAAAAGGCATCACTGCATACTCATAATGCCCATACCGAGTTCTAAACGCCGTCTTCTGAATATCACATTCCTTCACTCTAATTTGATGGTAACCCGACCTCAAGTCGATCTTACTAAACACGCGAGCTCCCACCAATTGATCCATCAAATCATCAATCCTTGGTAAAGGATACTTGTTCTTGATGGTTACCTTGTTCAGCTGACGGTAATCGATGCACAGACGCATACTACCGTCCTTCTTCTTTACCAACAACACTGGAGCTCCCCACGGCGACACACTAGGCCTGATAAATTTCCTATCCAGCAACTCTCCAATCTGAGATTTCAGCTCCGCCAACTCTACTGTTGACATCCTATACGGCGCCATAGAAATAGGCTTCGTACCGGGTACCAAATCAATACTAAACTCAACCTCTCTCTCTGGAGTCAACTCGGTAATATCCTCAGGAAACACCTCAGGAAATTCCCTTACCACAGCCAACTCTTGTAATGATGCTTTGTTGTCCACAGATAATGTTGCAAATAAAGCAAACATTTTCCCTTCGTCTTCCAACAAAATCCTCAATTCCTTACAAGACAAGGAATCTGCTACTGCTTCTTCTTCTGGAGAAAGAAACAACAACACCTTCCGGAAACAATCGATGTAAACTCGGTTGAACTCCAACCAATTCATACCCAGAATAACATCTAACTTACCAAGAGGCAAGCAAATCATATCCACTCCGAAATCTCTACCAAAAATAGTCAGCGGACACTTCAAACAGACCAAAGAAGTAGTCACTGAACCAATGGAAGGAGTCTCAATAGTCATCCGCCGCTCGAGAGTAGTCGGCACCAATCCTAACTTCTCCATACAATCAATAGAAATGAACGAGTGGGTAACACCCGTATCAATCATAGCAGACAAGGGAACATTATTGATGAAACAAGTACCTCGAATAGAATGATCATCACCAGTAGCTTGAGTTCCCACTACTACAAACACTTTGCCGCTGGTCTGAGGCACCTGATTCGACTTCGGCTTCCCACAATGAGTATTGATGTGGCCTTTCTCACCACAGTTGTAGCAGGTAGGCATGGCAACTCGACAATTAGCTACCACGTGGCCTGACTTGCCACACTTGAAACACTTTTTCTCTTCAAGAGGACAATCAGCAGCACGATGGCCCGAGTCACCACACTGAAAACACTTCCCTTCGGCAAACGCTTTTCCTTCTCTCGGCTTCTTATCACTAGCACCCTTTAACTTCCCCTTACCAGTAGGAACACTGTAAGGAGTCCCTCTGAACCTTTGCTTACCCTTACGGTCATTAGTGGCTTTGTAATGTGCAATCCTCGCCCGGTTATCATTGTCATAAATCCGGCTTCTGCTTATCAGCTCAGGATAATCCCTGATCTTTTGACAAGCTATTCCCATCTTCACTTCTGGACGCAATCCACTCTCGAACTTCAAACATTTGGAGGTCATCGCTCTATCAATATTGTAGTGGGGACAATACTGTACCAATTCCTCGAACTTAGCGGCATACTCCGCCACCGTCATATTTCCCTGCTTCAGCTCCAAAAATTCTATCTCTTTAGCACTTATGATATCTTCAGGGAAATACTTCTCCAGAAAACCAGTGCGAACCACATCCCAGGTAATAGGAGTTCCGACAGTCTCCAACCTTTGGCGGCTGTTGTCCCACCACGCTTCAGCTTCTCCTTCTAACATGTGAGTGCCAAATCTCACCTTCTGCTCGTCACTGCATCCCATAGTCCGAAAAATCTTCTCTATCGCTTTCAACCACTTCTGCGCCGCTTCCGGATCTAGAATCCCTCCTTGAAACGTTGGCGGCTTGTTGCTCTAAAACTACGCCAAGTCTCTGAATTGCGCTCCTGTAGTGTGGTTCTGATTAGCCACTACCTGCGCCATTGCTTGCATGGCCGCAGCCAACGCGGCGTTGTTCCTTCCCGCCATACTGCTTAATAACAACGAATTAATAGAAAACAACTAAGCTCTATCCTACAGACAGAAGCGACAACAACACTGGCCGGACGAACTGACCTGCTCTGATACCAGATTGTAACACCCCGACCCCAAAACAAATAAATCCAAGAGAAAATAGATGAATATCAGAGTATTACACCAACACATCGGGATGTCACAGAAGAAAACCAGCCAAATACTTCCATAAAAATAATTTAACAATGTGTAAACAGCGGAAAAAGAATAAAAATTCATCATATATATATATATATATATATATATATATATATATATATATATATATATATATATATATATATATATATATATATATATATATATATATATATATAATATATATATATATATATATATATATATATATATATATATATATATATATATATATATATATATATATATATATATATATATATATATATATATATATTCATATCAACATCGTACAATATCATGTACATCACCCTCGACTGTCTGTCCAAAACACATATCATGTACAAATATACGCCAAAAGATCCATCAAACATATCATAAAAGAGATACGCCACTGGGGCACACGAATATCATAAAAAACGAAAACTCCCAAAAACCCCGGTGTTACGTATCAGAGCATCCCTATGACTCGCCACGGAACAATCTAGCTAACACCTGAAACATCTGTACTTCCGGAGAAGCACAGTTCACAACAAAAACAAAAGGGGTGAGAAATTACGAACAAAACATAAAGGCAATAGTAAGCATGAGTATAAAGGCAGTAAACACACTCCATAATAATCCACATGCATCAATTCGGACCTACGGTCCCACACCACCATAACCATGCACACGACTATGCGACTCATGCAACTCAACACATGCAATGTGGTACCGACTCTCGGTTCATCATCGAACCCGGATAGATCACACAAGCCACTCTAGGCAACAATCTATCCCATCACTGAGTATATCTCATATGCCCCTCCGAGCAATATGATCAACCCCTTCACCCTCCCTTACGGAGTCCTGAGTATGTCTCACTTGCCCCTCCGAGCAAATGATCAACCCCTGCATCCACTCCTTTTCGGAGCCTGAGTTTATTTCATACGCCCCTCCGAGCAGTATGATCAACCCCTTCACCCTCCCTTACGGAGTCCTGAGTATGTCTCACTTGCCCCTCCGAGCAAATGATCAACCCCTTCACATGCCATGCACAACACCATGACACCACAACAAATGCAAGCACACATGTTGCACATAATACACATATCACATCATCATGCATCTCATGCACCACATACTATATTTCAAGTAATTCACACCAAAACTCATGTACACATAATACATATCATTCTCATATTCAATTATACAATTACCTCGAGAAAACACACTCCCGTATCACATACACACTCACAGCAGTGCCCTGCTAACTCTCAGAGTCACCCACAACCAACAGATTTAAACGGCACAAGAACGGAACAGCACATCATAGCTGCCAAAATACAGTCATGCTCGCTGACCCATCGCCCAACGAAGCACCAGCGAATGCTCGCTGCAAGTTCGCTCAGCGAACTGCCCAGCAAAGTCACCTGGGACATTCTGATTTCGTTCGCTACCCTCCTCGCTCCGCGACGGCCTATCGAAGGCTCGCTGTGCACTCGCCTGGCGAAGAGCCAGCGAGTGTCTGCGATTTTTGAGAAAAATCACAGTTCAGAATCAGCTCCCACTCTGATACCACCCGATTAAATTCCACGAAAGCCTGCACTATACCAGTATAGCAACTTACAACAAGGCTACACCAAACATTCTGGTTCCTACCCGATAAAACCCCCAATTCTGACATTTGCTCAGTTCCAGAACAACAATGGCAGTTTGCTCAGAACCCCAATTCTCCCTAACAGCTCAAACTCTCAACATGCAATCGAATCATCACAAACAGAATTGGCATAACAATCATATGAACAACAACATGCACAACAAAATCATGGGCTTAGGGGAAAATCCATACTACCTAATATTCATGCTATCTACCGTTTTGATCAGTTTCTCCCCCCCCCCCCCCCCCCCCCCCTTACCTCGAATTCCAGCACCGAAGTGGAATTATTGCTCCAACCGGAAATCCTTAGCTTCCTCTTCTTCCTATTGCTCAAGTTCTCCTCTCCTCTCTTGCTCGTATTCTCCTTCCTTCTCTTTCACGCGTTCCCCTTCTATTTCTTTTCTTCCAACTCCAAAATACCCTTATTTACTTATTCCACTTCTACCCTTACTCAATTAATCTTATAATTCTCTTAATTCCAATTATATTAACAATAATATTAATGTATTAACACTAATAATAATAATAATATTAATAATAACAATATTACTATTATCATTATTATTTATTAATTATCATTTTCTGTTAATAATAATATTATTATTATTCTTATGGTCCGATATATCCGATAAATTCAAACTTAAGGCCTAAACCTCATCATACTCGAACGCACCCCCACAAACAAGCCGAAACGCAACAACACAAAAATACAGGAGAAACTAGATAATTAAAAATGGGCGTTACATCAGCCCTAGCAGTTACCAACGTTGGGCCTGGCAGCCTAGCCCAACACATAGTAACCGTTGGCCCTGCGTTGGGGGCTCATGATAAATACCATCTTCCACTAGAGGGTCAGGTAATCTAATTCTCACTTCTTTCTCTCTGTGCTTGTTATCACTCTGCTCGTCACTTACTTTAGCATCGAAGTGTGTTTCAGGTACACCCCCCTCTGTCCGTCAAGTCAACAGTTCGACAACTCAGACGCGTGGCAGTACAACGATCTCTCTGATCAGGCACGATCATAAAGGAATAGTGATACCATATATGGGAAACAACTTCTGATTCCTACGATTTCCATGATTTCATATCCAATTTCCAATTCTCCAGTTTGTAGCATTCTTAGGTTATCGAATCAGAAATGCATTCAACTATTGATTACATCGATCTCCAAAAATTATAGTCTCTATTCAGTTTCATCTCTCACAGCTTCTTCATATCCTATAATTGAGAGCACTCAGAGGTGAAAACAGAGATCTGCCATAGACAATTTGATTAAATTGTCGTTTCCACCTCAATCTCGCCATAAAGATCTCCGATTTCATCGAGAAATCCGTATAATAGTGAAAGAATGGATTTCAGATCCAAATGCAGATCTAGAGTTGCATTGGGTCTGAAGACAATTTCCATGAAAGTCGGGTTGAAGCTTCTCAATCCACCTTCCGACCTGGCTGCAACTATAATTTGCGCCGCTGCTGGGATGATTAGAAGGATGACATCAGAAGGATATTGCAAGTTCATAGTTAATGGCGCCTAGATACCGCAAGTACGTAGTTAACATCAGGCGCTGATCCAATGTCGGGGGCATCTTGTGGACTCTATAGGATTTCCATTTGATGCACCGGTGTATCCCCAAGCAAGATCAAAGAGCAGAGGTATTGTTGGTGTAAGCCTTAAAGGTCAATACTTTTGGTACTTGTATCAAATTATTTATTAATAATAAAAGACATTTCTTTATTATGTTTGTTTTTCCAAAATAATAAAGTTCTTAAAATAGCTAGTCCGTTTAATAAAATATTAAGTGTGACTTAATCATGAGATCCTATTAAACATAAGGTCATTATTCTTAAAGTATCAATAGTCGAGCTTTACTGTGAAGTAGGACAACCTTAAACCATTAAGACTATTATGTAGATAGACTAATTATAACATATCATGGATCATGGATAAGGAGTTATCAAGTCTTAACATATGTATGAATATTAGGAGTAATATTTATACTGGATTGACCTGCTATGAGAGTGCTACATAGAATGTTATGCAAAGTGTCATAAGCTACTCTCATGGTGATAGTGGTGTATATCATCCTTCGACCTGAAACCATTATGGATCTTAGATGTAGAGTCGAATACTTCATTGGTGATCAAATTTTGTTCATAACTGAATGACCATAAAAACAGCTGATGGATACTACGTAAAGCATACTGAGGGACATGAGTGACCTAGATGGAATTTCCCCATCCTGCATAACAGGGTAAATATCCAAGGGTACAATATTGAATTGGACAAGGATGACACGATATGTGCCTTGTGTTCAATATAGACATAAGGGCAAAAGGGTAACTTTACACACAAGTATTATCACAAAAGGTTTTATCATATCACATGACATTTTTGTGACTTGGATAATAGTGATGTGTTGCTAGATACCGCTCACTATTTATTATGTTAAATGTGTGATTTAATATAATTGTCAACGTCGCGAAAACCTACAAGATCACACAAGTAATGACAGGTTGGTAAGAGGTAGAGTAAATAAGGAACAACGTAAGGTACAATGCACTTAAGTAGAATACAGAATGTGGTAAGGTACCACGTGCTTATGTGATGTATAGTACACCATAAGATATGGTGTGCGTACACTTAAGTAGGTTTTTTAGCTTGCAGCCCACACAAGTGGTTCTATAAATAGAACCCTTGTGCAGAAGCATACTCTCTTGATGAAACTTCAGACCGTGAAACCCTGACCATATTTCCTTCTCTCTCTCTCTCTTACTCAAAGCCTTCAATCGTAGCAGCTAGCATTGGAACTGAAGGAATTTATTCGTGTGGTATGAGTATAGGCGTTGTTCATCGCTCAACGCTCGTGATCACTCATTTGATTCAGCATCAAAGGTTTCATTGCCACAAGATGTAACAGTTTCTATCACTGATCATGACCATTCGTAAGAATCACTAAAGGGGAATTTTTTAATTTATGTTGTGTTTTGGATCGCGATTTCCCTTCAGGTATATCGGAAAATACGACAACGGCTCAGTATTCATGTTCTAGAGGAAAGATTGAAAAAACTTATTAAATAATTAGAGATCTACTTGAGGTAGATATCCACCCCAAAGTAAGAATGAAGACGAGGATTCTTGACCTTAGTAATAAAAAAAGTGCCTCGCCGAAACATTAGACAGAGCAATTCTATAAAAAAAACAAGGGTTGGCCTCAACCTACTCCCCTAGAAAGTCGACCACCTTACTACATATCAACAAACAATTTTAAAGCTGGGTACTGCAACTTCCACCTCAAAGTCCCGGAGAGAGACAAGTACAAAAGACCTCAAACGTCGTCCGACCGAACAAAGAGCTTCAAAGCGTGAAGTACACTCAACTTAGAATCCTGAAAAGGGACAACAACCAGACTCCAGATATTATTCATCTAAGTCAGAATCGTCGTTGAAGATTTATCTACCTGACTATTTAAGCATTTATTCGTTAAGAATTCAAATTATTATTACCAAGAATATATATATATATATATATATATATATATATATATATATATATATATATATATATATATATATATATATATATATATATATATATATATATATATATATATATATATATATATATATATATATATATATATATATATATATATATATATATATATATATATATATATATATATATATATATATATATATATATATATATATATATATATATATATATATATATATATATATATATATATATATATATATATATATATATATATATATATATATATATATATATATATATATATATATATATATATATATATATATATATATATATATATATATATATATATATATATATATATATATATATATATATATATATATATATATATATATATATATATATATATATATATATAAACTACCACAACAAATGCTAAAGACATCAAGCGAATATTACAATCAAGAAGGGTATCCAACATCATTAAATGCGTAGAGTCACAAAGAAGTGAGAAATTCCATAACCACTTTTGCCATATCGTTGCAGTCAAGTGCATCATTTCTTTTATAAAGCAAATCAATAAAGGCTCTCATGCCCATAACAAATACTCTACCATCGCCAATGAACACCAATGGATCGACCTAAACTCTCAAGTGAATAAAGACTCCACATAGCAGAAAACTAGCCTTGGAGTTACAATAATTTGTAAACGATGACATTTATAAAGCAAAAGATAGCAGAAGGCTTTAAAGCTAACAATACTTGAAACATCAAGGTCAAATATTTCATTGAAAATAAAAAATTATTACACCCAAGGCATAAAAGTTTGGGAAGCATTGCAGAAAATAAGCAATACATGCAAAAAGAAAATCATGCAGGAGCATTTGTAGTCGAGAATTAAGAAGACGGAGATTGCTTGCAATCTTTTGAGAACTGTGATTCACGCCACACCGGAGGATCTCTTACCGATCGTTTATCTCTTCTCCGGCAGTATTGCTCCACCACAGGAAGGGTTGGAATTGAGAATCGGAGAACCTACTATTAACACGGTGATCGCAGAAGCTTATGGTACCACTGAGAAACGCATCAAAGAGTGGATAAAGGTTTTTTTTTATTGCCTCTACTGGTTCAATTTGTTTTCTTCACACAACACAATCCAAAGAGCCTACAATACTCTATGATGCACTGTCACATACACCCCACACAACCCTGACATTCACACTTTCGAATGAACACATTAATTAAGATACGTAGCACCGACACCTATGAAGAAAGATACGTAGCACCTCTAAAAGTTGGATATAGGAAGCTGCTACTGTAATAGGTGTCTGTGCAATATAGTTATGAGTGCGTTATTATGACAATACCAACCTTTTCTCTATTATTTTTACTCTTATTAATTCTTTGGGTTTCATTTTGCACCAGGCTGAAAGTATTGTTAAAGAAGCATATTCTGTTTCTCCTGACTTTAACATAGTATCTGCACTTCTTACAGATGGTGTATGGCTACTTCCAAAGAAATTTAGTTTTACTGTTGGTAATCCAGTTCAGCCTATGCTGGCAAAACCAATCAATTGTGTATCTGATGCTCTAACAAAATTCAAGGATATAGAGATTGCATGTGAGTACAAATATGATGGAGAGCGTGCTCAGGTGATACACTGTTGTCAAAATTTCCTTCAGATATATGCTTCATCCGTCTCAAAATATATGTCACTTTGGCAATTGCACATAAATTAAGAAAAGTAGTTAGTTTTGTTTGAGAAAGAGAAATTTTGTGTTACTTTACAAAATTATCCTTTATTAATGGTATGAGAGGAAAATTAAAAGAATTAGAAAGAGAGAGAATAATTAATACTAAGGACTTAAATAGAGAAAACAACACTGATGCTTAATTGATATTGTAAAATGATATATAAATTAGAGCACACTTTTTTTGCAAGAATGATATTTATTGTGGGACGGAGGGAGTATATTTCTTATGATACTTATTCTGTGCAATAACATTAGCTGTACTGAGACAGATACATTATATGGAGAATGGCTCAGTTGAGATTTACAGTAGAAACTCAAAGCGGACCACTGGGGAGTTTCCTGATGTTGTTGCTGTAGTTTCCAGGTTAAAAAAAAAATTGAAATATGAATATTATACTTGTGGTTTGATAACATTTTTCTGGGCCAGCTATGTGCATTTCATTTACAACATGAAGCTCCATTGTATGAACTGTTATTGTTATAGGGTTTAGTCCTTTAGGTATAAGCATGAAGGAATGAAAAGAAATATACAAGAATAAATAAAATTACATTGACATGATGTCAAAAATATGCTTACTATCTAAAACCCTATATCTTCAACAATGGAATACAGTAGAAAGGTCAAAGGAGGCATTGATGAAACAGTATTTTAGAGAGAACCGAGCAAGAGCGGAAGTGGAAAGGGGATAGATACCCTTGGGGAGAGATAGTCTCTATTCTCTTCTTCTTTTCATATTTGTTCTTTCAATAAACCTTGTTATTCCAATCTGAACCTTGTACTGTATGAGTCCTACACCATCTCAATATGTTGTGATGCTATTGGAAAATTTCCTTGATTTAAGGCAAACTATCAATATAATGCAGAAAAAACCAAAAATTATCTAATGCTGTACACCTTGTGGACTTGTCCTTTCATTTTCCATAAGTAAATAAATTGTTATAATGTGATTTATTTCTTTCTGCAGATGTCTATTAATATTTAATTCTAACAACTCAGATTATAAGATTGTGAATATTAGAAACATGATGGAGAAAAAGGGGCTGGCGCCTCGGCAATAATTGTGAAGAAAATGGACTGTATCTGAGTATATAGTCCAGAAAATGGACCTATGTAGGTATCTGAGTATATAGTCCGGAAAATGGTCATCATCTTCACATCTATGCATTCTGTGGAAATTAACCTCCCCTTACTCCTTTTCACTTTGAACACATTTTTATTCTTATTTAAGGTTCTAACATGGGTTCAAACTAATTTGCATTCTAATCTTTCTACAATTTTTTGGATTTGTCACTTTATGTTCTGATTTTTTTAACATGAGAGCTTTACTTGATTTGATTAAAGCTTATTAAATGACATCTTTTGACAGAATTTATTAAGACATGAATGTGATATACTTTTAGTAAAATATATTTTGACAGAATTTATTAAGATATAAAATGCACTAATCCTTCATATTAATATTGCAATTAAGAACAAAACAATAAAACAAGGAAATGCATGAGCAATACATAAAGATAAAGTAATTGTAACATTGATCTCAATTACTTTCAAAATACCATAAACCATTCACTCTCTCAACACTTCAACCTCTGCTATGTAACCACCACAAGAGATTGGTCGATGAATTACACTCCTCAAACCCCTTTATATTAGTCAATGCAACTTTATTGTCATATATTCCCTGCAAGGCAAACACATATCCTTTCCATCCTTCATCAACACCTTGTCTTTTCAAAGCAGGCAATGCCCATTCAACAAGTTCCTTCACATACTTAACATCAGAAAACAAAATTTCAGAAATAGGAGTCAATGGTAAAACTTGAATACCAAGCCTAGCTTCTCTCGCCTCAGCCGGAGCAAACCATAATCCAGTGTCCCTCTTGTTAGACCAAAGAACTCCCATCATCCTATTCTCTTTTGTAAAATCTTTTTCATATAAACTCTCACCCTTCCTAACATGCCACCACATTTTTGCTGCACAGATTTCCAAAGCTGCAAGTGTTGATCCAATGGACACAACATGAGCATCACCATACGCCATTCCAAACAACGCCGCAGCATAATATGCATTCACAGCTTCACTACTGCTCATTTGATTCCTTCCATCTGCAAATTCAGTTAACCCTCCCGCCCATGAATGCAAATTGTAAAGATCAAAACACCTCAACCGTGGATAGTTTGAGTTCAGACTTGTGCTCAAGTTCATATAATCTTCCAATAGTGCATAGACTTGAGCCTTATACTTCCTACCCCAAGCCGGATCTATCTTAACAAGCACTGCAATTGCATAAACAAAATGTCCTAATGAATAATGATGATTGTTATAAATTCCAAATCCATACTCAGCATTAGAATCATTACACCCTTGTTTAGTAACAATGCCTCCCCACTTTTTATCATACAAAAATCCATTTCCTTTGAAAGTTCCTTCAAGCCAAGGCTCAATAGTTTCCTTCAAAAACTGCTTAACCTTAACCTTTGGAATCACATCATAGAAAAAAACCTCTTCAGCAATCAAAGCTAGCCTTGCAGCTCTTGCAATCAGTTTTCCAAAAGTATGACATGATGTTGTTTTTATAGAGGACGAATTCAAACCCTCTACTTCTTTGAAAAGTGATGAAACAATTTCTTCATGATGTTTTTCATTCACACCTTTTGTAGAGTACCAATTAATAGAAACAGGATCAGTTTTCAAAATCCATGAACCACCAACAATCCCAACAAGCTCACCATCAATGCTTTTATATTTGAAATCGTTCAGAACAGTAACATTATTCATATCATTCTTAGATAAAAGGTGAATATGAAGAGGGTGTGCTAACATCAACAAATCACCCCAACCTTTCTTCTCCCATTTATACTCAACACAAAATGGTTCTCTTAGTATAGCATCACCTGACACAGGATAGCAGAAACAGTACTTGTCAAGAACAGCCTCATGTTTCGAGTCAGAATCCGGAAGCAAAACTATCCGAATGGTGCCTGAAAAGGCCTCAGAAGTGATCTCAGAACGGCTATGAGACAACTTTATTTTGATCGAAGAATATAGTATCCATGCTTGATTGTTGTTAAACCGGATAGTAAACTTTGTAGATGAATCATTTGATGAGAAGTAAATGATATCATGAATGGTTGATATCGAAAGAGGAGATGGTTTTGTTACAGAAAGAGTGACATAAGGACTTCCTCTAACAAGAAAGAAACTCATATTGATACAAGGAATGTCTAAGGTGACACTGAGGTCACTATAGGAAGAGATGACATGCTTTTCATTGGAACCTTTTTGGTTATCTTTTTTGGAGGAAGTGATTGTGAGATCAGGTTTGAATATTTGGGATATGACTTTGGAGTTGGAAGAGCGAGATGGATATGAGACAGAAAGTGATGAGTTAGATGATTTGATGAGATAAGGATGAATGTATTCAGGTTGGTCACCATTTTTGAGAACAAAGTTTTGGAAGAATGAGTTAGTAGGGAGGGGTGTGGATAGAAGATTTGGAGAGAAGTTGGAGGGGTCAGGGAGGACAGTGGAGTTAGCTTGAGGGAATAGAAAAGGTTTGTTGTTTTTGTTGTTACTAGTCGACATTGCAACTGATAAGAGTGATATTGGTGTTATTGAAAGACTAAGACGTTGTTTAAGGTTGTAGTAATGATAATGGTTATGGTGATGGAGAGTTTTTATAGTAAAATGTTTGGAAGGTGAAGGGTTTGTGTTTTGTGTTATTGGATGGTTTTAGAGGTTGGAGGTAAAGTGTACTATAATATATATAGGTTTAATGATGAACACGGTGTTACTAGCTGTCCCTAGGAGAAGCCATGCTTCAAGAGTTTCAAACTTCCTTTTTACACTTAACCATTCAGTTGCTATATTTTCTTTGTTAATGAAAGAGAGAACATAATTTACATTTACTAGTAGTACTATTTTAAATAAGTATATTTTTATAAAAGAAATATTTGCATGTTGAGTTTTGAAAATATCTTGTACAAGGAATAAGTAAAGAGTGCAAAATGGTTTGAAGTAAAAGGGAGTTTTTAATTACTATTATTATCGTTTTTGTTAAATTATGACTATGGTGTCACACAAATTGTTTCTTGTTAGAATTAGTAGTAATTATGAAATGTTGGTATGGAAAGTTGTACTAACAATCTACTAGTCTTGCATCTAGGAAATAACATCCATTCAACTAGGAAATAACATTATTATTTCATTGTAATAGTAAATTGCATATATACTAGTAAATGGATAAGTTGAGTAAAAATCACTCAAGCATTTCACAAATTTCTTAATTCTCCATTAAAGTCTTTTAACATATATCAAGAGTCTCTTATATTCTCTATTGGTTTCTATTTAGTCAAGTAGAAATAGAACCCTTGAATCTTCCTCGGTTTGTAAAAAAAAAAATTAATTTCTTAAAGTCACTGTTACCCTCATTTTCTAGTCTCAATCTCTAGTTCTTACTTGCTAATCTACTATGATTTTGAAAGAAAATGGATAGTCCTCAATGCATATATTGCAAAAGATGAAGAGGTTTGCATTAATATATTCGAAACCATGAAGTATTCTAAAAATAGAAGTGATTGTTTTAGAATTGATGCAATAGATGAGGTGATTGAAGAGGTCAAAAGTTAAGTTCATGTTTCTACCCCCTTAGAAATTTTTTTTACTAATGATCTACAAAGTCTCAATGAGAACGAAGAAACAGAAATTGAAAAGTGTTTGCGAGAACTTGAGAAATTGGACGAAATTCCTCCATTGAAAGAACGTGTGGAAATTTTGAAAAAAGAAAATAATGAAGAAATCAAGCTTGAATTAAAGTTGTTATCATCTCATTTAAAATATGTGTTTCTTGATGAGGGAGGACATAAACTGGTTATCATAAGCAATGAACTAACCACGAAGGAGGAAGAAAGATTGATTTGTGCGTTGAAAAGAAATCAAAGTGCCATAGGTTAGACTCTTTCCAATTTGAAAGGAATAAGTTCATCCTATTGTATGCATACGATATTAATGGAGGATGACTTCAAACCGGTAGCTCAACCTCACGTCGCCTAAATCCTACCATGAAAGAAGTGGTTAGAAAAGAGGTGGTGAAGATGTTGGATGCGGGAATGATATATCATATTTCTAATAGTCCTTGGGTTAGTCCAGTGCAAGTGGTACAGAAGAAAGGTGGAATAATGGTTATCCGGAATGAGAAGAATGAATTAATATTGACAAGAACCGTGATCGGGTGGAGGATGTGCATCAATTACCGTAGGCTAATGCTAGAGAGACTTTCTAGTCAAGAATTTCATTATTTTCTATATGGTTATTCGGGTTACAACCAAATTATTGTTAACCCGAAGGACCATGAGAAAACTTCTTTCACATACCCATTCAGGATCTTTGCTTATAGGAGGGTGCCTTTTGAGTTGTGTAATGCGTCGACTACTTTTCAGCGGTGTATGCAAGCAATCTTTTCAGACTTGATTGAAAAGTCCATTGAAGTTTTCATGGATGATTTCTTGGTTTTTGGATCGTCATTTGATCTTTGCTTGAAGAATTTCGATGTTGTGTTGGAAAGGTGTGTGGAAACAAATTTAGTGCTAAATTGGGAGAAATGCAACTTTATGGTTACCGAGGGAATTGTGCTTGGCCACAAAGTTTCCTCAAAAGGCCTAGAAGTTGATCAAGCAAAAATGGACGTTATCGAGAAGTTGCCACCGCCTTTGAATGTGAAAGGAATAAGAAGCTTCCTTGTTCATGCAAGATTCTATCGGAGGTTCATAAAAGACTTCACCAAAATTGTAAAGTCTTTGAGCAACTTGCTCAACAAAGATAAGTCTTTTGAATTTGATGATTCTTGCATGATTATGTTTAACTCTTTAAAAGAAAGTTTGAAAACTGCACCCATAATCATCACGCCTAATTGGAAACTAGATTTTGAATTAATGTGAGATGCGAGTGATTATGCCATGTGTGCGGTATTAGGTTAAAGAAGGACGTACAATTTTCATGCTATACACTATACGAGTAAAGTTTTAAACGAAGCTCAAATAAATTATGTCACAACTGAAAAGGAGCTTCTCGCAATAGTGTATGCATTGGAAAATTCCGGTCTTACCTCATTGGTTTTAAAATGGTTGTTTACACGGACCATTCGGCGATTAAGTATTTGCCAAGCAAACCGGATTCTAAGTAAAGGCTTATTAGATAGGTCATTTTGTTGCAAGAATTTTATCTTGAAATTCGCGACAAAAAGGGTTCCGAGAATTTGGTAGCGAATCACTTGTTCCCTCTTGTTAACGTGGAAGTAACCAAACATGAAATTGAGGTTAAGGAAGAGTTCTCGGATGAAAAGTTGTTAATGATTCAAGTTAGGCCTTGGTTTGTCGACATTGCAAATCACAAAGCCGCCGGAGTGATACCGAAAGGTCTAACTCGGAATCAAAGAAAGAAATTTTTGTATAATTCCGAGTATTTTGTGTGGGATGAGCCTTATTTGTTTAAACTTGGTGTTGATAATCTTTGAGAAGGTGTATTACGATTGAAGAGTCAAAAAGAATTCTTTGGCATTGTCACAACTCACCTTATGGTGGCCACTTTAATAGGTTAAGAACGACAACAAAAGTCCTTCAATCGGGCTTTTATTGGCCTTCTTTGTTTAAAGATGCACACTTGAATGCTCAAAGTTGTGATAATTGCCAAATAAGTGGAGGAATTACCAAACGAAATGGGATGCCATTACAAAATATGTTAGAGGTGGAAGTATTCAATTGTTGGGGAATTGACTTTGTTGTCCCGTTTTCACCATCATTTTCTTGTGAATATATCTTAGTTGTTATGGACTATATGTCCAAGTGGGTGGAAGCGACAGCTTGTGCAAAAGCTGACAGTAAAACCGTGATCAAATTTTTAAAGAAAAATATTTGTTCACGTTTCGGTACTCCAAGGGTGTTGATAAGTGATGGAGGATCTCACTTTTGCAACACACAATTAGAAAAATATTTAGAGCATCATGGTGTGAAACACAAAGTTATAACACCATACCATCCATAATCTAATGGCCAAACGGAGGTATCGAATCGTGAGATCAAGAAGATTCTTGAGAAAACCGTGTCTTCTTCTAGAAAGGATTGGTCCTTCAAATTTGATGAAGCATTGTGGGCTTATCGGACCGCATTCAAAGCTCTGGTCGGTCTCACACCATTTAAAATGATCTATGGAAAAGCTTGTCACATGCCGGTAGAATTAGAGCATACGACTTCTTGGGCCTTAAAATTCTTGAATTTTGATCTGACATTAAGTGGTGAAAAGAGAAAAGTGCAACTGGTGAAGAAGTACCATGATGGGAAGATTGTCAACAAAAAGTTTAAAGAGGGGCAAATGGTGTTATTGTTTAATTCAAGACTAAAATTGTTTCGGGGAAAGTTGAAATCAAAGTGGTCCGGTCCGGATGAAGGAAGTCAAACATTACGGGGCAGTTGTTCTTGAAAATTCCTTGACAAATGAAATTTGGACAGTTAATGGTCAAAAGCTGAAAGTGTGTCTTAGTGGCGATGTTGATCGGAATGTGGCAACTGTTTCATTTTTCGATCTGTGAAGTCACTTTTGACCGTCGAGCTCAAACGTCGTTAAATAAAGTGCTAGTTGGGAGGCACCCCAACATTGTAAGTATTTACTGTTTTTTAGTGTATTAGAATTTAATCGGGTGGTTAAAAATCGAGTGAACCTAATTTGAGGCTACTTGAGTGGCCTTGTTTTTCTGTGCACGCTTAGCGCGGTACTATGGCCGCTTAACGCGTGTCGCTACTCGAAAAATAGACGACGTGAGGCGAAAAAGAAATAGGGTCGCCATTGAACTTTATTTATCCTAAAAGGGGAAGGGAAAACATCAAGAAAACCCCAAGAAGAAAGGATAAGATGGTCTCGCAACTAAATTATAGGTTCTGAAGCTGGTTATGCAAAGAGAAGATATTAGCACATCCCACATCCATCGTACTCGATGAGAACCATTTACTTGTCTCATGAGTAAGGATGTTGCTAAGGGATTGCTTTCTAAAGAGTGTTCTAAGAGGAAAAAGAAAAAAAAAAAGGAAGAAACAAAGATAAAAGAAGAGAATAAAGGAAAAGATGGAAAAAGAAAAAGGATGAAAAGAAAAGGTGGGGAAAAGAAAAAGGATGAGAAGAAAAGGTGGGTAAAAGAAAATGTGGAAAAAGAAAAGGTGGTACGCCAAGACTTTGCCGTCTTGTACCTACGTATTCCCTCGTGCAATGGAAAAGTCAGACTCAACATAGTTCTGAGGATTTTAACAAAGTATTAACAAGAATTTTCTTTTAACAAGATAATTAATAAAATTCTAAAAATAATATTAACAAAAATTATTAATGAATATAGTTAACTAAAATAATTAACAAAGTTAGTAAGAAATATTAATAAAAATATTAACAACATTAAACAAAATAAAACAAGATTATTAACAAAAGAATATTTAACAAGATATTTATCAAAGATTTCTTTTACAAAATAAATAATAAAAACATTGGCCAAAAAAATAAATAACAAAATTATAAAAAGAGAGGAAAACAAATGTATGAGAACAAAATTTAAACTAACGAGAAAAAATCAAATAAACAAAATTATCATTATAAATAACCAAGTTAGATTAAATACTAATAAATATAATTAGCCAAAATAATTATCAGAGTTATTAATAAAATAATTAACAAAATAAGTTACAAAGTAATTAACCAAAAATAATTAGCAAAATGAATTATTAAAAAGGAAATAAAAGGTACAGTAGCATTGGTGGAATCGGCACACCGAACAATATTCAACAAAAAAGTTACGGCATAAAAAAAATTGAATCGACTACAATACGCATGAATCCAAATGTTAAGCACAACATAAACAAGTTAACATTTTGCATACGAAATTCTTTAAGCTTAAATGAACATTAAAATGGTTGAATCCAAATGTGTAAACAATTTCTAGGTTTAATGGAACTGTAACAACTACACAATCAATATTCACAACCCTGTAATCTAATGCGAAGGCACAATGTTATCAAAACTTTCAAACGAGCTCAGGTTTATAACAATCAGATGACGATACATGAACCGCAATGTAAAATCTGAACTCAACAACATGACAAGAAGTTAATGAATAGAAAAATAAGATACCGAGCCAAGACAAGCAGCAAAGAAACGTTGTTGTTGTCTAAGCTATGATGCTGTCAAATTGTTGTTTCACAACCGAATATTTCATTGTGTCCGTGCAAAGCCGAGCAGTAAACAATGTTGTTGCTGTAACTTAAAATAGCATGGTTTTCCTCGTAGGGACTGCCTTTTGAGAATTTGGCTCAGAGAATGCGAAACTATGGTATGTAAGATTATGGAATGCTTGCCTTTCTCATTTATCTGAATGGAATATATATACATCAATGTGTAACATTTGGTCAACTATCTAATTATGATACAACATAATTATAGGAAACTAATTATGACTAATTACAACAAAATATTCTATTCTATCATACCCCCGCAGTCGAAGCGGGAGGTTCACGGACGCTTAGACTGGTCCGAAAATCATCAAAGAGAAAGCGAGGAAGTCCTTTGGTGAAGATGCCTGCGATCTGATGTCTTGAGGGAACATGAAGGACGCGAGCCTGACCACGAGCTACCTTTTCCCGAACAAAATGAATGTCCATCTCAATATGTTTAGTGCGCTGATGCTGCACTGGATTACCAGATAGATAGATGGCACTAACATTGTCACAATACACCAAAGTGGCCTGAGGAATAGGGAAATGGAGTTCCAGGAGAAGATTGCGAATCCAACGCGATTCAGAGACAACATTTGCAACACCTCTGTATTCGGCTTCAGCACTAGAACGAGAGAGAGTTGACTACCTTTTGGAAGACCAAGAAATAAGGTTGTCACCTAGAAAAACACAGTAACCAGATGTAGAACGTCTGGTGTCAGGACATCCACCCCAATCAGCGTCAGTGTATGTGATGAGCTTTGTAATGGGAGATGGGGATAAATGTAGTCCAAAATGTAAGGTACCCTGAATATAGCGCAAAATGCGCTTAAGAGCAAGCATGTGTTCCGTGTGAGGGGCATGCATGTGAAGACAAACTTGCTGAACATCATATGATATGTCAGGTCGAGTGAAGGTGAGATACTGTAGGGCCCCTACAAGACTCCGATACAAGGAAGGATCTTCATAAAAAGTGCCGGAGGAGGTGCTGAGTTTTTGCTTGGTGTCAACAAAAGTGGCTGATGGTTTACATGACGCCATGCCAGCGCGTTCAATGATCTCTGAAGCATAAGTGCTTTGACTGAGAAATATGCCAGCAGGATGACGAGATACTGCAATACCCAGAAAGTAACTCAGAGGGCCCAAATCCTTCATTGCAAACTCAGATGCTAAGAGTGACATAATTGATTTGCGAAGGACCTGAGTGGAGGTGGTGAGGATGATGTCGTCTACATATAACAAAATGTAGGCCATGTCGACGCCTTGTCGATATATGAAGAGGGAGTGGTCTGATGTGCTATGGCGAAAGCCAATGGTTCCGACATGGTCAGCAAAACATTGGTACCATGCTCTAGGCGCCTGCTTGAGACCATACAATGACTTCTTCAACCGACAAACATAATCTGGATGACGGAGGTCGCGGAAACCCAATGGTTGATGCATGTAGACAGTATCATGAAGATCACCATGTAAAAAGGCATTTTGGACATCCAGTTGATGAATGGGCCAGGATTTGGAGAGAGCAATGGTGAGCACTGTTCGAATGGTAGCGGGTTTCACCACAGGGCTAAAAGTCTCATCACAATCCACACCTGCAACCTGTGACCTGCCATCACCTACAAGACGAGCCTTATAACGCTCAATGAAGCCATCAGAATTTTTCCTATGCCTAAAAATCCACATACATCGAATAATGTTAGCATTACAAGGACGAGGAACTAAATCCCACGTATTATTACGAATAAGAGCATCAAATTCAGATTGCATTGCGGATTTCCAATTCAGGTCTGATAAGGCTAGTTTGGGGTTTTTAGGTATGGGAGAAATGGCGTTGTCAGAGTAAGAGATTGATAAGTTGAATATCGTGCGGGGTTTGACAATGCCTTTCATGCTTCGGGTGGTGATAGTTCGTGTAGGTGGAGGTGGATGCGGTTGAATTGGTGGTGGTGATGGAGAGTTTATTGTAACGGGTGTGTTGATCGAAGAGGTAGGAGATGATGAGTGTTGGTTTATTGAGGGAGATGGTTGATCAATTGTGATTGTGGGTGCTGGTTGGTTATGTGCAACATGTGGTGAAATTTGATTTTGCCACTGATGTATAAGGTAGGGGTGAAGGTCGTCATCTAGGAATTGATAAGAGTGAGGTGAAGGGGAGTGTATCTTGGTGAAGGGAAATTGAGTTTCATCAAAGATTACATGTCTCGAAATTATTAATTTTCTATTAAATAAATCAAAACACTTGTAACCTCTATGATTCGGCGGATAACCCAAGAAGACACGCAGAGTAGAGCGGGGTTGTAACTTATGGATGGTAGATGACGGGAATAATGGATAACATAGACAACCAAAGACTCGAAGATGTGTGTAGGTGGGATGACGATGATATAAGAGTTGTGTTGGCGACTGATTTTGAAGTGTTTTACAGGGAATTATATTTAACAGATAAGTTTCCATGTAGAGAGCATGATGCCAAAACGAGGGGGGAACTGAAGAATGAGCTAGCATAGTGCGTATCATATTATTAATGGTTCTTATTTTACGTTCCGCTTTCCTATTTTCTGAGGATGTGTGAGGACAAGAGAAACGAAAAACAAGTCAATGATCAGTGCAATGTTGTTGAAATAGCTCATTATTATATTCACCTCCATTGTCACATTGAAAAGATTTGACTTTTTGCAAAAATTGTGTGTGAATGAGTTGAGTAAGTGACTTGAACGTTTCAAAGACATGAGATTTTCTGCTAATAAGAAAAGTCCACAAAAAGTTTGTAAAATCATCTAAGAATAATACATAATATTTATGACCAGTAGAACTTAAAATTGGAGACGTCCATAAATCACTATGTAAAATATCAAACGGCATCAAGGTCGTAGTTTGAGAGTCAAAAAATGGCAATTTAACTTGTTTGCCTAAAACACAAGAGTCACAAACGGAAGACTTAAAAGGTTCACAACATATGAATTTATTTTTGCGAAGGGAATTTAAAATAGACACGCCAGGATGACCAAGACGACTATGCCAAAGACTGGATGTGAGACCGGAAAAACTGGGAGGACTGGTAACTGGTAACTGGATATAGATCTCCACGACTATCACATCTGAGAAGGGTGATTCCCGTCTAAAAATCAGAGATAGTAAAGCCAAAAGGGTCAAAGGATACAGAAACATTGTTATCAGTGGTGAGTCGTCTCACAGAAATTAAATTTTTAATGATTTTTGGGGCATGCAAGACATTGTTAAGGTTAATGGGATGGTGAGATGTGGCTATTTGTGTGTGTCCGGTGTCGTGAATTGGAATTCCATGGCCACTGCCAAAAATAACTTTCTGATTTGAATTATTTACTGGAAAATAAGACGAGAGATTACCTTGTGATGCGGCCGTGTGAGATGTTGCGCCAATATCCATGTACCACTAATTGTCAGGGGTGTTTAGTGACATGGTGTGCATTGTTGTCTCAATGTTCGTCGGTGTCTGCGATGAGGTGGAAGTTGCATATACCTGAGGACGCTGTCCTAGAATTCCCGACTGCTTAGGAGGACCGGCAGGGCGTGTCCACTGAGAGGTGGGATACGGGCACGGTGGCATAGCCCATGGTGGTGGAGTCCAACTCCATGGTTGCCAGGCTGAGTACTGTTGTTGATGTTGCCAAGGAGGAGCGGACCAAGGTGAGGGAGCATTGGGAGTTCCGGTCTGAGGTGCACTACGGTTACCACGTCCCCCGCCGCGACCCTGGTTTCCACGGGAGCGAGAGCGGTTGCTGGGGCGGCGGTTGGCACGCTGAAAGGTGTCTTCAGTAGGTCTCGGCTGAGTGGTGTGCATGGCAGCATGAGATCCTATGCTTGTCATTTTAGCCATACCAGCTTCTTCCAAAGTGAGCATAGAACGAGCCTGATAGAATGCCGGAAGAGGGTTACTCTAGCGAATCAAAGTCGCAACACTGCGGTAAGCTTCTGGGAGACCAGAGATTAGCTGAAGGACCAGACGATGATTGTTGACAGGGGAGCCGACATTTCTCAACTGATCAGAAAGCATCTTAAGACGTTGAAGGTAAGCAGAGACATTGGGAAAATCCTCCATACGAGTGTTAGAAAACTCTTGCTCAAGAGTGACAGCTCGAGCATTTTGGTTATCCTGAAAAATATCTTCTAAGCGGTTCCATGCTTCAATTGCAGCGGAGTTGGGTTCCAGAATAGTGGTCAGTAAATCAGTAGAAATAGTGGCATAAATCCACTGAAGAATGGTGGCATCAAGAGTGGACCACTGTTCATGTTCGACGTCGGTAACGGCTGGTGGCTCTTTTCCGGTAGATGGGACAATGTGATGCAGGACTCGATGTGAGCGAGCATGAATACGGAAAAGCTCGACCCAGGTTACATATTGATCTTTTTCCATCTCAAGAATAATAAGAATGTGATTCCTAATATTGGAGACGGCAAGAGCGGGATGAAACTCCGTTTTGGAACCTCGGAGCGTCTTAGGCTGGTCGGAATTACCAGTATCAGTAGAGGATTTGCGAGTATCGGCGTTACTGTGTTCTGAATGGTCTGAATCAGACATGGTGATGTGGAAAAGTCACGTAATGATGTGGTGTTGTGTGTCGGCGGCGGCGACACGAACTGAAAACAGAAGAAGAAGAAGCTGTCGGGTTCGGCGGCGAACAGAGGTGGCTCTCGTGTTCGGAAGCGGCGGTACACAGAGAGCAAGGAGTTCTGTTGCAGCAAGAGTTGCTGCGAAGGAGAAGAAGGTTTTTTTTAGAGAGAGGGATCAATTAGGGTTGATACCATGTAAGATTATGGAATGCTTGCCTTTCTCATTTATCTGAATGGAATATATATACATCAATGTGTAACATTTGGTCAACTATCTAATTATGATACAACATAATTATAGGAAACTAATTATGACTAATTACAACAAAATATTCTATTCTATCATGGTATTCAACGACACCAAGAGAAAAGGAATGTCCATCTCGGATAATGGTATGTTGTTGTATAACCCGATTCTTAACAGGGATCTGCACAGGCTGATCTTGAGTGACATTGTTCACTTGAGGTGAAATGACATTCCTAGTGACTGGAGTCCTTTGAATGTTGCCATCACTCCTTGCCAAGGTTTTCATAGCTTCCACGAGTGGGTTCAACTGATCTTTCATCAATTCGACATCCGCTCTTGTCACCAACTGGTTCTACTCTCCTGAGTTCATGATCCTTCCAAAAGCTACTTCAAGTCCAATATGAGAGTCGGGAAATCAACTGCAGATTATAGACAAAGGATGAATGAGCTCTCTTGTATCTGGTTGGAGAATGATATGCAAAATTATGCACAAATGCTTATTCTTATGCAATGTTATGAATGAAAAAGGCATGTGATCAAAGATCACTGAAATAAGGATTCATGCAACAAATATATCACTCCTCAGGTAGGCAATTTATTGGTTTACAATAGGGCATTCCAATGGCTTTCTAAGAAGGTCTCGTGCACTAGGCCCTCAAAGGTTTTCCATTATAATGATGATTCTTAAGACGGTAATCCCTTCAAAGGATGAGCATAGATTTATGTCTTAGTAACCTTTGGAATAAGGTTCTACAAAGGTCCTCAGAATCACGGACTCCAAGGTCGGAAAAAAGATGTTACGACTGCTTGTAAGACATAATCGTTCCCAAAGGATCCTCCTCTGAGCGGTGAAAGTCAAACCAACTCAACGAGTCCTAAGTCTCGCAAATCAGAAAGCAACCACCTCCTAACTTAGTGTATGTTGGAAAAGCTCGGGTAGAAAGAATTTCTCCTCACAACCCATCCCCAATAAACCCAATAAATAAGAGAAACACAACAATAATAAAGCAATAATATAAGCAAACAAATCACATATGCGACAAACAAACTAGGTTTGGCTTGCTAGGGTGAACCAATCCCTAGCAGAGTCGCCAAGCTGTCGCTACTCAAAAAGTGGACGATGTGAGGCGAAAAAGAAACAGAATTGCCATCTAACTTTATATATCCCAAAAGGGGAAGGGAGAACACCGAGAAAACCCTAAGAAGAAATGATAAGATGGTCTCGCAACCAAATTATGAGTTCGGAAGCCAGTTATGCAAAGGGAAAGTATTAGCACCCCGCACATCCATCGTATTCGATGGAAACCATTCACTTGTCTTATGTGTAAGGATGCTGCTAAGAGATTGCTTTCTAAAGAGTGTTCTAAAAGGGAAAAGAAAAAGGGAAGAAACAAAGATAAAAGAAGAAAATAAAGGAAAAGGTGGAAAAAGAAAATGGATGAAAAGAAAAGGTGGGGAAAAGAAAAGGTGGAAAAAGGAAAAGGATGAAAAGAAAAGGTGGCTTGCCAAGACTTCACCTTCTTGTGCCTACGTATTTCCTCGTGCAATGGGAAAGTCATAGTCAACGTAGTTCGAAGGACTACGGATGCAGAAAAATGGAAGGGTGCTCGCCAAGGATTGGAGCTCTTGTGCCTACATATCTTCACTTAAAAGAAGTGAAGAATCAGAGCGTCCGTAGTTTGGAATACAAATTGTAAGTAAAGGTCTCAATCACACGGGGGCAAGAGAAAAAGGGAGTTAGTTGCTAGTGTGCTCGCCAAGGATAGGGATCCTTGTGCCTACGTATCCTCATTAGCGAATGAGGAATCAGTGCATCCGTAGTTCACAGAACTACGGTTTGTTGGTATTTTTTTGGTCGATGCTAACGTTCACATTCTAGAAGATAGGTGTATTGCAGCTCGCTCGTGGAGTCTTATGCGTTACCCGTTTGTGATAGAACGGACGTAACATGCCCTTTTTGAAAATATTGATTTTCGCCATCAAGGCAAGGTGCCACATTTGATTTGTTGAAAGTTGATTTTAGAGGTGAAATAAATTCTCAGGTAGGAACCCCTGCGGGTAGCATCCAATTTTTTATCTCAAAAGATTTTTATGAAAATTGTGTGGCGAATATAGTCACGTCTTCGTATTGAAAGACGAGTATCGAGACCACACACTCAAAAGTGAGTATCCTATTACTCGGAGAGGAAGAAGTCTTCATTAAATCCTCTCTCTTTAATTCAATACAAAGATAAAATTATTGTCTTATTTAAGGTGTTTTAATTTGGATGGTAAGCACTTTATGACAGTGAACCCAAAAGATAGTGTCAAGCACTCGAGATAGGACAAGGTCTGCGCCTAACCACTCCACAACCAATCCAAGTTTATTGAGAAAAAGGTTTAAAAATACACTTGGTGCTAGACCAAGGTTTTTGACAGGAAGAGAAGATGAAAAACAAAAATGAAATGAGAAATGGAATATGAGGATGATGAGCACAAGAGTATGGTCAAGAGAATAGAAGAAACGAAATTGAAATTAGACAAACGAGTCAAAGCTAAAGAACCTAATCAACAAGTCACTAAGTTAGACATTTAAATAGATAAAGAAATTAAGCTAAATTAAATAATCTAAATATTTTAAATTTTAAATAAAAAGATTAATTGGAAAAAACTAAACAAAAAAAAATATTATTTTTGAGTTTTCACCATTTTACAAATAAATTAAATAGAAAGATATGTTCCTAAGAAAAAAAACTAATTAAAACCAAATAAATTATAGATTAAAATGAACAATATTTACAAAAATAATTAACAATATTATTATCAAAGTAATTAAAAAGAATTTCTTTAACAAGAATTTTAACAAAGTATTAACAAATTTTTTTCATTCTGAGCTCTCGTTTTGTTCTTTTATGTCCTTATTGTGTTTAATTGGTATTGTATTATTGATGTTGAAGTATTGTTGATAGTTGTTGATTGTGAGGGAGCAGGTTGGCTGCAAAGGCAATTTTTGCCTGCATGCACAACCGCACATAGCACGCTCTGATGGCGCTAAGCGTGCTCCCCTGTACTAAGAATTTTTTATTTGATTCATTCCATGTTTGCTTGTTGTTGTGTGATGATGTATGGTTGCATTTGAATTGTTATGAATTTATGGACTTGGTGTTTGATGGTTTCTGGTGTTGTTTTGACTAATTCTTTTGCAGATGGCTCCAAAGCATGCACGTTTCACTGTTGGCGAATCTTCGCAGCAGGGACAAGAGCCGACTATGTATGACGCACATAGATTCCTTAGGGTTAAACAAGAATCACATTACCTTGAGCTGACTCGAAGGAGTATTTGGCCAGAGAGGATTTTCATAATAAAACCTCAAGGTAACTACAGGGGCTGCCTCAACATTATCGAGAATCATGGCTGGCAGACATTGGTTACTCCATCCACACAATTGAGTTTTGAGATCATTCGTGAATTTTACGTGAATACTATTTCGGTTGAGGGTCGGGTGTACTCTTTCATGACTTATGTGCGAGGTAAGCATGTTTCATTTTTGCGGGATGCCATTAATACTTATTTGGGTAACCCATTGGTGTTGGCAGAGGGAGAGCAATATGCGCATTATAAGAGGGTAGCAAGAAGGAACTGGAATTTTGCAAATGAGAGTGATGCATTGATGCATCCAGGTAGGGGTTTTGAGCTTAACGCCACAAGTAGGCCTAAGCATCTGAAGAGAGGTGATATGAACACCCCTGCGCAAATTTTGATGACCCTAGTCCTGCATAATATAAGGCCTAGAAGTCATACTTCTTCTATCCCTATGGATATTTCTTGCATGATGTATTACATTCTGGATGAGAGGTAGGTTGATGTAGCAAGGATCATCTCTGATGAGATCCAAGCTACTGCTTCTAGTGGTCATTGTTTGGGTACCAAGGTTCCTTCCATTTTGGCTTTTCCAAGTTTAATTATAGGTCTTTACAATCAAGCGGGTGTATTGATACTTGGTATGGTGCATAAGACCATTAAAGGTGTCATGAATGATGTTTGGATTCAGAGTCATTGTATGCCCAGGGTAGATGCAACCACCACCACCACCACATCAGCCACAACAACTAGAAGCTCCTCCAACTTGGTAGGACTATGATAAGCGTGATGCATGCATGTACACTTGGGACATGCACATGGCTCATCAAAGCACTTTTACTTTTTTACAGTCATCTATGTGTGCTTTGCATTTGCAAATCGGAGAGCCACATGTGGATCATCCCTTTCCTACTACTGAGGATTTTCATAGGCCCGCATCTTTTCTTCGATCATTCTAAATCTTTTATCTGCGTCAGACTGCAGACTATCGTTAAGATCCCTCATGGAAAACACATCGTCTTGCCCATCCTCCTCCCACTGAGGGCCAGCATTTCCGTGCACAGCGCACGCGATTCCTGGAATATTAACTCCACCTTGGTTACCTCCGCCTGGAGGGACAACCATAATTGGAACAACATTAACCTGCAGCGTACTCGTATCATTTTGAGGGGGAACAGCAGCAGATCCACCATGAAGCACCCCGCTCCCATCAACCCTTGGAATTAACGGCTGGACCAACGTCCTCAACTGTTCCTGCCCATTTGTTACCCCTTGCATTAATTCCATGAACTGTGCCATCCGATCGCGAAACTCCAGCTCATTTTGGATCTGATCCATAGCTCTCTACTGATTTCTTCTTGTAGAATATCGGTGGATTGCTTGGCCTTCAATCCTAAAAGAAACTAGTGGAGAACCACAGGAAGCAATAAGGTCAACAGAACTAGAACACCTGCTATGCAAATGAAAAATGATGCAACATGCAAACATGTAAATATGTTTTAAGGACATTTCCCCCTTGATTCTAGTTCCACGAGAATGATAGGAGGATGAAGAGTCAACAGTTGTAACTAGAAACATCATCTCATAAATAAAAATGAAGCACCGAGTGTCAGCATACATCATCAATAAAATACAATGGAATCAACACGACCTCCTCCAACAATCCTGGTGATGGTCGGGAGTATAACATAATAACAAACAAAGTAAAAAATGCGTCAGGTACGACGTCGAGTCTGGAACTCCTCTAACAGCTTCTTCGTTTCTGGATGATCTGGTCTGGTAATCAATCCCTGAATGAGTAGATCCCTTTTGTTGATGGTAGCTTGCAAACCTTCGATGTATTCTTTCTAAGCACCCTCCCCAAAGGCATCTTCAAGTCTGGGTTTCTTCAGGTCTATTCGCAATTTGTACTGCTTCTAGTGGTCATTGTTTGGGTACCAAGGTTCCTTCCATTTTGGTTTTTCAAAGTTTAATTATAGGCCTTTACAATCAAGCGGGTGTATTGATACCTGATATGGTGCATAAGACCATTAAAGGTGTCATGAATAATGTTTGGATTCAGAGCCATTGTATGCCCAGGGTAGATGCAACCACCACCACCACCACATCAGCCACAACAACCAGCAGCTCCTCCAACTTGGTAGGACTATGATAAGCGTGTTGCATGCATGTACACTTGGGACATGCACATGGCTCATCAAAGCGCTTTTACTTCTTTACAGTCATCTATGTGTGCTTTGCATTTGCAAATCGGAGAGCCACATGTGGATCATCCCTTTCCTACTACTGAGGA
Source organism: Lathyrus sativus (assembly GCA_963859935.3). NCBI lineage: Eukaryota > Viridiplantae > Streptophyta > Magnoliopsida > Fabales > Fabaceae > Lathyrus > Lathyrus sativus. Next base: position 600,461,659 of record OZ012735.1, on the reverse strand, counting down.
ATTTCATGCTTTTGTTGATATGCCTAAGAACTTTGTGAGGGAGCAGGTTCCACAAGAGCAGACATAGGTACCCTAGGAGAGTACAACTCAGGATCATGTTGCAAATACTCAGGATGATGTTGCAGATAATGATGATGATGATGATAGCGGAGAAACCGAGTAGGAGATGGGCTCTTCTAGTAGTAAGGAGGAGCGATTTGTTGTTGATGGGTTTGATTTTATTTGGTTTTTATTATTATTATGTTTATGTTTGGCATATTGACTTTTAGTTTGACTGATTCATTTGTAAATCCGACAGGTCTATTATGGCTGATAATTTAGGCAGTATGCACGATGAAAGGCATGTTAGGCTGCAGATGATGCAATGCGAGAATAAGTTCAGATGAAATGAAAGTTTTAAAAATGGCAGGTCAAAATCGGGGTATGACAACACGCTTATGTTTTCTTGGCCAATTCAGAATTGGGCCTTAGGGTGTGTTTAAGTGGGCCTTGGTGGGGATACATGACAAATGATTTTTGGGGTGTTTTTATACTCTAACTTTTCAGTTTCACACATATTTCCTTTTAATTTCCTCTCACTGTTTAATCACTTCTCACAAGCTCCCTCCTTCACAATTTCTCTAAAGTTACACATTTTCTCTCTTTTTCATCTCATTGCTCTACTTTCAAGTTTGTTCATATTCACTTTCAATGCATTAGAAATACAAATGTGGCTAGGGTTTGGTGTGATCGACTAGAACTGAAATTGTTTAAGGTTTGGGTTTGCTGTTGAGAACTGATTATTGTAAAATCTGAAGTTAAAATGATAGGATTGTGGAGCTTTTCTAGGTTTTCAGTTTAAGCAGTGTACTTAGAATTGCATGCTGTTGAAATTGCTTTATTCAATACTGTTTTATGTGTGTATGTTGTTGAAATGATGTTTATTGGTTGTGTTAGATGAATTTGGGTTGGTTGCCGAGGGATTTTTTCCCAAAAATCGCGACCGCGCTAAGCGCGCCCCTTTCACTCTGAGTTCTCGTTTTGTTCATTTATGTCCTTATTGTGTTTAATTGGTATTGTATTATTGATGTTGAGGTATTGTTGATAGTTGTTTATTGTGACGGAGCAGGTTGGTGATCGCGACTTTCTATGTCTAATACAACCTAACTGCAAGTGCACAGTCTATCGCGTAGTAATAATAGATATCGATCCCACAGGGACTCGTAATCAAACTAGTGTTCTCGGGAGTTACTATGTTTAGCTAGGTAGATAATGCTTAAGGGAATAAGATTGTCACTAAAGGGAACTAAGAATGTTAATTGAATTGTAATTAAGTGAACCGATATGCAGTAATTATGTTCTTCTGGGATTTGACAAGTTACCGGTATACGAAATATTTTTCAGAGTTCATTTAAGCAGAAAATGGTGATCTGAAGACTCTCGCCTCACGATGGTTATTGACGCTAATCATAATTTTAAGGGCCAAACGTACGCTTTCGTGTCCCATTCGGGGTTTAAATTATTTTTTGGAAATCTCTAAATTCTAATTCATTTTAAAGTGCTTTCGTTGTTATTAAAATGAATGACTAGTGTTTACTATCTGGTCTTGCCGCAGCTTTCGCTTGTTGGTTCGTACCTTAATTAATTTCCCACTTTCGTGGCAAAACTACTTTTAAATAAGTTCTCGCTTTCGCGACGAAGTTTATTCAGTAAATTAATTTAAACACTCAGACCATAAACAACTTTTGAAAAAGACAATTTTCAACCGGTTATTATCAAATCCCTTCCGAATTATTATTACATATCGATTACTTTAATTTAGCCAGACATGGATTTGGGAAAGGTAAAACATAAATGAAAACAATAAATAATAGCATACATCATAATAAAAATGGAATTACGATTAAAATGAGAAACCTGTAAATATTCCAATTGACCTTTGGGCAGATCCTCCACAAATGTTGGCAGGATTCTGGTCTTTGTGCCAATTGATCGTACACGGTAAATAAGAATTACAGAAGGAATGAAAGGAATGCAGAAAAAGAAAAGAGAAACAAATAAGAATATTAAAAACTGGAAAGATTGCTCTGAAGATAAATTGGCAGCACTTCGTTGTCTGAATGCGGCTCCCTTTCTCTGCTCCCCTTCTTCCCCTTTTATAGAAATGGAATTCTAACGGTTATAACTTGAAGAAGGTGGACTTTGAGGCAGAATTATCAGGGAGTAGTGGTCCACTATTTGGGACTTGGAACTGCTTCTTTCACGTGCATTTGAAGTGGGGCGTTTTTGCCTGCATGACGGTCGTCACAATGTGTGACGGTCGTCACCCGTGTGACGGTCGTCATGGAGCTGTGACGGTCGTCACAGCAGCAAAATCAGCATTATGCGCTTTTCATGATGTTTTCATCCGGTTTTCGTCCATATTTCATCTGAGATTGCTTCTTTTCTTCATATTGCCTTGTTTAGACATGATCATCAAATACCTGCAAAACATCAGACAAATAACACGGAAATAACCCGAAATCGGATCGAAAACAGTTAAACTTTAGTTGAATTATGCATCAAAATATATATACGACTTCGTGTTATCAAACTCCCCTAAGCTTGAATCTTTGCTTGTCCTCAAGTAAAACAGGAAAAAGTCGGCAAGCACGAGGCAGCTTCTTCATTCGCAAAGTTGGGAAAAACCGGGATTCTTAGTAAGAACAAAACGAGTGCCATGACAACACTGGACTACAAGTCTTCGGAGGTCTCCTTCTTATGCAAATCAGTCCTAGTCATGCTACTATAGCTTGGTGTTAAGGTCCTCGCGGCAAGTTCACCCTGTTTGTTCTAGCGCAATCACATTAAGCCTGTTGTCCATACACTTTCATGGCAAGTCGACCTGTTAGTGAATATGATCTCATTTCTGTTTTGATCTTCTTCATTGATCATAAGCTTATATCATTGATTTTTCAATGAGTTTTCGTGCCGTTGGGCTAAATGCTCGGGTGAGGAGCACCTAACTTAGAAGGAAACGTGTCTTATATTTTTGGCTATCTAACTTTCTTTTCATGATTTTTCATCTTTTTGGAGATCATACACTTATTTGCATTGGTCGCTCGCTTAGAAGTGTTTTAGGATGGTGCTGACTGCTAGTATAAACTACTTGGGGCTGGGTTTGCGTAGACACTTGAGACTTTGGTACACGTAGGTAGTGAAACCGACTCGCATAAACCGGAGATCTAAGGTGTCAGGATGGTACTGGTTTTGTTGGAATTGTCGTCTTCTCGGAGTTTCAAAACTTGGTTTGAACTCGGGTGCATTCTCGTGATGCTTTTGCTTTTGAGGAACGAACGAAAAAATTTGTTGGTTACGTCGAATAACGTGGGGAGGTTTGCGTAACGGAAATAGGATATATAAACGAGCTTTATTTGCTAAAAATAGAAAATGTTTGAATAGAAATTACAAAATTCAAAGTACAATGGAATGGGAAATAAACGCTCCACTCCCACACTATCTCAATCAGTGTCCCCACTGATTTGAAAGAATGCGAGAGGGAGATACAACGGAAATGAAAGTACATAGAAACTGCAAATATAGTAAACAAATAAGGAAAATGATAACTAATCACGGCCTCTGCCCCGGTCACGTCCGCGCTCGCGTCCTCTTGCTCTGACCTGGGCGACTCGGTCCTCAAAACTCATAGCTCCGGTGTGGTAGACATAGTCACGGAGTCCTTCGACCTGCAAGGTCAGATTCGCCAAGTTATCAGTAATGGTTTCTTGGCCGGTTTGAAGTTGTTGCATTTGGGTCTGATGCCAAGCTTCGAACTGCTCTGCTCGCTGATTTTGCTGTTGCATCATAGCGAGTATCTGGGCCTGCTAGTCGAGAGAGCGGCGGAGGTCCTCTTCTGAGTAGTCGGGCACTAGACGATGGCGGCGGCGGCGGGAGGATGTACCTTCGTAAGGAAGAGGCTGTGATGCCTCCGGTTGCTCCAGCCTGTCCAACTCATCTTGGATTTCGTCTTCAGAACCTTGGGTGTGGTCCTGAGTTTGAGCAGCGGCAGCAGAAGGGGCAGTGAGGTCAAATAACCAGTTGGTACGATCCTCTGGGTGTGTCCGGGTGCGTGATGGAAGGATGATGCTTCATACGGTTTTGCCACGCACTACCGGGTGGTACTTGCCATCGGCTCTGGAACGGATAAGATGAGAGGCTCTGTAGTGGTCGGTGTCAAGGAACACCGAGGGCATGGCGTGGAGGTGCTAGAGGCGGTCGCCGAGGTTCAGCCCAAGTGCAATGGCAGTGACAATCTTGCCAAAGTAAAATGGCTTGGAGCCACGGTTACAGTTGGCCTGAATGTGGGCCAGGAGGAACGGAGCGGCGTTGATAGGCTCGTTGTTGAAGACACAGTGGAGGAAGAAGAGCTCTTTCGAGTTCACCTTATGGTTGTTGTCCCAGGCGAAGATTGTGTTGCTCAATGCTCGGTGGAAGTACCGGATGGTCGGGTTATGGATATGCGTGGCGTGCAGAGAATCCCAACCATCGGCATTGATGCCGGTTAACTGGTACCAGAGCGCGAAGGCTTCGTGCTGGAACTGATCGGTGAGGCGGCGATGAGCATTGTCGCCTCGAGGGAGTTGTAAGATGGCGACAATCTGGTTCTGGTTCACCTGATAGTTTGTGCCGAACATCCGGAAACATGCGGCACCGGAGTGTTGGCTGAGGTCGCCGCTGGAAGTGACGTAGGTGAACGAACTTAGGAACTCGAGAGTGAGTTGTTCGTACGTCGGCAGTGGATTGGTGCAGAGGTTCCAGATGCCGGCTCTTTGAAGCATCCAAGTGACGCCTTCAAGGAGTCCGAGCTCCGTGAGCGATGGAATATGTGGATAATGAGTCGGCTGGAGCGACCGTTGATGGAATGCGATGTAGTTGGCCCGTTGTCTCTCGCCGGAGTCACCTTCACTGAACACAATGTTGCTGAGGTCTGGGGTTTCGTGGTTTCTCCCCATTGTTGGAGGATTGAGGTGGTTATGAGGAGTGGGAAAATGTGACAGAAGTGTAGTAGGAAGTTGAGATGGAAGTTGGGATATATGGTGCAAGGTGGGGAAAACGAAAAATTGGAGTGGGGAGGGAGTTGCTGATGATTGGAAGTTGAAAGGAGATGAGTGGGAGAGAAAACGCAACCCCTATTATATCAGATAACAGTTTTGGGTTCGTGACGGTCGTCAGGCTCCTGTGACGGTCGTCACCCGCGTGACGCTCGTCAGGCTCATGTGACGGTCGTCACAACAGCAAAATCTGCAGAACGCAGAATTTTGCTGTGAGGGTGTTCTTGCAGTGACTTTTAGGCCTAGTAATGATATAGCAATGCATTATGGTGGCCAATAAACAAAGAAACAACGTAAAAACAGAATAAATAGATAAAAACTACAATTCAAATAAAAAAATAAAAAGTAATTAGAATGATTGTAATGTAATACATAAAGAAATTAACAATGCAAAAATCCAAATGATTAAACTAAACTAAACTAAACTAAAACTAGTATCTAGTCTTTTCGTGCCTTCAACTCATCGAACTTCAGTGCGTAGTAGTCGAGATGGTCACAGACTAAGTCCATGAAGACTACCAGTTCGCTGTGTATGCCTGCGATGTCGTCTTTGACAGTAGTCAGAGCTGCATCAACATTGTCCAACCGGAGTAGAACAGTATCCATTTTGTCAGTGGTCTCCTCAGGAATAGGTGTTGTAATGCGGAGGAGTCGTAGGGTCTATTTCAGCTTCTGATACAGCATCCTCATAGTACATATAGTCGTGTGCCTCAGAGATGTGGTCACTGTCGTACATATAGTTCTGTGGTGTTGACTGAGGTGAAGGAGGTCCCATAGGCTCATCCAATTCATAAAGCCAGTTGTCCTTGTTGCGGATACTTGTCATCTGATGATTAGGCAGTGTGAATAGCTGGACAGGTTTTTCATTTATGAGGTACTCGTAAGGTCCAGGTCCCATAGTTCCTAAAATGCGCCTGTTAAAGCAGAACTGTATATTCATGGGTCGGATGGTGCCAAAACGAGTGCTTGCATTTAAGTGGAATCTAAGGCCGAGCTCGTGGGCAATCATTGTCACGAGGCCTCCTATAAGAATAGGTGACTGTGGGTCCTGAGTGAGGCGTCTGAAAGATCTCATCATGAAAGGCACTGCATTTACTGTACGTCCTTGGGAAGCACAGAACATGATGAATAACTCCTCTTTAGATACTGTGGTAATATTTTCTTCTTTCCCGAAAAGGGTGTGAGCTAGTATCTTATGGAAGTATCTGAAAGCTGGGTTATGAATATCATCATTATACATTCTGTCTGGTTCAGGGTGATAGTCGCCTGTGATTCTACCCCAGAATTGGTCGAGTTCAAAATCAATATCGTCATCTTCTGCACTGATGAACACATGCGGTCCGCTAGGAAATCCTAGGAGGTTAGCTAGTGACATCCGGCTATGGGTTTGGTCCATTCTAAACATTCGAAAGGTAATCAGCTCTGTGTTGGATCCAAAACCATAGTTGGGTAGGTATCTGAAGGAACTAAGGAATTCATAGGTGAGATCCTTATAGGTAGCAAAACGTGTTTTCAAAGCAGTGGTCTCCCAACCCAGTTGATTGAACAGGTATTGAATGCTATTCGTGATTCCTAGTTTATCCATGGTAGACTTATCATAATACAGCGTTAAGGCGATTTCTCTTTCAGTTAGTGCTGCAAATCTTGCCTTTTGAGCTAGTCCTCGAAAATGAACCTTTGTGAAGTCGTACTCGGCCATACTCGCAGGTAAGTCGGAGAAAACAGGAGGAATGTTTTGAAGACTTTTAAAATCCTGAAAAGTTTAAAACAAAAGTTTGAAGTCAGGATTTTTAAAAACAAAAAGTGGTAAAAACAAAAGACAAAAGAGAAAAGTAAAATAAAAATAAAAATATGAAAACAAACGAAAGTAAAAATAGTAGTAATTTTAAGTTTAGAATTTTTGTTAAAGTTTCAAAGTAAAATTTTAAATAAAAATGAAATACAGTAACGAGGAAAAATGCGGGAAAATTGGGTTGCCTCCCAGTAAGCGCTGTTTTTAACGTCTAAAGCCTGACGATAGCTTGGTGACAAGCTATTTGGGTGTTTGAGCTGGAAGCTCAAGCAATGCTATACTGCAGACTTGAGGGCTGTTTTCGTTCTTATTATAATGTTTTAGACGTTGCCCGTTTACGATAAACGGTGCATTCGTCTTATCGGTAATTTCAACAGCTCCACTCTGAAGTACTTTAGTCACTTCATAAGGTCCAGACCACCTAGATTTTAGTTTACCTGGGAAGAGTTTTAATCTTGAATTAAATAGCAATACGATGTCTCCCACACTGAATTGTTTCTTGACTGAACGTTTATCATGCCACTTTTTAGTTCGTTCTTTGTAGATACGGGCATTTTCGTAAGCGTCTAATCGAAGTTCTTCCAATTCGTGTAAGTTCAAGATTCGCTTTTCTCCCGCCTCGGTGTAGTTGAAATTGAGTGTTTTAATGGCGCAGAAGGCCTTATGCTCTAATTCTACAGGGAGATGGCAGGATTTACCATAAACTAACTTGTAGGGTGTAGCACCTATTGGTGTCTTAAAAGCGGTCCTATAAGCCCATAAAGCTTCATGTAGCGTTGATGACCAATCTTTCCTTGAGGTAGCGACAGTCTTTTCCAATATCTGTTTTATTTCCCTGTTCGAGACCTCTACTTGTCCGCTAGTTTGCGGATGATAGGGTGTAGCTACTCGGTGTCGGACTCCATATTTAGAAAGAAGTTTATCAAATATTCGCGATATGAAGTGAGATCCGCCGTCACTAATGACGAGTCTGGGTACACCGAATCTAGGAAAGATTGTGTTTTTGAAGAGTTTGATTACTACTCGTGCGTCATTTGTTGGAGCAGCAATGGCTTCTATCCATTTAGACACATAGTCTACAGCGACGAGTATGTAGTTATTACCAAAAGAAGGTGGGAACGGTCCCATGAAATCTATTCCCCAGACGTCAAAGATTTCTACCTCTAAGATTCCTTTCTGAGGCATTTCATCGCGTCGTGAGATGTTGCCAGTTCGTTGGCATCGATCACATTTTAGCACAACGATGTGAACGTCTTTCCAGAGGTTAGGCCAGAATAAGCCGGCTTGGAGAATCTTAGCGCACGTCTTGGATGTACTAGCATGACCACCATACAGTGCTGAATGGCATTGGGAAATGATATTTTCTATTTCTTCCTCTGGGACACAGCGACGGTATATGTTGTCGGCCCCTCTCTTGAAAAGTAGAGGTTCATCCCAATAATAGTGTTTCAGATCGTGGAAGAATTTCTTCTTTTGCTGATAAGTGAGATCCGGTGGAAGCATGCCTGCAGCGTGGTAATTAACGATGTCAGCATACCAAGGTAATGTGACTTGGGCATAGACGGTTTCTACGGCTTTTTCGAATTCTGGATCTTCCGAGATTGAGTTGGGCATGTCACTTTCTAATTTGGCTATCAGACGTTCGTACGGGAAATCGTCATTTATCGGTACTGATTCATGTTTGATGCCTTCTATTCGGGATAAGTGATCTGCAACAACGTTCTCGGTTCCTTTCTTATCTTTGATTTCTAAGTCAAAATCTTGTAATAACAGGATCCATCTCAATAGTCTTGGTTTGGCATCCTTTTTGCTTATTAGGTACCTTATGGCAGCGTGGTCTGTGTATATGATAATTTTTGCTCCTACTAAATAAGAACGGAATTTGTCAAGCGCGAATATAACTGCTAGAAGTTCCTTTTCTGTGGTAGCGTAGTTCATTTGGGCAGGATCTAAGGTTCTACTGGCATAGTAGATGGCATGGAGTTTCTTTTCCTTCCTTTGTCCTAGAACTGCGCCTACGGCATAATCACTCGCATCGCACATGATTTCGAACGGTAGTCGCCAATCGGGTGGTTGCATAATCGGTGCCGTGATAAGGGCTGATTTTAATGTTTCAAATGCTTTTAGACAGTCGTCGTCGAAGACGAACTCAACATCTTTCTTCAACAGGCCGGTCAAAGGTTTTGTGATTTTTGAAAAATCTTTTATAAATCTTCTGTAGAAACCGGCATGTCCTAGAAAACTCCGTATTTCTCGTACGAATTTTGGAGGTTGGAGATCTTTTATAATCTCTATTTTAGCTTTGTCGACCTCAATTCCTTTATTTGATATGACATGTCCTAGGACTATTCCTTGTCGGACCATAAAATGGCATTTTTCCCAATTTAGGACGAGGTTCACTTTTACACAACGTTCTAATACCATTTCTAAGTTTTGTAGGCATCCTTCGAAACTTTGTCCACATACCGAGACATCGTCCATAAATACTTCCATGATGTCGTCTATGAAATCTGCAAAGATTGCCATCATGCATCTTTGGAAGGTTGCTGGAGCATTACAGAGTCCGAACGGCATTCGGCGGTAAGCAAAAGTACCATAAAGACAGGTGAATGTAGTCTTTTCTCGGTCATCCGGATGAATGGGAATTTGGAAAAATCCTGAATAACCATCTAGATAGCAGAAATATGAATGTTTGGCTAATCTTTCCAACATTTGGTCTATGAAGGGTAACGGGAAGTGATCTTTTCGTGTGGCCTTGTTAAGCTTTCTATAATCAATACACATCCTGCTTCCAGTCACGACTCTTTTTGTTATTGATTCGCCTTTTTCGTTTTTAACTACTGTTACTACTCCTTTCTTGGGTACGACATGAACTGGGCTAACTCATTCACTATCGGAGATTGGATAGATGATTCCTGCATCTAGCAATTTCTTTACTTCATCTCTGACTACAATGCTTAAGATGGGGTTCAGTCTTCTCTGATGCTCTCTAGAGGTTTTAGAGTCTTCCTCTATTGTAATTCGATGCATACAGATCGAAGGGCTTATGCCTTTTAGATCGCTTATGTTATAGCCTAACGCGGTGGGGTACTTCTTTAGGACTTCTAATAGCTTTTCGGTTTCTGGTTGTCCTAAGTCGGCGTTGACTATCACTGGTCTTTTTAGTTCATCGTCTAGAAATTCATATCTAAGGTTTTTGGGTAGTGTTTTAAGTTCTAAAGATGGGTTTTTCGGACCTGGCATATGGTTTGGGGTCAGTGCTAAGCTTTCGCTTAGGCTGTCGTCTTTATACGGTTTACGCCAATCATCGTCTTCAGAAATATCGGGGATTTGAATCTTTATTATTTCTGAATACGTGGTCTCTTCATTTTCAAGTTCCCTTATGCATTCGTCAATTTCATCTACTAAATAGCAGGTATCGTCTATGGCTGGTGCTTGTAAGAACTTGGTGAGAATGAACTCTATCTTTTCTTCTCCTACTTCGAATGTTAGCCTTCCTTTCTTCACGTCTATAATCGCTCCGGCTGTAGCTAGGAACGGTCTTCCTAGAATAATTGGGGTAACAGTGTCCTCCTTGATGTCCATGATTATGAAGTCGGTTGGGATGTAGAATTGTCCTATGCGTACTGGAACGTTTTCCAGTATTCCGACGGGGTATTTTACTAATCGGTCAGCTAATTGTACTGACATTTTGGTTGGTCTGAGGTCTCCCATATTCAGCTTTTTGCATATAGATAAAGGCATAACACTGATACTGGCTCCTAAATCGCATAGAGCTTTGTCTATCACGAACTTTCCTATGACGCAGGGTATGGAGAAACTACCTGGGTCTTTTAATTTAGGAGGCATGCGGTTTTGAATAATAGCGCTACACTCTGCAGTAAGTGTAACTGTTTCATTATCCTCGATCTTTCTCTTATTCGACAGGATTTCTTTGAGAAATTTAGTGTATGACGGCATTTGAGTTATCGCTTCTGTAAAAGGAATAGTAATATTCAGCTGTTTAAGGAGTTCTACAAATTTCTTAAACTGTCCTGAAGTTTTGGAGTTTATTAATCTTTGGGGATAAGGGATGGGTGGTTTATATGGTGCTGGAGGTGCTTGAGTTTTTTCACTTGCGGTATCCTCCTTCTCGTTGTCTTCCTTCTTCTCTAACTCGGATTCCTTTTCTGCTCGTTCAGTTGGTTTTTGTTGCATGGCTGAGTTTTCGGTCCTCGAATCGATCGGTTCGTCCAATTCTTTTCCACTTCTTAGTATTACAGCATTTGCTTGGCCTTTTGGATTCTATTCGGGTTGTCCAGGAAATGTGCCAGCGGGTGCGGCAGCAGAGGCTTGTTGTTGAGCCACTTGTGATATCTGTGTTTCTAGCATTTTGTTGTGGGTGGCTAAAGCGTCTACTTTTCCGGTCAACTGTTTAATTTGCTTGCTAGTGTGTATGTTTTGATTCAGGAATTCTTTGTTTGTTTGAGCTTGAGTAGCTATGAATTTTTCCATCATCAACTCGAGGTTTGATTTCCTAGGTGCAGTCTGAGCAGCAGCTGTTTTCTGATATCCTGGTGGAGCAGTAGGCATTTGCAATGCATTTTCGCTTTTGTAAGAAAAGTTTGGATGATTTCGCCAACCTGGGTTATAGGTATTTGCGTAAGGATTTCCTTGAGCATAATTTACTTGGTCTGGTGGGATTCCGGCTAGCAATGGGCATTCGGGCGCATTATGAGTGGTGCTTCCGCATAACTCGCAATTTGGAGTTACGGCAGCGACGGTTGCAGTGGGGTTAACGGTCAGACTATCAATCTTCTGTGCTAGAGCATCTACTTTAGCGTTGAACTTTTCAAGGATGCTGATCTCGTACATCCCACCTTTCGCTGTGGTTTTCTCTGTTGGAGTGCGTTCACCTCCCCATTGGCAGTGGTTCTGAGACATGTTTTCGATTAGTTGATAGGCTTCGTCGTATGGCTTATCCATAAGTGCACCGCCCGCGGCAGCGTCTATTGTCAATCTGGTATTGTATAAAAGCCCATTATAAAAAGTATGGATTGTCACCCAGTCTTCTAAACCGTGGTGAGGACATGTTCTCATCATATCTTTGAATCGTTCCCATGCTTCGTAAAGAGATTCAGTATCTTTTTGTCGAAATCCGTTGATTTGAGCTCTAAGCATAGCAGTTTTGCTTGGCGGAAAATATCTCGCTAAGAAGACGTTTTTCAATTGTTCCCACGTCGCAACGGAGTTGGATGGTAAGGATTGTAACCATGTCCACGCTCTGTCTCTAAGAGAGAATGGGAAAAGACGAAGTCTTATCGCGTCTGGAGTTACTCCATTTGCTTTCATTGTGTCTGCGTATTGTACAAACTTCGTTAGATGTTCGTTCGGATCCTCAGTTGCGTTTCCTGAGAATTGGTTTTGTTGTACAGCTGACAGCAATGATGGTTTCAGCTCAAAATCATTTCGAGTAATAGTTGGGGCAGCAATGCTACTCCTAGGTTCCATCTGAGAGGGCGTAGCGTATGCCTTCAGCGGTTTGTTTGGAGGTCCTTCAGCCATGTTTGATTCTTCTTCGGATTTGGGAATGGGAGTGAGAGGATCGGGAATGTTATGTTTGAGTTGGTACTCAATGATTCGACTTCTTAGATGTAAGAAGCGTTCTAGTTCTGCGACTGAAGGTTTCAAGATATCGCCTTGTGGGCGATTACTTGGCATACAATCGACAACACTAGTAAAGGAAAAATGAATTTGTTAACCTAGTCTATACGGCGTAACAGAAGGTTACACTATTGACTAAACGGGTCCCCGGCAATGGCGCCAAAAACTTGATCGCGACTTTCTATGTCTAATACAACCTAACTGCAAGTGCACAGTCTATCGCGTAGTAATAATAGATATCGATCCCACAGGGACTCGTAATCAAACTAGTGTTCTTGGGAGTTACTATGTTTAGCTAGGTAGATAATGCTTAAGGGAATAAGATTGTCACTAAAGGGAACTAAGAATGTTAATTGAATTGTAATTAAGTGAATCGATATGCAGTAATTATGTTCTTCTGGGATTTGACAAGTTACCGGTATACGAAATATTTTTCAGAGTTTATTTAAGCAGAAAATGGTGATCTGAAGACTCTCGCCTCACGATGGTTATTGACGCTAATCATAATTTTAAGGGCCAAACGTACGCTTTCGTGTCCCATTCGGGGTTTAAATTATTTTTTGGAAATCTCTAAATTCTAATTCATTTTAAAGTGCTTTCGCTGTTATTAAAATGAATGACTAGTGTTTACTATCTGGTCTTGCCGCAGCTTTCGCTTGTTGGTTCGTACCTTAATTAATTTCCCACTTTCGTGGCAAAACTACTTTTAAATAAGTTCTCGCTTTCGCGACAAAGTTTATTCAGTAAATTAATTTAAACACTCAGACCATAAACAACTTTTGAAAAAGACAATTTTCAACCGGTTATTATCAAATCCCTTCCGAATTATTATTACATATCGATTACTTTAATTTAGCCATACATGGATTTGGGAAAGGTAAAACATAAATGAAAACAATAAATAATAGCATACATCATAATAAAAATGGAATTACGATTAAAATGAGAAACCTGTAAATATTCCAATTGACCTTTGGGCAGATCCTCCACAAATGTTGGCAGGATTCTGGTCTTTGTGTCAATTGATCGTACACGGTAAATAAGAATTACAGAAGGAATGAAAGGAATGCAGAAAAAGAAAAGAGAAACAAATAAGAATATTAAAAACTGGAAAGGTTGCTCTGAAGATAAATTGGCAGCACTTCGTTGTCTGAATGCGGCTCCCTTTCTCTGCTCCCCTTCTTCCCCTTTTATAGAAATGGAATTCTAACGGTTATAACTTGAAGAAGGTGGACTTTGAGGCAGAATTATCAGGGAGTAGTGGTCCACTATTTGGGACTTGGAACTGCTTCTTTCACGTGCATTTGAAGTGGGGCGTTTTTGCCTGCATGACGGTCGTCACAATGTGTGACGGTCGTCACCCGTGTGACGGTCGTCATGGAGCTGTGACGGTCGTCACAGTAGCAAAATCAGCATTCTGCGCTTTTCATGATGTTTTCATCCGGTTTTCGTCCATATTTCATCTGAGATTGCTTCTTTTCTTCATATTGCCTTGTTTAGACATGATCATCAAATACCTGCAAAACATCAGACAAATAACACGGAAATAACCCGAAATCGGATCGAAAACAGTTAAACTTTAGTTGAATTATGCATCAAAATATATATATGATTTCGTGTTATTAGTTGGCTGCAAAGGCAATTTTTGCCTGCATGCACAACCGCACTTAGCACGCTCTGATGGCGCTAAGCGTGCTCCCCTGTACTAAGAATTTTTTATTTGATTCATTCCATGTTTGCTTGTTGTTGTGTGATGATGTATGGTTGCATTTGAATTGTTATAAATTTATGGACTTGGTGTTTGATGGTTTCTGGTGTTGTTTTGACTAATTCTTTTGCAGATGGCTCCAAAGCATGCACGTTTCACTGTTGGCGAATCTTCGCAGTAGGGACAAGAGCCGACTATGTATGACGCACATAGATTCCTTAGGGTTAAACAAGAATCACATTACCTTGAGCTGACTCGAAGGAGTATTTGGCCAGAGAGGATTTTCATAATAAAACCTCAAGGTAACTACAGGGGCTGCCTCAACATTATCGAGAATCATGGCTGGCAGACATTGCTTACTCCATCCACACAATTGAGTTTTGAGATCATTCGTGAATTTTATGTGAATACTATTTCGGTTGAGGGTCAGGTGTACTCTTTCATGATTTATGTGCGAGGTAAACATGTTTCATTTTCGCGAGATGCCATTAATACTTATTTGGGTAACCCATTGGTGTTGGCAGAGGGAGAGCAATATGCGTATTATAAGAGGGTAGCAAGAAGGAACTGGAATTTTGCAAATGAGAGTGATGCATTGATGCATCCAGGTAAGGGTTTTGAGCTTAACGCCACAAGTAGGCCTAAGCATCTGAAGAGAGGTGATATAAACACCCCTGCGCAAATTTTGATGACCCTAGTCCTGCATAATATAAGGCCTAGGAGTCATACTTCTTCTATCCCTATGGATATTTCTTGCATGATGTATTACATTCTGGATGAGAGGTAGGTTGATGTAGCAAGGATCATCTCTGATGAGATCCAAGCTACTGCTTCTAATGGTCATTGTTTGAGTACCAAGGTTCCTTCCATTTTGGTTTTTCCAAGTTTAATTATAGGCCTTTACAATCAAGCGGGTGTATTGATACCTGGTATGGTGCATAAGACCATTAAAGGTGTCATGAATGATGTTTGGATTCAGAGCCATTGTATGCCCAGGGTAGATGCAACCACCACCACCACCACATCAACCACAACAACTAGCAGCTCCTCTAACTTGGTAGGACTATGATAAGCGTGTTGCATGCATGTACACTTGGGACATGCACATGGCTCATCAAAGCGCTTTTACTTTTTTACAGTCATCTATGTGTGCTTTACATTTGCAAATAGGAGAGCCACATGTGGATCATCCCTTTCCTACTACTGAGGATTTTCATAGGCCCGCATCTTTTCTTCGATCATTCTAAATCTTTTATCTGCGTCAGACTGCAGACTATCGTTAAGATCCCTCATGGAAAACACATCGTCTTGTCCATCCTCCTCCCACTGAGGGCCAACATTTCCGTGCACAGCGCACACGATTCCTGGAATATTAACTCCACCTTGGTTACCTCCGCCCGGAGGGACAACCATAGTTGGAACAATATTAACCTGCAGCGTACTCGTATCATTTTGAGGGGGAACAACAGCAAATCCACCATGAAGCACCCCGCTCCCATCAACCCTTGCAATTAACGGCTGGACCAACATCCTCAATTGTTCCTGCCCATTTGCTACCCCTTGCATTAATTCCATGAACTGTGCCATCCAATCGCGGAACTCCAGCTCATTCTGGATCTGATCTATAGCTCTCTACTGATTTTTTCTTGTAGAATATCTGTGGATTGCTTGGCCTTCAATCCTGAAAGAAACTAGTGGAGAACCACATGAAGCAATAAGGTCAACAGAACTAGAACACCTGCTATGCAAATGAAAAATGATACAACATGCAAACATGTAAATATGTTTTAAGGACATTCCCCCCTTGATTCTAGTTCCACGAGAACGATCGGAGGATGAAGAGTCAACAGTTGTAACTAGAAACATCATCTCATAAATAAAAATGAAGGACCGAGTGTCAGCATACATCATCAAGAAAATACAATGGAATCAACACGACCTCCTCCAAAAATCCTGGTGATGGTCGGGAGTACAACATAATAACAAATAAAGGAGAAAACACGTCAGGTACGGCGTCAAGTCTGGAACTCCTCTAACAGCTTCTTCGTTTCTGGATGATCTGGTCTGGTAATCAATCCATGAATGAGTAGATCCCTTTTGTTGATGGTAGCTTGCAAACCTTCGACGTATTCTTTCCAAGCACCCTCCCCAAAGGCATCTTCAAGTCTGGGCTTCTTCAGGTCTATTCGCAATTTGTACTGCTTCTAGTGGTCATTGTTTGGGTACCAAGTGTTGCACCCCAAAATTTGCCCTCACAATACAAGACTTTGTGTTCCAAGAAGGTTCACAAGGTTCATACTGACCACTACATTATGGTTCGCTGAAAAAGATTCAAGGTCTGATGAGTGTTTTAGCCTCCTGAAAAATTTCTCTTCAAAGATATATCAGAGCATTCCCCAAAGGAAGTTTAAGTTTTCCCGTCCTTTGGATTCAAAGCGTGTTTATTTAAGGACATAATGTATTGCACGGTTGTTGACTAATTCGTGTATTTTGTGATCAAGAAAAGGAAAGAATGACCTTCGTGATGTAAAGTGAGATTTCCTCAATCTAGAACATCTATGTTTTATCCGAGGAATCGAGTCCGACACTATTCCTATCTAAAGAGTTAGATCATCATGGATTTCTAACCTCGAGAGAACGGATTAGGCATTAAAGTTTGCTATGAGGTCTCAAAGTAATGAAGATTCGTGGTTGATGTCATTATGAAGAACACACTTTGAATGTTAAAAATGCAAAGTCTAATTACAAATGCAAGAGATAGGATCAAGATTCAAACATTTCCAATCCAAGGCGTATACGAGATCAGTTCAAAGATATCCCATTAGTAGTATCAAGACGAGGCTAGTATTTCATCTTCTTACAATTCAAGCATGTTCTAAAGTTTTTCCAAACAACACTCAAGGGTTTCAGGCTTTAGTCCAGATAGTGGCGTTATTCAAGTTCAAGATTTCCGATAACAAGTTTTCTGCTAGAGGTGTTAATATTAGCATATACCGTAAACACCAGAAGCCATCAGCAGTCATTTAAGTGTGCTCTAATGAACTTAATGGTTGTTTATGCTCTTGATGTATGATGCGGTGTTCTAATCATAGTGTGATGATGTTGCCATCCTCACCTTTGCCAATATATTAACCATTTCATTATGCATCGTTATTTCAACAACAAGATATGGGAAGGCTAATATGAATGAGGAAGCAAAGAATAAATGCCGGTCTTATTAAATAATGGAAGGAACTTTTAGTGTTTACATCACAAATGACAACCAACTTTTGTTTATAAATGGCGGAAGTTATCATAAACAAGTCTTGCAAAAAGGAGCTGAAGCAGTCAATGTTGGCACACTGGAATTATTGTTGCAATATGTTTGAATAAGCTCTTGGCTTTGAAGTAGTCCAGAAAACTCCGCCGACCGAAACGTACGTTGCTACGGTGCTTGGTTTTACCTTACAATAATTACCTACATTTGAACAAATGACAAAGATTCAGTAACTGTAATAGCTGATGGTAGACAACATCAGAAAGCTTTCGCGTACCAGCCACAAGGACGAGCAACACGACAGTCCACGACGTCTCATTCTCGTTTTGGAAGATAGCAGAACCATAACCAAATGCGCCCCTGAAAGAAAAAAATAGGAAGATTATTAGTTATTCAAGCCAATAATATAAACTAACCCAGATATCTCCCAAATCCTATCAGACCTGTCTAAAACCGTTTACCGCCATAATCGTATCCCAGCACAGAATCATAAAAGTTACACGAAAACCATGACCATTGCAACATCAGAGAATTACAAAGTTAACAATTACCACAAATCCATAAGTCTTAATTCTAAGCAATCCAATGTCTCTTCGTGTCACTCCCATTTTGCACTTTGAGCATGTCACGCCGATCTTGAAAGCCCTCGTGTGCTAACTCGCTTCATGTGCACACCTGTGACAAACAATAACGCATCAGTTTGAACACAAAGCAGAGGTAGCAAATTCAAAATAACCGTCGAAACCGCAATTAAACAACAGCAATGACAAGATGTATAAGGAACTCGCTTCAACGAGTCATTACTATATCATACCTTGTCCTGCATCTCCAGCCTGCTATGGATATGTCTCAGTTGGGATGAAACTCGCGCTCCGATTACTGGTATTGCTCTATCATCGGCATACAGGATACTAACTCCGGATATGATCGATCAAACGCTGTCTAAATTGTTGATACTATGGACTTGGCTTGAATGGAACTGACAAGTCTTGTCCAGCCAACGAACACCCTGCCAAAAGTACACCAGATAGCATAGAAGTTATCAAAAGTGAAGCACATAAGATCAGTTAGTTTTAACACAGCAGATTCAGTTACTCTAATCCTGAAGCAGAAGTTTGAGCGTGACCTTCAGCAGATAGATCAGGGCCTTACGAATCAAGTTTACCCGGCGATGAAGTGCGAAGCTCCAAGAACCTCCCTCACGAGCTGACTCGACGGCTATCATTAAGGACCAATTCACAAGAGAAGACATGATCAGTCTAGTCAGATTCCTGAATACTATCACAACCAGAGTCACAGTCCCGTCCATTCGCGCTGCTATGTCAAAATGGCTCAAACCGAATCCAGAATTAGCAAACATAATCCATAAAATGTTCAGAATTAAGTAACTGGTGTGATACCTTTGTTGATTGCTGGTCATGGAGTTTCCGAAGGATGGATAGCTGCAGATGTTAACTCAAACTTCCACCTGAATTGGCAACTTATGTCGCGCTTCCTCAAATTGATTATTTTGAGCCCATTCCTCTTTCACAGCTTGAGAATGGAGACACTTTTCCTTGTGGTGATCCAACCAATGCTGCAATTATAATAGGAGCCGACGGGATTCCCCTTATCATTCAATGATTATCAAGCCCAGTTAAGAACACGGTAAATCATGCACTCGTGGCACTCTATCACGTCTGTAATGAATCTAACGAGGAAGAGGTTTGAAAGCCTGAAGTTGTTGACGTCATCAAGAGGTATGCAACAGCTGAAGAAGTGAGTGTGAGCTTCAGTAATCTGGCTAAAGCTTTTCTGGACAAACGTCTATCCGGAAGCTAGTAAAGCAAACAACCATCATTCCCCTGCAAAATGGCACAACGAAATATAGTGAATACAGAAGCCAAGAGCCAGTTCGGATTTAGAAAAATATAAATTCCCCAACTGCTGATGAATTTCAGAACCCAGTTACTCTTGGAGCGCGGTTTCGTGATAGCCAACCGTTGTTGAACCTGTAGCAGAAATAGATATTAGCCCAAATCAGATTGATATCCACACCTGCACAACGCATCTCCCGAATTAGTAAATCCTCAGAGGAATATACCCGTGATTCAAAAAGATTCTATCAAGCATTGAACCTAGACGGATAAGATTGCAAACAGAATCAGAGATTGATTTCTCCTCATTTAAGGACCATTGAACAAAATCAGTTAAAAGGAGAAAGTTTTCAAATCTACCCTAGACCAATTTAGAAAACCCAATCCCCATTCAAATCAGCATTCATTGGTATCAATCAAGAAATCCCCCTTGAAGCCTATAAAAGGGAGAGACTCGAGAGAAAACCACGGATAACCCTCACAACGAAAAACCCTAAAACTCTAAAATTGGACGGAGAAACAACTTATCTTTCCAACCGTCGAAATTGTCGCCGCCGCCGCAAATCCTCCACCGACGAAACATCCCTTTCAGCACCGCAATCGTCGTTGCCGTTGATCCTCGGTAAAACTCCACCCTCTGTGAGATTATTGAATGTTTTGATTGTGTTGTTGTTATTATAGGCTGAGTAAAGTAGCGAAAAGGATTGAAAATGAGGATGAAAGCAGAAGGAGAAGTGAACACCGTTTGAATCGAAAGAGGTGATAGAGGGAGATGATGCAGATCCGATTTGGGGGAAGACGGAAGGGACTTAGGGTTCCGGCGTTTTCCCTTCTTTGTTTTTTTTTTTTTTTAATTTTGTTTCTGATTGGATAATTGCACGCGACACGTACACACTACACAGGCTCCATTAACCTCATTAATCTCTAATTAACCTAAAATCAACCTCAATTAATCTTTTAATTAAACTGTATTTTTAATTATTTAATGAAATAATTAAATTGTTTTCTAAGTAAGTTTTTTTTTTGTTTAAATCAATTTTCCGTCTTTTTATTTTAAATAAAAATAATAATAATAATTATTATAACAAACTTTTATCTAATATAATTCAAATCTTTTAGTTGATTATCATTAAAAATTGTTAATTTCTTATTATTATAATATTTGGATTAATTTTGTTTATTCTTATTTATTAACCCATTTATATTCTAATCATGCTTATTATTTTGTTAAATATTGCTTACTAACCCCTTTTATTATTTATTATCGCTTATTTATATTTACCTATTATTTTGTAATTATTTCTCGGATGTAAAGTTTAATTATTTAATTATTATTATGGTTAGTAATTAGGGAGTGTAACAACATGTATGTAATATTAAAATAAATTTAGATCACTTTTAAATAAAGATAATTAAAATAAACACGTCACACACGTAAGTCGATTTTAATCGCCGTCTCACTTCCTAAGGATATCCCTCAAGTTGCCTACGAATAATGGTTAAGTGGGGTGTATAACGCAAGTCCCTCAAAAAGAAAATCATCAAAGTCCCTTATGGTTGCCTTTACGAATCGAGTCCCTTTCGAAAAATGATGATAGTCCCTCCAGTTTGCTTATTACACCCCCACAATGGCCTTCAAAAATCCAACTGTCCCTCACATGTCCCTTAACATCCAAAGTAAGGACTACCTACTCCATTATAGTAGGGATAGTCTTACTAAGGAAAGGATAAAGAATAAGAAAGACCTTAAAACATTAGGGTAGGCTACTCCTAGATACTTGCTCACTTCAAAACTTTTTCACCCTTAAACAAATCTTCAACAAGTTTTCAAACAAGTTCTTAACACATCCTTACATGGATTATTTATTAACTATTCTGAAAATTTTCTATTCACACACTACACTTTCAAAACAATTCAAAAGTGAGCTTAAGTACCTAAGAGCCCATGGATAACCATGGATGAAAAGGGTGCTAACACCTTCCCTTTTCATAACCTACCCCCCGGACCCAAAATATTCTCTAAGGTCTTTCCTGTTCTTTTATAACCTTTCCTTATGGATAAAATAAAAGTCGGTGGCGACTCTTGCTATCCGCAACATTGTTTAAAGTCAGTTCTCCCACCGTGTTACAGAACTGGCGACTCTGCTGGGGACCTATTTAAGAGGGGTACCCTTAGGAATTAAGATCACTTTAAATTGTTTGCCTTGTTTGCTTTATTATTATATTGTTGGGGTGCTCTTATGTGTGAAAGGTCCTAACCCGGATCTAGTGTACCTTAGGTAAATGGCAATAGATCAAGGAAACTGTACGACGTATATCGATACGGTTGATCTGGTGGCCATAGTTAGTGCGACTTCTTGGTTGGTGCTTATATTCCTTAAGTCAAGTTGAGGATAATATTGAGGCTGCCATATGTTGTCAATGCACTAACTGACTTTTAGAACCCTAGTTAACTCATCTTGGCCTTTAGAAAGTAGTGAGGTAACCGGCTTTGGTGCAGACTGAAGTTGGTTGACACTCGATACTACGCTCATTGAGATCTTAAACTTGGAGGGTTTTGGTTGGCAAGTAAGTTGCCTTCTGAACAACCACCCTTGTGAAGGATCAATGATATTGAGATCCCTTAGAACCTGGTTACTTTTGTAGGACAGGATGAACCATCTAACTTCAGGGGAGGGTACTTGCCTTTGAACCTCATGCAAGCCTTTAAACCTAGGGCTATGGTGTGACTTGTTTGTGTGTGCCACATGTTTGTGATTGAGCATGACATCATGACATCATCATGCATCATAAGCATATCATTTTCCCTAACCATTTCAAGGACCAAAAGATCTATCTTTGTTCTTTGTTACAGGTCATGGCTTCGGCTCGTAGAAACACCATCAGGATCAACTTTGTAAGGATACCTCCCAAGCTCAAAGAGTTGGTTTCCCAAGTGTCTGATCATTCCCAGTTCGTCCAGAGACATGGTCACTTATTGGATCTAGCTACTTCATGAGGAACGAAACCTCAACTCATACCTCAACACAAAGAGGAAACGTCCATGGGAGACTTAAAACCCCATCTTTTGTACTTATTTCGTTTTCATTTTTTGTAAGCCTAAAAGGCAAAACAAGTTATTACTAATAAAAAGTTACTTTCTTGTTTGTTTAAGCAAATTTAAATCCTGCGGTCCTTGAAAACATTGCATATGCATTCCCATATCATTGCATCACAGGTTTATAATTGTGCACAGGTTTCTCATCTTCTCGCTGTTTATTTCAGCAATGGCTCTTGAACAATCAGTTAAGGATCTCCAGGCACAGAATGCACAGTTCCAAGAGCTGATTCTGAACCTATCCAAGGGGCAGGATGAATTGAAGGCACTGCTGGCCAAGAAGACTAAGAAGGCTAGAAAGTCTGCTGGGTTGCTCAACATGGGAAGAAGGTTCAAAGGTCCTGTCAGGACCAAGAAACAGGTTGAAGGCTATGAATCTGAAGAATCTGAGCAGGAGAGAGGCAGTCTCCACAACACTATGGGGGACTCTGATTCTGAGGCTAACTACTACCATGAGCCTAACGAAGACAAATTCAAGATGCTGGTGGATAGAATGGATGCTATGGAATTACAGAAATCATCTGGGCTGGATTTTGAGGATTTGAGCTTGATATCTGGGGTGGTCATACCCATTGGGTTCAAAGTTCCTACATTTGTTGTCTATGATGGGGTCTCTTGTCCCAAATTGCATCTGAGGTCTTATGTCAGAAGAATTCAACCCCACACTGCTGATAAAAAGTTGTGGATCCATTTCTTTCAAGAGAGTTTATCTGGAGCTCAGCTAGAGTGGTATTATCAGTTGGAGAGTGTCAACATCAGAGATTGGAATGACCTTGCTGAAGCTTTCTACAAGCAGTACCAATACAATGCTGACTTAGCCCCCACTCGCATGCAGCTTCAAAGCATGTCTATGGGTGCCAAAGAAAGCTTTAAGGAGTATGCTCAGAAGTGGAGAGACTTAGCTGGAAGAGTTCAACCCCCTTTGACTGATAGGGAATTGGTTGATATGTTCATGTGTACGCTGAATGGTCCGTTTTACAGTCATCTCATTGGAAGCTCATCATCTGGCTTCACTGAGTTGATCATGACAGGAGAGCGAGTAGAGAATGGCATCAAGAGTGGCAAGATCCAAATGGGCACTTCTTCATCAGGTGCTGCAAAGAAGCCTCCCACTGGGAAGAAAGAATCTAATGCTGTGTATGGTCAGCCTGATCGTAACAGAAGGCATCAGTCTGTTAGTGCAGTTCATATTTCAAATCCAACTCCTGCAACAACAGAGCAGCCTCAAGGCAACCAACAGAGGGCTAGAAGACAGTTCACGAAGATCAACATGTCAATGGCTCAGGCATTGCAACACTTGTTGAAGGCTGAACTTATTACCCTGAGAGAGGCTCCTCAGAATCCCAATGTCACCTCTCCCAAGTACAATCCCAATGCACGATGTGCATATCATTCAAACTGTCCAGGACATGATACTAATAACTGCTGGGTCTTGAAGAACAAAATTCAGGATATGATTGATGCTGGAGAAATTGAGTTTGATCCACCAGGTACTCCAAATGTGATTACAGCTCCAATGCCAAATCACGAGAAGACTGTCAACGCCATTGATGAAGATATTAATGAAGATCTACATGTCTATTCAGTTATGGAGTTGAGCACACCATTGTCTGTTATCAAAAAGAGGTTAGTACAAGCTGGGATCTTTCCAGATTGTCATGAAGATTGTCTATATTGTACCTATAAGCCGGATAGTTGCTTCATTTTGAGAGATGGGATTCAACGTCTCATGGATAAATATACTATAGTGTTTGAAAGAAGACCAGCATCTGTAGAAAGTAGGGTGGATCATCTGACTCAGGGTAAGAAGATTGAAGAGGTTGACATGGTTGACAAAGTACCACTAAGAATCACTTCAAAGGGTCCCATTAAAATCACTCATCAGGGCCCAATCAAGATTACTGCTGAAGGTCCTGTGAAAGTTGTCGCTGAAGCCAGAGTAGCTCCTCTGATCATTACCACTCCTGGTCCTATTCCTTATACATCTGACAAAGCTGTGCCTTGGCACTATGGGTCTGATGTTTACATCCATGGTGTCAAGCAGGAGCCTTTACCTGATATGCCTGTTGACGTTGATAATATTGCTGGATCTAGCAAGATCACTCGTAGTGGAAGAGTCTTCTCTCCTCCAGTTGCTTCTAAGAGTGCAGTTACTCCTGCTGTTACTTCCACCACTGATGCTCGGGGCAAGGGTCCTGTTATTGAGCCTGTATCTACTGATGTGCCAGCTGCTGATGACCTCTCTAAGCAGATGGAAGAAGTATTGAAAATCATTCGCAAGAGTGATTATGATATTGTTGATCAGCTGGGGCATACTCCCTCAAAGATTTCTATGCTCTCCCTGTTATTATGTTCTGAGGCTCATGCCAAGTCATTGATCAAGTTTCTAAAGATGGCTCATGTACCCAGTGCAATTTCTGTGGACCAGTTTGAGAATTGTGTTGCTCACCTGACCTATGACAACGGGTTAGGATTTTCTGATGCTGACTTGACCCCTGCCAAGAGGGATCATAACAGGGCCTTGCATATTTCAATTGAATGCAGGGGCACTACCCTGTCTCATGTGCTGATAGACAATGGTTCCTCTCTGAATGTGTTGCCTAAGGAAGTCCTGAACAAGCTGAGTCCTAAAGATACGGTATTGAAGCCCAGTAATATTGTGGTAAAGGCTTTTGATGGTTCTAGAAGAGTAGTGCATGGGGAAATTGATCTTCCAATCAAGGTTGGCTCTCAGGTGTTCACCGCTACATTTTATGTGATGGATATTCGTCCTTCATACTCATGTCTGCTTGGTCGTCCCTGGATCCATGGGGCAGGTGCTGTGACCTCCACATTACATCAAAAGTTGAGATATCCGGTGAATGGAAAAGTTGTTACTGTCTTTGGAGAGGAAGAATACTTTGTCAGCCATGTAAACACTTTCAAGTATCTGGAAGTAGAAGGTGAATACATTGAAACTCCATGTCAGTCATTTGAAGTGGTTCCCTGGGCTGTTAAGGATTGTGTGACTCCTCCTGCTGTGAAGAAGGTTCCTGTGGTCATCAGAAACCCTCCAACAATGGCAATGGCCTCCCTCAATGACGCAAAAGCTATAGTGGAAGAAGGTGGTTGTACTATTTGGGGTCAGCTTCCTGATATGCCATACAAGTCTGACAAGTTTGGTTTGGGTTTCACTGCAGAGTCCCAGAAGGCTGTTCATCGTGCTCGTGCTGTTCGTATCACCAATCAAGGGGTTATCAATGCTGTGGGAGATCAAGATGAAGACTACAACTTGGAGGCATGGATTTTCCCTACTATGGGTGCTGGACTCAATAATTGGACAGCTGAAGATGTTATCCCTATCTCCTTTAGTCAGGAGTAAATACTATTACTGTGTTATGTTTTTAAATTTATAATTTCTGGAACAATTAAAACTTTCAAGCCCTGTGCCTTACCCGGGGCACAATGGTGTGCTTGTTACGGGTTGTCATTTCATTTGCATACTTCATTCAATAAAATCAGTGGACGTTTCGTTTTCGTAAATATTGCGTTCCTTGTCTTTCTTTTTCTTTTATTTTTGCTTTATCAGCTATGTGTTCTTACACACACCCACGTCACTAAAATGCAGACCCTCATCCACTCTGGATCCAGTTGATAACAGTTCTACTATTGCCAATTACAATTTCGAGAATCCGATCTATCAAACTGAAGACGGAAACGAGGACGATTGTGAAATACCTGTGGAGCTTGCTAGGTTGTTACAACAAGAAGAGAAAGCTATACAGCCACATGAAGAGCCAGTCGAAGTTGTGAATCTAGGAACTGAAGAAAACAGAAAAGAGGTCAAGATAGGGGCTGATTTAGAGGACAGTGTCAAGAGCAGGTTGATTCAGATGCTACGTGACTATGTGGAGATCTTTGCTTGGTCTTATGAAGATATGCCAGGGTTGGATACAGACATTGTGGTTCACCGTTTGCCAGTGAAAGAAGATTGTCGTCCAAAGAAGCAGAAGGTTCGTCGTATGCGTCCTGAAATGTCAGAAAAAATCAAAGCAGAGGTAATGAAACAGTTCAATGCAGGGTTCTTGGCCGTAACTTCTTATCCTCAGTGGGTTGCAAATGTGGTACCAGTTCCTAAGAAAGATGGTAAGGTACGTATGTGTGTAGACTACAGAGATCTGAACAAGGCTAGCCCTAAAGATGACTTTCCACTTCCTCATATTGATATTCTGGTAGACAACACTGCTCAGCATAAGGTATTCTCTTTTATGGATGGTTTCTCTGGTTACAATCAAATCAAGATGGCACCTGAAGATATGGAGAAGACTACATTTGTGACACAGTGGGGCACCTTTTGCTATAAGGTAATGCCATTTGGTTTGAAGAATGCAGGGGCAACATATCAGCGTGCTATGGTGGCTTTGTTTCATGATATGATTCATCATGAGATAGAGGTATATGTGGATGATATGATAGCCAGATCTCAGAATGAAGAGCAACATCTTGATCATCTGCACAAGTTGTTTGAGAGGTTGAAGAAATACAGGTTGAGATTAAATCCAAACAAGTGTACTTTTGGAGTTAGATCGGGAAAGCTCCTGGGTTTCATTGTCAGTGGAAAAGGTATTGAAGTGGATCCTGCAAAAGTGAAAGCTATACAAGAGATGCCAGCTCCCCGTACTGAGAAGGAGGTTAGAGGTTTCTTGGGACGATTGAACTATATTGCAAGATTTATTTCCCAATTAACTACCATCTGTGAGCCAATCTTCAAGTTGTTGAAGAAAGATCAGGTAATGGAATGGAATGATGAGTGCCAGACTGCCTTTGATGAAATCAAGAGATATTTGCTAGAACCTCCAATTTTAATGCCACCAGTTGATGGAAGACCCTTGATTATGTATTTAACAGTATTAGACAACTCAATGGGGTGTGTATTGGGGCAACATGACGAGTCTGGTCGAAAAGAGCAGGCAATATACTACCTTAGCAAAAAGTTTACCGACTGTGAAACAAGATACTCACTGCTCGAGAAGACTTGCTGCGCTTTGGCATGGGCTGCTCGCCGACTAAGACAGTATATGTTGACCCATACTACCTTGTTGATTTCGAAGATGGATCCAATCAAGTACATATTTGAGAAACCCGCTCTCTCCGGAAGAATTGCAAGATGGCAAATGGTCTTGACGGAATATGATATACAGTATACTACTCAGAAGGCCATTAAGGGGAGTGTTGTTGCTGATCATTTGGCTCATCAAGCAGTAGATGATTACCAGTCAATGAATTTTGAGTTCCCTGATGAAGACATTATGTCTGTTACCAAAGAACCTGGACAATATGACGGACCTGAACAAGGATCCCGATGGACTATGGTTTTTGATGGTGCCTCCAATGTACATGGTAATGGTGTTGGTGTTGTGATTAGTTCCCCTGAAGGTTGTCATACCCCGATTATTGCCAGACTTTGTTTCTATTGTACCAATAACATGGCTGAGTATGAGGCATGTATCATGGGTATGCAAGTTGCTATTGATATGAAGATTCAGTGCCTTGAGGTGTATGGAGATTCAGCTCTGGTAGTAAGTCAGATTAAAGGAGATTGGGATACAAAGCATGATAATCTCATTCCTTACAAAGAACATGTGTTGTCTTTGATCCCACATTTCAAAGAGATTACTTTTGGACATATTCCATGAAGAGAGAATCAGTTGGCAGACGCATTGGCCACCATGGCATCTATGTTTGAGATCAGCTGGGATGATGAAGCTCCCAAGATTACCATTGATAGATTTGAGAAGCCTGCATACTGCAATGAGATTGACACTGAAGGGGCAGAGGAGAAGCCTTGGTTCTATGAAGTGAAAAACTATCTTGAAGCTCAGGAGTTCCCTGAAGGGGCATCTGTCAAAGATAGGAAGTTCCTGAGAAGGTTTTCTGCTAAGTTCTTTCTGAGTAATGGCATTCTGTATAAGCGTAATCATGATTCAACTATGCTTCGTTGTGTGGATAAGAAGGAAGCTACAGAAATTATGGAAGAGGTGCATGATGGGACCTTTGGCACTCATTCTAGTGGTCATACCATGGCAAAGAAGATTTTGAGAGCAGGTTACTATTGGTCTACCATGGAAGCTGATTGCTATCAACACTCCAGAACATGTCACAAATGTCAAATCTATGCTGATAAAGTACATGTACCTCCATCTCCATTGAATGTGTTGACTGCTCCTTGGCCCTTTGCCATGTGGGGCATTGATATGATTGGTGAGATCA
This sequence comes from Lathyrus sativus, assembly GCA_963859935.3. Lineage (NCBI taxonomy): Eukaryota > Viridiplantae > Streptophyta > Magnoliopsida > Fabales > Fabaceae > Lathyrus > Lathyrus sativus. The sequence goes on along the minus strand of OZ012735.1, from coordinate 600,432,989 downwards.
AGCCTACTGCTTCTAATGGGCATCGTTTCATCCTGGTTGCTATTGATTACTTCACGAAGTGGGTAGAGGCAGCTTCATTTGCATCTGTGACTAAGAATGTTGTGGCTCGGTTCATTAAGAATAATCTCATATGTAGGTATGGTATCCCTGAAAGGATTATCACTGACAATGGCTCTAATCTGAACAACACTATGATTACTGATCTCTGTACGCAGTTCAAGATTAAGCATCACAACTCTTCTCCGTATCGTCCAAAGATGAATGGGGCAGTTGAAGCTGCTAATAAGAACATTAAGAAGATTGTACAGAAGATGACTGTTACTTACAAGGATTGGCACGAGATGTTACCATTTGCTCTGCATGGCTATCGTACTACAATACGTACTTCAACAGGGGCAACCCCATTCTCCTTAGTCTATGGTATGGAAGCAGTTCTGCCTATTGAAGTTCAGATCCCCTCCTTGAGAATTATGAAGGATGCAGGCTTGGATGAAGATGAGTGGATTCAGACTCGACTTGACCAGATAAATTTGATTGATGAGAAAAGGTTAGCAGCAGTTTGTCATGGCCAGATGTACCAGAAACGGATGATCAAAGCTTTTAACAAGAAGGTTAAGCCAAAGGTATATCAGGCTGGTGACTTGGTAATCAAGCGTATCATATTACCACAGGGTGATCCTAGGGGCAAGTGGACTCCAACATATGAGGGACCATTTGTAGTCAAGACAGTGTTCTCAGGAGGTGCCATGATACTGACTACAATGGATGGTGAAGACTTCCCACAACCTGTAAACGCAGACATAGTTAAAAAATACTACGCATAAAAAGAGACCCGCTAGGTTGACAGGCCTAGGCAAAAATAAGGGCATCCCGGCAAACCAAAAGGGTTTGGGCAAAAATTAGGGATATATATATAAAAAGATGTACACCCGGCAAGTCGAAAACCTGAAAAGGCGGCTTGGGCAAAAAAGGGTATCCCGGTGGATTGAAAACCTGAAAGGGCAATCCAGGCAAAAGTTAGGGATTAAAGCGTATGACTATGTCTCGTTTGGATCACTCATGAAACTGCAACCAGTTGTACTACTTACTCAAGCTCAAACAGATAAAGCTCAATTCAATCGTTTCCGTCTCAACAGCAAGAAGATGAGATACTTGAGTGGCAATAGTAGAATTGAAACTCAATAGGATTATTTCCCACATAGCTGATTCTTTTTGTAAAACTTCATGACAAAATTCTCTTACTAGGGTTTATGTCTCCTTGTACAAATTTACCCGTGTATGGGTCACTTTTGATATAAATAAATTCCATCTTTTGAATCCAGATTCACTTTTACCCTATTTACATAAGCGAAACGTCCATTGGTTGTGTTTGAATGTATGTATGCCTTTGAATATGATTGATGTTTACTAGAAACGCATGTATGCTTTTAATATGATTGATGTTTACCAGAAATGCATGAAAATGCAGTAATAGTATTTACTAAGGACGAACGAGGGAAGGATTTCAACGAAGCTTCGCCGGTTCATCTTTACAAGACAGTTACAAACCATCAGTAGGACTAATCCATTTTCACAAAGTCTAATCTCCCCTGGAATTTATATCCATCTCTTTTATCCTCATACGGATATACGGGAAATTACTTTCCAATAAGGGCACGATGAACGAAGACGGGATGTTATACTTATTCTACTATCAAACGAAAACGAAGGTTATCTATACCCTACTATCCCCAACAACGGGAGGTTATCTATACCTTGTTATCCCCAACAACGGGAGGTTATCTATACCTTGTTATCCCCAACAACGGGAGGTTATCTATACCTTGTTATCCCCAGCAGACGGAGGGTTATATATTCTTCAACAAATCGGGATTTATTTTCCTTGGCCAGCAGTTGTTATACAAGGATATCCAGACACTTCCAGCAGTGCCATATCATACATACATCATTTACATCATACCATAACATATATGTCTATAGTACATTACCTAAGTGCATCATGTCATACATGCATACATAAAGCATAAACTAATGTTGTTATACAGAATGCTACCTTGTTTTCAGGTTAATTATCCAACAAACAAGCTTATGATCTTTGGGACTGCTTTATTGTAACCTCAGGGTTACTTTATCCTCCTGATGAGCTTCTTATTACTTTGGGACTGCTTTATTGTAACCTCAGGGTTATTTTATCCTCCTGATAGCCTCTCATGACTTCAAGACTGCTTTAGAGCTATCCATTGCTCTATCCTCCTGAAATCATTACTTCAAGACTGCTTTAGAGCTATTGATTGCTCTATCCTCCTGAAGACATATCATATTACTACTTCAAGACTGCTTTAGAGCTATTCATTGCTCTATCCTCCTGAAGCCATCTAATTATTTCAAGACTGCTTTAGAGCTATTCATTGCTCTATCCTCCTGAAATCATTACTTCAAGACTGCTTTAGAGCTATTGATTGCTCTATCCTCCTGAAGACATATTACATTATTATTTCAAGACTGCTTTAGAGCTATCCGTTGCTCTATCCTCCTGAAATCATTACTTCAAGACTGCTTTAGAGCTATTGATTGCTCTATCCTCCTGAAGACATATTACATTATTATTTCAAGACTGCTTTAGAGCTATCCGTTGCTCTATCCTCCTGAAATCATTACTTCAAGACTGCTTTAGAGCTATTCATTGCTCTATCCTCCTGAAATCATTACTTCAAGACTGCTTTAGAGTTATTGATTGCTCTATCCTCCTGAAGACATATCACGTTATTATTTCAAGACTGCTTTAGAGCTATTCATTGCTCTATCCTCCTGAAATCATTACTTCAAGACTGCTTTAGAGCTATTGATGGCTCTATCCTCCTGAAGACATATCACATTATTATTTCAAGACTGCTTTAGGGTTATCACTATTGATTGCTCTATCCTCATGAAGACATGCTGCTACATCATTATTATTCCAGACTCCTGACAGCTTTCATCATACACCCATATTTTGAACTGCTCCCCCCCTAGTGGCATCTTTAAGCCCACTCAATCATGTTCAACCAACCATCAATATCACTCCATGCACTGGTGAGTGCAAATTTTTGGGCTTTTGTGTTCAATCCCCTTCAACCTTCCAGGTTACGACTGGCAAATATACCAATCTAACCCCTCAGGTTTCAGAAAATTGAACAGGGGCAGCTGTTGCACCCCAAAATTTGCCCTCACAATACAAGACTTTGTGTTCCAAGAAGGTTCACAAGGTTCATACTGACCACTACATTATGGTTCGCTGAAAAAGATTCAAGGTCTGATGAGTGTTTTAGCCTCCTGAAAAATTTCTCTTCAAAGATATATCAGAGCATTCCCCAAAGGAAGTTTAAGTTTTCCCGTCCTTTGGATTCAAAGCGTGTTTATTTAAGGACATAATGTATTGCACGGTTGTTGACTAATTCGTGTATTTTGTGATCAAGAAAAGGAAAGAATGACCTTCGTGATGTAAAGTGAGATTTCCTCAATCTAGAACATCTATGTTTTATCCGAGGAATCGAGTCCGACACTATTCCTATCTAAAGAGTTAGATCATCATGGATTTCTAACCTCGAGAGAACGGATTAGGCATTAAAGTTTGCTATGAGGTCTCAAAGTAATGAAGATTCGTGGTTGATGTCATTATGAAGAACACACTTTGAATGTTAAAAATGCAAAGTCTAATTACAAATGCAAGAGATAGGATCAAGATTCAAACATTTCCAATCCAAGGCGTATACGAGATCAGTTCAAAGATATCCCATTAGTAGTATCAAGACGAGGCTAGTATTTCATCTTCTTACAATTCAAGCATGTTCTAAAGTTTTTCCAAACAACACTCAAGGGTTTCAGGCTTTAGTCCAGATAGTGGCGTTATTCAAGTTCAAGATTTCCGATAACAAGTTTTCTGCTAGAGGTGTTAATATTAGCATATACCGTAAACACCAGAAGCCATCAGCAGTCATTTAAGTGTGCTCTAATGAACTTAATGGTTGTTTATGCTCTTGATGTATGATGCGGTGTTCTAATCATAGTGTGATGATGTTGCCATCCTCACCTTTGCCAATATATTAACCATTTCATTATGCATCGTTATTTCAACAACAAGATATGGGAAGGCTAATATGAATGAGGAAGCAAAGAATAAATGCCGGTCTTATTAAATAATGGAAGGAACTTTTAGTGTTTACATCACAAATGACAACCAACTTTTGTTTATAAATGGCGGAAGTTATCATAAACAAGTCTTGCAAAAAGGAGCTGAAGCAGTCAATGTTGGCACACTGGAATTATTGTTGCAATATGTTTGAATAAGCTCTTGGCTTTGAAGTAGTCCAGAAAACTCCGCCGACCGAAACGTACGTTGCTACGGTGCTTGGTTTTACCTTACAATAATTACCTACATTTGAACAAATGACAAAGATTCAGTAACTGTAATAGCTGATGGTAGACAACATCAGAAAGCTTTCGCGTACCAGCCACAAGGACGAGCAACACGACAGTCCACGACGTCTCATTCTCGTTTTGGAAGATAGCAGAACCATAACCAAATGCGCCCCTGAAAGAAAAAAATAGGAAGATTATTAGTTATTCAAGCCAATAATATAAACTAACCCAGATATCTCCCAAATCCTATCAGACCTGTCTAAAACCGTTTACCGCCATAATCGTATCCCAGCACAGAATCATAAAAGTTACACGAAAACCATGACCATTGCAACATCAGAGAATTACAAAGTTAACAATTACCACAAATCCATAAGTCTTAATTCTAAGCAATCCAATGTCTCTTCGTGTCACTCCCATTTTGCACTTTGAGCATGTCACGCCGATCTTGAAAGCCCTCGTGTGCTAACTCGCTTCATGTGCACACCTGTGACAAACAATAACGCATCAGTTTGAACACAAAGCAGAGGTAGCAAATTCAAAATAACCGTCGAAACCGCAATTAAACAACAGCAATGACAAGATGTATAAGGAACTCGCTTCAACGAGTCATTACTATATCATACCTTGTCCTGCATCTCCAGCCTGCTATGGATATGTCTCAGTTGGGATGAAACTCGCGCTCCGATTACTGGTATTGCTCTATCATCGGCATACAGGATACTAACTCCGGATATGATCGATCAAACGCTGTCTAAATTGTTGATACTATGGACTTGGCTTGAATGGAACTGACAAGTCTTGTCCAGCCAACGAACACCCTGCCAAAAGTACACCAGATAGCATAGAAGTTATCAAAAGTGAAGCACATAAGATCAGTTAGTTTTAACACAGCAGATTCAGTTACTCTAATCCTGAAGCAGAAGTTTGAGCGTGACCTTCAGCAGATAGATCAGGGCCTTACGAATCAAGTTTACCCGGCGATGAAGTGCGAAGCTCCAAGAACCTCCCTCACGAGCTGACTCGACGGCTATCATTAAGGACCAATTCACAAGAGAAGACATGATCAGTCTAGTCAGATTCCTGAATACTATCACAACCAGAGTCACAGTCCCGTCCATTCGCGCTGCTATGTCAAAATGGCTCAAACCGAATCCAGAATTAGCAAACATAATCCATAAAATGTTCAGAATTAAGTAACTGGTGTGATACCTTTGTTGATTGCTGGTCATGGAGTTTCCGAAGGATGGATAGCTGCAGATGTTAACTCAAACTTCCACCTGAATTGGCAACTTATGTCGCGCTTCCTCAAATTGATTATTTTGAGCCCATTCCTCTTTCACAGCTTGAGAATGGAGACACTTTTCCTTGTGGTGATCCAACCAATGCTGCAATTATAATAGGAGCCGACGGGATTCCCCTTATCATTCAATGATTATCAAGCCCAGTTAAGAACACGGTAAATCATGCACTCGTGGCACTCTATCACGTCTGTAATGAATCTAACGAGGAAGAGGTTTGAAAGCCTGAAGTTGTTGACGTCATCAAGAGGTATGCAACAGCTGAAGAAGTGAGTGTGAGCTTCAGTAATCTGGCTAAAGCTTTTCTGGACAAACGTCTATCCGGAAGCTAGTAAAGCAAACAACCATCATTCCCCTGCAAAATGGCACAACGAAATATAGTGAATACAGAAGCCAAGAGCCAGTTCGGATTTAGAAAAATATAAATTCCCCAACTGCTGATGAATTTCAGAACCCAGTTACTCTTGGAGCGCGGTTTCGTGATAGCCAACCGTTGTTGAACCTGTAGCAGAAATAGATATTAGCCCAAATCAGATTGATATCCACACCTGCACAACGCATCTCCCGAATTAGTAAATCCTCAGAGGAATATACCCGTGATTCAAAAAGATTCTATCAAGCATTGAACCTAGACGGATAAGATTGCAAACAGAATCAGAGATTGATTTCTCCTCATTTAAGGACCATTGAACAAAATCAGTTAAAAGGAGAAAGTTTTCAAATCTACCCTAGACCAATTTAGAAAACCCAATCCCCATTCAAATCAGCATTCATTGGTATCAATCAAGAAATCCCCCTTGAAGCCTATAAAAGGGAGAGACTCGAGAGAAAACCACGGATAACCCTCACAACGAAAAACCCTAAAACTCTAAAATTGGACGGAGAAACAACTCATCTTTCCAACCGTCGAAATTGTCGCCGCCGCCGCAAATCCTCCACCGACGAAACATCCCTTTCAGCACCGCAATCGTCGTTGCCGTTGATCCTCGGTAAAACTCCACCCTCTGTGAGATTATTGAATGTTTTGATTGTGTTGTTGTTATTATAGGCTGAGTAAAGTAGCGAAAAGGATTGAAAATGAGGATGAAAGCAGAAGGAGAAGTGAACACCGTTTGAATCGAAAGAGGTGATAGAGGGAGATGATGCAGATCCGATTTGGGGGAAGACGGAAGGGACTTAGGGTTCCGGCGTTTTCCCTTCTTTGTTTTTTTTTTTTTTTAATTTTGTTTCTGATTGGATAATTGCACGCGACACGTACACACTACACAGGCTCCATTAACCTCATTAATCTCTAATTAACCTAAAATCAACCTCAATTAATCTTTTAATTAAACTGTATTTTTAATTATTTAATGAAATAATTAAATTGTTTTCTAAGTAAGTTTTTTTTTTGTTTAAATCAATTTTCCGTCTTTTTATTTTAAATAAAAATAATAATAATAATTATTATAACAAACTTTTATCTAATATAATTCAAATCTTTTAGTTGATTATCATTAAAAATTGTTAATTTCTTATTATTATAATATTTGGATTAATTTTGTTTATTCTTATTTATTAACCCATTTATATTCTAATCATGCTTATTATTTTGTTAAATATTGCTTACTAACCCCTTTTATTATTTATTATCGCTTATTTATATTTACCTATTATTTTGTAATTATTTCTCGGATGTAAAGTTTAATTATTTAATTATTATTATGGTTAGTAATTAGGGAGTGTAACAACATGTATGTAATATTAAAATAAATTTAGATCACTTTTAAATAAAGATAATTAAAATAAACACGTCACACACGTAAGTCGATTTTAATCGCCGTCTCACTTCCTAAGGATATCCCTCAAGTTGCCTACGAATAATGGTTAAGTGGGGTGTATAACGCAAGTCCCTCAAAAAGAAAATCATCAAAGTCCCTTATGGTTGCCTTTACGAATCGAGTCCCTTTCGAAAAATGATGATAGTCCCTCCAGTTTGCTTATTACACCCCACAATGGCCTTCAAAAATCCAACTGTCCCTCACATGTCCCTTAACATCCAAAGTAAGGACTACCTACTCCATTATAGTAGGGATAGTCTTACTAAGGAAAGGATAAAGAATAAGAAAGACCTTAAAACATTAGGGTAGGCTACTCCTAGATACTTGCTCACTTCAAAACTTTTTCACCCTTAAACAAATCTTCAACAAGTTTTCAAACAAGTTCTTAACACATCCTTACATGGATTATTTATTAACTATTCTGAAAATTTTCTATTCACACACTACACTTTCAAAACAATTCAAAAGTGAGCTTAAGTACCTAAGAGCCCATGGATAACCATGGATGAAAAGGGTGCTAACACCTTCCCTTTTCATAACCTACCCCCCGGACCCAAAATATTCTCTAAGGTCTTTCCTGTTCTTTTATAACCTTTCCTTATGGATAAAATAAAAGTCGGTGGCGACTCTTGCTATCCGCAACATTGTTTAAAGTCAGTTCTCCCACCGTGTTACACCAAGGTTCCTTCCATTTTGTTTTTTCCAAGTTTAATTATAGGCCTTTACAATCAAGCGGGTGTATTGATACCTGATATGGTGCATAAGACCATTTAAGGTGTCATGAATGATGTTTGGATTCAGAGTCATTGTATGCCCAGGGTAGATGCAACCACCACCACCACCACATCAGCCACAACAACCGGCAGCTCCTCCAACTTGGTAGGACTATGATAAGCGTGTTGCATGCATGTACACTTGGGACATGCACATGGCTCATCAAAGCGCTTTTACTTTTTTACAGTCATCTATGTGTGCTTTGCATTTGCAAATCGGAGAGCCACATGTGGATCATCCATTTCCTACTACTTAGGAACTTCATGCTTTTGTTGATATGCCTAAGGACAAACCATTTCACTTTGTGAGGGAGCAGGTTCCGCAAGAGCAGACATAGGTACCCTAGGAGAGTACAACTCAGGATCATGTTGCAAATACTCAGGATGATGTGGCAGATAATGATGATGATGATGATAGCGGAGAGACCGAGTAGGAGATGGGCTCTTCTAGTAGTAAGGAGGAGTGATTTGTTGTTGATGGGTTTGATTTTATTTGGTTTTTATTATTATTATGTTTATGTTTAAGTTATTTAGACTTATTTTGTTCTATGTTGACTTGTCCCATTAGGATTGATTTTGGGTCATCCTTTTTAGGATGAGGTTTTGTGAACTTATTTTGACACACCATGTTTGGGTGTTATATTTTATATTATGATATTTATATTTTTATTATGTTGTGTAGTTTGTAATTATTAGTAGTAGATTTTTTTGTGTAGTTTGTTCCTAAGTTTCAAAAACTTGAAGGAACCTTGTGAGCATGTCAAGATTGATGAATCGACATACAATTGAGTGGTAATGATATTCTTGAAAAGAGGTACAGTTGAAAGGTACATATTTATTGCTTTCAAAACTTAGCATGAATGTGAAACTTTTGATTTGTGCAAAACATGATACCATGAATTCTTTTAAAATACTTGTTCAATTGTGAATCACTTAGAATATAGCCTTTGTGAGGAAGCTTCCATTGTATACTATATGCGGGAAACCAAAAATCTTGTTTAACTCAATTTTATTATGCTTAATCATGCATGTGTGTTGATTTTTGTGAAAGTATGAAAAGGATCAAGGCAAAAAAATTTATTTGAGAAAACCCACTTGAACAAATTTAATGATCAATCTACCTTGTAAGAGAGCGAGCATTTGTTAGCCCCATTGATCCTTTCTATCAAGATCTATTTTGATGATTGAATTGTGTAAATATTGCACACGAGAAATAATGGAAATTTGAAATGAATCTTGATTTTTGTTGTGAAACCTTTGAACCTCTGCCTTTAATTATGGTTGCTTTTGTTGTTTCTTGCCTTAGATGTGTGTAAGCATTCTTAACACCGTATTTGGTTGTATTCAAAGTTAGGGAGAAAGAGGTAGATTGATATATTGTAAAAAATAAAGTGGTTGTAAATAATGAAAGAGCTTGAAAAAGAAACAAAGAAAAGACAAAAATCAAAAAGAAAAAAAATTAGGCATTAATTGCCAGCAAATGAGCTCAAGGTTGTAATGATGCCTCAAAGAAAAGAAAATAAGAGGGTTAAGATCTTGGATTGTGTATGAATGTGAGAATTTAGTTCTCTCATAGGATTAGGCATTTTTGTTTCCATGAATTTGATAAATGACCCTTCCTTGTAGCCCATGCCAAGTTACAACCTTTGAAGTCCTTGTGATTCCTTCTTTCATACTCATTAATGCATGTTGTTTGTTGAATGCATAATTTGATCCAGATGTTTGCAGGATTGTTTGGTGAGAGATAAAACCTCATAATGTTTTCATCCCTGGATAAATGTGTGCATAGGTGTGATTCATGTTGGAGTTGTATTGCTTTAGAAGTCTTGATTAGTGTTTTGCACATAACAATAGTTTTCATCTTTATGATTTGTTTTGAGTTGTCATAAGTCTATCTTGTCTATATTTCTGCTTTTTGAACCATAAATTTGTCGTTGTTCTAACTTGTTGATTCCGATTTCTTGTAAGTTTCTTTAGGTTTGTTTATGTTTGACAAACTTTTGTTTAAGGACAAACAAAATCCTAAGTTGGGGAGAGTTGTTAAGGGACAACATGTGTATATATTTGATAGTATTTTGTTGCCCTTTCCAATTGATTTCTTAGTAACTTAGTAGTAAAACCATAAGTTTTAGTGCAAATAAGTAAGTTTTAGATTAGGCATGTAAACAAATTCAATTGTGATCATTTTGATCATTTTTATAGGATTTCTTGCTGGATATGATGCTTGGAGCCTGTGGATGATGAAAGAGGTTTTTGAAGATCATTTTAACGACAATTTGACGGCAAGTCGTGCTTAGCGCGTTTTTCATCGTGCTTTTGATGAAGAGGCACTAGCTAAGGGACCAAGACCGTGCTTAGCGCACTTCTGAGCTGGCTTAGCACGACGACACTTATTGGCACTTGATGGCACCTTTTTGAAACTACTATAAATGGGCACTTGCTAGATATTTTGTAGGGGAAATTCATTTTTATTCACTTTTTAGATCTAGATAAGATATTTTTAGGGTTTGAAGCTTATAAATTCCAAAGGAAGTAAAAATCAAAGTTTTGGAGTACCAATCCTCGATCTTTCGACTTTGATGCTAGTAGAGCTTTCTTTCTTACTTGTTGATTAAGCTACCATGGTAATGGGTAGCTAATTTCCTGTATCAAAGGTAGAGGTAGTCTACCTTAGCTTTTATGTATTTCTTTTGATTGACCTTGTATGTGAACAAGTGATGATTAATGTATGATAATGTTTTTGTTCTTAAAGATCCATTCTTGATTTGTATCACTCTAGAAATAGATTTTATGAACCTTGATCTAAAATATTCATCTATTAACAAACAAATTCTATACATAGATTTGTAAATTAATATTCACTTTGTGTTGTTCTTAACGATTATTATATCGGTTGCTAGCGTGAGACATCATCTAATGACAGATACAATAATATTCACGACGTCGCTCTAGACATAGACAATATTGAGAAAATACATGATGATATTAATAGGATACGACTTCACATGCAAGATTAAGAGAATATATAGAAGTTAGGGTGGATGAAAACTACTTTTGATATACTTTGTTAAAACAAACTCTTAAAATTTACTCTTTGCTACTAAATCATGACAACTTATGAAACAAACTTTGAAAACCCTTTTCTTGAAATAGTAAACTATTGAGCGAAAAGCATCCCATATCAGAACAATCTATGCGGAGACGATAAAAAAAACCCTACATCCTACAACTCAACAGTTTGTGAAACAAGGCAAAGAAAGAAAGGTATACAGGCTGCATAAAGCCTTGTATGGACTAAAGCAAGCTCCAATAGTTTGGAATAAGAAGATATATAGCTTTCTAAGGGAGAAGAAACTTATGAAGTGCACAACTGAGCATGGAGTATATGTAAGGAGAAGCAATAGTGATTTGTTTATACTATGTCTCTATGTCGATGACCTGTTGATAAGAAGAAGTTACAAGAAGGAGATCAAAGACTTTAAACATGACCTAAGTGAGGAGTTTGAAATGTCAGACTTGGGAAATCTCTCATACTTCCTTGGTATCGAATTATACAAGAGTAGTAGAGGTTTGATGATGTATCAAAGAACATATGCAGGCGAAATACTCAAGAGATTTGAGATGCAAGATTGCAACCCAACTTCGACTCCAGCTGAGCCAAGACTGCAACTACCGAAAGATTTAGATGAAGATGATGTCGACCCAACCTAATATAGAAGACTTATTGGGTCACTAAGATACCTTTATCATATAAGGCCTGACTTAGCATATAGTGTAGGTATGGTAAGTATATTCATGCATGAGCCAAAGGTATCACACCTAGCAGCGACGAAGAGGATACTAAAGTATCTGAAAGGAACTCTCAACTACGAAATTTTATTTCCTATAATTGATGAAGGAAAAGAATGCAAGTTAGTGGGATACACCGACTTAAGTTGGTGTAGTGATATTGATGATAGAAAATCCACAGCTGGCTATGTGTTTATGCTAGGTGGTGCATCAGTTGCTTGGAGTTTGAGAAAGAAGCAAGTAATGGCATTGTCGTCGTGCAAAGCATAATACATAATTGTTTTTCTCTGTGCATGTCAAGCAAAGTGGATGGTGAACCTAGTCGAAGAGATTACAATGAATAGTCATGGAGCAATTACCATGAAGATCAACAGCATGTCAACTATCAACCTGGCGAAGAATCCGATAGCACATGGGCGAGGCAAGCACATTGAAATGAGGTTTCATTATCTTCAAGAGCAGGTAACAAAAGGGAAGATAAACTTGGAACACTACAAAATTGAGAATCAGATTGCAAATATCGTGACGAAAGGAGTGCAAGTCAAAGTGTTCAAGAAGTTAAGGTCTATGATGAATATAAATAGCTTAGACACAATGAATTAGGTGGTGTGTTGAGATTGTAATTCCTTGTGTCGAAGCAAGTGTAGCTCGATAGAAACAAGGATGTGTCGAAATTAGCCTAGTGTGTGTGTGTGTGTGTGTCGAGTTGTGTTATGTTAGTTGTCGAAGTGCTGAAGCAGGTTGCTTGGCGCATGATGTTGACTTAGACTAAAAATAGATATTTTGGTCTTTTGTAATTTTGGGCTTTACCTTAGGGAGTAAGGTAGCTCAATTATAAATAGAGGGAGTAAACCTATTTTGAGTAAGAAGAATAGAGAATAATATTGTAACACACAACAAAAAATGCAGTTGCACAGTTGAATAATATGTTTTCTCAGTTTGAGAGCAAAGAGTTACTCTGCATAAATTATTCTCCTCTTCCCCTATTTTGTCAAACCTTAATCTTCTTTCTTATTCAATTTTCTTTCTTCTTCTTCCATTAATAGTTGCTGCGCAAAATCATTCTTGTAATCAAGGTGTGATTGATTCACTCAAGTGAAGAATGGAGAACAAGGGATTTTGATCAGTTGATTGAATCTTGTTCATCAAGATTGATTCAGAATTACTCAAAATTTTGGATTAACTCTAACAGTATTAACATCACCAGCTAACTAAACATCAGTTTCCTTCAACTCAACATCCCCACTAATTACTTCTTCAAACATTTTATGAAGCAATTCTTCCTCATCTTTTTAATGTCGTCATTATCTACTTCTATATCATTAACATGACCCTCATAATAATCAAGTTGAGACAATATGTGTTAAATATAGATATCAACACTTAGATGCACCCTATAAAGATCAATAATTTCTAATGCACCTCTGTGATCAACCAAAGCCTTCATCCAAAATATGGGGTCCTTGTAATATATTATCTCAAATTCCATATAATCTAACTCTTTCAATACACTTACCAAATCAAAAAACTCCACTTGTCAACATCTATTTTTAAATCATCAACTAGTCCTCATTCATACACACTCAATTCATCATCGATGAATTCTGTTGGCGTTAGCTGTCAACAAAATTGTAGGAACTATAATAGGAATATAATTATTAATTGTTAATTACTCTGATTTGGTTATAATTATTATGATTTAGTTATAACTAGAAATAAGGTTTTCTGTGTATATAAATATAACCAATTTCCCTTTGTAATACACGATTGAAATATATGAAAGTATTATATCAGTTTAACATGGTATCAGCCACCAGGTCTTGATCCAGGCCTACAGTAACACTTTCCATCCTTCTTCCATGACTGACTCAGATTCAAACTCCAATGAGACTACCTCGTCTTATATTCTTGCAGAGTTGATGATGAAAACAATTCAAGTTCTGAACCGTGCTTCAGCCCCGTCACAAATTGGCTCTGACCATACGGTGGCACCGGTTGGCATCAAGTTAGATGGCAGCAACTATCCCCTTTGGTTCCAGGTGGTCGAGATGTATATCTCGGGCAAAGACAAACTGTGCTATATCAACGGAGATCTCCCGCAACCCCCTCAAACATATCCTATATTTTTACGTTGGCAGACTGACAATATGATTGTTAAGGGGTGGATAATCAACTTAATGGACTATTCTTAATCAACAACTTTATTCGATTCTCCACTGCCAAGCTGGGGTGGGATGCAACTGCGACCACATACTTTGATGGCAGTGATACCTCCCAAGTGTATGACCTTCGGCGACGGGTGACACGTCTTAAACAAGCCGGTGGTTCTCTTGAAAAATATTATAACGATCTCCAAGGAGTTTTGCGTGAGATAGATTTTCGTCGTCCAAATCTGATGACATGTCAAGTTAATATCCAACACTACAATACACTTGTCCAAGAAGAAGGAGTGTATGTGTTTTTGGATGGACTTGATGACCGCTTGGATAATATTAGAAGCGACATTTTACAAATGAAACCGTTTCCAACAGTGGAGCAAGCATATGCACATGTTATGAGGGAAGCTCTTCGTCAGGCAGTGATGACAGACAACTCCAATGAATTATCAGGAGCAGGTCTTGCATCCAAGGGTCTCAAATTACAGAACAGTAAGATATTTTCTCAATCCAAACATAAAGAACCATCTAATGGCACTAAGTGCTTTCATTGTGGAGGTAACAAACATACTAGTGAGACATGTTTTAAGCTCTATGGCTATCCAGACTGGTGGACAGAATTTCAGGCTCAAAAGCGTCGCGAAACAACTGAGAGCAACCCGGGCAAAGCTGCAGTAGCTACTGCTGAACCACATCTTTCCCTCGTTCTGAAATCAAGTTCCCACACCACTGAAGGTAATGTTCTAATTTTCTCTAATCATGATGATGACTCTAATGCATGGATACTTGATTCTGGAGCTACCGATCATATGATGTTTGATGCTGCTGATTTTTCTGAATGTTCAACCCCTCGGTGCTCAAGTATTGCCAACACAAATGGTGGTTTATCAGCGGTATCAGGGGGATGGAACTGTGATGTTATCACCAACCATTTTGCTTTCAAATACACTACTTGTTCCCTCTCTATCTCATAAGTTGTTGTCTGTGAGTCAAGTTACAAAAGACTTGAAATGTGTTGTGCTAATTTATCCATCTTTCTGTCTTCTTTAGGATATTATCACGAAGGAGATCATTGGGCGTGGTACTAAAAGAGGGGGACTTTACTATATGGAGGATTTTAGTATAGGCCGAGCACATCACATGCATTATCCAAGAAACAACAAAATGGAGCAAGTCTTACTTTGGCATCATCGATTAGGCCATCCTCCGTTTGACTACTTGAAGCATGTGTTCCCAAACTTATTTTCAGATACATCTTTGTTGAACTTCAAATGTGAAACTTGTATTTTAGACAAGAGTCATTGAGTCACTTTTCCATCAAGTATGAATAAAAGTAATGTTCCTTTTGCTTTAATCCATTCTGATGTATGTGGTCCATCCCCAAAATCGTCTCTCTGGTTATCGGTGGTTTGTTATATTTGTTGATGATTGTACTCGAATGACTTGAATTTATTTGTTGAAACAAAAAAATGAAGTGGTACACATATTTCAACAATTTCATAAAATGATTCAGACTCAATATTCAAAGAAGATTAGGATCCTTTGCTTTGATAATGGTGGGGAGTTTGTAAATCACCAATTCCATGAGTATTTCAAAAAACACAGACTTATTCACGAAACCACGTCTCCACAAACTCCACAACAAAATGGTATTGCATAACGGAAAATCACCATATCCTTGAAACTGCTTGTGCTCTTTTACATGGAGCACATGTGCCTCACCACCATTGGACTGATGGTGTTACTACAACAGTATATCTCATCAATCGGATTCCATCGAAGGTTCTTGAATTTAAAACTCCGTTGCAGACCTTGTCCACATTTGTACCGCTGCCTACAATACAAATGCTGCCACCTCGTGTCTTTGGGTGTGTTGTGTTTGTTCACCTACATAAAAACCAGCGTAGAAAGCTTGATCCGTGTGCCATTCGCTGCCTATTTTTGGGATATGGTGTACACCAAAAAGGGTATCACTGCTATGACCCTACTACTCGACGCATTTATGTAACTATGGATGTTACATTCTTGGAATTTGACCATTTCTACTCCTCGACAGCACCCAATTCTTCTCTTCAGGGGGAGACACCAGAAGAAGAGTCGAATTGGTCGCTATTTGACTGGTTTAAAGTTATTGATATACCATCAACTGGAGTGCCTGGTGATTCATGTCAAACTCAAACAAACCATATGAGTCCTGAAGTTGAAGTATCGAAATCCCCCCTCTCTAGTACTCAACGATCCATCTTCTGAGAATATCATTGAGGTAAGCTCTCTTATATCTCCTGATAATAGTAATAATAGTGATATCTCTGTTAGCTATGAATTACCTCACACGCGTAATCAGGGAAAACCACTGAAGCGTTACTCTCCTAAAGAAGAGGATCATAGATCGAGGTATCCAATTGCTAATTATGTCTCTATGAAGGAATTATCTAAACCCCTTAAGAAATTTGCAAATGAGCTATCTTCACACAGTGTACCTAGCAACGTTGAAGAGGCCATTGAAGATACTAGATGGGTTCAAGCTATGAATGAAGAAATGGAGGCATTAAACAAGAATGCGACATGGACCCTTGTCCCTTTACCAAAAGGAAAGAAACCAGTAGGGTGTAAGTGGGTTTTCTCTATCAAGTACAAAGCTGATGGGTCAATTGAAAGGTATAAAGCAAGACTAGTAGCTAAAGGCTTTACACAAACATATGGCATAGACTATCAAGAAACCGTTTCTCCTGTTGCCAAGTTGAGCACTGTCAGAGTTCTTTTATCTCTTGCAGTAAATCTTGATTAGCCATTGCATCAGTTAGACTTGAAAAACACCTTTCTCCATGGGCACTTGAAAGAAGAAATATATACGGATATCCCTCCGAGATACATGACAAACTATGAGACTAAAATGGTGTGTAAATTGCAACGCAGTTTGTATGGCTTGAAGCAATCTCCTAGAGCGTGGTTTGGGAGATTGAACCTGGCAATGAAAAATATGGCTTCCAATAAAGCAACGCGGATCATACGTTGTTTTTGAAACACCATCAAGGTAAGGTCACAACTTTGATTGTGTATGTAGATGACATGATTATTATAGGAGATGACTCCGAGGAAATAGCAAAAATTCAAAAACAACTGGCAACCGAATTTGAGATGAAAAATCTAGGTGGACTCAAATATTTTATAGGTATTGAAGTTGCTAGGTCAAAGAAATGCATTTTTTTATCTCAACAAAAATATATCTTAGATCTTTTATCAGAAGTTGGGCTACTAGACTGTAAACCTGTAGATACTCCAATTGTCCAGAACCACCAACTTGGAGAATATCCAGACCAAGTGCCAACAAACAAAGGAATGTACCAGAGATTGGTTGGCAAACTTATTTACTTATCTCATACATGACCTGATATAGCGTATGCAATAAGTGTAGTAAGCCAATTTATGCACAACCCAAGTAAAGATCACATGAACGCGGTAATTCGAATCATGCGGTACTTGAAGTCCTCGCCTGAAAAAGGCTTGATGTTCATAAAGAATAATCATGTACACGTTGAAGGCTATACATACGCTGACTGGGCAGAAGATATCACCAACAAAAAATCCACCTCGGGCTATTTTACCTTTGTTGGAGGAAATTTGGTTATATGGAAAAGTAAGAAACAAAAGATTGTAGCATTATCAAGTGCTGAAGCAGAGTTTCGAGGGATGGCTAAAGGTCTTTGTGAGCTTTTCTGGCTTCGAAGACTGTTAATTGAAATTGGCTTTGCTCCGAATAGTGCGATGAATCTTTTTTGTGACAACAAGTCTGCAATTGAAATTGCTCATAATCCGGTTCAACATGATCGAACAAAACACGTGGAAGTAGATCAACACTTTATTAAGCTAAATTTGGAGACCAAGATAATTCAATTTCCTTTTGTTAAATTTGAAGATCAATTAACAGATATACTCACAAAAGTTGTATGTAGTAGAGACTTCTACAACGCACTTGACAAGTTGGGCATTCGAGATATCTATGCACCAACTTGAGGGGGAGTGTTGGCGTTAGCTGTCAACAAAATTGTAGGAACTATAATAGGAATATAGTTATTAATTGTTAATTACTCTGATTTGGTTACAATTATTCTGATTTAGTTATAATTAGAAATAAGGTTTTCTATGTATATAAATATAACCAATTTCCCTTTGTAATACACAATTGAAATATATGAAGGTATTATATCAGTTTAACAAATTCACCACTGTGATGAATATTTAGATGTAAATATTCGTCAATTTTGACCTATTCAAATCAATTTTGAAATTCAATTGTGTCGTATTACAGATACAAATAAAATTCGAAAAAGGAAAATCCCTAAAAACTAATACATTTTGAGACCCTAAACATTAAAATAACTAAATGCATAAAATCCTCAAATCTATTACAGATCAAATATCATAACGAATTTGTGAAAATACCTATTAACCTGTATTCAACAGTGGTGTCTTCAATAGTGTCTTCACTTTCTTTCTTTGATATACCCTTCAATTTCACCTTCAAAAACGGTTTCGGTTGGCGAATCATCTCGTCTCCTCAACGACTTTGCGCATGGTCTCTCTACTAGGGTTTGTTCAACTTTCTTTCTTTGATATACCCTTCGATTTTACCTTCAAAAACGGTTTCAGTTGGCGAATCGTCTCGTCTCTTCAACGATTTTGCGCAGGGTCTCTCTACTAGGGTTTGTTCAACTGATTAAGTGATTTTTGAATACAACCTTTAAATTACTTTTTTTTTATTGTAATATTTTTCCACATCAGCATCATGTCTATGTCAATTGGACCATTTTTTGACTTTGACTATTAGACTTATCAGAAAGGATTAACGGAATCCTATTTTAAAAACTAAAGGAGATCAAATTATATTTTGAGGTAAAGTTATTAAAAAATAAAAAAAAAAAGTTACCTTTAAAATTTTATATGGTTTAAGGAAAAGAAACCTCATTTTATCAATCCTAGTGAGAAGCCTCTTTTGCTATCCCTTTTCAAAACAATATATGAAACTTGTTCAATACTTTAGGTAGCTGGCACGACGTTGTGCTAATTATATCCATATCCAAGATAGACTAGTCTAATTTAATAATCTATTTTTCTATTCAACTATGTCTACATTTATTTCCTACTTTCTTAAATCAGCATAATACTCTAGTATGTACAAAAACTAATTTCTCCATGGAATACAAGAAAAGCTATACTGAACATTACATGGATAAAGAACTTGTGTCTATCATGTATTTTGTTCCTATTAGAGAATTAGCCACATTCATGTACCTTACCTTATACTTCAATCAATCATTCATTTCTCTTTACACATACCACCTTGTTATTTCATTTTAGCCGCCACCAACTTGTGCTATAATTTAATTCACAATTTCTATATTATATGAAGCAAGTTGTAGATATAGTAGTTGCCAATAACATACTCTATAAAACTCACAATTCATCACCATAATCATAAACCATCAACAATGTCTACAATCAACAAGAACAAACCTTTTCTGTTCCCACAAGCTAACTCCACTGTCCTCCCTGACCCCTCCAACTTCTTCTCATCAAATCTTCTATCCACACCCCTCCCTACTAACTCTTTCTTCCAAAACTTCTCTCTCAAAAATGGTGACCAACCTGAATACATTCATCCTTACCTCATCAAATCATCAAACTCATCACTTTCTGTTTCATATCCAACTCGCTCTTCGAGTTCCGCTGTCATTTCGCAGGTTTTCAACAATGATCTCACCATAACTTCCAACAACAAACAAAGTACTGATGGAAAACACATAATCTCTTCTTATAGTGATCTTGGTGTCACCTTAGATATCCCTTTTTCAAGTCTCACTGTCTTTCTTGTTAGAGGAAGTCCCTATTTGACTTTTTCTGTATCACTAACCCCTCTTAACATCTCCACCATTCATGCCATTCTTTCTTTCTCTTCAAATGATTCCCTCACAAAATTCACCTTTCATCTTAACAATGGTCAAACATGGATACTATATGCTTCTTCACCTATCAAGTTGACTCCTCATCATTCTGAGATCATTTCGGACTTCTATTCCGGTATAATTCGCCTCGCTTTGCTGCCCGATTCCGATTCAAAACACGAAGATGTTCTCGATAGGTATAGTTCTTGTTATCCTTTATCAGGTAATGCTAAACTCAGAGAACCATTTTGTGTTGAGTATAAGTTCGAGAAAGAAGGTTCGGGTGATTTGTTATTGTTAGCACACCCTCTTCATCTTCAGCTTTTATCTAGTACTGAAAATGATGTAACTGTTCTTGATGATTTCAAGTATAATAGCATTGATGGTGAGCTTGTTGGTGTTGTTGGTGATTCATGGACTTTGAAAACTGAACCTGTTTCAATAACTTGGCACTCAAGCAAAGGTGTTAAAGAAGAATCACTTGATGAAATTGTTTCATCACTTTCTAAAGATGTTGAAGGTTTAAACTCATCAGGAATATCAACAACTTCGTCGTATTTTTATGGAAAATTGATCGCAAGAGCGGCGAGGCTAGCATTGATAGCAGAAGAGGTTTTTTCCTTTGATGCTATTCAAAAAGTCAGAAACTTTTTGAAAGAAACCCTTGAGCCTTGGCTTGAAGGAACTTTCAATGGAAATGGTTTTCTACATGATAGAAAATGGGGAGGAATTATAACTCAACAAGGCTCTAATGATACCGGAGGCGATTTCGGATTCGGAATTTACAATGATCATCATTATCATTTAGGATACTTTCTTTATGCAATAGCAGTGCTTGTTAAGATTGATCCATCTTGGGGTAGGAAGTATAAGGCACAAGCCTATTCAGTCATGGAAGATTTTATGAACTTGAGTATAAAATCGAACACGAGTTATACGCGTTTGAGGTGTTTCGATCTTTATAAGTTACATTCGTGGGCCGGAGGGCTAACCGAGTTTACAGACGGACGAAACCAAGAGAGTACTAGTGAGGCTGTGAATGCATACTATGCTGCAGCATTGATGGGAATGGCATATGGTGATCCTCATCTTGTGACCATTGGATCAACACTAACATCATTGGAGATTCTTGGAGCTAAAATGTGGTGGCAAGTGAAAGAAGGAGGGAAACTCTATGAAGAAGAGTTTACAAGAGAGAATAGGATAATGGGAGTTTTGTGGAATAATAAGAGAGATAGTGGACTATGGTTTGCTTCAGCTGAGGCTAGAGAAGCTAGGCTTGGAATTCAGCTTATTCCATTGAGTCCAATTTCTGAGGTTTTGTTTTCTGATGTTGGTTATGTGAAGGAGCTTGTGGAGTGGACATTGCCTGCTTTGAAAAGGGAAGGTGTTACTGAAGGATGGAAGGGTTTTTTGTATTCATTGGAAGGGATTTATGATAATGAAAGTGGTTTGGAGAAGATAAGAAGCTTGAAGGGTTTTGATGGTGGAAATTCTTTGACTAATCTATTGTGGTGGATTCATAGTAGAGGTGAAGCTGGTGATGATGATGATGAGTAGGAAACATTTGGTTAACAAACATTTTGGTTTTTAAGGCCAATATGTGTTTTCATGGTTTCATTTCATGAATTGTTTCTTACTGTCTTTTCAATTGATGTTCGGTTTTATTGTATTTGGATGAGATGATTCAGATATTTCGAAGTTTTTTGTTTAAAATTCTGTTAAGAGAAAAATGACGTTAAAACTCTTTAAAAAAATTTTATCGTCTATTATAATACTAATTAGCTTCGAGAATATTGATTGTGACTGATGATATGTGATTTAAAAAAAAAAAATTTAAAAATTGTTGTCTAGTTATAATAATTCATGATATGAATGAATGATAATTGTGTAGCTTTCATTAAATTTTGGTACATGATGAGTTTGGTATTGAATTCATTGCTAGGTGTTTGTGTGGCATGATGAGTTTGTGGGGATAATGTGTAAGAGGAACAAGTTGTAGCCATCTTTGACCTTTTTGATGCTTTTTTTGGAAAATTTCATTTTTTAAAATTAAAGCCAGCTGCTATTGATATAAATAAATGCAAGTTGTAAAGGCATTACTTAAACATATTCTGTCAACTGTCAATTGTCAAACAAAAGAAGAAAAATAAGCACAATAATAGAGTGTTTGCTACTACTCTATTGATTATAGTAGTTAAAAAAAAATTAAATCTCACACTCCTTTGTATATTTGCCTATGTTTTATACTAATAAAACAAAATTTGGTAAAACTAATAAAACAAATTTTGGTCATATTAGGTTCCATCCCATCGCCATTAGACGCAAAAGTCAATAGAATTACAAATTGAGTTACAATGATTTGGACGCAAAAGTCAATAGAATTACAAATTTAGCTACAATAATTTTTTTAATTTAATCAATATTGGTAGTTAATTATAATTATTAAATTTTTATATATGTTTCACTTTTGTTTATGTTTGAATGAGACGTTGGTGAATCAAGAGATTTTAAACCGAGAGGTAAAGAATTATACGGGTGGAATCAAAGTGTCTAGAGTAAATTTAGAATAAAGGAGATTATTTTAAAGTTTGGCTTAGGTGTAAAAATATTGAAACATGGGAAAAGTACAAAAAAGCTAGGAATGAGATCAATAAGGCGTTGAGTGAAGAAACAATAAACAATCCAAGCTTTTGACAGATTATACAAATCTCTAGGAACCAAGAACAGAGAAAAATCTATATACATGCTTGTAAGGGAAGAGAAAGATAGACTAGAGATTTGAATCAAGTGAAGAGTGTTAAATATGAAGAAGGCAAAGTCTTGGTTCAGAAAAAAGATATAAAGGATAGGTGGAAGACATATTTCTATAACCTATTTAGAGAAGAATATGTTGTGAATTGATGTCGTCAATAACAGAACAAAGTTATGAGGAAAAGATTGAGTTTCTTGAACAAACACAAGAAATCCTATTATGTTTCACAAAAGAAAAGAGAAGAAGGAAGAAGAATAGAGAATTGGTTAAATCTATTTTATTATTCACTTTCTCAATAAGGATTCAAAGATTACAAGTGAATACCAATAACTAACATCTCTCAACAACCTGAGAGAACTAGTGTATTTATAGACTACTAAGCTAACTTAAATTACAAGCTAACTTAATAATGAGGCTTACAAGAAACCTAACTCGACATGCTAACAATCCTAACATTTCGACTATTGCATGCTTGAGCATACTTCGACTACAACGTACAAGATCCGTATGTGAACAAACTTCGACTTCATACTAAAATCTTCTATCGAACCATGAAGCTACTCTTATCGACACTAGAGTTCGATCTAAAATACCATAAATCTCCACCTTAGAACAAACTCTACACAAAAGAAGGGAACAAACTAGCTTGCATCATGAAACTTTATCAACTACATACAGTGGAAAAACTTGTTACTCGGTAATGTCTTGGTGATCATATCAGCAGCATTGTCAACAGTCGAAACCTTCAGCACTTGGACTTTTGCACGCTCGATTATCTCTCTGACGAAGTGCAGCCTCACATTGATGTGCTTAGTTTGCTCATGATAGGATGAATTCTTTGATAGGTGTATTGCACTTTGACTATCACATTTAACAGTGATAACTCGACCTTGAAGTTTCAGCTCCTCAACAAAACCTTCAAGCCACAATGCTTCTTTCACAGCTTCAGTGAGGGTAATATATTCTGCTTTAGTGGTTAATAAGGCAACAAAACTTCTGAAGTGTCACTTTCCAACTGATTGTTGTGCCGAACATAGTGAACACATATCCAAAAATAAATTTTCTAGAACCTATACAACCTGCATAATCAGAGTCGAAAAATCCTTCGATTTTGACTTTGATATCATCACCACAGGCTCCACTATAAATCAAGACTCTTCTTAGAAACCCATTGATGTACCTACGAATCGACTTTAATGCTTGCTAGTGCGCCTTCCCTGGATTGGCCATATACCTGCTTACAAGGCTCACTCCATATGCTATGTCTGGCCTCGTATAGACCATAGCATACATCAAAGAACCTACTATACTAGCATATGGGATGTTATTCATATAGGCTCTTTCGACTTCGGTACTAGGACTTTGAGTCGTACTCAACTTGTAATGAGAATTAGTCGATGTTAGAACATGATTTGAATTTGACATACCAAACTTGTTAAGAATCTTCTTCAGGTATGTCTCTTGATATAAGCATAATCTTAACTGCTTTCCATCTTTCTGGATGTTAATCCCAATAATTCTGGAGGCAGCTCTTAAATCTTTCATGTCAAACTCCTTATCAAGTTCAACCCTTATCATGTTGAACCCTTACCTTCATAACATCTTCGACACTGTTACTTTCTATGAGGATGTCATCCATATAAAGCAACAAAATAACAAGTGAATTTCTAGGTCGAAATTTGAATAAAACATAATGGTTGAATTGGCTCCTTGTGAAACCAATGTGTTCCATAAACTTGTCGAATCTCCTATTCCATTATCGAGAACATTGTTTCAGACCATACAAAGACCTATTTATCTTGCACACATAATCTTCCTTTCCCTTTTCTACATACCCTTTAGGTTGCCTCATCAGGATTATTTCATCTAGATCACCATACAGGAAGGTTGTCTTCACATTCATTTGTTCAAGTTCTAGGTCGAACTTCACCACCATAGCTAACAACATTCTAATGGATCTATGTTTTACAATAGGTGAGAACACATCATTAAAGTCGACACCTTATATTTTAGTGAACCCCCTAGCAATCAACCTTGCCTTAAAGCGCTTAGACATTACTCTTTTGATTCCTTCATTAACCTTAAAAGTACTTACAACTGACTAATCTGACTCCTGCAGGTTTCTCAATCAGCTCCCAAGTGTTATTATCTTGAAGAGATTTTATCTCATCATCCATGGCTTTCAGCCATTTAGTCTTATCTCTACTTCTCATAAATTCCTTATAATCTCTAGGTTATTCATCAAGGACCTCACTTGCAGAAATCAAGGCATAAGTTATGAGATCTGCATAACCAAGTCTCTGAGGTGGCTTGATGAATTTTCTTGACCTGTCTCTTTCTAGCAGGTAGTCATTATCGGTCTCCTCATCTTCAACAATAGCATCTGCTTCTTCTTCGAATTCATCCGAGCCATGCAATTCTACATCACTATGCTCCACCTCATCAGGAATCTCTCCATGTTTTAGTTCTTCTTCAAAAATCTTTGAACTTTGACCAATGTCATCAGTTTTCTTGAAAGTCGTCTCAGTTTCATTAAAAACTACATCTCCACTTGTAATAAACCTCTTGTGACTTGACTCTAGGTTCGAACTTGTCTTGCTTAATGTGAGCATAAGCTAAGCAGTCAAATACTCTAAGTCTGTCGAGACTAGGTGGATGTCCCGACCAGACTTCTTCAGGTTTCTTCATTCCCAAGGTAGTTGAGGGACACCTATTTATCAAGTAAGATGCAGTCACAACAACTTATGCCTAAAACACATTCTTCAATCCTGCACTTACCAACATGCACCTCACCTTTTCTAAAATGGTTCGGTTAAACCTTTCAGCCAAACCATTTTGTTGGGGAGTCCTTGTTATAGTTTTGTGCCTTGCAATACCAGACACAACACAATAGTTTTCAAATGCCTCATTTCAAAATTCAAAACCATTGTCGATCCTCAACCTCTTGACCTTCCTGCCAATTTGGTTTTCGACCAGAGTCTTCCAACTTTTGAAAATTTCAAAAGTTTCATCCTTAGTCTTCTAGATGAATACCCATAACTTTCTAGAGTAATCATCAACTATGGATAGAAAATACTTTGCACCTGAGTGTGAAGGATTCCTTGCAGGCTCCCAAAGATCAACATGAATGTAATAAAGAGATCCATGAGTTCTTTGTTTACCTTTGTTAAACTTCATTCTACAGGATTTACCAAATACACAAGGTTCACAAAACTCCAGTTTTTCGACCTTGTCACCACCCAGCAGATTTTGTTTCGACAATTTGACCAGACCTCTTTTATTGACATGGCCAAGTCTCTTGTGCCATAGCTCAATCTTCCACATAGGTTTCGTGGATGTTACATCTACTGAACCACTTACAACCTCAACCTCAAGGATATACAAGCCTTGTTTCTTCACACCTCTCAAGACTTCTTTCAACCCCTTCATTACCTTTAGGATGCTTTGCTCCCCTTTAAAAATATATCCTTTCTTGTCAAATTCACAAAGAGAAATCAAATTCCTCTTCAGATCAAGTACATACCTAACATCAGTCAATAGTCTTATTGACTCATCGTGGAGCTTGAATATCACATATACAATACCTACAATTTTGTAATCTTTGTTGTTTCCCAATAACATTGATCCACCATCTTGATCACACAATTCCTCAAACACGTCTTTGTTTGGAGTCATGTGCCCAGTACACCCTGAGTCCATAATCCAGTCCTTGCTAGAGTCGCTGCTTGAAACTACCAGGACATCAGATGATTCATAACCATTTTGCACAATGATAGCATTACCATTATCCTTTCCACCATGATTGTTCAGTCGATCAGGGTATACTTTTCTTGTATGACCCTCCTTCTTACAATGATAACACTTAATAGTAGAAGCAATACCACCATAAGAATTATTTAAAACTTTACCCGTCTTCTTCTCAAACCTACATCTTTCTTCAAGTATTTCCCCTTAATGGATAAACTTTCACCAACAGAAGATGGCTTGTGCTTCTTTCGTTTGTTTAAATTAGGGGTGGAAATAGGCCAGACCTATAACAAGGGCCTACGACCTAGCCTACATAGGCTCAGGCCAGACCAAGCTTCTTTTTTTTAAATAGAAAAGGCCTAGGCTTTTTATAAGCCTATTTAATTAAAAAGGCTAGGCCTCAGGCCATAACAAAAATCCTTTTAAGCCTAACATGCCGACCTATTTAAATAAATATGAATAATTTTTTTATTATCATTATGTTATGTTTTGTACTTTGAATTAAAATGCATAAATAAAAATTTGTTATCTTGGAGAACTTATGAAAATAAGATGAGAACACTTTATGAACAATGTTATAAGTTGTTTTCATAATTTATCTTAAACAAATTGTCTCACAAAATTTATGCTAATAGGTAAGTTAAAATAAGTCAATGTAAACAACGTTTTAGTCTCATTGGTTTTCTAGTTTATTATTCTATTTAAACATTATTTTAATTGCTTATTTACATATGTCTAAATAATAGGCTTTTATGTAGGCTAACAGACTAACCAGGCCTTAGAAAAGGTCAAACTCATGCTTAAAAATAAGCCTATGACAGGCTACAGGCCAGGCTTAGGCTTCCGTTTTTTGGCAGGCCAGGCTTAGGCTTGGCAAAGCCTGGCTCAGCCTAGCCTATTTCCACCCCTAATTCAACTCTTTAGAGTACAAGGCATATTGAACATCTTCAAAAGGTCAATGACTTTATTCCTAGAGAGTTTCTTTGAAATGAGCACGAGACTTAGGTAAAGAGCACAACAACAACAACAACAACGCTTGATATTTGTCATTGTTAGATGTCAATCTTGCCTGAATTTAAAATTTTATAATGGGAATTTTTCAACTCTTTTGTGTTGATTTGTTGGAATTACTACTTGAAAGTTTGCCATTCTTCAATTGTTTTCAAATGCCTTTGGTACCTTTGATTTGTGTGTTATTGTGCAGAAAATAGGCATTACATCATCAAAGTGTGAAACACGAGGAAATTGAACAAGGTTGACAAAGGAAAAGAAGAATATCAGTATGTTCGCAAGGCGAACTTGCTAGCGAATGTTTTCTTTGCGAATAACTGGCAAAGAACCAGCAAATGCTCCCAGATTTAAGGCAGTAGAAAAAGGCATGTAAGTTCGCTGGGCGAACAAGCCAGCGAAGGTTCACTGTGGCAACGCGTCATTGAAGGGCTAGAAAAACATCTGAGACATGAGGAAGTAGATAAAGGGGTATAAGTTCGTTGTATGAACTTGTAGGGGAAGTAGTTTGCTAGGAAAATAATCATTCGCACGACGAACTTCAGAGTTGTCTCAGAGGTGGTTTAACTGTGCAGAGGCACATTAGGTGCCTAATTTGATGTTTTCCAGGAAAATAATCTAATCACATTGCGAACATGACAGATCCTGAATGCACTTTATAAGTACTTTTGCTCATTTTTGGGGATCATAACCTACTTTTACACGCCAAAACCTGATTTTCTGAGATTTCTTCACCAAAGAGTGAAATTTTACACATAGAAGTTGGATTCGCATCCAAGTTTGATTCTTCGACGTGGTTGCTCATTCATCTCCTCCTGATACTTGTGAAGCAAGCTACCATGGTTATGGGTAGCTAAGTCACTTTTGTGTCAAGATTAGAGGTAGTTAATCTTACTATTATGTATTTCTTTTTATCTTTTGTATATGAACAAGGTTTATGATCAATAGATGATGAAGATATTTTCTTTTAATGATGTATTTATGGTTTGAATCACTCTAGACATAGATTTTCCAAGTCTTGACCTAATTTCTTCATCTATTAACCAACAAACTCTAGAAATAGATTTGAAAGTTAATATTTGCTTTGTGTCGATCTTTATGTTTATTGTTTCGATTGTTATTTTGAGAAATCATCTAGCGATTAAAACAATAATATTCATGGAACTGCTTTAGAAATAAACGGATTCGTAAGGATACACGATTGTATTGATTGAAACTAAGTTCACATGTTTGATTAGTCGGATACATATGAAAAGGATTAACAAAATATAATCTTGACATGCTTTTCTTAAAACAAAACATCTTTTTCTCTAATTTACTCTTTGTAACAAACTTATGTTACAAAACAAGAAATCTTTTGGAAACTCTTTACTTAGAAAGTTAAATTATTGAATGGCTAGCATCTATATATCTTACGTACAATCCCTGTGGATACGATAAAACACCCCCCCTAAAATACTTTTCAACAAAATGGTGTCATTGTTGGGGATTGTTGAGTAGGATATTGCAAGCATTGCAATAGTTTAGTGATTTTAAGATATTTGTATTATGAATCTCTTACCTCTGTAATTCTCTTGTGCTTTTTAATTTGTTTGACTAGTGTGAAGAATCCATTTATGCAAGAGAGTGTACCTACAGAAGGACTTATTTTTGATCCTGAGATTGAAAGAACTGCTCGTAGACTCAATAACAAAATAAGGCGGAGACAACAACTTTCTAGAGAAAGATGATAACGAGAAAACGCATCGATTATATCGCTAGATTTCATTAACGTTTTATCGCATATTCACCGTTTTAACACTCGATTTCCCGAGTTTTTCTTACCATTTTGCAGGTACATCATTATATGGAGCTAAATCGTGAATTAAGAGCAAAAGGAACAAAAGAAACCATAAGGAGATGAAGAAATGTAGAAGCCTGCAAAAAGACTGCATAATTTGTTGCAGCCACGATCGTTACAAGGGTGTCACGACCGTGACACCCCAATTTGGGCCATCACGACCGTAAGAGAGTGGTCACGACCGTGACACTTAAAAACCTCAAGTTACGAACGTGAAGACCCTGTCACGACCGTAACAAGGGTAAAACTTGGTTTTGACTCAGACTACGTCAAGGCATTACGTGAAGACCACTTCTCCTCTTACTTCTCCTCTTGGCATTACGTGAAGACCACTTCTCCCATTTTGTTGCCACGTTCCAGCATTCCCTCAACAACTTCAGCAAAGGCCCATGCAACAAAAGACCAAAAATCCAGCCCATTAGGGACTCTATAAATAGTACAAGTTCTGTGGAAGAAGGGACAGACTTTTTTATTCAAAATTCCTGCGGAAGCTCTGCCAAACTGCCTTACGAACCAGCATTTCCATTCCTGCATTACTTTTAGTTTTCTGTTTCGTTTTTATTTGTATCCAAACCAACCCTATAACAATTTCCAACATCAGGGAATTGTTATACATTTAGTTGTTTCTAAACCTTCAGCATTCGTTTATTTTTAATTTCCGCCCACTCCAAGCTTTCCGGTCTGTGGAAGAAGGAGTCTGCTCGAATATTTGTTAACCAAGTTTTTTCATTATATTGCAATTTAATTTAGTTATAATGTTTATTTATTTTTCTGCCATGAGTACGTTATTATTAAATTCTCTGTCTTTGTCTGGTTCAACATCGATGAGTAGCTAAACACCATAGGGCGGTATGTAGTTATAACAAACTTAACCGGTAAATATAACCATAGGCTGAAAATAATTAATCACTTAACATTCTGGCTGATACTTTTTAATTGAAATAGATCTTTTCGTTACGAGAGTAAGAAAAGAGTATTAGGTTAGGTCAAGACCACGAGAGTGTGAGATTTTAACCAGATAGCTAAAGTTAGGCATTTAAATTAAACACAGCGAGAGCGCTTTAAGATAAATTAGAATTACTTAGTTTCCAAAAATTACCTCTAAACACTTATGGGCTAGCGAGAGCAGGCATAGGGCTTTAGGGATAAGATCTGATATAAGACCCCGAGAGTGTGAGTTGAGGGTATTTAAACTGGTAACCTCTACCGAATAGATTAAGTGAACACCTTTATAAGCCTAGGTTAGATTGAATCACCTAAGTTAGTATAATTACATACCGACCGCCTTAATATTACTTTATTTAAACTTAAATTTAATTCCGCCTTTAACAGTATTAAAAACCAACAAAAATCGTGACAATCATTCGCCTTAGCTAAACTAGAAGTTCATCTAGCACTAAGTAACCATAGAATCCCTGTGGATCGATAATCTTAAATATTACTTCGATAGGCTGTGCACTTGCAGTAAGATACCGCTAGACGCATAAGTAGACACGTCTTTAGCCCATCAAGTTTTTGGCGCCGTTGCCGGGGATTCCTTAATTTAGTTACTAGTGCATTTAGGTAGCATTGTCTAGACTAAGGTATCAATTATTTAATTTAATCTAATCTCCGAGTGTATGCCAAGTACTCGCTCTAAAAACGAAGACTTGCAACCTCTAATCCCTGAATCGGAACGCTTTTTACACGTAAGAAGGCGTATATTCGATTTCGAAAATAATTCCAATATTCCAGATCTTCAATTAGATCCGCCTAAACCAGTCATAAAATCAGAGGACGCAGAGATGGCTGAAGAACAAACTCATCCACTCAAGTATTACGCTAATCCTTCGCAAGGTGAACCGCATTCAAGCATTGCAGCGCCGGCTATCAACCGAAACGATTTCGAACTAAAACCTTCGTTGATATCAGCCATGCAACAAAATCAATTCGCCGGAAATCCTACCGAGGATCCGAATCTTCATCTTTCGATCTTTCTGCAATATGCAGATACCGTAAAAGCCAATGGAGTTACCCAAGAAGCTATTAGACTACGTTTATTTCCTTTTTCGCTTCGAGACAGAGCCAGAGCTTGGCTTCAATCTCTGCCTTCGAACTCAGTAACTACGTGGGCAGAACTTAAGAAAGTTTTCTTGAATAGGTATTTTCCACCTAGCAAGACAGCTATGCTGAGAGCTCAGATCAACGGATTTAAGCAAAGAGAAAGTGAATCATTATTCGAAGCTTGGGAACGCTATAAGGATCTACTTAGACTTTGTCCACATCATGGATTAATAGACTGGATGGTCATCCATACCTTCTATAATAGACTCTTGTACAACACAAGAATGACAATTGACGCTGCCGCGGGTGGTGCATTGATGGACAAAGAATATAGAGATGCCTATGCACTTATCGAAAGTATGTCTCAAAATCATTACCTTTGGGGAAGCGAGAGAGTCGCAACTGAGAAACCAACAAAGGGAGGTATGTACGAAGTAAGTAGTATGGACCAAGTCAATGCGAAATTTGACCAACTAAGCCAAAAGATCGATAACTTGGCCATAACACCTACAGCCACCGTGGCTGCAGTAACACCTAACTGTGAGTTATGTGGAGTCCTAGGACACGAAGTTTCTGATTGTCAACTATTGGCAGGAACTCCCACTGATCAAGTGAATTATGCTCAAGGAAACCCTTACTCAAACACATACAACCCAGGTTGGAAGAATCATCCGAACTTCTCCTATAAGAATAACAATGCTTACTACGCACCAGGACAAGCACCAGCTACATCACCAGGATATCAAAAGACTGCTCCTAATGTCCCTAGAAAATCGAACCTTGAATTGATGATGGAGAACTTTATAGCTAACCAATCTCAGACAAACAAGGACTTCTTAAACCAAAACATTCACACTAGTGAGCAGATTAAACAATTAGTGAGCAAAGTAGATGCATTAGCTACACATAACAAAATGCTTGAAACTCAGATTTCACAAGTAGCTCAACAACAAGCACCTACTGCTGCACCAGCTGGAGTATTCCCTGGACAACCTCAACCTAATCCGAAAGGACATGCTAACGCTGTAATATTAAGAAGTGGCAAGGAACTTGACGGACCCACCGATCCAAGACTTGACAATCCAGCCATGTACCAAAAACCGGATAAACCGACTGAAATGGTGAATGATCCAGAAGAAAAGGAAGATGACAATCAAGAGGTAGTGGAGAAAGAACAACCTTATGTGCCTCCACCACCCTATAAACCACCAATTTCGTACCCTCAAAGATTAATAAATTCCAAGACGACGGGTCAATTTAAGAAATTTGTCGAACTTCTGAAACAGTTGAATATTACTATTCCGTTTACAGAAGCAATTACCCAAATACCCTCGTATGCTAAGTTTTAAAAAGAAATCTTATCCAATAAGAAAAAGATAGAGGATAACGGAACAGTTACACTTACTGCCGAATGTAGCGCCATAATTCAGAATAAAATGCCTCCTAAGCTAAAAGATCCAGGAAGTTTCTCTATACCCTGTGTAATAGGAAAATTCGTCATTGACAAAGCTCTTGCGATTTAGGAGCCAGTATCAGTGTTATGCCCTTAACGATTTGCAAAAGGCTAGACATGGGAGACCTAAGACCAACTAAAATGTCTGTTCAACTAGCCGATCGCTCTGTTAAATATCCTGTAGGCATACTAGAAAACGTCCCAGTACGTATAGGACAATTCTACATCCCTACTGATTTTATAATCATGGACATCTCTGAAGACTCCACTACACCTATCATACTAGGAAGACCATTCTTAGCTACCGCCGGAGCTATAATAGACGTAAAAAGAGGAAAGCTAACCTTTGAAGTAGGTGAAGAGAAAGTTGAATTTGTTTTAACACAATTCTTAAAATCACCAGCTATAGAGGATACATGCTATCTATTGGACGTAATTGACGAATGTGTAAGAGAAATGGAACTGAAAGAGACCACTTATTCTGAAATAATGAAAATTCAAATCCCTCCGATTTTCGAAGATGATAATTGGCGAAAATCGTACCAGGATGATAGTCTAAGCGAAAGTTTAGCACTTACACCGGATCCCATGCCAAGTAAAGATAAACCTGCATTAGGATTAAAAACTTTACCTAATAACCTAAGGTACGAATTCTTAGACGTTGAATGTAAAAGACCAGTTATAGTAAATTCCAGTTTAGGAACTATAGAAACAAAGAAACTTTTAGATGTCTTGAAGAAATATCCAACTGCATTAGGGTATAACATATCTGATCTCAAAGGAATATGTCCTTCAGTTTGCATGCATCGTATTCTGCTAGAAGAAGATTGCAGAACCTCCAGAGAATCTCAAAGAAGGATTAACCCAACCCTTAGCACTGTAGTAAAAGAAGAAGTTAAGAAATTATTAGATGCCGGGATAATATATCCAATCTCTGATAGTGAATGGGTTAGTCCAATACATGTAGTGCCAAAGAAAGGAGGTATCACTGTTGTGAAAAACGCTCAAGGCGAATCGATATCGCAAAGAGTAGTGACGGGATATAGAGTGTGCATAGATTATCGTAAACTAAACAAAGCCACTCGAAAAGATCATTTTCCACTACCTTTCATAGATCAAATGTTAGAACGATTAGCCAAGCATTCTTACTTCTGTTATCTTGACGGTTACTCAGGATTTTTCCAAATCCCTATCCATCCTGATGATCAAGAGAAGACTACATTCACATGTCCTTATGGAACGTTCGCTTATAGGCGAATGCCCTTTGGATTATGCAACGCTCTTGCAACCTTTCAAAGATGTATGATGTCAATCTTTGCAGATTTTATAGACAACATCATGGAAGTGTTCATGGACGACTTCTCTGTATGCGGGCAAAGTTTTGAAGGATGCTTATCGAACTTAGAAATGGTGTTAGAAAGATGTGTAAAAGTAAATCTCGTGCTTAACTGGGAGAAATGTCATTTTATGGTCAACGAAGGAATAGTATTAGGTCATGTAATATCCGACAAGGGGATTGAAGTTGATAAAGCTAAGATTGAAGTAATAAAAGATCTTCAACCCCCTAAAACCGTGCGAGAAATACGAAGCTTTTTAGGACACGCCAGTTTTTACCGACGATTCATCAAAGATTTCTCGAAAATCACTAAACCTCTTACTGGTTTATTAATGAAAGACGCTGATTTCATATTCAATGAAGATTGTCTTAAAGCATTCGAAACTCTAAAAACAGCCCTCATCACCGCACCAATCATGCAACCCCCTGACTGGAGATTACCTTTTGAAATCATGTGCGATGCGAGTGACTATGTTGTAGGCGCAGTTCTGGGCCAGAGAAAGGAAAAGAAACTTCATGCGATTTACTATGCCAGTAGAACCTTAGATTCTGCCCAGATGAACTACGCTACTACAGAAAAAGAATTGCTAGCAGTTGTCTTTGCGCTTGACAAATTCCGTTCTTACCTAGTTGGAGCGAAAATAATCATTTACACAGACCATGCTGCTATCCGATATCTATTAACTAAGAAAGATGCTAAACCAAGACTCTTAAGATGGATTTTACTCTTACAAGAGTTTGATCTAGAAATAAAAGATAAGAAAGGTACTGAGAACGTCGTAGCGGACCATTTATCTAGAATAGAAGGTATTAAACCCGAACAAGTGCCGATTAACGATGATTTTCCGTATAAACAGCTGATAGCACAAATAGGAAGCGACCTAGCTCAGCTAGATATACATGAACCAGAATCCGTGGAAACAATCCAGACAACTGTAGGACTGCCATGGTACGCTGACATTGTCAACTACCTAGCCGCAGGAGCTCTTCCACCCGATCTAACCTATCAGCAGAAAAACAAATTCTTTCATAATCTGAAACATTACTATTGGGATGAACCATTATTGTTCAAAAGAGGACCAGATGGAATCTTTCGCCGATGTATTCCCGAAGAAGAAATAGAAGATGTCATTGCTCAATGTCATTCATCTCCTTATGGTGGACATGCAAGCACTTCCAAGACTTGTGCAAAAATCTTGCAAGCCGGCTTATTCTGGCCTAATCTATGGAAGGATGTCCACATCGCTGTTATAAATTGCGATCGGTGTCAACGCACTGGCAATATTTCAAGAAGAGATGAAATGCCCCAAAAGGGAATTTTAGAAGTAGAAATCTTCGACGTCTGGGGAATAGATTTCATGGGACCATTCCCATCATCTTTCGGTAATAATTACATACTCGTAGCTGTTGATTATGTTTCGAAATGGATTGAATCCATAACTTCTCCTACAAACGATACACGAGTAGTAATAAAGCTTTTCAAAAATATAATCTTTCCCAGATTTGGTGTGCCTAGACTCGTCATAAGTGACGGTGGCTCGCACTTCATTTCAAAAATCTTTGACAAGTTACTATCTAAATATGGAGTAAGACACCGTGTGGCTACGCCATATCACCCACAAACAAGTGGACAAGTCGAAGTCTCAAACAGAGAAATTAAACAAATCTTAGAAAAGACTGTCGCCATATCCCGGAAAGATTGGTCATCTAAACTTAATGAAGCTCTATGGGCTTATAGGACCGCTTACAAGACACCCATAGGTACTACACCTTTCAAACTAGTTTATGGAAAATCTTGTCACCTCCCAGTAGAACTAGAACACAAAGCTTATTGGGCGACCAGAACCCTCAATATGAACTATAATGTTGCAGGAGAAAAGCGAATCCTAGACATTAACGAATTAGAAGAATTAAGGTTAGATGCATATGAGAATGCTGAGATATATAAAGAAAGAACTAAGCGATGGCATGATAAACGCCTATCTAGGAAAGAATTTAGTGTGGGAGAAGTTGTACTCCTCTTTAATTCAAGGCTTAGGCTCTTTCCTGGAAAATTAAAATCTAGATGGTCAGGACCCTTCGAAATAACTAAAGTATTCCCGAGTGGAGCAATAGAAATTAAGGGTAGGAATAGTGAACCATTCATAGTAAACGGACAACGTCTAAAACATTATCATAAAGTTGAAAATAGAGATTATGCGAATAATCTAAAGCTTTTAGAATTGTCCACTAATTCCCCTGATTAATCTAAACCTAAGCATTACGTCAGGCTTTTGACAATAAAAACAGCGCTTAGTGGGAGGCAACCCATTTACCTATTTAATTATTTCAACTATTCTCTTCTTTTAGCATATTGTTATTTATCGTTTTACTATTTGTTTAATTGTTTTGTCAGTTTTATTTTACATTACTATTATCGCCATGACATTATGCATTTCATTTTCTTATTTTTATCTTAAATCACTTTTTACAGATTTTCTAAAGTCTTTTCCACTGATTTGTTTCCCCCATATTTGCACTGACCATGGCTAACCAACCAATTAACCATATGGAAACCAAATTTAGAGGTAGGAACCAAAGAGTGAAGTTTGAAGAGTTATCACAGAGGCAAATGGATTTGACCCTGTACCCGAATGATAAGACTATGGAAACCCTAGGTATACATGATAGTGTCATGTACTTGTTAAACCGACTCGGATGGGAGAATGCATTAATCCAACATAAGTTTGCGACTTACCGCGAGCTCACCCTTGAGTTCCTTAGCTCCTTACTTTACCTACCTGAGCGCGGTTTTGGATTTAGGAAAGGATTTATTAGTTTCCGCCTATTTGGAATAGAATATGACTTTAACCATAAAGAACTAGCTGACTTGTTAGGATTCTCTAGTGGACCATTTGCTTTCACTACCACACAGGTAGAAGTGATGGATATGGAGCTAGATTTCTTTTGGGGAACTTTAACCGGAAACTACCACCCTGAACCAAATAACATGAATAACGATGAGATCCATAATCCTGCTCTCCGCTACTTCCATAAATTCCTTGCCCACACCTTCTTTGGAAAAGAAGAAAACATTACCGGAGTTTCTAAAGATGAAATATTTATTATGTCATGTTTCACTACTGGACAGCCTGTTAATGGTGTACCTTTCATGATGCAAACCTTCACCCGTATCCAAGAAGAACCTGAATTACCTATATTAGTAGGAGGTCTTGTAACCATGATTGCTGATGCCATAGGACTTAGGTACCAACTGGACAGGTGCAACCGTCTAGGAACAATCCGCCCTATGAACCTTAATTTCTGCTTCAATAGACATATCATAAGGAATTTAGGACATCCACCTTTTGAGTACCTAATCCAAAACGAAGTAGTAACCCTGTTCACATTGCCTAATCATGCTAGAGTAAGTGTTCACAATAAGGATAACTGGCTTTATGAGTTAAACCCACCTGATTATCCATCTACTCCTGAAACACCTCAGCCTTACAAGATAAGCGATGATATAATGACCAATGTCGAAACTGACCCCGAGACACCTCCTGGTTACCATAACATCGACCCCACTGGAGCAGTACATGAAACCCCTGAAGTGAATCAAGGAGATTATGCGAACAACTTGCAAAACATCATGAACACTCTCAATGCCTACCAAACTGATATTAATATATTTAAAGAAGACATTAAGAGCATGCGATTGGACATCATAGGATTGACGGACATAACCTGCGAACAATTCTATCACTTGAACTCCGCCATCGAAGACTTGAAGAAACGCTTTTGAAAATGCTATAAGTGATTTAGTTTATTTTTCTCATTGTTTTCGTTTCTAGTTAGATTTATTTTTCGCAACAATTTCATACCGTAATTTCAGTTTATGTAACTTCATTTTCAAATACTTTATGCAATGCACCTTTAATTCCAAAATTTCTCCACTTTTAGAAATTTATATATTTTTATTCTATATACTGTTATGCTAGCATTATTTCTTATTATATACAATCTCTCATGCAAGTTAGTATAGTATTGTGCTGCAATTATATAATATATGGTGTTTATTTAATGTGAGTGTTAGTGAAGAAAATAGATTATTATTAAATTATGAATCAAGTGAGAAAATGTTTTTTTTATGGAAATTATTCAGCAAAGCATGCCCTCACGGTCGTCACACCCATCTCACGATCGTGACGTGCTTAAATAGCGTGTCACGACCGTCACCCCCCTGTCACGACCGTGACACCCCCTATTACAGGAATCGTGAGAAACAGAACTGTTTCTCATCGTGTCTCTTCTTCTTCCTCCTCCATAACTTCCCCCAAAACT
Source organism: Lathyrus sativus (assembly GCA_963859935.3). Classification (NCBI taxonomy): domain Eukaryota; kingdom Viridiplantae; phylum Streptophyta; class Magnoliopsida; order Fabales; family Fabaceae; genus Lathyrus; species Lathyrus sativus. The sequence goes on along the minus strand of OZ012735.1, from coordinate 600,394,305 downwards.
ACCCATTTTCTCCATAACCTCCGTAACCTCCCCATTACCAACATTAACCCCCCATTATCATACCCTATCACATTCTCACTCTCCAGTATTTTAACCCGAATCAAGATTTCCTTCATTCTACCATTTTTTTCACAAAACCTCAAAACCCTTCTTTCTTCACTCTAACCTCTTGCATGCTATGGATTCCATCACTTTTAGAGAAGGTGATGCTGGTGTAACTCAGAGAGAACGTTTCATCCGATTCCAAAACCGCGGTGTGCAACCTACACGTTACATCGACACCGTCTGTTTGCGGGAACTCGGAATGCTTGCCGGTGTTCAAAGCCTGCTTCAAAAGGTCGGTCTGTGGGATCTTTGCAGTCAACCTCAGCCCACATTCGAACTTCTGACACTGGAGTTCTTGAGCTCATTCAGTTACATCACGCCCCCCGGTTCTCAGAGTCAGCTCACCGGTGTCGCCACATTCAGATTGCATGGCCAAGAGTTCAACCTTTCGCAGACCAGGATAGCCGAGTTGTTAGGCTTCGATCACGGAACTGAAGCTCACCGTCGCGTGCCTGATAATTTCAGTGAACAGGCTTTCACTCTATGGCACGGCTTAACCAACACCCGTGCATCCACCTTCCAAAGCCTCAACGCCACGCACATCCACAACCCGGCAATCTGCTATTTTCACCGTGTCATATGCAACACCATCTTCGCCCGAGAAAGCAACCATAAGCTCAACTCCAAGGAGCTTCTATTCTTACATTGCGCTCTCAATGACGAGCCGATCAACGCTGCCCCTTTCATGCTTTATCATATCCAGGCCATTGCACACAGAGGCTCCTCCCCGTTCTTCATAGGCGGCATTGTCACCACCCTCGCCATTCAGTTGGGGCTCGGTGACTTGGTCGTTAATCAGCCTTACCTCGCCGCAGAATTCCTCACCAAGAGTTATTGCAGGTCCGCTCACCTGATTGCGCAGCGAGAGGATGGCAGGTATAGCCCTGTTGTCAATGGCACCATTTTCCATCATATCATTCTGCCGTCCCGCGACCGCATCGATCCATCCAACCGAGCCAACTGGCTCTTTGTGTTACCTGCTGCTGCCGATCACGTTCCTATTCATGATGATCAGGCAGACCCTCTAGAGGATGAAATGCAGGATGCTATGGATGCAGCTGAGCCTGTCCAGGATATACCAGAGACATCTACCCGACAGCCCCCTGCTCCCGAAATCACACTGGAGGAAGTCCTCCTTGCGATTCATCAGCAGAACCAGATGAACGCCGCACTGGAGCGAAGGCAGAAGGCGCAGTATGACGCTTTACTCAGCACTATTGCAGCAAATCAGGAAGCTACCAATGAGAGGTTTGGAGAAATCTTCAGCGAGCTCGAAGCCCTCCGCATTAGCATCACTGCTGCCTCCGGCACCGGTTCTGATCCTGAAGCGACTCCTTCCAGACTCCGCTCCCGCACCAGAGGCCGAGCCCGCGGTCCTCAGCAGCCATAGTTTTAGTTTGTTTATGTCTGTTTTTCGTTGTTGTCGTTGTACTGTACTTTTAGCGCATTTATATCACAACATTGAGGACAATGTCTGATATAGTGTGGGAGAGGTACCTTTCATTTCTGCACTTTTCCATTTCGTTGTATTTCCAATTCCGTTGTATTTCTTTTCGCACGTTAATGAAATGAGCAAATCTTTGTGCTATTTTCTTTAATCTCGAACTTTCCCCGATTATTTAGCTGTACCAGAAAAAATCTTTAATTATTCGCACTACCCGACTTACCTACGGAATCGTAATTAGGAAGCCGAGAACGATTAAACAAGATCAATACAATCTTGACATCTTTGACTCCCTACTTAAGCAATTCCATCCCGATTACCATTACGAGTACACTTTTAGTTTCAGTTCAAAAGTAACCCCTAGTAGTTTATACTAGCAGTCAGCACCGTCTGAACACAAACCACGTGGGGAGCCGATGAATATAAGCGTTTGATGCCTAATCAATAATGATCCTTCATATCTCGATGCAAAATGAAAAGAAATTGCACCAAAGTACACGGTCGCATATAAGAAACGAGAAATATGAGAAGGAGTCCGTTGCGAGTTGGTTCAGAGGTACTGGTTCTGAACTCGGTAGGGCGTGCTACGGCTCGATCCCCCACAACCTCCAAATCGGATAAAATATGTAGGGCTACCACACTCGTGTACCAGACCCCGTGCCCAAAAAGGATCAAAATCGCTAACCGGCTACTCCACTACGTGCGTGCTAAGGCAAAGGGCTTAATGTGACTGCGCTAGAATGAAACCGGGCGAAATAAGATCGAAAAAACTCCAGGTGAAATCGTAATGTAATTGCCGATTGTTTCGTTTAACGGGAAGTCGACGACATAGCTTGTTGCTTGTGTCATTAGTGTATCGGTAGTGTTCTGTCAAAGTACCGGATTATCCGACAAAACGATCCCCCGTACGGTTTGTTATGAGTATGCGTGAATAAAATCTTGTCCGCCGATTTTCAACCGACTATTTGCTTGAGGACAAGCAAAGGTTTAAGTTTGGGGAAGTTTGATAACGAGAAAACGCATCGATTATATCGCTAGATTTCATTAACGTTTTATCGCATATTCACCGTTTTAACACTCGATTTCCCGAGTTTTTCTTACCATTTTGCAGGTACATCATTATATGGAGCTAAATCGTGAATTAAGAGCAAAAGGAACAAAAGAAACCATAAGGAGATGAAGAAATGTAGAAGCCTGCAAAAAGACTGCATAATTTGTTGCAGCCACGATCGTTACAAGGGTGTCACGACCGTGACACCCCAATTTGGGCCATCACGACCGTAAGAGAGTGGTCACGACCGTGACACTTAAAAACCTCAAGTTACGAACGTGAAGACCCTGTCACGACCGTAACAAGGGTAAAACTTGGTTTTGACTCAGACTACGTCAAGGCATTACGTGAAGACCACTTCTCCTCTTACTTCTCCTCTTGGCATTACGTGAAGACCACTTCTCCCATTTTGTTGCCACGTTCCAGCATTCCCTCAACAACTTCAGCAAAGGCCCATGCAAGAAAAGACCAAAAATCCAGCCCATTAGGGACTCTATAAATAGTACAAGTTCTGTGGAAGAAGGGACAAACTTTTTTATTCAAAATTCCTGCGGAAGCTCTGCCAAACTGCCTTACGAACCAGCATTTCCATTCCTGCATTACTTTTAGTTTTCTGTTTCATTTTTATTTGTATCCAAACCAACCCTATAACAATTTCCAACATCAGGGAATTGTTATACATTTAGTTGTTTCTAAACCTTCAGCATTCGTTTATTTTTAATTTCCGCCCACTCCAAGCTTTTCGGTCTGTGGAAGAAGGAGTCTGCTCGAATATTTGTTAACCAAGTTTTTTCATTATATTGCAATTTAATTTAGTTATAATGTTTATTTATTTTTCTGCCATGAGTACGTTATTATTAAATTCTCTGTCTCTGTCTGGTTCAACATCGATGAGTAGCTAAACACCATAGGGCGGTATGTAGTTATAACAAACTTAACCGGTAAATATAACCATAGGCTGAAAATAATTAATCACTTAACGTTCTGGCTGATACTTTTTAATTGAAATAGATCTTTTCGTTACGAGAGTAAGAAAAGAGTATTAGGTTAGGTCAAGACCACGAGAGTGTGAGATTTTAACCAGATAGCTAAAGTTAGGCATTTAAATTAAACACAGCGAGAGCGCTTTAAGATAAATTAGAATTACTTAGTTTCCAAAAATTACCTCTAAACACTTATGGGCTAGCGAGAGCAGGCATAGGGCTTTAGGGATAAGATCTGATATAAGACCCCGAGAGTGTGAGTTGAGGGTATTTAAACTGGTAACCTCTACCGAATAGATTAAGTGAACACCTTTATAAGCCTAGGTTAGATTGACTCACCTAAGTTAGTATAATTACATACCGACCGCCTTAATATTACTTTATTTAAACTTAAATTTAATTCCGCCTTTAACAGTATTAAAAACCAACAAAAATCGTGACAATCATTCGCCTTAGCTAAACTAGAAGTTCATCTAGCACTAAGTAACCATAGAATCCCTGTGGATCGATAATCTTAAATATTACTTCGATAGGCTGTGCACTTGCAGTAAGATACCGCTAGACGCATAAGTAGACACGTCTTTAGCCCATCAAAAGACAAGAGCGAGGAGAATATTCTTCATCCACACCAATTGTTACGCCAATCATGGCAGATCCACCACCACCATCACCACCCCTTGCTTCAACACCATGTATCAACAGTACAAGGCACACTGCTCAGAGATGAAAACGAGAATTCTTACGCTTCTATACCAAAAACCTTTTACTGGTATGGATCATGAGGATCCTTCATACATCTCACCAAATTATATGAGATTGCGGGTGCAACGGAAGCGCCGGAAGCTGACGAAGAATCATTGTTCAAGAGATTATTTCTACAATCCTTAATTGGGAAGGCAAAGGAATGATATCTTGATCAATCCACTTTGGTGATGACGGACTGAAATGTGTAAGAAGAAAAGTTCCTTGAATGATTTTTTCTACACAATCTATTCATGGAAGTAAATATGAAAATTATAGTATTCGCTCAAGGCAGAAATGAATCTCTCAATGAAGCTTGGGAGAGGTTCAAATCCATGTTACGAAAATGCAAAGGCCACGGGTTCGATGAATTAACACAAATGCACATCTTTAGGAATGAGCTCCAATCTATTCGCAAAATTTTATTTGACCCTACTGCGGGTGGATCGTTAATGGCAAAGAGTGCGGAAGATGTGGTAGCCATTATTGATAAGATGGCTTTGAATGATCACCAAGGAAATCACAATCATGGTACACCTCAACAAAAACTAGGAATAATAGAATTGGGAATAAATGATGTGATCCTTGCGCAAAACAAATTACTTTCGCAACAAGTGGAGTTGTTGACACAAAAAATGTCAAAGCTTCCACAACAAATTAAAGAAATACACGAGATTCCCAATAAAAAAACAAGTGGCGAGTTGTGAGCTTTGTAAGGGAGATCACCCTACTGGGAATTATCCTCCGGTTATGGAAGAGGTGAATTATTCTAGAAATCAAAACCAAGGGTATTGTCGCACCTCGAAAAATCACGGAGATATTTCGGAGAAATGACCCTCGCGCGAAAGGCGCGGAAATGCGGTTCGACAGAGTCGCCACCGAACTTTATTTTTCCCGAATGAACGGGAGAGGAAAATATCGAGAAAACCTCTTAAAAACGAAAGGATAGGAACAGGGCTGTCACAACGATGTTCCGGGTTCGGGAGTCGGTTACGTGAGGGGAAGGTATTAGCACCCCTCACGTCCGTCGTACTCGACGGGAACCTCTTAAGGTAATTGTGGGGAGTGTTGTTTAGGTTTACTTGTTTTCTTCTCGTTGTTAAAGGTAGAATTGGTAGGTTAAAAGGTTAAAGACGCAAAGGAGAGATGGATGGTTAGAGGATAGGGTGCTCGCCAAGGATTGGAGCCCTTGTGCCTACGTATACTCATTCAGACGAGAATGAGGAATCAGAGCGTCGTAGTTCGACTACGGGAAAGGTTGGGAAATGGACGAAATAATGGAGGAAGATAGAAGTGTGCTCGCCAAGATCATCGCAATCTTGTGCCTACGTATCTTATATTCAAGAATGAATAAAGAATCAGAGCGTCCGTAGTTCGTGGTAACGACCACGAAATATGAGGTTGAATAGGTTGGAAGTTTGAGAAAGAGACGAAAGAGTGACTGACAAGCAATCCAAGAGCGTGCCTCAAGAGCTTGTCACTCAAGAATTCAAGGAATGCGAGATTCCAAGAACTCAGTTCTTTCGGGAATTTACTGAGTAAGTGGAAGATAAAGAGTTAGATGTTTTTTGAAATTGAAAGAATGAACTAATGACAACTCAAGGGCGCGCCTCGAGAGTTACTCATTCGAATATCCAAAGAATGCTAGATTCTGAGAATATCCCTCTTTCGTAAGTTCTAAAAATGTTTGTGAAAAGATCGAATCGAAAAATGGCATGCGAGGCCAAAAGGAAGTTGCTTTGAAGTAGCTCGACGACGTGTCGAGGATTTAATTGAAAATGAAACCGACTTGACGACGTGTCAAGGGTTAAGATTGTGAGAAACGATATTAGTCCCTGAGGGTGCCCCTAATATCGAAACCACGAGGAATTGTGAAGTGTGTGTGAAATGTCGATGGTTGCGAATGTGTACGAGCTTTCGACTTAGGAGAACATTGGAAAACGATCGAGTTTTGAAAAAAAGTCGAAAGGTTGAGTAAATAATAAATCAAGGGCGTGCCTCGAGAATTATTTATTTGGAGATTCAAGGAATGCTAGATTCCAAGAACTTCCTCCTTTCGAAGTTTGAATCGAGGAGCTGTTTTGAAAATAATTTGAAGTGAACGAGGTATGAAAAGAGTTTGCGGCACGAGAGGTGAGAATACGAGATTGAATTTGAAAAGTATAGGAGAAATGACGATTATTTGATAAATGAGACGTAGGCCTCACAATTAATTAATCGGGGTATCATTCGGATGCTGGATCCTAACAACACCTTTTTCATTCGGAAAAATGTCTGGATGAACAACGAAAATATCACACATAATGCTAGATTCCTATGATATTTCTTTGCCCAAAAAAAAAAGATAGTATTTAAAAAAAATGAGAAGTCGAATAATATATTATTTAAGGTGTACACCCCAATAATGATTATCCAAAAATCCAAGAAGTGCTAGACTTCAAAGATTTAATTTGCCCTTTTTATCGAATAGGAGAAATAACGCAAACGTAAGTGCATACCAACCATATTGACTTGAATTTAGTGAGCTTTTGGATTTGGCTCACTTTATTTATCAAAGCTAAAAGAGAAATAGATTATTTGAACCACTTAATAAGTTTAATCTAATTTAATTATTAAAATTATTTGATTAACAACTAATATGATCAAATAATTAAATTAATTAAAATTGATTAAAAGATTAAATGATTGGAATTCAATTAATTAATTAATTATGTTAATCAAAATTAATTATCTAAATTATCTGATTAACTCAAATAATTAGGCTAATTAAAATTTATTAACAAAATTAAAATAATAAGTCAAAACATAATAATCTATATCATATTAACTTTTTTTCCTTCAACTTCAGCTGCTTCCACAATTTGGGCGTAATTACGAGCAAACCGGAAATGCCACACTTGAAAAATTGGTGGAAAACGTCTGCAAACTGTTGTTGGTATTGTGTCTGACCTTACTATTATTAGTCACCGCCAAAATCATGAAACCACATGAGCCTTGACATGAGTCTCACAAATCCAATCAAAACAAAAGCTAACACAGTTGATAATCAAAAAAATTAAGGTTACAACTCTGCATAAACAACCAAATGCGTCGAGGTTCGAAAGCTAGAAATGCACAAGCAAGAACAACTGACATATGGCCATCCTTGTTCACAGTAGCGGTACCATTCTCAAACAATAATAGAATTTAAAACTTAAAAGTAAAAAAAAACAAATACAAACATAAGCTGTACCAAAACGAAACCCGGAATTACGCCTTATACGATTCATCTACTCCACAAGAAAACTCTTAATACTTGATATAGCAAAATATTTTTCCCAGAAAAAGAATATGAACTAGATCCTAAACAAAACAGCACAACAAGAAGCCGTCACATCGAAATGTTATCGAGACGCCAAATGCCTTGTCAATGGAACCATTGCTGAGAAATCCAAGCTTACGTTTGTGCTTCGAAAACAGAAACTGACAGTGCTGCAACCACAACAATTCATACGAGCTGCAAACTGTTGTCGTTGTTGCGGAAAGTAGAACACAACGAGCTGCGCGCCTATGTTGTTGTAGAGTTGGATGCTTCTTGATGTTATGAAGTCGTCCCGCTGCTACTAGAACCCATGGTTGTGTAGTCAAAAGCAAAATCTTATGATGTCACAAAAAGAATGTAATGGAATCCAGATCTTGAGTTAGGACACAACCTGCACGATAATCTACAACAGACATCAGTCCAAATGAAATAGAGAAAATAATTTCGCGAGTTTGAAACCGGCAAAAACAGGTTTGAGGAGTCGGGCTCGATTGAAGAAGTTGCATTGTTATTGTTGCGAACTGCTATTGTACATGGTTGTAATGGCTCAAACATCTAAGCGCCGAGAACCACGATTGCTTGTGAGCGAAGAACTAAAATCTGCATCATCAGAAACCTGTTTGTGCTTTCAGCCGCAAACGTTCGACATCCAAAGAGATGCATTTGGAACTGGCTCGACTTTACAGTTGCTTCTGCAACTTTCAGACTTGAAATTTGCCGCTACTAGCTAGGGATGTCGCATCCTAGCGTTGTAGCTTCCGTTGTTATCATATTGTTGCAGTTGTGACAATGTTGTTGTTTATATTTCTAAACCAAACAATGCTTCAAGATCTTTTCGTACAACCAATGATTCGGCAACGCCGTCACCTGCGTAAAATCAACAGCCAGCCAAATAGAAAAAGAAAGCAGAGTCATTGAAAACCAAAATCCACGCGAACAGATCTGAGTTGAAGATGCAACCAATTTTTTCAACAAAAACACAACCTCTCAGTTGCAACGCATCAACAGAACAACAGACATACGATATCATATTAAGCTCTTAGCATAAAGTGCAAATAGCTGAAGAAACATAAGCGTAACAGTTGAATTCCAAAGTGATTTAAGAGCAACAACAATCAGCAATATCCTAAACCAGTACCAAACACTGATATACACTATAATTAACAGGGCCAAGTTTCGGCAGAAAAGTCGCTCACAGGCCGAGTAGTATATATGCTTCAACGTTCCACATACGGTAAGACTGCAAACTAAGTGGAAAGAAAGTTGATTAGTGATGAACATGATTGAACCACAAAAAGGTAATATGTTTCCTTGCATCTAACAACAGAACTACTAAAACAAACACTCACAATTATACCAGAATAATAAAACTGAGTTCACAAACAATATGGAATATCATAAACAACTTTGTTTACCCCAGATGCGGAGTATACTGCTCAAGACGAAATAAAAGTAACCATATTCAACCGTATCCTTCGCTATTCATGGTGTATACCCAAGCAACCTCAACTTCGAGTTTAGGTCTCATACGAATTGAGTCGTCCGACTTTGGGCCCTGCTTGTCACCAACTGCCTTTCGAGTTCTTGTTGCTGCTGAAAGTCTTCACTCATCAACCCCTTTTTTTTTGCTCATTCGAAACCTGCATAATGTGTACACTAAAACACCACACCAACCCAGAACATCCTTGCGAGTGTGTCAATGGTTAGAAATATCGATAGGTATAACATAGGTTCCTAACAATCAACACTTACACCAATCAACAGAGAAATAACATAAACCCAATCATGGTGTATACACTCAAGCCATAACAAATGAGATATGAGATGAAAACAAGAAAATGATAAGTATGATTTTCGACAGCATGAACAGAGGTAAGAACAAAAGCAACTACACAACTCATAAACCTATCTACCATAAAAAGAAGTCATCGAGTCGTGAGAGTTATGGTAACTGTACCAATCCGTTTGCTACTCACCAGAGCGCTATGTTGTTGTTGGGGAATAGTGAAAGTTGCTACCAGATTGGATCGTATTTGAACGGGAGGTTATCGTCTTGTGTTGAATGAAATTCCTATTGCGAGGTAGCTGACACTTTGTTGTTTATTTCCTTTTTTTTGCCGTTATCGCAACACCTCATTGTCGCCGAGTTGCTTCGTTATTGTACGCTCTCAACAAATCGAAGAATGGAGGATCTCAAGTAGCAGCGGCGAAGGGATTTGATGACGGTCGGACTTGAACACGGTGAAGGTTTGAGATTATGGTGGTGAGTGATTATTCATGGTTGTTTGTTGAGCGGTAGAGGTGAGGGAGGATGATGATGAAGGGATTTCGCGGTGGGGGAAGATGAGGGATAGGGTTTTGGGGTGAATTGGGGAAGAAGCGGCGCCGATTAGGGTTTGTCTTCGAGGGAATGAACAGTAACCTAGGGTTTCTTTTCAATGATTTTCCTCCCTCTCCCTTATAGTGTCCGATTGTGGGCATTCAATCCCCTTGGGCCCAAGTCTGGCCCTTCTCTTTTGTTAATCATCATAAATATTACAATTAATAAACTATTAACACAATCTAATAACTATAATACTAATTAACTTGACCATAATAATTTAATAGTAACAATATATGCAAATAAATTAAAATTTGTATTCAATAAAAGGCAATATTAACAAAACAAAATATATGTACAAAATTTATTATTTTTTAGTAATATATTTTTTCAAAAGAAAAAGCTTAAGAAATTAAGAAAAATTAATATTCACAAAAAGGTTCTTAGGCCACGTGTCACACCTTAATTGGGTGAAAAAGAATAAATTTGAAAAAAATGCTCAATTACGGGTGGGCACGTACCTAACTGACATGATACTATAAAAAGTATACAAAATTAAGAATCAAAGCAAAAATATTTGAAAATGGGTAGGACAATTTTAGGGTATGACAGATGCCCCTATCTAATAGGCTTAAACCTAGGGAAATAAACTGCTACAACATTCGTTTTCCTGAGGTAGAAGCCGATTAGATATAAAGAAAACCCTGAATTTGTCCGAAAGAAAAAGAGATGCCAGAGAATTAAAATGCTGGAAAATGTAAACCAACTTGAGTAAACTGTGAATAATAGGCAAAAAGTCGTCATCATCAAAAGGATGATGGAATGAAACACACACAGCTACCACCACCAAAAGGATGGTAGAGCAAAGCACAAACGCACAATCTGACATTAATGACTATAACAGACTCCCCACCAAAAGGATGACGGAGCGAAACACAACAAACTATCGCACAATCTATCATAAATGATTATGATAGACCCCCCACCAAAAGGATGACGGAGCGAAACTCACACCAGCCACTACCACCAAAAGGATGATAGGGCAAACACAATCGCACAATCTGACATCGACAAAATGCCAGACCCACCACCAAAAGGATGACGGAGCGAAACACAAACCAGCCACTACCACCAAAAGGATGATAGGGCAAACACTATCGCACAATCTGTCACCAATCCAAGTGACAGACCCCCCCACCAAAAGGATGACGGAGTGAAACACAAACAATATATCGCACAATCTATCGTTAACGACTACGATAGACCCCCCACCAAAAGGATGACGGAGCGAGACACAAAAATAAACTATCACACAGTCTATCATTAATGACTATGATAGATCCCCCACCAAAAGGATGACGGAGCGAAACGCAAACAAACTATCGCACAATCTATCGTAAATGACTATGATATACCCCTCACCAAAAGGATGACGGAGCAAAACGCAAACAAACTATCGCACAATTTATCGTAAATGACTATAACAGACTCCCCACCAAAAGGATGACGGAGCGAAACACAACAAACTATCGCACAATCTATCATAAATGATTATGATAGACCCCCCACCAAAAGGATGACGGAGCGAAACTCACACCAGCCACTACCACCAAAAAGATGATAGGGCAAACACAAACAAAATATCGCACAATCTATCGTTAATGACTACGATAGACCCCTCACCAAAAGGGTGACGGAGCGAAACACAAACAAGATATCGCACAATCTATCATTAATGACTATGATAGACCCCCCACCAAAAGAATGACGGAGCGAAACACAAATAAAATATCGCACAATCTATCGTTAATGACTATGATAGACCCCTCACCAAAAGGATGACGGAGCGAAACACAAACAAAATATCGCACAATCTATCGTTAATGACTACGATAGACCCCTCACCAAAAGGATGACGGAGCGAAACACAAACAAGATATCGCACAATCTATCATTAATGACTATAATAGACCCCCCACCAAAAGGATGACGGAGCGAAACACAAACAAAATATCGCACAATCTATCGTTAATGACTACGATAGACCCCCCACCAAAAGGATGACGGAGCGAAACACAAACAAAATATCGCACAATCTATCGTTAATGACTACGATAGACCCCTCACCAAAAGGATGACGGAGCGAAACACAAACAAAATATCGCACAATCTATCGTTAATGACTACGATAGACCCCCCACCAAAAGGATGACGGAGCGAGACTCACGCAAACTGGTCGCTATCGCCAAAAGGATGATAGGACAACACAGATTTGAAGTTTACCAACACCAAAAGGATGCAGGCTAGGTTGAACTGACGAGGTTCGACTATCACCAAAAGGATGATAGTAAGGCAATTGACAACGGTCACGCTTGCTGGGTACAACTCATTGGGGAACCCCCAAGAGGAAGATTGAATTGAAATGAGTCAACGGGGTACGCCTACCGTCTTGTTTGGAGATCATAGTTTTGCTGAAATGATTTCATGGTTACGCCCATGAATTCTGAAGAGGATGCCCCTGACTGGGCTGAGTTTGTCTTGATGTCTTGTTTTGGTCAACAAAAGGTTGAACCACTTCCTGAGGTACGCTCACGATTTTGCTAAAGATGCCCCTACTCGAGCTGGATCTTGCATTAAACTTCTTGGATTTGCCCAAAAAAGGTTGAACAACTTCGTGGAGAACGCCCACGGTCTTGAATGGTATGCCCCTAGCTGGGATGTATATTAACTTGACGATCTGATCAACCACGAGGTTGAAATACGTCATGGGAAATACCCATGGTCTTGAAAAGGATGCCTTTGACTAGGCTGGATCTTGCTTTGAATATTTTGAAATTTCGTGGGAGAAACCCACAGTCGCAGAAGATTGCCCCTGACTGGGCTGATGAATGCTTTGAAGATTTTGAAAATCATGGGACAAACCCACAATCTCGCGGAGGATGCCCCTGACCGGGCTGATGATTGCTTTGAAGCTCTTGAAAATCGTGGGAGAAACCCACAGTCTTGTGAAGGATGCCCTTGACTGGGCTGCCGATGGTCTTGGAAATCTTCGGGATTGATCCCGGACCTTGACTTGCATATGTGAATGCTTGATGATATGATATTCCATATGAGTGGAAGTGCAAATGCAAATGCGGACGCGCGGAGATACAAGAGCTGGGGAAGTAAGATATGATTGGAGTATGCATATGATGTATGATGCTTATGCGGTCGAATGCGATGTGTATGATATATATGATGCAGGCGGGTGATTGGAAATGTAAGTGGAGACGCCAGTGTGGTGGACTTTTGGTAGTTGCCAATGCGGATTGGACTTCGGGTGGTGGGAGGGATTGACTTCCTCGACACGCAGTTTGTTGAAGATGTCACGATTGGAGCAGAAGATGATGCTCTGGATGTCCCAAGTCTGGGATATTTGGATGACTGTGAATTTGCTTCAGAGAGAATTGCAACTCTGCTTGATGGTCAGGACGACTTGGTCTTGCCCCAGTCTGAACTTGCTAATGATATGCCCCCAGACTAAACAGTTCTGGCATGTGGAAGTTGAACTCAGATGACTTGCCCCTGCTCGAGCTGTTGAGTAATTTGCCCCAGCCTGTGGATTTTGAAGTGACATTTGTCTCGTGTAAGCCACTGAAAGTCAAGCTCCTCCTCGATTGCCCCTTGTTGGAGTGTCTTTGAATACCTAGCACTGTTTTGCAATTAAAATTGTACATTCATAAATGGTAATATTAATGAAAAGTTCGATGCAAGATTTAAAAAAGTGTCTTTTATTGAAGTGTCGTGATAGTGAGACGAATGGAGTGTTAGTCCAAATGTTGTACTGATTTTGATTAGTGCGAAAAGATGTTGCAAGAATAATGACACCAATGTTGATGATTAACAATCTTGTGAGGAGTCAGGTTACGCAACCTTGCGATAGTATGCTTTCAGAGTAAACCCCGCCTCAATTAGGTCTTTCGAGGGTTGTAACGTGGTCTGGTTCACAGTTACGAAACAAAGGATATTAGGCTCAAAGTATGATTTGTACCCACCCCTTCTTCTTAATGATCTCCAATCCTACGCTCAGTTAATTCTACACTTGTCTGGACGGTGTAAGCTTGAAGGTTCAAGGTTTGCTCGACGTGGCAGTCACCTTATTTTGGTTTTTGATGGATGTTAGTGCCCCTTTGATCTAGGTGGCCACTGAATCCTTTTTTTGTTTTTGTTGAGGATTTCGGGGTCCTCTTTCGCTTTTGTTTTTTATTGATCCCTAACTTTTGCATGGATTGACTTTGTTTGTCAGATCCATCGGGATTGCCTTGATTTTGCCTAAGTCCCCTTTGAGGTGTTTGACTTAGTAGGCTTTTAATGTTTTTTTGTGTGACTACCATAGCATGGGTCATTGATGAACAACCGTCTTCTGGATTTTACTTTTTTTGATTTGAGTGCAGGATTAGATTAACTGAACACTACCCTACCCCAGGTTGAGTGTAAAAGGTTTGAATATCCCGAAGGAAACTGCTACTTCTAGGCTCGAAGTGGTTTACTAGGGATTAACTCCTTATATCTCCAGTTTTTGGGGAATTGAAGCAATGCCTGTACATCATTGACGAGATTCGATCTGAAAGTATACACTTTGCAATTATGGGTATCTCGTTTTCATCATCCTCCCTCAAATCATGTTAAACAACAGTGAATAGAGTGAAGTGAAAAAAATATGTCAGTGATAAGTGAAAATGAGTGAATACGACATAACTAATTCAAAACACGTATAAACAATACATTAATGAAAACCAAATACGAATGGCAATTGTTCAAAGCATACAGTACTTAAACAAACAAAGACAAAACATAAGGAAAATGAAATATGAAATGGCATCTTGACTGCCTTCTTTGGGATGAACTTGACTTGACTGGATTTGATGTTGGCACTAGCTGGCTGATGGCATCGGATCGTTGATGATGTTCGGAGACTTTCCATTGAAGTTGATAGCATCCCTATCGATCATGTCTTGAATTATGTGCTTGAAAGCTCTGCAGTCCTCAATGGTATGACCTGGAGCGCCCTTATGGAACTCACAATGAGCATTTGCATCGTAATCGACAGGAATGACGGTTGGAGGAGCCAAATCTCTCAGAACAACGGCTTTCTTCTCCATCAACTGAGCAAAGATTTTAGCGTATGTCATTGGTAGACGATCAAAGACTCTATCTGGCCTCCATGTTCTCTGCTGACGCTGTGGGCGAGTACCTTGTCGTTGCTGAGTAGCTTGCATTTGCTGTTGCTGAGGAGGATATTGGTATCCTTGCTGATGGTAGGCTTGTTGCTGAGGAGCCCATTGCTGTGGCATCTGAGCTTGTACTGCTTGAACAGCTGGCTGATAAGGCATTGGAGCATATTGCGCAGCAGCAACATACGGATACTGGTAGTAAGGAACCTGATAAGGCATAGGAGCGGGAGCTTGTTGAGAAGCTTGCCCTTTCTACAAAGAGATAGCATTTGTCTCGCCCTCTTTCTTCTTGTATCCGTTGAAAGGCTTCTTGGCATTAGCCTGGCTGTTAGGACCTCCTGGGATCTTTCCACTCTTCAGCCCTTCTTCAATTCTCTCACCGACGATCACCAAGTCAGAGAATCCAACGGAGACACTACCGATCAGCTTTTCGTAGTATTGGCCTTGTAAAGTACCCATGAAGATGTCAATCAGTTCACGGTCAACCAAAGGTGGATGCACCCTTGCGGCTAGCTCTCTCCATCGTTGAGTGTACTCCTTGAAGGATTCACTATCCTTCTAAGTCATACTCTGAAGCTGAGTACGATTTGGAGCGAGATCGGTGTTGTACTTATACTGCTTGACAAATGCATCGGCTAGCTCGGCCCAAGTGCGCACACTGTTACGTTCCAGCTACATATACCATTCGAGTGATTCCCCAGATAAACTGTCTTGGAAGCAATGGATCATTAGCTTTTCGTCTCTGGCATAGGCAGCCATCTTGCGACAATACATCTTCAGATGAATATTCGGGCAACTGAGACCTTTGTACTTTGAGAATTCGGGTACCTTGAACTTGGGAGGAATGACAACATCAGGCACCAAGCATAATTCCAAAGCACTGAAAGAATTTGAGTTATGCCCCTCCATGGCTCAGAGTTTCTCGGCTAGATCTCGGCACATCTTCATGGCTTCAGAATCCTGAGCGGCAACAGGAATGGAAATGGGGATAGCAGCATGATAGTTCTGAACGTCATCATAATGATCCATCAGGGTATCCTCGGTATGAGGAGTTGGGATTTGCACGATAGTAGGCTGGACCTGCGGGATAGCTCCAATGGTAACTCCGGGCACTGGGATTGGCTGAGAAGTATTCCCTTTGGCTGCGTTATTGAAGTTCAACGGCATCCCATGAGGATTCGGAATTGGAACCAAAGGGATGGTAGTAGACCCTTGTCCTTGACCATTGTTGTTGACGACAGCAGCGACTTCACGCTGTTCTTCCTCTCTTCTGGCTGCGAGGATGGCTTCGAGGATCTGGTTGATCTTTCCTTTCATAGAATCCAGCTCTTCCCTGAAGGCGGCTTACTCTTGCTGAATCTGCTCCATCATTCGTCTTGTATTGGCTCTAGTTGCGTACTGGTGTCGAGGAATCAGCTTGATTTACTGGAGAGGAAGGAACGAAGACATAAGATTCTGTTGAAGGACTGGAAATGCAAAATGCACGACATATGAAATGCAATGCAAATGATATGCAAGATGCAATGCAAGATACAAGATCTAGGATCACAGGATCACAATCAAACAATTTTGGAGCTGATAACTGTAACAGATACACAACCACAATTTCCAATCAAAAAAACTGACAGGTACAACCTATACGGGAAGATCTAAACATTCTGCCCATAACCCGCTTACGGGATGGTTTCTATGTTTGGTTCCCAGGATCACGGACACTAGTCATATTAGCGTCACGCAATAGGCTGGCTGTATTACAACGATAATGACGATAAGGTCTCTCCTGAGCGGGGTCCTCATGCTAGGTGCACAAGGAGCGAGTCCTTGGAGACTAACACTACATGACCACCAATATCAGAACTGGTGCTAACAAAAGGTTCCCAGAATCACGGACCCTTCATTAATCAAGTCGTGCAACAGGCTAACTGTGTTACAACGAGATCTACGAATAGGTCTCCTCTGGAGGAGCTTTCATGCTAGGCACACAAGGAGCGAATCCTCGGTGACTAACACTACTCGACTACCAATTCTAAACTATGTGTTCTCTCTGCTTTTACCAAAGCTCGGGCGTAGAGCCTTACTCATGATGTCATCCCAAAAACCAAAAAGGCCCAGATAACAAGCACAAATAAAATCTACAAGAGAACAAATACATAAACGAAAAGGAAAGCAAACAAACACTCCTCACAAACCAAAAGATAGGCTCGACTCTCTCTTTGCATGGAGCAAAACGTCCCCAGCAGAGTCGCCAGCTGTCGCACCTCGAAAAATCACGGAGATATTTTGGAGAAACGACCCTCGCGCGAAAGGCGCGGAAATGCGGTTCGACAGAGTCGCCACCGAACTTTATTTTTCCCAAATGAACGGGAGAGGAAAATATCGAGAAAACCTCTTAAAAACGAAAGGATAGGAACAGGGTTGTCGCAACCATGTTCCAGGTTTGGGAGTCGGTTACATGAGGGGAAGGTATTAGCACCCCTCACGTCCGTCGTACTCGACGGGAACCTCTTAAGGTAATTGTGGGGAGTGTTGTTTAGGTTTACTTGTTTTCTTCTCGTTGTTAAAGATAGAATTGGTAGGTTAAAAGGTTAAAGACGCAAAGGAGAGATGGGTGGTTAGAGGATAGGGTGCTCGCCAAGGATTGGGGACCCTTGTGCCTACGTATACTCATCCAGACGAGAATGAGGAATCAGAGCGTCGTAGTTCGACTACGGGAAAGGTTGGGAAATGGACGAAATAATGGAGGAAGATAGAAGTGTGCTCGCCAAGATCATCGCAATCTTGTGCCTACGTATCTTATATTCAAGAATGAATAAAGAATCAGAGCGTCCGTAGTTCGTGGTAACGACCACGAAAATATGAGGTTGAATAGGTTGGAAGTTTGAGAAAGAGACAAAAGAGTGACTGACAAGCAACCCAAGAGCGTGCCTCAAGAGCTTGTCACTCAAGAATTCAAGGAATGCGAGATTCCAAGAACTCAGTTCTTTCGGGAATTTACTGAGTAAGTGGAAGATAAAGAGTTAAATGTTTTTTGAAATTGAAAGAATGAACTAATGACAACTCAAGGGCGCGCCTCGAGAGTTACTCATTCGAATATCCAAAGAATGCTAGATTCTGAGAATATCCCTCTTTCGTAAGTTCTAAAAATGTTTGTGAAAAGATCGAATCGAAAAATGGCATGCGAGGCCAAAAGGAAGTTGCTTTGAAGTAGCTCGACGACGTGTCGAGGATTTAATTGAAAATGAAACCGACTTGACGACGTGTCAAGGGTTAAGATTGTGAGAAATGATATTAGTCCCTGAGGGTGCCCCTAATATCGAAACCACGAGGAATTGTGAAGTGTGTGTGAAATGTCGATGGTTGCGAATGCGTACGAGCTTTCGACTTAGGAGAACATTGGAAAACGATCGAGTTTTAAAAAAAAGTCGAAAGGTTGAGTAAATAATAAATCAAGGGCGTGCCTCGAGAATTATTTATTTGGAGATTCAAGGAATGCTAGATTCCAAGAACTTCCTCCTTTCGAAGTTTGAATCGAGGAGCTGTTTTGAAAATAATTTGAAGTGAACGAGGTATGAAAAGAGTTTGCGGCACGAGAGGTGAGAATACGAGATTGAATTTGAAAAGTATAGGAGAAATGACGATTATTTGATAAATGAGACGTAGGCCTCACAATTAATTAATCGGGGTATCATTCGGATGCTGGATCCTAACAACACCTTTTTCATTCGGAAAAATGTCTGGATGAACAACGGAAATATCACACATAATGCTAGATTCCTATGATATTTCTTTGCCCAAAAAAAAAAGATAGTATTTAAAAAAAATGAGAAGTCGAATAATATATTATTTAAGGTGTACACCCCAATAATGATTATCCAAAAATCCAAGAAGTGCTAGACTTCAAAGATTTAATTTGCCCTTTTTATCGAATAGGAGAAATAACGCAAACGTAAGTGCATACCAACCATATTGACTTGAATTTAGTGAGCTTTTGGACTTGGCTCACTTTATTTATCAAAGCTAAAAGAGAAATAGATTATTTGAACCACTTAATAAGTTTAATCTAATTTAATTATTAAAATTATTTGATTAACAACTAATATGATCAAATAATTAAATTAATTAAAATTGATTAAAAGATTAAATGATTGGAATTCAATTAATTAATTAATTATGTTAATTAAAATTAATTATCTAAATTATCTGATTAACTCAAATAATTAGGCTAATTAAAATTTATTAACAAAATTAAAATAATAAGTCAAAACATAATAATCTATATCATATTAACTTTTTTTTCCTTCAACTTCAGCTGCTTCCACAATTTGGGCGTAATTACGAGCAAACCGGAAATGCCACACTTGAAAAATTGGTGGAAAACGTCTGCAAACCGTTGTTGGTATTGTGTCTGACCTTACTATTATTAGTCACCGCCAAAATCATGAAACCAACATGAGCCTTGACATGAGTCTCACAAATCCAATCAAAACAAAAGCTAACACAGTTGATAATCAAAAAAATTAAGGTTACAACTCTGCATAAACAACCAAATGCATCGAGGTTCGAAAGCTAGAAATGCACAAGCAAGAACAACCGACATATGGCCATCCTTGTTCACAGTAGCGGTACCATTCTCAAACAATAATAGAATTTATAACTTAAAAGTAAAAAAAACAAATCCAAACATAAGCTGTACCAAAACGAAACCCGGAATTACGCCTTATACGATTCATCTACTCCACAAGAAAACTCTTAATACTTGATATAGCAAAATATTTTTCCCAGA
Organism: Lathyrus sativus; assembly: GCA_963859935.3. NCBI lineage: Eukaryota > Viridiplantae > Streptophyta > Magnoliopsida > Fabales > Fabaceae > Lathyrus > Lathyrus sativus. The sequence continues at coordinate 600,374,364 of OZ012735.1, read as the reverse complement.
AAAAGAATATGAACTAGATCCTAAACAAAACAACACAACAAGAAGCCATCACATCGAAATGTTACCGAGACGCCAAATGCCTTGTCATTGGAACCATTGCTGAGAAATCCAAGCTTACGTTTGTGCTTCGAAAACAGAAACTGACAGCGCTGAAACCACAACAATTCATACGAGCTGCAAACTGTTGTCGTTGTTGCGGAAAGTAGAACACAACGAGCTGCGCGCCTATGTTGTTGTAGAGTTGGATGCTTTTTGATGTTATGAAGTCGTCCCGCTGCTACTAGAACCCATGGTTGTGTAGTCGAAAGCAAAATCTTATGATGTCACAAAAAAAATGTAATGGAATCCAGATCTTGAGTTAGGACACAACCTGCACAATAATCTACAACGGACATCAGTCCAAATGAAATAGAGAAAATAATTTCGCAAGTTTGAAACCGGCAAAAACAGGTTTGAGGAGTCGGGCTCGATTGAAGAAGTTGCATTGTTATTGTTGCGAACTGCTATTATACATGGTTGTAATGGCTCGAACATCTAAGCGCCGAGAACCACGATTGCTTGTGAGCGACGAACTAAAATCTGCACCATCAGAAACCTTTTTGTGCTTTCAGCCGCAAACGTTCGACATCCAAAGAGATGCATTTGGAACTGGCTCGACTTTATAGTTGCTTCCGCAACATTCAGACTTGAAATTTGCCGCTACTAGCTGGGGATGTCGCATCCTAGCGTTGTAGCTTCCGTTGTTATCATATTGCTGTAGTTGTGACAATGTTGTTGTTGATATTTCTAAACCAAACAATGCTTCAAGATCTTTTCGTACAACCAATGATTCGGCAACGCCGTCACCTGCGTAAAATCAACAGCCAGCCAAATAGAAAAAGAAAGCAGAGTCATTGAAAACCAAAATCCACACGAACAGATCTGAGTTGAAGATGCAACCAATTTTTTCAACAAAAACACAACCTCCCAGTTGCAACGCATCAACAGAACAACAGACATACGATATCATATTAAGCTCTTAGCATAAAGTGCAAATAGCTGAAGAAACATAAGCGTAACAGTTGAATTCCAAAGTGATTTAAGAGCAACAACAATCAGAAATATCCTAAACCAGTACCAAACACTGATATACACTATAATTAACAGGGCCAAGTTTCGGCAGAAAAGTCGCTCACAGGCCGAGTAGTATATATGCTTCAACGTTCCACATACGGTAAGACTGCAGACTAAGTGGAAAGAAAGTTGATTAGTGATGAACATGATTGAACCACAAAAAGGCAATAGGTTTCCTTGCATCTAACAACAGAACTACTAAAACAAACACTCACAATTATACCAGAATAATAAAACTGAGTTCACAAACAATATGGAATATCATAAACAACTTTGTTTACCCCAGATGCGGAATATACTGCTCAAGACGAAATCAAAGTAACCATATTCAACTGTATCCTTCGCTATTCATGGTGTATACCCAAGCAACCTCAACTTCGAGTTTAGGTCTCATACGAATTGAGTAGTCTGACTTTGGGCCCTGCTTGTCACCAACTGCCTTTCGAGTTCTTGTTGCTGCTGAAAGTCTTCACTCATCAACCCCTTTTTTTTTGCTCATTCGAAACCTGCATAATGTGTACACTAAAACACCACACCAACCCAGAACATCCTTTGCGAGTGTGTCAATGTTTAGAAATATCGATAGGTATAACATAGGTTCCTAACAATCAACACTTACACCAATCAACAGAGAAATAACATAAACCCAATCATGGTGTATACACTCAAGCCATAACAAATGAGATATGAGATGAAAACAAGAAAATGATAAGTATGATTTTCGACAGCATGAACAGAGGTAAGAACAAAAGCAACTACACAACTCATAAACCTATCTACCATAAAAAGAAGTCATCGAGTCGTGAGAGCTATGGTAACTGTACCAATCCGTTTGCTGCTCACCAGAGCGCTATGTTGTTGTTGGGGAATAGTGAAAGTTGCTACCAGATTGGATCGTATTTGAATGGGGGGTTATCGTCTTGTGTTGAATGAAATTCCTATTGCAAGGTAGCTGACACTTTGTTGTTTATTTCCTTTTTTTCGCCGTTATCGCAACACCTCATTGTTGCCGAGTTGCTTCGTTGTTGTACGCTCTCAACAAATCGAAGAATGGAGGATCTCAAGTAGCAGCGGCGAAGGGATTTGATGACGGTCGGACTTGAACACGGTGAAGGTTCGAGATTATGGTGGTGAGATATTATTCATGGTTGTTTGTTGAGTGGTGGAGGTGAGGGAGGATGATGATGAAGGGATTTCGCGGTGGGGGAAGATGAGGGATAGGGTTTTGGGGTGAATTGGGGAAGAAGCGGCGCCGATTAGGGTTTGTCTTCGAGGGAATGAACAGTAACCTAGGGCCGATTAGGGGTTCTTTTTAATGATTTTCCTCCCTCTCCCTTATAGTGTCCGATTGTGGGCATTCAATCCCCTTGGGCCCAAGTCTGGCCCTTCTCTTTTGTTAATCATCATAAATATTACAATTAATAAACTATTAACACAATCTAATAACTATAATACTAATTAACTTGACCATAATAATTTAATAGTAACAATATATGCAAATAAATTAAAATTTGTATTCAATAAAAGGCAATATTAACAAAACAAAATATATGTACAAAATTTATTATTTTTTAGTAATATATTTTTTCAAAAGGAAAAGCTTAAGAAATTAAGAAAAATTAATATTCACAAAAAGGTTCTTAGGCCACGTGTCACACCTTAATTGGGTGAAAAAGAATAAATTTGAAAAAAATGCTCAATTACGGGTGGGCACGTACCTAACTGACATGATACTATAAAAAGTATACAAAATTAAGAATCAAAGCAAAAATATTTGAAAAGGGGTAGGACAATTTTAGGGTATGACAGGTATCAACCTCGACCACCTTACCAACAAGGTTACCCACAAAGAGATAATCAACAATAATGGAGGCCTCAAGATGCCGGAACTCGAATCATCATCAACAATATCAAAACTACACTCAACCTTCACAAACTCCAAGCGGAAATTTAAAAATGGAAGACACCCTCACTCAAATCATGCAAATGTCAATGTTCAATCAAAAGAACACTGATGCGGCTGTAAAGAATCTTGAAAACCAAGTTGGGCAGCTTGCGAAGCAATTAGTCGATCAACAACCAGGGCTGTTTTTTTACGCTAAACTCAACTAAATCCAAAGGAACATTGCAAGGCTATTCTTACAAGAAGTGGTAAACAAATTTATATGGGCATAGGTGAGGAAGTAGTGGAAAAAGAAGGAGTAGTTGAAAAAGAAAAAGATATTGATGAAAAAGAAGTAGAAAAAAATGTTGAGGGAGAATTTGTTGAAAATAAAAAGAAAAAGAGAGAGGAAGAAGAAAAGAGAATGAGAGAAGAGAAATTGAAAAAGATTAGGAAAGGGAAGGAACAAATGAGCACTATTCCGATTCAAAATTTTCCATATCCTCATGCTCCATCAAAGAAAGATATTGCGAGGCACTATGCTTAGTTTATGGATATTTTAAAGAAATTGCAAAGTAATATTCCATTTTCCGAAGCATTGGAGCGAATTCTAAAATACGCAAAATTGATGAAGGATATTCTCACAAAAAAGAAAAGGTATACGGATCAAGAAACTATCATGGTTGATGTTAGTTGTAGTGCTATCATTCGACATACTCTTCCACAAAAAGAAAGTGATCTGGGATGAGTCACTTTGCCGGTTACAATAGGAAATATTTATGTTGGCAATAAGTTGATCGATTTTGGCTCTAGTATCAATTTGACACCGTTGTCCATTGTGAAAAGTTTGAGACATATGGAATTGAGAGCTATTCAAATGACATTGCAACTTGCCGATAAATCCACTACCTGTCCTCATGGTGTAATGGAAGATGTATTGGTTAAGGTAGACAAATTCTTGTTTCCCGTCGACTTTGTGGTGATTGATATGGAAGAAGATGAAGACACTCCATTGATTCTTGGGAGACCTTTTATAAAGACCTATAGAATGGCCATTGATATGGATGACAGTCTCATCAAAGTGAGAGTTCAAGATGAAGAGATTTGTCTTAATCTATTTGAAGCCATGAAGCATTCAAAGGACAAAAGAGATTGTTTTAGAATCGATGCAACAGAAAAGGTGATTGAAGAAGTAAAATGGAAATTAAAATTTCCCACCCCATTACAAAAACTTGTTACAAATGCTCTACAAAGTATCAATGAGAATGAAGAAAAAGTGATCAAAAAGTGTTTGCGAGAACTTGAAGAATTGGATGAAATTCCTCCCTTGAAAGAAAGGGTGGAAATTTTGAAAAAGTAAAATAATGAAGAAATTAAGCTTGAATTGAAGTTGTTATCCTCTCATCTTAAATATGTATTTCTTGATGATGAGAGGCATAAACTGGTGATCATAAGCAAGGAGCTAACCAAAAATGAGGAGGAAAAATTAATTTGTGTATTGAAAAAGAATCAAGATGCGATGGGGTGAACTCTTTCCGATTTGAAAGGAATAAGTCCTTCTTATTGGATGCATCGAATATTCATGGATGACAATTTCAAACCAGTTGCTCAACCTCAACGTCACTTAAGTCCTACCATGAAAGATATGGTTAGGAAGGAAGTGGTGAAAATGTTGGATGCTAGAATGATTTACCCGATATCTGATAGCCCTTGGGTTAGTCTGGTGCAAGTGGTACCGAAGACAAGAGGGATGGCGGTTATCCGAAACGAGAAAAATGAGTTGATCCCTACAAGAATTGTGATCGGGTGGAGAATATGCATTAATTACCGTAGGCTAAACCAAGCTACGAGGAAATATCATTTCCCTCTTCTGTTTATGGATCAAATACTCGAGAGAATTTTCGGTCAAGAATTCTATTTTTTTAATGGTTATTTGGGATACAATCAAATTATTTTGAACCTGAAGGACCATGAGAAAACTACTTTCACTTGCCCTTTTGGAATCTTCGGTTATAGGAGGATGTCGTTTGTGTTGTGTATGCGCCGACGACTTTTCAACAGTGTATGCAAGCAATATTTTCAGACTTGATTGGAAATTCAATTGAGGTTTTTATGGATGACTTCTCAATTTTTGGACCATCGTTTGATCTTTGTTTGAAATGCTTGGATGTGGTATTAGAAAGGTGTGTGGAAACCAACTTGGTGCTTAATTGGGGAAAATGCAATTTCATGATAACCGAAGGAATTATGCTCAGCCGCAAAGTTTCTTCAAAGGGCCTTGAAGTTGATCAAGCCAAGGTGGACGTTATTAAAAAATTTCCACCACTGTTGAATGTGAATGGTATAAGGAGCTTCCTTGGTCATGCGGGATTTTATCGGGGGTTCATCAAAGATTTCGCAAAAATCTCAAAGCCTTTGAGCAATTTGCTCAACAAAGATAAGTCTTTTAAATTTGATGAGTCTTGCATGATCGCTTTTAATTCTTCAAAACAAATTTTGACTACCACACCCATAATCATCGCTCCAAATTGGAAATGGATTTTGAACTCATGTGTGACGGGAGTGATTATATGGTAGGTGTGACATTGGGTCAACAGAGAAAAAATTTCATGCTATACACTATGCAAGAAAAGTCTTGAATGAAGCTCAATTAAACTATGCAACAACAGAAAATGAGTTTCTTGCGATAGTGTATGCATTAGAGAAATTTCGGTCATATTTAATTGATTCTAGAGTTATGGTTTACACAGATCATGCGACAATTAAGTATTTGCTTACCAAGTCGGAGTCAAAATAAAGGATAATTCGTTAGGTCATTTTATTGTAAGATTTTTATTTAGAAAATCGCGACAAAAAGGGACCCGAGAATTTGGTGGTGGATTACTTATCCCGCCATGTTAATTTTGACGTGACCAAGAATGAAAGGGAGGTAAAAAAAGAAATTTCCTAATGAAAATGTTGTATATGGTGCAAGTTAGACCTTGGTTTACCGACATGGCAAATCACAAGGCCCCCAGATTAATACCGGAAGGTCTAACTCGTAACCAGAAAAAGAAATTTTTATCTGACGCCAAGTACTTTGTTTGGGATGAACAATATTTGTTTAATATTGGTGTTGATAACATTTTGAGAAGTTATGTGTCGAAAGAAGAGGCCAATAACATACTTTGGCATTGCCATAACTCTCAGTATAGAGGATATTTTAAAGGTTTGAGAACATCAACGAAAGTCCTTCAATCGGGCTTTTATTGGCCTTCTTTGTTCAAATATGTGCATGCGCATACACAAAGTTGTGACAAGTGTCAAAGGAGTGGTGGAATTTCAAAACAGAATGAAATGTCGGTACAAAATATGTTGGAATTTGAGGTGTTTGATTGTTGGGGCATAGACTTTGTCGGTCCATTTTCATCATTATTTTCCAATGAGTATATTTTGGTCACAGTTGACTATGTATCCAAGTGGGTAGAAGCGATAACATGTTCTAAAGCGAATGGAAAACACTTTTGCAAGAGTGTTGATAAACTTTTCCAATGAGCATTTTTTTCTCGATTTTTAAAGAGTGTTGATAAGTGACGGAGGATCTCACTTTTGCAACACTCAACTAGAAAAAGCCTTGAAGTAGTATGGTGTAAAGCACAAAGTTGCAACATCATACCATCCACAAACTAGTGGGCAAGCGGAGGTATCAAATTGATAAATTAAAAGGATTCTGGAGAAAACGATGTCGGCTTCTAGAAAATACTGGTCAAACAAGCTCGATGATGCTTTGTGGGCCTATCGGACAACTTTCAAGGCTCCGATTAGTCTCACACCTTTCAAAATGGTCTATGGTAAGCATTGTCATTTTCCGGTGGAGTTGGAACATAAGGCATTCTGGGCCTTAAAGTTTTTGAATTTTGATCCAACTCTAAGCGGAGCAAAAAGAAAGGTACAATTGCATGAAATAGAGGAATTGCGCCTCCAAGCCTATGACTCCAACAAGTTGTACAAAGACGAGTGAAAGCTTCGCATGCCAAAAGATAGTGACCAAACAATTTAAGATAGGGCAGCTGGTCCTACTTTTCAATTCTAGATTAAAACTGTTCCCTAGAAAGTTGAAATCTAAGTGGTCCAGTCCGTTTCGAATTAGGGAGATCAAGCCCTATGGGGAGATTTTCGTTGAAGACTCACTGTCAAATGAGAGTTGGACTGTAAATTGTCAGAGGCTAAAGATCATCTTGGTGGTGATTTCAAGCGGAATACCTCCACCGTGCCTTTTTGCAATCCTTGAGGTCACATTAGATCGTCGAGCTCAAACGACGTTAAACAAAGCGCTAGTTGGGAGGCACCCCAACATTGTAAGTGTTCTTGCATTATTACTCTTTTTATAGTATAGGTATGTTAGAATGATTGTGGTAGGATGTGCTGAGCAGAGAAAAAAGTTTCAAAAATCTGTCATATTTGCTAGGCAGTTTGCACGGCGAACCTGGAGCGAGTATATGCTAGAAAGTTTGTACGACGAATTGAGCAAGACAGACACTTCTGAGTCTGCTTCCACATCACTTAAAGAAAGAAATATCGGGTGGGCCACAGAAGCTTGGGCCTAATACCCACTCCTCAAAATTGGTATGAGGGTAACCCTACCCCATTTCACTTTTCACTTTTCACTCCACACAAACTTGTCTATCTCACTCTCACAAGCATCACATGCACAACTTGGAGCATTTGTAAATTCTTGCTACTTTTTCCAAACCAATCCTCTCAGCATAACGAGTTTGAATTCGCCATTCTTTCCTTTTTTTTCTTAGTAACATGTGGTTAGGGTTTGTTTGTGAAACTGTAAAAAAAAAACTTGCTTCTAGGTGTCGCGGTGAGAATTGGATATTAAGCTATTTATTAACTTGAATCACAAATCATTATTCACCATGGGTCTTTAATTTGTCCAAGGGAAGGGAAAAAGATTGAGCAACCCATGAGTATGCAATTAATGCAAAGCTAGAGAATCTAAGGTTTGGGGGTTGGTTATATTTAGGGAATGTGTTAGCATTCTAAGCATCTGTAGTATTCTATAGGAACCTCTTATTTTATTGTGTTATTGTTGTTTGCTAAGGGTAAGAGACCTAGGGGTTTACTTATAAGTATGCTCGCCAAGAAATCATATCTTGTGCCTACATATCCTAACGGGAATAGAATCAGAGCATTTGTAGTTCCCCTCACTAAGGGTAAACAGGTGTAAAAAGAAAAGTTTTATCGCCAAGGATTGACCTTGTGCCTACGTATTCTCAAAAGGAACTTTGAGAAATCAGAGCGTTCGTAGTTCCCCTAAAGGGTTTGAGGAACTCTTGAATGTGGTCAAGGTTCCAGAGGGAGAAGTTTGTTGATTGGTTTTAGGAGAAGAGACGAGTCATCATCTTAGGAGGAGAACACTCAACTTAGCCACCACAACTTATAGGAGATGGTCTTTGCGTTGCATCGAGAGAAGGGCTCAAAACTCGGATTTATCGACGAGTATGCCACATACCTCTTTCAAGCGGAAAAGATTCTACATCTCTCGATTGCGTTATGGGGAAGGAGAATTATATCTCGACTACCTAGATGTATCACATCTAATTCTCTTATTTGGAGAACAATATTGAATTAATAAGTTGTCTAAGTGGAATCATCCTATTGGACTAAACCTGATTCTATGTCTTAAGATTAGGGTTGAAGGGGACTAATCCTAATTTTTTGTCTAAGGTTGAAGTTAAAGGGAAACCATACTAAAATTATTGTGCAATGGTTTATCTAAATCTAACTTATCAGGGATGAACTTGAATCAAAGGTTTTAAAAGAACATGTAAATCAAAAGCAAACAAGCAATGTCAGATCTAAGAAAAAATTCACAAATAAATCATCTCAGTTAACAAGGAAACTAATTAAAAGTTAATTGGGATTAAATAGAAAACTAATTATTCAAATAATGATTTAGAAATTTAGTTAATCAAAATCAAGGATTTAATTAACAAAAAAAACTAACAATTAATATACATAAAATAGCATAAAAGGGGTGTAAATAAATTGGGGGGCAGAAATTATAAAAAAAAGATAATAAGAGAACAACATGGGCCAGGAGTTTTTTTTGAGCCCACCCAATTTGTTTTTACTTGGAGAAAATTGGGTACAAAAGCGATGGGCTAAGGCCCGCCCCGCTTATCCTCCGTTATATGAAGTAAAACATTGGATGTATCCAATCACTCCTCTTATTCCTTAGTCGCGACCTCAACCCTATCCTTCACTCTTCACTTTTCTTCTTCCTTCATTCGCCGGAAAGACGCCAAAACAACACTTTATTAGCTGTGTCATGACCTATCGACCTGTGATTCTCTGATTCCTGAACAAATATCTATGAGGGCGAGGCTCACAAACCCTAAGTGTTGTCTCAAGGAAAGGGAACGAGCAAAACAACGGAATGGAGACCCATCTCTCTCGCGAAACGATAATAACAACGACATGAGTTCTTGCTTGTGTATCTCAACTGGGCTTCCTCACAATCTCACGATACCGCCAGCGTATTCAAAACAAGATGCAGGAGGAATTCAAAATAGTTGCACCGTGGTGTTGGAAATGAAATGAAATCCATAAAAACATAAACGCTTACCCTTTGAGGAATTGCAACAAGACGGCTTCGACGATGTTGACGTATTCGAAGGTATACTTTTTCCTACTTCCCCTCTTTGTGTATATTATAGTTTTTGGTGTTTAGGATGTGATCTTCTTGTTGCGACATGTATGATTACTTCGAAAAGACACCTACTGCTATGTCAACATGTTTAAATTTGTTGTTATTGCTCTCTCCTTTTGTGAGTGGCTTTTTGCTACTGTGATGACTCTTTATGCGTGTGTTGGTTTTCACTGCTTTGATATTCCATGCCTTAGTAGGAATTGATTTTGCGGGTCCTTTGTGTGAGTGATCCGTGATTTTTGTCTGGGTGATCTGATAACTCTCTTCCTGCAATGCGTGTGTTTTTCTGTCCTGGTATGTAGTTCACGTAGGCGTAGGCAGTCCCCCGAAAAGTAGGCGGCGGCTGAAAAAGCTGTAAAAGACCTCCTGGAGGAAAACTTTATTTCGTAAGCCCGATATTCAACCTGGCTGTCCAATGTTCTACTCGTTAAGAAAAATAATGGAAAATGGAGAATGTGTGTCGACTACACAGATCTTAACCGGGCATGTCCCAAGGACGCCTACCCCTTTCCTAACATAGACAAGCTCATCGACAACTCAGCGGGCTTCAAACTCCTATCCTTTATGGACGCATACTCAGGATACAACCAGATACCCATGGCCGAGGCCGACAAACAGGGCACGACTTTCATGACTGAGTCGGGCAATTACTACTACAATGTAATGCCCTTCGGCCTGAAGAACGCTGGCGCCACATACCAACGGATGATGAACAAAGTCTTCCGAGGAGAAATCGGCGACATGCTCAAAGTCTATATGGACGACATGATTGTCAAATCCTTCTCAAAGGTCGATCATACAGATCACCTCAAAAAAGTATTTGAGACCGCGAGGGGATGCAGGATGCGGTTCAACCCGGGAAAATGCACCTTCGGGGTACGCGCGGGGAAGTTCCTCGGATTCTAACTTACCGAGCGGGGGATCGAAGCAAACCCGGACAAGTGTCAGGCATTTTCCGAGATCGCAATCCCAATATCCAAAAAAGTGATACAGTCCCTCAACGGGATGCTCGCGTCACTTTCCCGCTTCATCGCCAAATTCGCGCAGCATGCCCTTCCCTTTTTCGAACTACTAAGAAAGGAAGCCGCGTTCGAGTGGACATAGGATTGTGAGCAAGCTCTCCTCCACCTCAAACGCATTCTATCTGAGCCACTCGTGCTGACGTGGCCAGAGGCCGGGGAGACCCTGTACCTGTACCTGGCCGTAGCAAATGAGACCGTCAATGCTGTATTGATCTGGGAAAACCCCGAGGGGGAAGAAATCGATGTACTTCACAAGCAAAGCTCTCCACGGCTCGGAAACGAGGTACCAACAGATCGAGAAAGTCGCCTTAGCTCTCATCAACGAGTCCAGACGTCTCCGACACTATTTCCTGGCCCACACTATCATAGTTAGAACCGGGAAACCTATTAAACAGCTGTTCGGTTGACCCGACATGGCGGGGCGCATGCTGAAATGGTTGTTGGAACTTTCCGAGTTCGACATCATCTACGAAGGCAGAAAATCCCTGAAGGCCCAAGTCTTGGCTGACTTCGTCGCTGAGATGACACCCACGCCTGAATCTACCCCGGACACTCACAAGTGGACTATCTTCGTCGATGGCGCCTCAAGCCCCGCAGGAAGTGGCGCAGGCATCATCCTCAAAAACGAGGAAGACACTGTCGTGGAAGCCTCCCTAACACTGGCCTTCCCAACGACGAATAACCAGGCGGAGTACAAGGCCTTCTTGGCTGGTCTCCGCCTAGCAAAAGATCTCGGAGCCAAGGGGATAAAAAATTTCATAGACTCCCAACTGGTCGCCTCGCAAGTACGGGGAGAATACCAAGCAAAGAAAGACAACCTGACCGAATACATAGCCCTCATTAGATAGCGGATGAAGAATTTAGATTCTGCGGAGGTCTATCATGTGCCGCACGAGCAGAACACGCGGGCTGACATCCTGTCGAAATTGGCGAGCACCAAGAAGAAGGGCGAGCACAAACATGTCATCTAGGAGATCCTCACGCAGCCAAGCACGGAGGTAGCGAAAGTGCCGCTCGACGTCAATGCCATCGGGGACGCCAATTGTTGGATGACCCCCATATACGCCTACCTCGACAGAGGGAACCTCCCCCCGGCGTGAAGGAAGCTAGCAGTGTCAAGAGACGATCCTGCTCATACGTCCTGCACGATGACAAACTCTACCGCAGAGGCTTCTCGATCCCACTCCTCAAGTGCGTCGACCAGACCCAAGCCTCGGCCATCCTACAGGAGGTCCACGAGGGCGTCAACGCGCAGCACCTCGGAGGATGATCCTTGGCGAGGAAAGCCCTCCGGGCTGGGTATTACTGGCCGATGATGTAGGAAGACGCAAAAGAGCACGTCAAGAAGTGCGACAGGTGCCAATGGCACTGGGACATGCACCTTGTTCCTCCGAGTGAACTCAAATCCCTCTCCTCGCCTTGGCCGTTCACCTGGTGGGGGATGGATATCCTCGGCCCGTTCACCTGAACCTCATATCAGAACAAGTACCTGATAGTGAGTGTCGACTACTTCACCAAGTGGGTCGAAGCCGAAGCTCTAGCTAAAATCACGACACACAACATACTCTAGTTTCACAAAAGGAACATCCTCTCCAGGTTCAGCGTCCCGCTCGCCATAGTCACCGACAACGAGACACAATTCACCGACAGAAACTTCCGGGACTTCGTCACCAAACTCAGAACCATACACCACTTCACCTCGGTCGAACACCCACAGACAAACGGCCAAGCCGAGGCCGCAAACAGAGTAATCCTCCGAGGATTAAAATGGAGACTCGGAGACGCCAAAAGAGGGTGGGTCGAGGAGCTCCACAGCATGCTCTGGGCATACCAAACAACACCTCACTCGACCACCAGGGAAACCCCGTTCCGCCTCACGTACGAAACCGAGGTCGTGATCCCAGTCAAAATTAGGGAACCGTCCAGAAGGACTGAAGCACCTCTCGAAGAGGAAGCCAATGACGAAGCTCTTCAGGAGAAGCTCGATCTAGTCGAGGAGATTCGGTCAAGAGCGGCCCTCCGCGAGGCTAGGCTAAAACAAAAAACATCCCAATGCTACAACAACAGAGTCCTGAGGTGCGAATTCTAGATTGGCGACCTAGTCCTACGAAGAAACCAAAAAGACTCACACGAGGGCAAGCTCGCCGCGAATTGGGAAGGTCCCTATCGTGTGCGAGACAAACGGATCACGAAGCCTATTACCTCGAAAATCTCGACGGGGACCAACTAGCTCAACCATGGAATGCTGAGAAGCTGAAAAAATACTACAGTTAAAATACTGCCCATGGTGACAACCGCCGTGACCACAGGGGGGCGACATGGTACCATCGCGCCTCCTCGCGTCTCCCCGAGACTAATGAAATAGTAAGCCCTACCTTTGTGTGCACGGGTATAAGGTTCTGCTCGACAGAGATTCCCTCGACCAAGGCTCCCCGCCGCTGTACCAAAATAGGCAGAACTCCCAGCTCGTGATGGGACGTTCACGCTGCAGGGACCAAACTACCCCCACAACGACCAGGTAACGAAACCGGTCGAACGACCAGTTCTCCACGCTACCGGGCACAATTATTGTTGAGCTACTTCCCCCAGGCATACCAAAAAGTATAATAAACACGCATCTTAAACGAGCATACCACGTGCAGAAATAAAACAGGCATATCATCATGCGAAAACAAAACGAGCGCACACTTAAACAAAATTCCATCTTATAAAGTCGGGCACCAGCCCAATAGTCAATTTACAATATCAGATAAGGCGCGCAGGCCCAACAAAGACACTTAAACAAAAATAGCAAAACATTGGCGCCCAGGCCCATAAACCACGAGCACGCAGGCTCGGAGAAATCTACATATCTTCAGCGCCCACCTCCTGCTCGTCCATTGGGGCAGAGTCCTCAACAGCTTCAGCGATAGGATCGACCACCCGTTCGTCGATGATCTGATGGAAAGGCCCGATTCCATCCACGACCAGGCTGCCCGTAGGGTTAACCACCTTGAGCTGGTCCATGGTGCTGGAAAAGCCAATCATGAACACCTCCAAGCAATCTCCCTCCAACTTCCGGATCTTCCTCATCAAATCCGCACGGGTAACCATGAGCTTGTCCTCATCCGTCTCGTCATCAGCAGGACGAAGAGATCCTTCTAGCTCCCCCACACGGGTCTTCAGCGACTGCACCTCTTCCTCCGCAGCCTTCAGCTTCTGCTCGGCGCTTTCCCTTCCCTTACACTCCGCAATTGTATCTTCCTGGCCCTTCGCCAACTCCTCGGTCAGTTTGTTCAGTCACGAATGCACGAAAGTAATGTCACCCTGCAGCTTAGCTAGCTCGGTCGAGGAGCAGCTCTCGTTTCTCAAGACCAAAGTCGTCAAGAACACCTGCATCATGGTCGCCAAATCCTCAGTCAAAACCTACCTCCGAGCAGCCCAGTCTAAACCGAGAACCTTCCTGGCCTCACCGACCGGTACGGCTGGCGACCGAGCACCGTGAAGAAGCCAGGATGTTGGTAGCATGGCGGGATTAAGAAACCCTCCTCAGTGAACCATGCCGTCAAGTCGGCGAGGCGCTCCAGCTGATGAACCTTGGCCCGCTTGGCAGCACCTTGAGATGAGGGGGACTGGCTCCCCTGGGGTGACGATGAGGAACCCCTGCCTCCCTGATCAGAAACAGCTTGCCCGGTCACCTGGGAAACCCGCGTTTTACCGACTTTGATCGGAGCTCTGGTCGAAGCCAACCTCTTCACCCTCTGCTCGGCAGTAGACATACCCTCTGCAAAACAAAAGAAAAATATCAGCAAAAGAGTAAATAGTTGAGTGGGCAGGGGAAAAGAGAGACGATCACCACCTAGATAACTAAGGGCCTCCTCCTCCGTCGAGCACTCGAGCAGAGCCTTCGCACTGATCAGCCTCGGCTTCTGGCAAACATGCCCCTCACTATCGCGGATGTATCTACCGTCGGGTGTCATGAGGTTCGCCGGAGGTAGGCCGACCATGAACCCGACTATCCTCTGATAACCGGCCAGGTCATCCTCGCCGAGGGTCCCTATGTAACACCCTGTTCCCCAAAATAACATAAATGCAATTAAAATAAACAATTATCAGAGTATTCATACCAAAACGGGATGTCACAGAAATAAACTCAACACAAAAAAATTTCATTAAATGATTTTCAACAAATATAACATAGCGGAAATTTGTCATTATATATATACATATAAACATCATATACATCGCGCTCGGCCAACTTCCAAAAATATACCAGATATGTTCACCAAAAATATTCATCGAAAACATGATATGCCACAGAGGCACACAAAATCATCAAATAAACATAAAACTCCCCAAAGCCTCGGTGTTACGTATCAGAGCATCCCTACGACTCGCCACAAACCAAGCTAGCTACACACCTGGATTATCTGTACTTCTGTAGAAGCACATACCACAACAAAAGCAAGGGGTGAGAAATCACGATCAAAATATAACGGTAAAAACGTACATGAATAAAAGGCAATAAACATACAATTATCATTTCACATACGTCAACCCAGACCTACTGTCCCACACCAACACAGCATATAAACAATACAACACATGCAACTCAACACTATGATATACGGTACCGACTCAAACTCAAGATAGGTCGCATACACTCCATCTGAGCAACGATCTACCCCTACAAGCTCCCCTTTGAAGTACGGGCAAATAACCCGGAAAAGATCACATACACTCCACCGAGCAATGATCTATCCCTATCACGCTCCACTGAGCACAATCAATCTCATGATAGATCACATACACTCCACCAAGCAACGATCTATCCCTACCACGCTCCTCCTTCAGCACGCGAGTGAATCACATACACTCTACTGAGCAATGATTCACCCCGTCAATATGCTTATGCAAGACCCAAATGCACACAGCAAACACCAGCACACACGGTGCACACGATCCTTCGATCACATTCCATCATGTATCATATATATATATATATATATATATATATATATATATATATATATATATATATATATATATATATATCACATCACCACATTCCTACGCAATCATATACACCGAATTCAATCATTCAAATTAAACGAATATCAAGGAAATCATATTCCACACCACACATATACTCCCCATAGTTCAATACCAATATCACAATCAACCATGACCAACTAGGGTCCAACATCACGAGAGAACCGAACAACACAGCTCAAAAACACAAACATACTGTCACGCTCGCTGGCTCATTCGCCTGGTGAGGCCCCGCAGCGAAGACTCGCTACCCGTTCGCTCGACGAATCCCCCAGCGAAGACTCGCTACTAGCTCGTCCAGCGAACTCCCTAGCGAATGCAGACAGTGGCTACTGGAAGTACTTGCTGCCCAGTTCGCCTGGCAAAACCCTGGCGAAGGTTCGCCCCCAGTTCGCTCAACGAAGGTGCTAGCGAACGCCTGCGAATTCATAAAAATTTCACTGCTCAGAGTCGACAAAACACTCCGAACTCACCCGATTCCACTCAACCCAGTTCCCATAACATCGGCTCAGCATTCAACAACTTAATTACATAATCTACTCTCGATTTTACCCAATGAAACCTCAGCTCCACTCAATTAATCAATTTTGGCATAAAACTTCGAACTACCCGGAAACCCCCAAATCGATCAAATAACACATGCAATGGTTTTATCATATCAGCATCAAATTTAGAATCACAACATCATATAAAACATAATCATCAAACCTATGGGGTTAAGGGAGATCCCATCTACCTAGAATTCATGCACTATACCAATTTGACCCGATTCCCCCCCCCACCCCACCCTTACCTCGATAACTCGAAAAACTGATGAACTCTTGCTGAAACGGTGAATCCTAGCTTCCTCTTGTTTCGATTCACCTTGTTCTGCTTCTCCAAATTTCTCTTGATCGTGTTTCTCTTCTCTTCTCTTCCAACGTGTTTCCTTCTTCTCCCTTTACCAATATATTCCAACCATGCCCCTCATTCCAATCCTTTTTATTCCATTTCTTTTATTTACTTAATAATATTATTATTAATAATAATAATAACAATAATAATAATATTAATAATATTACTACTAGTCATTAATTTATCATTATCACTGATAATTTTAATTTTATTATTAGTCTTAAAGTCCAAAATTATTAATAAATTCCAACTTAAGGGCTACACACAATCGCACTCAAACACCCCCACAAAACACGCCGAAACTAAAATAACACGGAAAGATAAGATAATTAAAATGGGCGTTACAACTCTCTCCCACTTTAATTATTTTCGTCCTCGAAAATACCTGATGGAAACAATTCTGGATACGCATCCCGCATCCTGCTTTTCAACTCCCAGGTCACACTGCCTCCTGCAGCACTCCCCAAACCACTCTCACCAAAGGTATCTCTTTCCCTCTGAGTCGCTTCATCTTGTGGTCTTCAATCCTCAACGGTATTGTCTCAATAATGAGATTCTCCCGGACTTGCACTTCATTTATCTGAATCACATGAGACAGATCTGTGACATACTTCCGAAGTTGCAACACATGGAACACGTCATGCAAATTTGAAAGCTCGGGCGGCAATGCCACCCTATAAGCCACAACACCAACTCTCTGCAAAATCTGATACGGCCCAATAAACTTCAGATCCAGCTTCTTGGACTTCAACGCACGACCTACACCAGTCACTGGGTTAACTCTCAGGAACACGTGATCACCTTCACTGAATTTCAACTCCTTCCTCCGGTTATCGTGATAACTCTTCTGCCTATCCTGAGACACTTTCATCTTCTCACGGATCATCTGAACTGTCTCAGTAGTCTGCTGCACAATCTCTGGTCCCAACACAACATTCTCACCTGTCTCATACCAACACAGAGGAATTATGCACCTTCTACCATAAAGAGCCTCAAACGGTACCATCCTGATACTGGAATGGTAATTGTTGTTATATGTGAACTCGATCAATGGCAAATGAGTATCCCACGCACCATCTTTTTCTAACACACAAGCCCGCAACAAATCTCCCAACGTCTGAATAGTCCTCTCTGACTGACCATCAGTTTGTGGATGATAAGCTGAACTCAACTTCAACTTAGTACCCAAAGCTTCCTGCAAACTCTTACAAAATTCGGATGTAAGCCTCGGATCTCTATCAGACACAATACACGACGGCACACCATGCAGCTTCACAATCACTCGAACATAAATCTCTGCCAGCTTCTCCAACGGAAAACTGATATTAACCGGCACAAAATGTGCAGACTTCGTAAGCCGATCCACAATTACCCAAATGGCATCAAATCCTCTTGCCGTGTTCGGCAATCCTGCAACAAAATCCATGGTGATACAATCCCACTTCCAAACTGGAATCTCTAACGGTTGCATCAATCCACTAGGCTTCTGGTGCTCCACCTTCGATTTCTGACACGTCAAACAGGCATAAACAAACTGAGCTATATCCCTCTTCATACCTGACCAATAAAACATCTTCCTTAAATCATGATACATCTTTGTAGCTCCTGGATGAATACTCAAACTACTACGATGTCCTTCACTCATAATCAACTTTTTCAACTCATCATTATCCGGCACACAAATCCTACCTCGGAACCTCAACACACCTGAACCATCCAACTTGAAATCACTATCGGAGTCTCTTCCCACTCCAGACATCACATCAAGCTTCTGACCTTCTTTGATCATATCCAAGAAATCATTGTTCACTTGCAATTTGCCCAACATCACGCGATCTGCCGAAGTTTCACAAACCATGCTCAAATCTCTGAACTGCTCAATAAGCTCCATCTCTTTCACCATCATAGCCGACATATGAATCGCTTTCCTGCTCAAAGCATCAGCTACCACATTAGCCTTTCCTGGGTGATAACTTAGGCTAAAATCATAATCTTTCAAGAATTCTAACCATCTTCTCTGCCTCATATTCAGCTCTTTCTGATCAAACAGATACTTCAAACTTTTATGGTCGCTGAACACTTCAAGCCTTAAACCATACAAATAATGCCTCCAGATCTTCAATATAAAAACCACCGTAGCCAACTCAAGATCATGAGTAGGGTAATTCCGCTCATGCACCCTCAGTTGCCGCGAAGCATACGCCACCACTTTACCATTCTGCATAAAAACTCCGCCTAAACCCATCTTAGACGCATCACAATACACCACAAACGGTTCACTCGGAGTCAGTAACACTAACACCGGTGCCGTAGTCAATCTCTTCTTCAATTCCACAAAGCTCTCTTCACAAGCGGCATCCCACACAAAAAATCAGTTCTTCCTCGTCAACTGAGTCAATGGCAACGCCAAAGTAGAAAATCCTTCAATAAACCTTTGATAGTACCCTGCCAAACCCAAAAAGCTTCTAACTTCTGATGCTGTCTTCGGTGGTTTCCACTGCAACATTGCACTCACCTTTGATGGGTCTACCGATATACCATCACTGGATATTACATGGCCCAAGAAACTCACCGTCTTCAACCAAAACTCACACTTGGACAGTTTCGCAAACAACTTATTATCCTTCAACACTTGCAAAGCAATTCTCAAATGTCCTGCATGCTCTTCCTCAGACTTCGAATAAATCAGTATATCGTCAATGAACACAAAAATAAACTGATCTAAATAAGAATGGAAGATCCGGTTCATATACTCCATGAACACTCCCGGCGCATTCGACACTCCGAAAGGCATTACCGCATACTCGTAATGTCTGTATCGAATTCTAAATGTCGTCTTCTGAATATCACCTTCCTTCACTCTGATCTGATGGTAACCTGACCTCAAGTCAATCTTACTGAACACTCGAGCTCCCACTAACTGATCCATCAAATCATCAATCATTGGAAGAGGATATTTGTTCTTGATGGTCACTTTATTCAACTGACGGTAATCGATGCACAACCGTATACTACCATTCTTCTTCTTCACCAACAACACTGGAGCTCCCCACGGCGACACGCTTGTCCTGATAAACTTCCTATCCAACAACTCTCCAATCTGAGACTTCAATTCAGCCAATTCCACTGCTGACATCCTGTACGGCACCATAAATATAGGCCTCGTACCAGGTACAAGATCAATACTAAACTCAACTTTTCTCTTCGGAGGCAACTCTGTAATATCCTCAGGGAACACTTCCGGAAATTCTTTCACCACCGCCAACTCCTTCAGTGACACTTTTCCATCAACAGCTAATGATGCAAATAAAGCAAACATTTTAGCTTCACCCTCCAACAAGATCCTTAATTCCTTACCAGACAAGGAATCCGCCAAAGTTTCCTCCTCCGGCGTAAGAAATAACAACACCTTCCAAAAACAATCGATGTAGACTCGGGTGAACTCCAACCAGTTCATACCCAGAATAACATCCAACTTACCAAGAGGCAAGCAAATCAGATCCACCCCAAAATCTCTACCGAAGATAGTCAATGGACACTTCAAACACACCAAAGAAGTAGTCACTGAACCAATAGAGGGAGTCTCAATAGTCATCTGCCGCTCAAGAGTAGTCGGCACCAAACCTAACCTCTTCACACAATCAACAGAGATGAACGAGTGGGTCACATCTGTAGCAATTATAGCAGACAAATGAACATTATTGATGAAACAAGTACCTTGGATAGAACGATCCTCACTAGCAGCTTGAGTTCCCACTACCGCAAACACTTTACCACTGGTCTGAGACACCTGAGACGGCTTTGGCTTCTCGCAATGCATACTGATGTGGCCCTTCTCACCACAGTTGCAGCAAGTAGGCATAGCATTCCGACAATCAGCCATCACATGGCCCGACTTACCACACTTGAAGCACTTCTTCACTTCATGAGGACAATCATTGGCACGATGACCCGCGCCACCGCACCGGAAACACTTCCCACCAGCAAACGATCTCCCTTCTCTGGGCTTCTTATCAGCAGCACCCTTAAACTTCCCCTTATCAGTAGGAACACTGTAAGGCGTACCACCGAACCTCTGCTTACCCTTACGGTCATTTGCAGCCTTGTAATGCGCAATCCTCGCCCGGTTATCATTATCATAAATCCTACTTCTGCTTATCAGCTCAAGATAATCCCTGATCTTCTGACAAGCTATTCCAATCTTCACTTCTGGACGCAACCCATTCTCAAACTTCAAACACTTGGAGGTCATTGCTCCGTCAGTGTTGTAATGAGTACAATACTGCACCAACTCTTCAAACTTGGCCGCATACTCGGCCACCGTTATATTGCCCTGCTTCAGCTCCAGAAACTCGATTTCCTTAGCACTCCTGATATCCTCCGAAAAATACTTCTCTAGAAAACCAGTTCGGACCACATTCCAGGTAATTGGAGTCCCTGCAGTCTCCAACCTCTGGCGACTGTTGTCCCACCAAACTTCAGCTTCTCCCTCTAACATGTGAGTACCGAACCTCACCTTTTGCTCATCGCTGCAACCCATCATCCTGAAAATCTTCTCAATCGCCTTAAGCCACTTTTGTGCAACTTCTGGATCCAAGATCCCTCCTTGAAACGTCGACGACTTGTTACTCTGAAACTGCGCCAAATCCCTGAATTGCGCACCCGCAGCGTGGTTCTGATTAGCAACCACCTGCGCCATCGCTTGCATAGCTGCAGCCAATGCAGCATCATTCCTTCCCGCCATACTGCTCAACAACAACAACGTCGGGTTAACAGAAAAACAAACTCTATCCTACAAACAGACTCAACTACTACACTGGCCGGACGGACCGACCAGCTCTGATACCAGCTTGTAACACCCTGTTCCCCAAAATAACATAAATGCAATTAAAATAAATAATTATCAGAGTATTCATACCAAAACGGGATGTCACAGAAATAAACTCAACACAAAGCATTTTCATTAAATGATTTTCAACAAATATAACACAGCGGAAATTTGTCATTATATATATATATATATATATATATATATATATATATATATATATATATATATATATATATATATATATATATATATATATATATATATATATATATATATATATATATATATATATATATATATATATATATATATATATATATATATATATATATATATATATATATATATATATATATATATATATATATATATATATATATATATATATATATATATATATATATATATATATATACATACATATAAACATCATATACATCGTGCTCGGCCAACTGCCCAAAATATACCAGATATGTTCACCAAAAAGATTCATCGAAAACATGATACGCCACAGAGGCACACAAAATCATCAAATAAACATAAAACTCCCCAAAGCCCCGGTGTTACGTATCAGAGCATCCCTACGACTCGCCACAAACCAAGCTAGCTACACACCTGGATTATCTGTACTTCCGAAGAAGCACAGACCACAAAAAAAGCAAAGGGTGAGAAATCACGATCAAAATATAACGGTAAAAACGTACATGAATAAAAGGCAGTAAACATACAATTATCATTTCACATACGTCAACCCGGACCTACTGTCCCACACCAACACAGCATATAAACAATGCAACACATGCAACTGAACACTATGATATGTGGTACCAACTCAAACTCAGGATAAATCGCATACACTCCATCAGAGCAACGATCTACCCCTACAAGCTCCCCTTCGGAGTACGGGCAAATAACCCAGAATAGATCACATACACTCCACCGAGCAATGATCTATCCCTATCACGTTCCACTGAGGACAATCAATCTCAGGATAGATCGCATACACTCCACCGAGCAACGATCTATCCCAACCACGCTCCTCCTTGAGCACGCGAGTGAATCACATACACTCCCCTGAGCAATGATTCACCCCATCAATATGCTTATGCAAGACCCAAATGCACACAGCAAACACCAGCACACACGGTGTACATGATCTTTAGATCATATTCCATCATGTATCATATATATATATCACACATCAACACATTCCTACGCAATCACATACACTGAATTCAATCATTCAAATTAAACGAATATCAAGGAAATCATATTCCACACCACACATATACTCCCCATAGTTCAATACCAATATCACAATCAACCATGACCAACTAGGGTCCAACATCACGAGAGAACCAAACAGCACAGCTCAAAAACACAAACATAATGTCACGCTCGCTGGCTCATTCGCCTGGCGAGGCCCCGCAGCGAAGACTCGCTACCCGTTCGCTCGAAGAATCCCCCAGCGAAGACTCGCTACTAGCTCACCCAGCGAACTCCCTAGCGAATGTAGACAGTGGCTACTGGAAGCACTCGCTGCCCAGTTCGCCTGGCGAAACCCTAGCGAAGGTTCGCCCTCAGTTCGCTCAGCGAAGGTGCTGGCGAACGCCTGCGAATTTAGAAAAATTCCACTGCTCAGAGTCGGCAAAACTCTCCTAACTCAGCCGATTCCACTCAACCCAGTTCCCATAACATCGGCTCAACATTCAACAACTTAATTACATAATCTACTCTCAATTTTACCCGATGAAACCTCAGCTCCACTCAATTAATCAATTTCGGCATAAAACTTCGAACTACCTGGAAACCCCCAAATCGATCAAACAGCACATGCAATGGTTTTATCATATCAGCATCAAATTCAGAATCACAACATCATATAAAACATAATCATCAAACCTATGGGATTAAGGGAGATCCCCTATACCTAGAATTCATGCACTATACCAATTTGACCCGATTTCCCCTCTTCCCCTTACCTCGATAACTCGAACAATTGATGAACTCTTGCTGAAACGGTGAATCCTAGCTTCCTCTTGTTCCGATTCACCTTGTTCTTCTTCTCCAAATTTCTCTTGATCATGTTTCTCTTCTCTTCCAACGTGTTTCCTTCTTCTCCCTTTACCAATATATTCCAACCATGCCCCTCATCCCAATCCTTTTTATTCCATTTCTTTTATTTACTTAATAATAATAATAATAATAATAATAATAATAATAATAATAATAATAATAATAACAATAATTATAATATTAATAATATTACTACTAGTCATTAATTTATCATTATCACTAATAATTTTATTATTAGTCTTAAAGTCCAAAATTATTAATAAATTCTAACTTAAAGGCTACACACAATCGCACTCAAACACCCCCACAAAACACGTCGAAACTAAAATAACGTGGAAAAACGAGATAATTAAAATGGGCGTTACACCCTGCCCGCACGATATACCGATCGGTACCGCTCGCGAAGTGCTCCTCAGTCCACTCCAAGGGTACCTTCGGGATCAAGACTTCCTCTCACTGCCCATTCACCACCCGCTCCTCTCGCATGTACAACGAGGAGCACGCCCCATGAGATATCGGCTTTACAACGAAGAACCGGGCCTTGAAATCCCTGACAGAATCCATATATGTTCGAAAAAAGTTTCTTCGGTTGCTTTAGCGAGACCCACCCGTGCCGACCATCTACTGTCTTCCGTTGCAGGTGAAAAAGTCGGAAGAACATCGGCAGCGTCGCCCAGATCTCCAGATACCGGCAGACAATCTCGAACACGCGGACAAAGGCTACGATGTTAGGGTGCAGCTGCGAGGGGGCTAACCGTAACCAATCGAAGACCCCTAGTTGGAAATCTGAGAACGGTAACCTGAGCCCGGTTTCCCGAAAACAAAACTCATACATAGGAAAGCGCATCTTCCCAAACGACGAGCAGATACAGTGATGCTCGCGCGAGCGATACGCCTGCCAATTTTGGGGGTCATCCTGACACCTATCCTCGACAGTGGCGAAGGTGCCATTCTCACCATCCACGAAGTACGAAGGGGTAGTCAGGGGTTCCTCAGCCACCCATTCCTCGACTGGCCGGACTGCGGTCTCAACGGTGGGCACCTCTAGCTCGTCGTCCACATCCATAGTCCCCGGGACCAACGATGTCATTAACACCTGAAAAGCAGAAGGAAACGATGAATTCGATGTCCATGATCAAATTCACCCGTCCACCGCAGACCAAGTGAAAGGGCGACGGGGACAACCTCGACGACGGGGAAACCTCATCGGGGAAAGCGTCCCCGGGGAGTTCGTCCTACATTCTTCGACCTTCCCGGGGAACACCCCTAAACCTACCAATCTCCCAGGGGCATTCATGGAATACCATTACTCGTCCCCGGAGCGTTCATCTGAAATTAGTATTTGTTCCCGGGGAATTCAAAATCTCACCCCTCACGACCTCGGCGCATTCGTCCTACTCCTAGAAAACGCCGCCTATAGCGGCGGACTTTCGCATCCCTCCTTGGACGGAACGACGGAGATTCACCTCCGTCCTCGGGGTAATCAACATGCTCCGGTGGCAATTCAAGGATACTAAACGATAAAAGGCAAGAAGAGGAGACTTACTGGTTTATAGGTGACGGCGGAGTGTGCGGCGGTTGGTGCGACGGAGATGTCGAGCAGGCACGAACGAAGCAGTCGTTACCTGAGAAAGGAAGCAGAAGTGAAAAGTATGGAATGGACAGGGGCTCACATACTTATACCCCCAGCACGGGACTCGAAGTGTCCCTAGGCACTTGAATGCCCTAGGGTAGCCGCCCCACCTGGCCTGTCCAACGCTTGACATGTGGCGAAGGCTGACAGTCGCGTCCCTTCACATCTCCCCGACAACAACCTTACGCCTCCCCGACAATGTCGTCAGGGGGCGCTTCCTCGGCATGGACGTCCGAAGGAACGAGCATTCCTATGCTCGCGGCACATTCACGTCGGGCAAGGACGTTTCTCCGATACCGGTGCCCGACAGCAGCTTCCTCGACACGCTCTCCCGCCTAAGCACAATGTCATCAAGTCCTCGCTCCCTCACCGCGGAGCTACGACTTAGGGGACTCTTGTTTTAGCCTGGGCCCCACTTGACCGGGAAGGCCCAACCGATTTATGCTTGACGAAAGACCCAAATGAGTTCCCCTCATTTGTGTCGAGCACGAGACTTCCGTCGCCCAGGCATTCCCCGCCGGGCAGGACGCTTCCCCCGTCGGGCAGAAAGACGTGTACCTCACACGTTCTCCACGTGCTCCCCTCCGCGGGGACACGTCATCAACCAACTGCCTAGCTCCGAAAGAGCAGGTCAATCCACTCTCCGGAGTTCACTGAGCAGTTGAACTAGGGCGAAGACCACGTTCTGGTCTTCACTACGCCACGTAAGCCCTAGCAGTCACTTGGGTTGGGCCTGACCATCCAGCCCAACTTAAATGACCGTTGGCCCTGCGCTGGGGTCTCTCTATAAATATCCTCTTTCACAAGAGGGTCAGGTATTCAATTCTCCTCCTTTTTTCTGTATTTGCTCTCACTCTGTTCAATTCCTTAATTTGGCATCAGAGTGTCTTGCAGGTACACCCCATTCTCCTCTTCAACACCAGTGAACAGGTAGCAAGTCAAAGATGCGTGGCAGTCCAGTGGTTCCCTTCTGATCAGGTCAGATCACCAATTAATCTAATTTTCTAATTAGTTATTAACACTATATTTATTGAATATTATTAAGACACAGAAAATAAATATTTAAATTAATTGTTTTAAATTTTTTAGTTTATATTTTGGAAAATTATTTTGATCATTGTTTTAAATAATTATTTTTGAAATTTTTTAAAACATTCAAAACAATTGAATATTTATTAATGTATTTTAATGATTTTAAAACAATATTTAATAGTTTTCAAATTAAATACTCATTCATATTAATTAAAAAAATTAAATATTTAAATATATTTTATTATTATTTTAATAAATTAAATATTTAAATTTATTTTTATATTATTTAAACAAATTATAACTTAAATAAATATTTATTTGATCATTCATTCTCAAAATTCCCGAAGAGCCCTAAATATGGAAAAGAACAATCATGTAATAAATATGTCATATGGAGAAAATGACATAAAGCAAGTCAAATAATAATGTAATTAGTACACTAATTTAAAATAGTTTAATTCAAGTCAAATAATAATGTAATTAGTACACTAATTTAAAATAGTTTAATTGATATGCACAGTTATCTAAAGTCATTTAATAAAAATTTATTAATCTCATGTTATAGTACTAACTTAAAAATTATAGTTTGATGTGAGAGAATATACGAGGGTGATTAATTGACAATGTAAAATAATTTTACACTGTTAATAGATACCAATTCAATTCAATTTAAAATATGAATTGATCATCAATCTAGTCCAACATTGAATTATGGCCGGCGAGTTCCTAATCAAATTGTTGAGATCTTTGTGGTGTAGTTTTCACAATTTTGACACTAAAAATTATATGAATGGCAAGAGAAAAAAATATGGAATTTGGTTTGGTTCAATTGACATTTAAAATTAAAATTAAACCAAACAAAATCAAACCAATACAATTTAATTTGACACGGTTAATTCAATTTTAAAAAAAAAGTTATTGAGTCATTTATGAGAAAATAAGTTTGTAATTATTCATTTATACACTATCAAATAACAATAAAACGCATTGTATTTAAAGAATAATTTTTTATTTAATATGTAAAAATCTAATAAGACAAAAGTAAAATAATAAAAATAAAAGAATAACATAAAATATTATAATTATAATGAAAAAAATAGAGGAGATGAGAGATTAGTAAAGATGAAAAAAAAGAATAAAAGAGAAGAGAGATTAGAGAAGAAGATGTGCAATAAAAACGAAATTGGAAGAGAACAGCCGTATAAAAATGAGAAGGTGAAAAAAAAGCATAAGAGAGTAGAAATTAGAGAAGAAGAGGCAAGATGTATTTGGCGAAGAATGCACAATCCTACTAGGAGAGATTTGAAAAGGTTAAAAATGAAACTCTAAGTCTGACAAAGAGAAAATTGTTCATAATCGTAAGGTTAAAGCATAATATATTTAGGTTTGTGTTTGATGTGAATTAAGTGAAATTTGGGTTATAACGTAATGCGGGTTGATTCATTTTGATTCGGTTTAATTGCAAAATATAAACTGCAAATTGAGCCGAACCACACAGTTCTGTTAAAATATAATCCAAACACTTCCGAATCAAATGCGATTTTTTTTTCAGCTTTCACTTTAATTTTGTTTGATTTGCGGTTTTTGATTGGACTGATTCGATTTTAAACACCCCTATTAAATTGTATGTCTACTAAGTCGATTTATATAAATTAAAAATAAAAAATGAAATAAAATACTTAACATAAATTTCATTTCAGACACACACAACAAAATTGTTTTAAATATTTAGAGTAAATAGACAGAAGATTAATTTCTCATAACAAACTTTGTAGCTGATATATATATATATATATATATATATATATATATATATATATATATATATATATATATATATATATATATATATATATATATATATATATATATATATATATATATATATATATATATATATATATATATATATATATATATATATATATATATATATATATATATATATATATATATATATATATATATATATATATATATATATATATATATATATATATATATATATATATATATATAAATAAGTTCAACCCCTCTCCAATTGTAACTAACTTTAGAATGCAATTCATAATTTAGTTACAAATGGAATCAAATTCCCTTAATCTCCTCTTTTCTTTCTAATATGGTATCAAGAGTTCGAGTTCAATCATATTCTATAACATTTGAAGAAACCTCAATCAATATTGAGTGTGCATCGACTGCGACTCTAACCACCAATATAAAGACAGATACGACTTCAGGTGAAGCATTATCTCACCCTGAGTGAAGACAAATAATGATTGATAAAATGTGTGCTCTTCAAAGCAGTGGTACCTGGGAACTGGTTCCTCTGCCCTATGGGAAATCTTTAGTAGGTTGTCATTGGCTTTATACAGTGAAGGTTGGTCTAGATGACAAGATTGATCAATTTAAAGCTCGCTTGGTAGACAAAGGATACACTCAGGTTTTTGGATTGAATTATAGTGATACCTTTTTTTCTGTAGCCAAGATGGCATATGTTAGACTTCTTTTAGTCATTGTAGCCATTCGACATTGATCTCTTCATCAACTTGACATCAAAAATGCATTCTTACATGATGATCTTGAAGAGGAAGTATATATGGAGCAATCACCTGAGTTTGTTTCTCAGGGGGAGTCATCGAATATGGTTTGTAGGCTACACAAGTTTCATTATGGTCTTAAGCAATCTCCGAGAGCTTGGTTTGGAAGATTCAGCATTGTAATACAACAATTTGGTATGATTCGTAATGAAGCTGACCATTCTGTTTTTTGTCGTCACTCACCTCAAGGGTGTATTTATCTTATTGTGTATGTAGATGACATTGTCATAACTGGTAGTGATCAGCAAACCAGGCTCTGATACCATGTTAAAATACAAGAGATTAAGAAACATATGAATAAACCGCGTGTTAAAAAAAATACTACGAAGACATTATTATATATAAATAGATTACAACTAATTACATGATATATGATAGGGAAGAGAGGGAGACTATATATATATATATATATATATATATATATATATATATATATATATATATATATATATATATATATATATATATATATATATATATATATATATATATATATATATATATATATATATATATATATATATATATATATATATATATATATATATATATATATATATATATATATATATATATATATATATATATAGATAGATAGATAGAGAGATAGAGAGAGAGAGAGAATAGAAAGTAGAGATAAGGAAGGAGTACTTTCTTTATTCAACAAAAGCATACATTGGATGGTTATTTTCTAACTATATATAACTGTCTAAGCAGTTATAATAACCCAATAACAACTAATAATAGTTGTATACACTAATACATGCATCATATCCCACCCCTTGAAAACTTCCTTGTCCTCAAGGAAAAGCTGTAACATCAAAATAAGGAAATTGGAGCTTGAGTTTGTATAGAAACTCCTAGGTAGCGTCTTCCATAGCCTCCCCTTTCCACTGAACCAAAACCTCAGTAACTGCCCTATTATGTCTCTGAATCGAGTGCCTCTTCAAAATCTTAAATGGCTCCTTAGGATCATCCAAACTCCCCCATTCTTCAGGAAGTGCAACCACGGGAATGTTCGCATCAGGACACGGTTTCAAGAGAGATACATGGAACGTAGGATGAATCCACGAAGTAGCTGGGAGAATCAACGTGTATGCAACTTTTCCCACCCTATGTAGCACCTGATAAGGACCATAAAACCGAGGAGAAAGCTTTTCGGAAGCACGATACTGAGCAGAAGATTGTCTATAGGGCTGTAACTTTAGGAAAACCCAATCTCGTTCCTTGAATTCCCGATCACTGCGATGTTTATCAGCTTGCCGCTTCATACGTGCTTGAGCCCGAACCAAGTTACCTTGTAATTTTTGGATCATCTCCTCCCTTACAATGAAGCTTCGATCTACCGCATCAACCTTGGTACTTTGAGGGCAATAAGGAAGATGCAGAGAGGGTGCTTGACCATACACAATCTCATAAGGGGTAGCTTGAATAGCAGAATGATAAGTGGTATTGTACCTCCACTCATCCAAAGGTAACCAATTGACCCATTCCTTAGGCCGATGCCATGTCATAGCCCTCAAGTAATGTTCTAAGCAACGGTTCAAGACTTCACTTTGACCATCTGATTGAGGGTGGTAGGCTGTTGTTAAACTCTGAGAAATGCCCAATTGACCAAGGATAGAACCCCAAAATTTACTTGTAAACAAGGGATCTCGGTCACTCACAATGTTGGCAGGTGCACCATGTAATTTGTAAATTTCATAAATGAAAATTTCAGCCAATTTTGATGCACTAAAAGGGTGAGCAAGAGGGATAAAATAGGCATATTTGCTCAGTCTATCAATAACTACCCAAATCGTGTCTTTACCATGAGATTTAGGAAGCTTTTCAATGAAGTCCATGGCTATACTTTGCCACACTCCCTCTGGAACTGGCAGGGGCTGAAGTAAACCAGCAACAACTCTAGGTTCATACTTGCATCTAAAGCAAGTCTCACACTACTGAATGAACTTTGTGACATCTTTGGCAAGGCCCTTCCAATAAAACATGATTTTGATCCTTGCTATAGAAGTTCTAATGCCCGAATGGCCTCCTTGATGTGAAAAATGAAGCCATTGTAGAATCACCAATCGCACTTGTTCATCATTAGGAATGACCAGCTTCTGTTTCCTATACAACAAATTATCCACAACAGAAAAATGGGGATGCAAGGTTGGATTAGCGAGAACCTGCTGCTTGAGGTCATGTAAAGCTGAATCTTGTTCATAACTTTTAAGGAGAGAGTCTCATAACTCAGAAGAAATAGAAGAGACAGCCAATTGTAAAACTTCACCATGTGAGGCTCTCGACAAGGCATCTGCAACCACGTTATCCTTACCCTTCTTATACAAAATTTTATAAGAAAGACCCATGAGCTTAGTGACCAATCTATATTGGGCTAGAGTAGATAGACGTTGCTCCAATAGGTACTTCAAACTATGTTGGTCAGTAAGAATTGTAAACATGTTCAAGGAAAGATATTGTTGCCACTTAGAGATTGCATGAACCAATGCCAATAATTCTCTGTCATAAACTGACAAAATCCTGTTTTTAGGAGACAAAACCTTGCTAATAAAAGCCACAAGGTGCATGTCCTGCATTAGCACAACACCAAATCCAGTGCCTGAAGCATCTATTTCAACCACAAATGGCTTTTTCATATTAGGTATGGCCAATACCGGAGAATTACTCAAAGCATCTTTCAAGGTAGTGAAGGCAGTGTGTGCCTCTTAAGGCCAATGGAAAGAATCCTGCTTGAGTAAATTCGTAAGAGGAGAAGCAATGATGCTGTAACCTTTAATGAACCGCCTGTAGTAACCTGTCAAACCTAAAAATCACCTCAATTGCTTAACTGTTTGAGGTGCCGGCCAAGCTCTCACAACTTGAACTTTAATTGGATCAGTAGTAACTCCTGTAGGTGTAATGAAATGGCCCAAGTATTTGATCCGTGTAGTGAAGAATGCACACTTACTTCTCTTAACATAGAAGGTGTGAGCTTTGAGGATCTGAAACACTTGTCGAAGATGATCCACATGTGCCTCCAAAGATGAGATATACACTAGTATGTCATCAAAGAAAATAAGAACACATTTCCTCAATAAACCAGAAAAATAGTGTTCATTGTTCCTTGAAAAGTAGCTGGTGCGTTGGACAATCCGAAAGGCATCACCACATATTCATACTGCCCCCCCCCCCCCCCCCCCCCCCCCGTGAGTTTGAAACACTGTCTTTGGTACGTCCTCCGTGTTCATCCTTATTTCATGATATCCAGCCCTAAGATCCAGTTTAGAAAACACCATTGCCCTACCTAATTCATCCAATAAATCCTCCACCAAAGGAATTGGAAATTTAGCCTTTACCGTCATTTCGTTCAACCTCCTATAATCCAAACACATTCGCCAACTCCCATCTTTCTTTTTTACTAACACAACTGGAGAAGCAAAAGGGAAGATCTTGGTTGAATTACTCCCGAATCCAAGAGCTCTCTAACCATGCCATCAATGACATCCTTTTGAGCTGGTGGATATCGATAAGGTCTTAAACTAACTGGGTTAGAATCCTCCTTTAGCACAATTTGATGATCATGAATACCCCTAAAGGGTGGCAACTAAGTAGGTGTTTCAAAGACCTCTTGGAACTCATGTAAAACAGATTCTCTATGATCCATCATCACCGGATCCTCTAGCTCCTCAGTGTTCACTGAACAGCACATTGACTCTGTGGAACAAGGTAGTAACTGTAGCATATAACAGAAGCTATCTCCAACCACTAACTGATGCAATTTAGAAGCTGAAACTACCATACTTTTAATTTCTTTAACAACCTGCAACTTCACATGCATACCATTCATGGAAAATTCCATAGCCATATTTGTAAAATCCCATTGTATGACTCCCCATTGCCTTAACCATTGCATGCCCAATATAACATCACAACTAGACAATGGCATCGCAATATCATTAGTAATAAAATCATACCCTTGAAGCTTTAACCGGATGCCTTCACAACGTCTTGCACCGTGTATAAGGCCGTCATCAGCTACAGTTATCCGCAAGGGATGCATGCGTTGTAGAATGTTGAGCCCCTCTTTACATAATTTCTGGTTGATAAAATTATGAGTGCTACCGGTATCTATGAGTACATGAACTCTCTTTCTGCCCATCCATCCTATCAATCTCATCATAGGATGAGAAGAGTCTCCTTGAATGGCATTAAGGGAAACAGTAGGATCAACACTGTGAGGGTCATTAGACACTTCCCCAGAAACATGATCAACTTCAATTGAGTCCAACTGGTTTTCCTCCCCAACCTCCATAAGGAAAACTTGCATCTTTTTCCGCGGAGGGCAATCGTGTCCAGGAAAAAATTTGTCATGACAAAAAAAACACAAGTTTTGAACCCTATGTTCATCCATTTCTTTAGGGGAAAGTTTCTTCTAAAACGTATATGTCGGCTTTCCCAAAATGCTCTTCTGAGAACCTTCGATAATCCCTTTCTTCTTTTGAGACATCACTTTCTTATCAAAGGTGTGAGAAACTGTATTCTTCTTCTCACTCCAAGAACTTTGGGTTCGATTTGATGGCCCCAACCGTTTCTGCAACAAATCCAAGCTCCGTTCTTGCAATTTTTCCATATGAGTAGCTTCCAACACCGTACACGGGGCGAACATCTTCACACCATTACACAATTCCTGTTGAAGGCCTCCCAAATAGCATTGGAGCTTTTGAGATTCTATCGACGCTGTTCTACCCACCAGATTGTCAAACGATTCCTGATACGCCTCCAGCGAACCAGTCTGTACCAATTTCTTGAGTTCTTCCATAGGTGAATCAAACTCGAGGCTAAATCGCATCTTCAATGCCTCGGTGAAATTCTGCCATGTCAACCGGCCATTCGATCCCTGTTCTAGACTTTGGAACGAACAAAAAGAGTTATCATCAAGAACGATACTCGCAACCGAAACCTTGTCCCCTTCTTGCGTTCCATCCAACACAAAAAAACGTTCGCATCTTGCGATCCAAGATTCCACATCATCTCGAGTGAATTTTAGAAAATCCAGACGCGTTAATCGCGTTGCTGGTCGAGTTGCTCCGTCGCCGGCATGGCGGCGCGCCGCCGTTAACTCTGACATTTGCAATCCAATTCCGCGCATGGCTTCTTGCACATTGGTGAATTGAGTTTCGAAACGATTCTCCAATTCACGAATTTTCCTCGTGATACATGGCTCCACCGCCGCCATGATGCGTTCCTCCGCTTCACGAATGGTGTTCTGCATTCGCGTCGCTTCTGCCATGAATGGTGTGGCCGAGGTCGACAGGCTCTAGACACCAATGATAGGGAAGAGAGGAAGACTATAAAGAGAGAGAAAGAATAGAAAGTAGAGATAAGGAAGGAGTATTTTCTTTATTCAACAAAAGCATACATTGAATGGTTATTTTCTGACTATATATAACTGTCTAAGCAGTTATAACAACCCAATAACAACTAATAATAGCTGTATACACTAATACATGCATCAATATAGTCGATGTGAGACTATTCTATATACAAATATTCTTAATATTATATGTATTTATAAATATCAACAATAATCTTTCTTGCAACATTGTATCTTATACATTATATGGTGAATCCTGTAAATAAACAGAAATAACTTATTTTCTTTTTAAGTACTTTATTTGAAGCCATTAAGAACGAGTAAATTCCTATACTTTTTCACTTCTGCTATGAATCCACCACAAGAGATTAGTCAATGAATTTCCATCATCAAATCCATTCAAGCTTCTTATATTCTTCAATCCAGTTTCTTTATCACAAACTCCTTGCAATGCATACACAAAACCTTTCCATCCTTCTTCAACACCTTCCCTATTCAAAGCAGGCAATGTCCATTCCACAAGCTCCTTCACATAATCATCATTTGAAAACACAGTTTCAGAAATTGGTAGCAATGGTAAGAGTTGAATCCCAAGCCTGCATTCTCTCCAAGCAGGAGGAGCAAACCATAATCCACTGTCTCTCTTGCTAGACCAAAGAACTCCCATCATCCTATTCTCTTTTGTGAAATCTTTTTCATAGAGATTCTCGCCTTCTTTCACATGCCACCACATTTTAGCAGCAAGAATTTCCAATGATGTAACTGTCGTTGCGTTCGCTACGAGTTCTGCATCGTCGTATGCCATACCGATCAACGCTGCAGAATAGTACGCATTTATAGCTTCACTAGTACTCTCTTGGTTTCTTCCATCTGCAAACTCGGTTAGCCCTCCGGCCCACGAATGCAACTTGTAGAGATCGAAACACCTCAAACGCGTATAATTTGTGTTCGATTTTATACTCAAGTTCATAAAATCTTCCAGTAGTGAATAGGCTTGAGACTTATACTTCTTACCCCAAATTGGATCAATCTTAGCAAGCACTGCAATTCCATAGAGAAAGTATCCTAAATGATAATGATGATCATTGTATATACCGAACCCGAAATCTGCACCGGTATCAGAAGAACCTTGTTTGGTTATAATACCTCCCCATTTTTTATCATAAAGAAATCCATTTCCATTAAGAGTTCCATCAAGCCATGGCTCAATGGATTCCTTCAAAAACTTCACCACAATTGGAATTGCATCAAGGTAATTCACCTCTTCAGCTATCAATGCAAACCTTGCAGCCCTTGCTATCAATTTTCCATAAAAGTAAGAAGAACTTGTTGTTATCGGTGATGACTTTAGACCTTCAACATCTTTCTTAAGAGCTGAAACAATTTCGTCACGAGATTCTTCTTTCACACCTTTGCTTGAGTGCCAAGTTACAGAAACAAGATCGGTTTTCAAAAGCCATGAATCACCAACAACACCAACAAGCTCACCATCAATGCTTTTATACTTAAAATCATTCAAAACGGTAACATTAGAATCATTCTTAGACAAAAGTTGAAGATGAAGAGGATGTGCTAACATCAGCAAATCACCTGAGCCTGTCTTGTCAAACTTATACTCAACACAATTATTTTCTTTGAGCATAGCATCACCTGATAAAGGGTAACAAGAACTAAACCTGTCAAGAACGTCCTCGGTTTTTGAATCAGAATCTGGCAACAAAGCGATCCGAATTAGACCGGAAAATGCTTCGGAAGTGATCTCAGAAAGTTCGTGAGTTATCTTGATCGGCGAGGAAGCGTATAGAATCCATGTTTGATCATTGTTAAGGCGAAAAGTGAATTTTGTAAGGTTATCATTAGAAGAGAATGAAAGAATGGCATGAATGGTGGAAATGGAAAGAGGAGTTGGTTTTGTTACAGAAAGAGTGACATAAGGGCTTCCCCTAACAAGAAAGAAACTCATGTTTGTAGAAGGAATATCCAAGGTAACACTGAGATCAGTATAGGAAGATATTATGTGACTTTTTTCATTGGAATTTTGATTGGTTTTCTGTTCAATAGAAGTTATGGTGAGATCAGCATTGAAAACTTGGTATATGAAAGCTGAGTTAAAGTGATGAAAAGGGTATGAGACAGAAAGTGATGAGTTAGATGATTTGATGAGATAAGGATGAATGTATTCAGGTTGGTCACCATTTTTGAGTACGAAATTTTGGAAGAAGGAGTTTGTAGGGAGGGGTGTGGATAGAAGATTTGGAGAGAAGAATTTGGAGGGGTCAGGGAGAACAGATGATTGAGTTTGTGGGAATAGAAAAGGTTTGTTGTTTATGTTGTTAGACATTGCAGAAGGATAGTGGTGAATGTTTGAAATGGTGATGAACATGTATTGAGTTTTTATAGTTTTTTTTAGCACAAGTTATGGGTTGAGTGTTTTGATTTGGAGGAATTCAAGGAGCATGAAGGAAGTGTGGGAGTAAAGAGAATTGAATGGTTAAGTCAAGTTTAAGAAAAATGAATTTTTGGGCAAATATGTTGCGTAAGTATGACCATATCTAGAAATAAAACCAAAGTTTTCTCAAAGAGAACAAAATATCATGATTTAGTATCTTAACATAAAAGAAAAATTCATATATGTATATATGAAGAAAAAAGATGGCTAACATTAAGATGTTGATGTTATCATTTTTCTATACTGATTTTGTAAGAATCATAAGCTGATGTCTTTCTTTTGATTTCTCCATGATATATATACAATATTAATTTTCATATGTATTTGTTATATAATCATGATTATTATATAAATAGATATCTCTATAATAATAATAATAATAATAATAATAATAATAATAATAATAATAATAATAATAATAATATTTAATGTTAAAAATGTTTGTGGTCCTCTTAAATATTTTAAATTTCGTTTTTAATCTCTTAAAATATTTCCTTCAAAAAATGTTCCTCCTAAAAAATTTTTCCATACTTTTGGTCCCTAATCCTAAAACCGTCGTTAAAATTGTTGCTAATTTAGTCGCTAAGTTAAACATTGTCGCTAAAACCGTCGTTAATTTTGTTGTTGTGTTGTAAAAACCATCACTAAGTTGCAGAAGGGAACAAAAATGTGGATTAAAAATTGTAAGAGGACCATTCTTTGAAGGAAATATTTTGAGGAACTAAAAACGAAATTGAAATATTTATGAAGACTATAAACATATTTAACTTTATATTTTAATACACTCCCGTAGTCGAAATAGGAGACTGATGAATATTGAGACTATTATGAAAATCATCAGAGTTGTAACGGAAGTCCTTTGGTGAAAATGCCAGCAATTTGATAACGTGAAAGGACATGTAAGACTCGTATTTGGCATCGGTCAACTTTTTCACGGACAACATGTATATCCATCTCAATGTGTTTGGTGCGCTGATGTTGAATTGGATTGTCAAATAGATAAACAACACTCATATTATCATAATAAACCAAAGTGGTTGTATTGACTGAGCAATGTAGTTTCAATAGTAAGTTTCTAATCCAACAAGATTTAGATACTACATTAGCGACTTTGTGGTACTCAACTTTTTCACTGGACCGAGATAGTGTGTGTCGGTGTTTGGCAGACCATGAGATTAAATTGTCACCAAGATAGACACAATAATCAAAGGTGGATCGTCTGGTATCTGGGTAATCAACTCAATTTGCGTTAGTGTAAGAAACCAATTTGTTGATAGAAGAGAGTTACAAGTGAAGGGAGAAATCAATAGTGCCATGAATATACCGAATTATACGCTTCAGTGTTGACATGCGTTGCATTTTAGGGTCATGCATGAATAGGCATGCATGTTGTACTGCATAAGAAATATTGGGTCTTGTGAAAGTTAAATATTATAATGCTCCTGCAAGACTCCAATATTCTGTTGGGTCATGATATGGGTTCCTAGAAGACCCGTTGAGCTTTGCCTTGGTGTTGACTGGGGTGGGTGATGACTTGCAAGAGGACATGCCTACTCGTTCTATAATTTCCTCTGCATATTTCCATTGAGACAAGAAAAGACCACATGTATGTTTAGTGACATATATTCTCAGAAAATAACTCAGAGGACCCAAATCTTTCATGGCGAATTTAGATCTAAGTTTAGACATAATAGAGTCATGAAGAGTATCAAAAGAAACAATGAGAATTATGTCATCCACATATAGAAGGATATAAGCATTATCAATGCCATGATGATAAATGAATAAAGAGTGATCAAAGATGTCGTGAGAGAAACCCAATTATGAAACATGATCAATGAATCTTTGGTACCATGCACAAGGTGCTTGTTTGAGACCATAAAGAGACTTCTTGAGGAGACATACATGCTCGAGATACTATGGTTCACGGAATCCAGAAGTCTGGTGCATATACACACGATTTTTTTTCCCAAGATTTCCATGCAAAAAGGCACTCTTGACATCTAACTGATGGAGACACCATGACTTGGATAATGCAATGCTAAGTACCATACGAATAGTGGCCGGTTCGGAGACGGGGCTGAAAGTTTCACCACAATCGATGCTTGATTGTTGATTAGCACCGTTATCTACAAGACTGGTTTTGTATCGCTCAAAAGAACCATCTGATTTCTTCTTGTGCCTAAAAATCCACAAACTTCGAATAACATTAACATTAGAGGGACGAGGAACTAATTTTCACGTCTTATTTTCAATAAGAGCATCATATTCATCTTTCATAGACATTTTCCAATTATGATCATTTAATGCATCAATGGAATTTGTTGGTAAATGAGAGATAGATAGGTGGATAGATGTATGTAGGTTGAAAATTTTATGGGGTTTGACAATTTCATGTTATGCTTGGGTTGTAATTTGAGGTGAATGAGGTGCGAGAAAGGAATGGGTGGTTTAATAGGTGGAGAGGAGGTGGCCGGAGTTGTTTGTGTGTATAAGGTTGTTTTTGGGATGGATAAGGTGTTCGAGTCGTGCATGTAGGTTGTTGGGTCAAGGGGGTTGTTGAGGGGGGGGGGGGGGGGGGGAGGTTGTTTGGTTTGTGGTTTGAGAGGGAAGAGTATGTTGGGATACTGGTGATGGTGGTTGGGTGACTTTTATATTGTGAGAGGATGTTTGTGAAGGTGTGGTATACACTTGTGAGGTCATAAGTGGGATTATGTTGTCATATAAGAAGTTATAGTTAGTTGTTATAGGAAAATTCACTGTACAAAAGAGAAACGTATTTTCCTCAAAAATAACATGTTGAGGAATAATGATTTTGCGACTAGAAAATTTGTAACACTTATAACCTATTTAATTATTAGATGGATATCCTAGAAATACACATGGTGTAGACCGATGCTGGAGTTTATTCCTAGTGGTGGAAGGAATTAAGGGAGAATAAATGCATCTGAATACTCGAAGGTGTGAATAAGTCAGGTTTTTTTTGGTAGAGAATTTTTTTGGGTGATTGAAGAGTGAGATTCTTATTTGGAAGTATGTTATGTAGGTAAGTGACCATTTGAAAAGCATGGTTCCAAAAAACTGGTGGAATAGACGCATGAGTGATCCGCTATCGCGCATGGATCAAAACGAGTAATTTTAAAACTGGCAATTTAGCGACAATAAATCGATTCGTATCACAAGGATTCTTGTATCAATTAACCAACTAAATTAACGATTTATGTGGGTTTATATTTCGATTAAGAAAATGATGCGTGTTATCCGTAAGTATACGGAGTGTATCAGAGTAATATAAAAGGTTGTTGAATTCCACAGAGACATAATGGTCAATCTACCGTCTTCTATTGCTACGGTGTTTATCTAAGGCGATCATAAAAAGATTATGGAACAAAAACAAAATAGAATAACAAAGATTTAATGAATTCAAAGGTTTAATACTGGAATGTGGCTTTCGTCAATCAATGACACTCCCAATATCTCTAAATAGAGCTACCTACGGGGTAATATTTTCTTCTAAGAAAAAGAATTTAATTAAAAAGGAACCATCACTTTTAATTTTTCGGAAACAGATTTAATCTTTAAATATACACCATCCGCTCATGTGTAACCGGTTGCGTGAAATTTTGGCACGCAAATACCAGGTGTCACAACATTGGGATAAAAACAACTTGATCATAAATAAATATGACAGAAAAGTAAAATAACACCAGTAATTGTTAACCCAGTTTGGTGCAACTCACCTACATCTGGGAGCTACCAAGCCAGGAAGGAAATTCAATATGATAGTATTAGTTCAAAGTTAAACTCCCCTGTTTAAAACTTCTCACCTAATCATTACCTTGTGCAACTTCTACCCTAGACACCCTATAGATATGAGATCCCCCTCTCACTTCCTAATCAGTCACAATCCCAGTGACAATTCAATAACTACCTAAAATAGAAGTACCAACCCTTCCAAGTACAACACTTGGTTTTTCCTAAAAGTTTCAACCAAGAACAATACACTCTTGCTTAAAAGCTTTAGAGTGGACAATTAACAATGAACAATCAGTCAACCTCAATGCATCATAAGATACATGAGTGACATATAAGTAACACACACTAAACCTTAAAAGCCTACCAAGACACAGCTAATCCTTATGCTTTAAACTTCATGTAATGTCCAAGTCATAATAGGGTTAGGTCTTCTCTTTAAATAGCCTTTTGTCCACTTGGGATTGGGCTCTTAAGGCACAAAAACACCATGAATCAACTTTAAATCATAGGCATGATCTCCTACACAAAAATAGGAACAAAATACAAAGATTCCTAAAAAGGCTAAAGGATTCTTTTTAAGAAAACCAACATAATCTGTCAAAACAGAAGTTCCCATAATATCCTCCCTTGGATAACGGAAACGTGTGAATTAAAACACAATTAAAAAAACTAAAAATACTAAAGCATACATGCTCTAACTTTATGGTATAACATGTCCTAGCACATGTCACAACATCATACTGAACACGATGTTTGACTAACATGACAAAACATTTGGCTTAAGATCTTGTTGGCAGCATGTTTTACCAAAAATTTTCCAATCCAAAAACCATAAAACTTACAATCTCCCCCTTTGTAAATTTTTGGCTAAAACAAACTTAACACACATCAGAGGCATACACAGCAGAATCAAAACAGAAACATCAGACAACAAGCCCAAAAACTGTCAAGGCAATAGAGCACACCTGACATCACAATGTCAAGACATCTAGTCTAACAACACAGATCAAGAAGATCAACGCAAGTTACTTGAGTACATGTAAACTTTGTACAAACTACAACTTTGCAGTTACAAATCAGACAGGTATAAAGCTCCCCTATCATACATAACCAGTACTCCCTCTGAAGGGGAAAACCAAAATCACAAGAAAAATACACATGAACTCTTGCAAGTTCATATAATAGAACCAAACATAAAAGACATCAAACACAAGCACACTCCCCCTAAACATCACATCAGAGAAAAATGCATTCTCCAAGACACAACATATGGTTCCACATCAGCAGCAGCAGCAGCAAGCATGACAGACTATCATGCTCCCCCTAAAAAGTTTCATACAAACAAGCAACAACAATGAAAAACTACTCTTCATAAACAGTAGTATGAACATGACATAAAGTCATGACATCTGATCCAACATTAGAAACAACAAATATACCAACACTTTACTCCCCTTTTTTAGCTAAAAAATGACAAAAATAGAGTAAATGTAAACATGCATAAATGGAAACACACATATGGAAGAAAACACAAATAACACTGATGGAAATAAACAGTAACAGATGGAATTACACAATTATCTAACAAAAATAAACATCGAAATAGCACAAGGTGCAATACAATAGCAAAATAGGGCACATTCCCTAAATAGTACATTAATAAAATAGGCAGCAACATCAACTATCTCTAATCTTCGGAGCTCTCATCTCCACTGATATTATCTTGGTCATCATTTTTTCCCTCCTTTTTCTCTACATCAACTAGGTTGTCGTCAACACCTTCCACGGTTATAGCTGTAATGATTCACTTCAGTTTGACTTTTCTTACAGTGCAGCTTTTTATAGTTGCTTCCAATTCCTTGCAGGTTTCCTTTAACTCAGCCAATACACCTGTTTTGGACGTTGCAGTAGCAGCTTTCTTGTCAGATGTCTTGACAATGTTTGGGACATGTGTCCCTTCAAAAATTTTATAGTGTAAGGACAAGGGCACTTCCCTTTTGCATGTTGCATCAGCATTTGTCAAAATACTAAGATGTTGACTTTAAATAATTCCACAGATCAGAGAAGGAAAGGCAATTGGCAGTTTGACAGCAAAAGTGCCTGCATGCTTCATTGTTTGATCAAACACA
The DNA here is from genome assembly GCA_963859935.3 of Lathyrus sativus. Classification (NCBI taxonomy): domain Eukaryota; kingdom Viridiplantae; phylum Streptophyta; class Magnoliopsida; order Fabales; family Fabaceae; genus Lathyrus; species Lathyrus sativus. The sequence continues at coordinate 600,331,857 of OZ012735.1, read as the reverse complement.
TAAGAACCAAAATTAAATGGTGTTTTTGTACCAATGATATAAATAAATCTACCCAATCCAGTAGCAATGATAGAAGTGTGATTTGTAGGCACCCAATTTGCAGCTCCAATTTTGTGCAGTACAACATATTTGACACTTAAATTTCCTACAGACAACTTTCCTTTTCTAGGCCAGCTCTTCACTTGAATCGCAGTGATTTCCCTACAGATCATATTATCATTGACTTCTACTTTAGCTTGTTCTTCCTCACTTCTTCCCATGAATTTGTTGATGATTTCTGGAGAGAACTCAATGCACCTACCCCTCACATATACTTTTCTGTGTTCGTTACTTTTCTTGTTGTTACATTCAGTAGGAATATTCACTATAAATTCCTTCACCAACATCTCATAGCTCTTCCCTATCCCAGCTACACTTCTCATCATTCCTGCATGTCCAATGAGACTCATTACTTCCTTGAGCTCAAGAGCATCCTTTCCAAGTTCTATTTCAAGTGTTATCCTCCTATGACAAGCAAACCTCCATTTTTTAACACTCTCCACAAAATAAAAAGAAATGTTATCAATGGCCACTTCAGGAACATTTACAGGTACCTTTTTCCTGTAATAACCTTTCTGCTAGAAGACACGATGTCCTGGACATCTGGTTCAACATGCACCTCAACCTCAAAGTCACTTGAAGGAACTTTCTTCCTTTTTGGTGTTTTATTTCTTTGGGACAGATGACACCACCTTGCTCCAATTTTTCTCAGGCCCTACACTAGATTTTCTCTTAGAGTGCCTACTATGTTTGCTTGTTGACACATCAAATCTCATTTCCTAATTTTTATCTTCTTAGCAATACTTGCTACCAAATCTCATCATCTGGACTCAGATTAACAGTTGCTGGTGTCTTTTGTTCAGAGTTATTTTCCTTGTCAGATGGTATTTCCTTGTCATCAAACATCATTATTTCTTTGTTAGTCTCACCTTTCTCTTTTGTAACCACTGCTTCTAGAACATGTTGCTCAGGTACATTAAAGGATACAGTTTTTGTAGCCATCTCACTTTGATGATGACTCGTAGGGCTGCCTTCAGGTTGATCAGTTTTAGTCAAGACAATAGAACCACTTTGTTTAGGCTCGCATTGAGCTTCTTTCAGAACACTAGCCACAAACTTGAGGAGCTTCCTATCAATGTCTATCTTTTTAGCCTCACTTATGTTAGGGATTCCATGTTCATTCTGGGCCAAATATGTCTCAACTTATGGCTCAACATTGGATCTAGGGTTAGCAGTCACAGACTTGGAAACATTCTTTTCACTTACTTCTTGAGCAATAATACTCAATTCCAATTTGTCCATATCAACTTTGTTCCTGAGTTCATCAGCACTAGCAGCCTCAGTAATATTGATACTGGCTTTAGAGATGGAGAGTTCAGTTTTAGCGCTGATTATTAGAGAGGATCAAGGTACAAACTCTTTATATGTAGAGGTTTCTTTGTACCATATGTTGTTGATTTCCTAGAGCTACAAATTTTTTTTACCACTTTTTGAATGAGAAGAGTCTTTACTAACCTTGGAGGTCTTAACCTTCTTGCGTCTAGAGGATTTGACACCTTCTTTAGGGGAGGTTTGAGAATGATTAACAAAGAGGGGAACAACATTAGTAATGACATCTAGTGAGAAGACTTCAGTTGTTGAAGGTGAAACCCTAGATTTTATAGGGGTTTCCATATTCTTTTCTTCATGACTCTTGCCTGAAGTTGAGATGGAAATGTTTAACATCATGAAATCAGATTGCACGTTGAGGAATGAGAGATGAACAGATTATTTAGGCAAGAGGGATGAATAATGGAGTAGTTGTAAAGAGATTCTACGTAATTTTGAGAAGTATGACAATTAAGTAATGATTTACAATGAGAATCATGTCGCATTAATTGGAGAGAGAGAGAGAGAGAGAGAGAGAGAGAGAGAGAGAGAGAGAGAGAGAGAGAGAGAGAGACGTTTTCAAGCGCACAAACTAATATTTTCCTTAATTCCTCATAAAACCAAAATTACAGTTTGACCCTGACATTTTTGGTTTGGTTGAGATGTCCCAGCACCATGTTAGACATCATGTTTTCCCTCTCAGTTTTCAGTCTAAGAGTATCTCTATAGTCCTCTTCATCCATACTTTCTTGTTTGAGAATGCAACAATTATCCTTGGATATAGTCTCATTCTCTTCATTTGTATCATTTGTGACAGACTTGGTGAGACAGGGCTTACTGACAACCAGATAGTCTTTAACACCTGTCATATGTCTAGGCCACCCATTATCAACATACCAGTTTTCTTGAGAAGAGTCTTTTGGATACATATGAGCTAATATACTAAGAACCATGCCCATAGCACCAGCCTCCCTTCTGCCTTTTAATCCCTACATTATTATCTCTAGTTTTAGAATAATGTTTAGGGTATCCATATAATTTGTAGCAGAATGGTTTTATGTGACCATATATTCCACGGTAATGACACTTCCATGGCTGGAGCTTACCTCTGGTGTGAGTTTTTTGATGTCTGGCAAGATGATGTAACATTTGGTCATACATTACAAACTTATCCTTCTCTTTAGTAGCACTGGTTTTTCTTTGATTTTTTACGGCCTAATAGTTAAACCCTACATTAGTGAAAGCCTTGCCATCTTTTCCGACTTGAAGAGTTTCACTTAATATATCAGATCCAATGTTCAACATTCTAAATTTTGTCAGAATTTTCTACCTTATAAGTCAATAAGTTCACCTCACTTTGAAGATTGGATATGGTATCTAGAAGACTCTTTTTTTCTTCCTAAAGATGCGCTATAAAATCCTTCTACTTTTCTCCCAACTTACACACTTCTTCACTTCTTACACAGAGCTCCTTGTATGAGGCAGCTAGTTCTTCATATGTGATTTCTTCATTGCACAAGTGTTTATCTGAGCTACATCTACCAGAGAGAGCAGTAACATTTTTCCACTTCTGTCATTACTATCTTCAGACCCATCAGTAGGGTTTCCTTTCTTCTGATTTTTGGTAAATGTTGGACATTCAGATTTAATGTGACCAAGACTTTCACAATTATGACAATGGATAACTCTGTTTGAATTCAGTCACTTTTTTGTTTCAATTTTCTTGAAGACCATGATTGATGTCAGATGAAGTGTCCTTGACATCTGTTTCAATTTTCTTATCCATATTTTCCAGAACCTTATTGAATTTCTTTTTAAGTAACACAATGGCTTTAGAAGTTTTTTCATTAGTGGTTTTGGAAGTTAGAGTTATATTCTTGTTCTTCTATTCAGATTTGTTATTCATATCTAATTCAAAAGTTTGAAGAGACCCAATGAGTTCATCCATCCTTATTTTGCTTATGTCTTGGGCTTCTTCAACTCATGTGACCTTCATGCCAAATATCTTGGGAAGAGACCTAAGGATCTTCCTTACTAGCTTTTCTTCTGATATTTTCTCTCACAAAGCACTAAAGGAATTGGCTATTTCAAGAATATTCATGTGAAAGTCGTGAATACTTTCATCTTCACTCATGTTTAGGTTTTCAAATTTTGTGGTGATCAACTAGAGTCTAGACATATTTACCTTAGATGTGCCTTCATAAGTTGTCTTGAGAATTTCCCAAGCATCCTTAGCCACAATACATGTGTTGATCAACCTAAACATGTTCTTGTTAACTCCATTGAATAAAGCATGTAAGGCTTTGGAGTTTCAAATATTAGCCTCATCTTCTTCCTTGGTCCAGTCCTCTTCGAGTTTCAAAGATTCCTTCCCATCTTTATCTTTCACCATAGGATGTTCTCAGCCCTTGATGACAAACTTCCAAGTTTTACTATCCATGGATTTTAAGAAATCCACCATGCGTGTTTTCCAGTAGTCATAGTTGGTTCCATCCAAAATAGGTGGTTTATTCACATTACCTCCTCCTTCCTTGTCCATAGTGCCAAAAAAACAAAAACCCGTAGAGTTCACCCAAAAACAGAACAGGGTGACCTGCTTTAATGCCAATTGAAATTTTGGCACGCAGATACCAGATGTCGATACAGATGTCACAACACTGGGATCAAAATAGCTTGATCATAAATAAATATGCAGAAACTTAAATGATAAAAAAAGTAAAATAACACCAGTAGTTGTTAATCTAGTTCAGAACTCACCTATATTTGGGGGCTACCAAGTCAGGAAGGAAATTCAATATGATAGTATTAGTTTAAAGTTAAACTCTCCCGTTTACAACTTCTCGCCTAATTACTACCATGTGCAACTTCTACCTATACACCCTCTAGATATGAGATCCCCCTATCACTTCCTAATCAGTCACAATCCCAATGACAATTCAAAAACTACCCAAAATACAAGTACCAACCCTTCCAAGTACAACACTTGGTTTTGCTTAAAAGCTTTAACTAAGAACGATAAACTCTTGCTTAAAAGCTTCAGAGTGGACAATTAACAATGAGCAATCAATCTACCTCAATGCATCAAAAGATACATGAGTGACATATAAGTAACACACACTAAACCCTAAAGACCTACCAAGACACGACTAATCTTTATGCTTCACCCTTCATGGAATGTCCAAGTTATAATAGGGTTAGTGATTGCGTGGTTACTGACAGATAAATCTGCAAGCATACAATTGATCGTGTAGTCTTAAAAAGGTTGTTGAACCCACAGGGAAAAGATAATCAAACTAATATTATCTATGGTTGTTGTGCAAAGTTAAGGCTTGAGTTAAACATAAGTTAATACTAATTACGGGGTTAAATCAAAAATTTAAGAATAATAATAAAGCAAGCCTGAAATATGATTTTCGCGCACCTAAGGGACCTTGTAGATAAAGGGTACTAATTGCATCTACACGTCTATTCCATAGGATGCACCGACTTAAAGGCTCCACCTCACGCTCTCGCGGTCTTAACTAAGTCGTACTTCTTAATCCCAAGATTTTTCTCTCGCTCGCACGGTAACTAAGAGTTACTCTTTGAAAGCTGATAATATCATAATCAACACCTAAAGCGCTCTCGCTGTATTTACATAATGATGCCTAATTTCTATTATCCGGTTCACTCGTCACGCTCTCACAAATCTCGGATTAAACCTTTATTTGCTTCTCACTCTCGTGACGAAACAATGTTAAATAACCTCTCACTCTCATGACAAAGCTACTCAAATTTGACTTAAGGATTACAACCAAAATGTCATACATTACAATTTTGTACCTATTATAACTACGGAGTCTCGCCGGTTACGACGGTCCTCATAAGACAGTCTCTAATTAGTCTAGCCGGACATGGTTAATTCTAATCCTAACATGTTAACAATGCTGAGAATTACAACATACATGTTGAATTAAACTTAAGAAAATATTAGTTTTTGGTTTTTATGAAAATAAATTAAGTGCGGACACGTAGAAGTAAAAATGCAGTAAAACAAAAAGAACAATAACCTGTAAACTGCAATGGAATAACTAAAAACGAACTTTTATTACTTCGATCTGAGTATTACAACAGTGCAACAGAAAGTAAATACAATATTGTAACAATTCCTCGATGTGAGCAATTGTTGCTTTGGAAAAGTAATATACTGGGTAAAAGTCTAAATACGGTTCGACAGCGCTTCCGCACGGGTCAGGTCTCTGTGAAACATTCTAAAAGGGGCCTATTTATAGAGAAAAAGGTAGTTGGATAACTCCCTATTCGAAATCAGAATTTGGAGGGAAAACATAACCACCAATAACCGCTCGAAAATTGATTTCTGCAGTTAAAACTGCTCTTGTGAACTGCACGGCGATCATAGTGATGCCCATGGCGAGCGCCATTTGGTGGTGGCAAGGGCCATATCAACAAGGTTGGCAGAGTTGCTGGTTTTTTGCTGGATTTTCCTTCTCTTTCACTTCTTTTCTTGATTTCTTCTAGAATCTCGATGGGAACGCCTGCCAACATAAAAACAGAGTAAGAACACATAAAAATGTGAAAGACTCGATAAAAACTCTGACCTAAAATGCACAAAGTGAGCCTAAAAATATGATACAAAATCATGTTATCAAACTCCCCCACACTAAGAATTTTGCTTGTCCTTAAGCAAACTCCCAACAGAAGTAAAATAGTAAATGCAAAGCTCGACTCATAGGCACGGAAAAAACAATCAAAGCACAAGTTTGCTTGGCTAATGCTAAACAGATAGATACTAAATAGTGAAAACAGGGATATCGTACCAACACAAATCCACCAAAACGAACAAATATTTCCTTCCTATGCAATACCAATTCAAATCACGACATTATAACTTAACCTACAGACTTTGTTCTTATTCACCCCTCTTTCATTCTCGCGCAATCAAATTAAGTCCGTTATCCTTTGTACTTACAGGGTAAGTGAACTTGCTAGTGTTATACGATCTCTTATTCAAAAGTTCTTTCTTTTCTTTTTTTGCACATTATGTTTTCTTTTGTTTAAGAATTTCAAAAGTCCGAACCTTTAGGCTAAACGGTCGGGTGAGGGCCACCTAAATAAGTGGGAACTTGTCTTTCATTCGCTTTTTTTCTATAAAATCACACAATTTAATTTTTAAGATCAACACATAGATGGCGTTGACTGCTATTATAAACTAATCAAGAGGCTACTTCTAAAGAACTAGGAATAAGGTCTCGACATAATGTCTATTTAAATCAATATCACATATTTAGGGAATCTAGGGTGTAGGAACGATACCGATATTAACAAAACTTTCCCAAGTCCGACTAACATAGCCTAAAACAAAGGTAAACAACCTATACTAGCAGTGTCATGCCATTGAGTCAAAACAAAATTTTTTAAAGTTGGGGTCAAAATGAGGGAATTTCCAAATATATCGAAAATGTAAAGTATAAATGGACTCACGGAGCATATGACTCGATAAAAAACAACAAAACAAATAAAGAACAAACTAACTAGAAAGCATAAAAACATAAAGACATAGAACGATAAAGCTCCTCCCCCACACTTGAACTAAACATTGTCCCCAATGTTTTAGAACAAGGTGAAAGAATGAGTGGAAAACTTGGTGTAAGATCAATGATGGCGGCCTTGGCCGCGGTGTCGTCCACCACCTCTGTTGAAGGGGTTTGGAACATGATGCACATAAGCACTCAAGTCTTGAACTTCTAATCGCAAACCACCCATCTCCTTAATCAGGTCACCAAGATCGTGTTGAGTCCTCTCAAGGTAGTCATGTTGCTGCTGGCTAATGTGGTCAACATTAACTCTTAGCTCGTCCTGCTGTCTCTGTAAAGTCTGAAGCATCAGGTCACGATCGGCCTCCATGCCATTCTTGTACCTCATCTCTAACAAAATATCATCAAGGGCACTCCTCATAGCAACATAATCATACTCCTGGGGCAATTGATATGCACCTTCAAAATGGTAAGCAACAAAAGGTGGAGTGTGTGCGCGGGTACTAGGCCCGGGTGCATCAGAAGCACAGGGACGTCTGTGGGGCAGTGTGTTCCATGACAGTGCGATAATGCCTATCAGCTCTCTCCTTCTCTAAATCGGGTGCGTCAAGATCAAATATCTAGTTAGTACCAAAGTTCACATTAATGCGCTCAGAGCATGGCAACGTGACACCTCTAACCTCTCTGGTGTGAACCGTCAAATGATACTTGCCATTGGGCAAGAATTTTACAAGCCGCATAGAACGACAATAGTCTAAATCATCAAAAAGGCAAGGCATACTCTCAAGAGTCTCTAGCCCAGTGTGCAAGTTGAGTGAGCAAGCTATGGCAGTTATAATTCCGCCGACACAAATAAGACCATTGTTTCTATTTCTGGCATAAAGCATGTGTGCTAAAAGAAATGGTGTGAGAACCACTTTAGCTTGGGAGAGGGCACAATGGATAAAGAATAAATCTTTTAAATTCAAGTGTCCGGTGTTCTCTCGGTCAAAGATGGTGGAATAAAGAAAACGGTAAAGGTATCTAATGGCTGAGTTATCGATGGTTGTAGCCTTCAGACCTTCCCAAGTAGTGGTATGGGTGTTAGCTATTTGATACCAAAAATTCACAGTAAGAATTCATGATACAGACATATCAGAGTAACGTAGAGATTCACGCAAATATCACACACAATATCATAGATATTAACACACAGAAGCAGTACACTCGTAGTAGGGGAAATGCACAAAAAAGAGGGAGATAACATAACAGTGTCACAACAACATACGAAGAGCAGCAGGGGGCAGACAAAAGCGGAACAGGTACAACACGGTTTCAGAAAAGAGTAATAACATAATTAGAAAAGAATATTGGAGAATAAGAGAAGAAAGTACGAGGGTACTTTCAGAACCGTCGACGTTGTCGCAACTGCTGCGTCGAAATTACTCGAAGGTATGTGATCTCGCGCCTAATTAATGGGATGTTATGATTTTGAACATGTTCTATATAATTTTTTCATTCCGACTACCTGTTTGCGACGTAATTATTGAGTCGATTTAGAAATGAGGCATCCTCTTTCTACGAACCTTGTTTGAGGTTTATAGTCGATGATGGGGACGAGTGATTGCAAGATGAAATGTGTAGCCCATGTGATATTGTTTTGCTTTGATAAACCGGAGACGAGGGTGGTGTCCATCTGAGCTTGCCCGTGTCGCCACTGTTGTTGCAACATCCTTGTGGGTTGTGTTTCTACTTATTTTGTTAATTTCAATCAATGGAGCATGGGTTAAATAATTGGATCAAGTGTAGGCCCATTGTTTTTTATACTCCATTTTATTTAGTCTCTTTGACCTTTTCTTTTTCTTTTATATTTTAATTGGTAGTTAGGTTGATAAAAATGTGGGATTATGTTTTAATTTGCAATTAAGTTTTAAGCTAAATTTATGATCAACTCTCGATTATAAATTAAGGTTTGGTTTTCAGCCTAAATTGTTGATTCATTCTTGATTGAAATTTACGGTTAATTTTTTATTAAATTTGTAACGCCGATTTTAATTATTTTTAGTTTCTGTGTTATTTTATTCGTCGACGTGTTTTGTGTGGAATTATTTGAGAACTAAGGATCATAATATTAATATATAGTGATAATAACGTAATAATTAATAGTAATGTTAATATTATTATTATTAATTATTATTATTATTACTAATATTAGTATATGAGCAAAATATTTATTTGGGAATATAAGAAAAGGGGATTATTAATAAAATTGGAATAAAGTGAATTATTCGGATTTTTGGAATAAAGAGAAATAAGAATTATATTATATTTGGAATTAAGGGCAAAGTGGGAATATTGATAAAGGGGAAGAACACAAACACGGTTGAAGGAAAAGAATACGATTACGGTGAAGGAAGTGGAAGCAACCAAGAGCAAGCTTGAGCAAAAGCACTTTTGGCTATCAATTCGTGTGGATTCTTGAAACTCATCATCATTAAGATGCATTTGAGGTAAGGGGGGGGGGGGGGGGGGGGAATTGATCGGTTAAATGGTATTTGCATGAGTAATTGGTAGGAAGGGGAAATTCCCTAATCCCCATGATCGATGATGAATTGATGTTGTTTGTATGTTGCTGATTATGATATGTTTGTGGATATTGTGTTAGAAACTGTTGCATGTGTTGTAGTGAGTTTGTTGGGTGAATTGGGGTTTCCGGGTAATGCGTAGTTTTATCCCGGAAGTTGGTAAATTGAGCAGATATGAGGGTTATCGGGTAAAACTGAGTTTGGATGTTGTAGTTAGGTGGTAGGACCTTAAGCCGATGATTTTGGTGTTGTCCCGATGAAAATTGGAGAGTGGGAGGGCTGCTGAATTCTGAGCAGCAGTTTTATTTTTCAGAAATCACAGACTTTCGCTAGCCCATCGCTAGGCGAAAGCGCAACGAGCCTTCGCTGGAAGCTCGCGTAGCGAGCCATTACAGTGGTTGTTTTTCTGTACTCGCTAGCAGGTTCGCTGAGCGAAGTGGTAGCGAACACTTCCAGTAGCTCAGAAGTGTGACTCGCGAGGAGGTTCGCTAGGCGAACGTGTAGCGAGCATTCGCTAGGAGCTCGCGTAGCGAGCAGGTAGTGAACGTAGAAGGTTTTGGTTTTTGAGAGTTGTGTACAGCTGTTGGCGCTGAGTGTGATCAGTCTGATGTGTTGTGATGATATTTGAGTGCTAAAAGTATGTTGAGGGTTATAAGGGTTGTGTGGCTGGCGTTTATCGCATGACAAAATCGGTGGATTATGTGTTATGTAAAGATGTGTATGTGTTATATGTGTTATATATGATATATGATGGATCCGTAGGATCGATACGCTTGTGCGTGTTGTGTTTATATGCTGAGTGAGGGATGGATCGGTAGGATCGGATTGCACCTTTTGTGCTAGACGTGTATGTGATGTGTGATATATGTATGTATGATGCATGATGAGATATGGTCAGGGGACCGTGTGTGCTGATTATGTGTGATTGTTGTGGTGTGTGCGCATTGGGGTTAAGCATGGCGTATTGTGTTATGTTCTCCCTGTGAGGAGGGTGATGGCTAGGTGTCCATCGATATTGTCGTTGTGCTCCCTGTGTGGAGGGTGATGGCCCAGTGACCATCGGAGATGTGCTCCCTGTGAGGAGGGTGATGGCCAGGTGTCCATCGATATTGTTGTAGTGCTCCCTGTGTGGAGGGTGATGGCCCAGTGCCCATCGGTGATGTGTGCTCCTTTGTGGAGGGTTGATGGCCTGGTGCCCATCGTTGTTGTGAGTCGGTACCGCATATCGTTGTGTGAGTGGCATGTGTTGCATTGTTGTGTGTAGTGATTGTTGATGGTGGGACAATAGGTCCGAATGTGTTGTATATGAAATGACGTTGTATATGTTTCGGCCTTTATTTCATGTACATTTATACCGTTAATATTCGATCGTGAATTCTCACCCCTTTGTTGTTGTTGTGGTCTGTGCTTCTTCGGAAGTACAAATAATCTAGGTGTATAGCTAGCTTGGATTGTTGCAGTGTCATAGGATTGCTCTGATACGTAACACCGGGGGCGTTTTGGGAGTATTTATGGTCTATTGATGATTATGTGTGCCCCCGTGGCGTATCTTATTTTGTGGGATTAGTAATGATGATGATGTTTTGTACATTTTGGGCAGATGTCCGACTTGTTGTACATATGATGATGTTGATGATGTATATATACATATTATGTGTTTATGACAGACTTCTTTTTCCGATGCAATTTTATTGGAAAATCATTTAAGAAATGTTTGGTGAAATTTTGGTGAAATGTGACATCCCGTTTTTGAGGGAAAAACTCTGATATGTGTTTATTTTATTTTGGGGAACGGGGTGTTACAAGTTGGTATCAGAGCAGGTCGATCCGTCCGGCCAATATAGTGTTTTGAGTCTGTCTATAGGATAGAGTTGGTTGTTTTCTGTTAACCTGGATTGTTGTTGTTGAGCAGTATGGCTGGGAGGAATGATGTTGCGTTGGTTGCTGCTATGCAAGCAATGGCACAAGTGGTGGCCAATCAGAATCTGGCTGCGGGTGCTCAGTTCAGAGACTTGACGCAGTTCCAGAGCAACAAGCCACCGAAGTTTGAAGGTGGGATTTTAGATCCGGCCGCTGCACAGAAGTGGCTGAAGGCGATAGAGAAGATCTTCAGAACCATGGGGTGCAGTGACGAGCTGAAAGTGAGATTTGGCACTCACATGTTAGAGGGAGAAGCTGAAGCTTGGTGGGACAATTGTTGTCAGAGGATGGAGGCTTCAGGGACTCCGATTACTTGGGAGGTGGTTCGATCTGAATTTTTGGAGAAGTATTTTCCAGAAGATATTAGAAGTGCTAAAGAGGTTGAATTTTTAGAGCTGAAGCAAGGCAGTATGTCGGTGGCCGAGTATGCGGCCAAGTTTGAGGAATTGGCTCAGTATTGTCCCCATTACAATACTGAGGAGGCAATGACTTCTAAATGCCTGAAATTTGAGAATGGGCTGAGGCCAGAGATCAAGATGGGGATTGCGTGTCAGAAGATCAGGAGCTATCCTGAGTTGGTGAGTAGAAGCCGAATTTATGATAATGATAACCGTGCAAGGATTGCACACTATAAGACGGTGAATGACCGTAAGGGTAAACAAAGGTTTGGTGGTACTCCTTACAGTGTTCTGACTGATAAGGGGAAGTTCAAAGGTGCTGTTGATAGGAAGCCCAGAGAAGGAAGGGAAGTTGCTGGTACGAAGTGTTTCCGGTGCGGTGGCATGGGTCATCGTGCCAATGATTGTCCTCATGAAGCGAAGAAGTGCTTCAAGTGTGGGAAGTCGGGCCATGTGATAGCGGATTGTAGGACTAATATGCCTACTTGCTATAACTGCGGTGAGAAAGGCCATATTAGTACTCATTGTGAGAAGCCGAGGAGGGCTCAAGCGCCTCAAGTTGGCGGGAAAGTGTTTGTTGTGGTGGGAACTCAGTCGGCGGATGAGGAGCGTTCGATCAAAGGTACTTGTTTTTATCAATAACCTTCCTTTGACTGCTATGATTGACACGGGTGCGACCCACTTGTTTATCTCTGTTGATTGTGTGAAGAGGTTAGGTTTGGTTCCGACTACTCTTGAGCGGCGGATGACTATTGAAACTCCCTCGATTGGTTCAGTGACTACTTTGTTAGTGTGTTTAAAGTGTCCACTGACTATTTTTGGCCGAGACTTCGGTGTGGATTTAATTTGTTTGCCACTTGGTGGTTTGGATGTTATACTGGGTATGAACTGGTTGGAGTTCAACCAAGTGTACATCGATTGTTTTCAGAAGGTGTTATTGTTTTTTACTCCAGAAGAGGAAGCTTTGGCAAATTCCTTGTCTAGTAAGGAATTGAGGACGTTGTTTGGGGATGAAGCTCAGGTGTTTACTTTATTTGCATCGTTGTCGGTTGACAGCAAGGCGTTGTTGGATGAGTTGGCTGTGGTGAATGAATTTTCGGAGGTGTTCCCGGATGATATTTCAGAGTTGCCTCTGAAGAGAGAAGTTGAGTTCAACATTGATCTTATTCCTGGTACGAGGCCTATTTCTATGGCGCCGTACAGGATGTCGGCAGCGGAGTTGGCCGAGTTGAAGTCCCAGATTGGAGAGTTGCTGGATAGAAAGTTTATCAGACCAAGTGTGTCGCCGTGGGGAGCTCCAGTGTTGTTAGTGAAAAAGAAGGATGGTAGCATGCGTTTGTGCATCGATTACCGTCAGTTGAACAAAGTGACCATCAAGAATAAATATCCTCTTCCAAGGATTGATGATTTGATGGATCAGTTGGTGGGAGCTCGTGTGTTCAGTAAGATTGACTTGAGGTCGGGTTATCATCAGATCAGAGTGAAGGAAGGTGATATTCAGAAGACGGTGTTTAGAACTCGATATGGACATTACGAGTATGTGGTAATGCCTTTCGGAGTGTCTAATGCGCCGGGCGTGTTCATGGAGTATATGAACCGTATCTTCCATTCTTGTTTGGATCATTTTATTGTCGTGTTCATTGATGATATACTGATTTATTCCAAGTCTGAGGAAGAGCATGCAGAACATCTGAGGATTGCTTTGCAAGTGTTGAAAGATAACAAGTTGTTTGCTAAGTTATCGAAGTGTGAGTTTTGGTTGAAGACGGTGAGTTTCTTGGGGCATGTTATTTCTTGTGATGGTGTTTCCGTAGACCCATCTAAGGTGAGTGCAGCGTTACAGTGGGAACCTCCGAAGACGGTAGCAGAGGTTAGAAGCTTTTTGGGTTTGGCTGGTTACTATCGAAGATTTATTGAAGGTTTTTCCAGATTGGCATTGCCATTGACTCAGTTGACGAGGAAAGATCAAGTGTTTGTGTGGGATTCTGCTTGTGAAGAGAGTTTTGTGGAGCTAAAAAAGAGATTGACTTCGGCGCCGGTGTTAGTGTTACCGAATCCGAGTGAGCCTTTTGTGGTGTATTGTGATGCATCAAAGATGGGATTGGGCGGAGTTCTTATGCAGAATGGTAAAGTGGTAGCTTATGCTTCGCGGCAATTGAGGGTGCATGAACGGAATTGTCCTACTCATGACCTCGAATTGGCTGCGGTGGTGTTTGTTTTAAAGATTTGGAGACATTATTTGTATGGTTCGAGGTTTGAGGTGTTCAGTGATCACAAAAGTTTGAAGTACCTGTTTGATCAGAAAGAGTTGAATATGCGGCAGAGAAGGTGGTTAGAATTCCTGAAAGATTATGATTTCAGTTTGAGTTATCACCCAGGAAAAGCGAATGTTGTTGCGGATGCGTTGAGCAGGAAGACAATTCATATGTCAGCTTTGATGGTAAAAGAGATGGAGCTTATTGAGCAGTTTCGAGATTTGAGCATGGTTTGTGAATTTACGGATGATGGTGTGATGTTGGGTAAATTGCAAGTAAAGAATGATTTTTTGGATATGATAAGAGAACATCAGAAGTTGGATGTGAAACTTGTGGATTTGATGCGTGGGGCCAGAAGTGACTCCGATAGTGACTTCGGTTTGGATAATATTGGTGTGTTGAGGTTTCGGGGCAGAATTTATGTGCCGGATAATGACGATCTGAGGAAATCGATTTTGGACGAAGGACATCGTAGTAGCCTGAGTATTCATCCAGGAGCTACGAAGATGTATCAGGACTTGAAAAAGTTGTTTTGGTGGTCGGGTATGAAGAGGGATATCGCTCGTTATGTTTATGCTTGTCTAGTATGTCAGAAATCGAAGGCAGAGCATCAGATACCTTCTGGGATGATGCAATTGTTAGAGATTCCGGTTTGGAAGTGGGATTGTATCGCCATGGATTTTGTTACAGGATTGTCGAATACGGCGAGAGGATTTGACGCGATTTGGGTGATCGTGGATCGACTTACTAAGTCTGCACACTTTGTGCCGATTAATATGAGTTTTTCGTTGGAGAAGCTGGCAGAGATCTATATTCGGGTGATTGTAAATCTGCATGGGGTGCCTTTGAGTATTGTGTCAGATAGAGATCTGAGGTTCACTTCAGTATTTTGGAAGAGTCTGCAGGAAGCTTTGGGTACTGAGTTGAAGCTGAGTTCAGCTTATCATCCGCAGACGGATGGTCAGTCGGAGAGGACTATTCAGACTTTAGAGGATTTGTTGTGGGCTTGTGTGTTGGAAAGAGGTGGTACGTGGGATGCTCAATTGCCTTTGGTAGAGTTCACGTACAACAACAGTTACCATTCCAGTATCGGGATGGCACCGTTTGAAGCTCTTTATGGTAGGAGGTGTAGGACTCCTCTGTGTTGGTATGAGTCGGGTGAGAATGTTGTCTTGGGACCAGAGTTGGTGCAGCAGACTACTGAGACAGTGCAGATGATCTGTGAGAAGATGAAAGCATCTCAGGATCGGCAGAAGAGTTATTATGACAACCGAAGGAAAGAGTTGGAGTTCAGTGAGGGTGACCATGTATTTTTGAGGGTTAACCCAGTGACTGGTGTTGGACGTGCATTGAAGTCCAAGTTAGAGAGAATCTAACTGTGGAGACGTTGCCGTTGAGGATCGAGGACCGCAAGATGAAGCGACTCAGAGGGAAAGAGATACCTTTGGTGAGAGTGGCGTAGGGAGGTGCTGCAGGAGACAGTGTGACCTGGGAATTGGAAAGCAGGATGCGGGAAGCGTATCCAGAGTTATTTCCATCAGGTATTTTCGAGGACGAAAATAATTAAAGTGGGGGAGAGTTGTAACGCCCATTTTAATTATTTTTAGTTTCTGTGTTATTTTATTAGTCGACGTGTTTTGTGTGGAATTATTTGAGAACTAAGGATCATAATATTAATATATAGTGATAATAACGTAATAATTAATAGTAATGTTAATATTATTATTATTAATTATTATTATTACTAATATTAGTATATGAGCAAAATATTTATTTGGGAATATAAGAAAATGGGATTATTAATAAAATTGGAATAAAGTGAATTATTTGGATTTTTGGAATAAAGAGAAATAAGAATTATATTATATTTGGAATTAAGGGAAAAGTGGGAATATTGATAAAGGGGAAGAACACAAACATGGTTGAAGGAAAAGAATACGATTACGGTGAAGGAAGTGGAAGCAACCAAGAGCAAGCTTGAGCAGAAGCACTTTTGGCTATCAATTCCTGTAGATTCTTGAAACTCATCATCATTAAGCTGCATTTGAGGTAAGGGGGGGGGGATTGATCGGTTAAATGGTATTTGCATGAGTAATTGGTAGGAAGGGGAAATTCTCTAATCCCCATGATCGATGATGAATTGATGTTG
Source organism: Lathyrus sativus (assembly GCA_963859935.3). Taxonomy (NCBI): domain Eukaryota; kingdom Viridiplantae; phylum Streptophyta; class Magnoliopsida; order Fabales; family Fabaceae; genus Lathyrus; species Lathyrus sativus. The sequence continues at coordinate 600,315,630 of OZ012735.1, read as the reverse complement.
TTTGCATGTTGCTGATTCTGATATGTTTGTGATTATTGTGTTAGAAACTGTTGCATGTGCTGTAGTGAGTTTGTTGGGTGAATTGGGGTTTCCAAGTAATGCATAGTTTTATGCCGGAAGTTGGTAAATTGAGCAGATATGAGGGTTTATCGGGTAAAACTGAGTTTGGATGTTGTAGTTAGGTGGTAGGTGTCGCTACTGCGAAAATCGGCGCCGGCTGAACAGAAGAGTCGCCACCGTGCGTTATTTATCCCACGGGAGGGAAAGGAAACGCTCAGAGTAAACCTCGCACAACACGGGAAAGGTATGGTCATCGCAACCAAAACCTGGATTCGGGAGTCGGTTACGCAAGGGGAAGGTATTAGCACCCCTCACGTCCGTCGTACTCGACGGGATCCACGCTTGTTTTCGGGTATGGATTGTTATTCTATCTAAACTACAGGTCAGGGGTTAAAAGAAAATAAAATGAAAACAAAAATGACTCGGCAAAGTATCGCACTTTATGCCTACGTATTCCCGCCTGGAACGAGAAATCAGAGTCAACGTAGTTCGCCTATCTACGGGAAAGGAGGGGAAGGTTGCTCGCTAGGATATCGCATCCTATGCCTACGTACTTCCACACAGCATGGAAGATCAGAGCAAACGTAGTTCGGGCCACGTACGACACAAGCTTGTCTTGATTGATTTTATTCCTTATGAAAAAGGATTTTTCTGATTACTGGTCCAAGCGGACAAAAATGACGTCTTGATGAGTTCACATTCTTTTACGAAAGAAGTGTCTTTTATTGTGTTTGAAATCTTTATGTGTTTTTCTGTTTGTTTTGAGAAAGAAAGAGACAGAACTCTAACCTACGGTTGCGAAGGGAAACAAACTATCCTAATGTTATCATGCATGGGTTAAGACCTAGTGTCTATCATGCTCCTCTCTTGCGCAGAGAGAAACAGAGATCCTAAGGGATAGGCAGAAACAGAAACAATATCAGATATATACAGTAAAACAGTAAAATGCATGGATGCAGCAATACAAGCGAGGCAAGGGAGTCCCACTCAACCTCGAACCTAGAAAACAATAGGCAAAAGTGAACAGACTTCACTTTCAACCCAACAGGGTAAACAGCAAACAATACAGTCCAGAAAACCAGTCAATACATCAGCAACTGAAATACAGCAATAAAAAAACAGCATCAGCAGCCCTGGATCAACATCTGGCTCCAAGTAATCTCCCATCAGCTACAGGCTTCAACAAGCATCAATCTCCATCTTCATGGCCTTCAGGTAAGGGCTTTGATCATCAGTCTTCTATCTACAATGGCTTTTCTTCATGTTCAAACCTCCAGGATGAGGGATTAGTCACAAGAGTGAATTAGGTGTTAAGCAATCAGTTGACTACCAAAGGTGGTGAACAGACTGCTTCTAACACAAAAGACATTTTCTCTCAAGAGTTCTATCTCTTAGACACTATCACCAAGCCTTCCAAAGGAAGGGGGTGAGTGTCTTAGAGAGACTCTGAATCACAGAGAAGAATGGATGCAGACAAGGCAATCCATGTTTGAGAAACAATCATTCTAATCTAGAGCTCTGCCTAGCTCCTAAACCCTAGTCTCCTCAGCAGCTACTAGCAAGAAACTCCTCCTCAACTCTGACAGTTGATCTTCAATCTTTGAATCTCCAATGGCTTCATCTTCACAAATCTTCAGCTTCCCCAGGGCCCCAGACAAACCCAATACCCAAACAAACAAGCAACAATCCCCAGAGGGCACACCACACCAAACAACAGATATACAGACAGTAATAATAGCAGTAGGGGAATCCTGACTTTTTCTAAGGGATCTAATAGCTACCCATAGCCCATATAGTCCCATAACTAATCTATTCAAACCCTAAGTCCTAAGGGAAAACATTGAACTTCCTAAGTTGTCACTTAAAACCCTAGTTTTGTTCATGATGTTCAAGCATTTACTAATCACCTAAAATTAACTCCTAAAAATGGGAACTAAAATATTTCTACAAGTTTAATATCTCATCTAAACAATATAACAAGAATGACTAAAAAATATTAAAGCATGTAAGAGAACAAAAATCATAAAAATGATGCATGAAATGAACTATTTAATATGACATTTATTTAGAAAATATGTAAAAAATATGAAATAAAACTAAAAATGAAATTTTATTTTTCTATAATATTCTACACATCCTAAAGAAAATATGGTAAAAAGAATGGATTAAAATGCATTTTTTATGAATTATTTATGAATTTATGAAATTGGTAAAAATTAAAATGGAATTAAGAAAAATTAAACAAAATAAAAATGAAGGAGGGGTGCATTTAGAAACTCGCCCCAGTTATAATCTGGATGGGCCACATAACGGGGGTGCGCTTATCACTTTACCAAGGCCCAGCTTCGCTCAGCAAATAAAGAATAGAAAGAAATGCCAGGGGGGTGAGAAAAGAAGAGGAATTACGTTGAAATTTCATTGGGCCTATGCACTGGGGGGTGGGGATAACAATAACACTCAGGCCCGCCCGTTTCAATTAATGAAACGGTGCGTTTAGGGCCAGCACAATTCCCTCCAAACTTCAGATTAAACGATGGCCCTTGGATCTTCTGGGAAGTCAAAAGTCTTACTCAACATGAAGGGTCCAGATTATCTCTTCTTCAATCGACCTGCAACCTAGGGTTTCAATCACCCTGTGAGCTCATGCACGAGCAATCTTTACACCCTTCGGTTCTCCATCTCCAAGCCACGAATCAATATGCCATAAACATGAAAGTTGCTCAGGATTTCTTCCTCTACAATCCTAGGGCATTAATTCACCTTTAAACTCATCACAACAACAAATCCGATCAAGCCAAGGTCTGGACACCATGGAATTCCACTGATATGCATCAACACGATTCTTCCCCAAACTTAACCTAAACTAAACTACACATAATGGAGATTAACCTGCGCTATCCAACTACAATTATAATGCATTAATTCAAGAGATACAAGCACTAACAGTTTGTTGCACCTGTCACCAATCATCACCAATCCTTTCCAAATTCATCTAACTTAATCTCCTAACCACCTAGATTGAATCTACACTAACAACAGCATGCCTAGCTAACTGAATCGATCAATTTGAGTGAAAACATACCTGATGTGAAACCTTGCAAACAGCTATGGAGATTGATGATTTGAGGCTTTTGAGACTTGGATCTTGATCCACAACCTTAGTACTCAATTCTGTATGCAAAATCCTGGAGATTCCTTGCTTGAATTATGCTATTCACTTGAACTTGTGATTTTGATGTTGATGAAAAAAGCACTCGAAAATGGATGAGAATCACCAAAACCTTGCTTCAATTATGATCTATGATGATGATGGAGTAAAATTGAATCAATGTGGATGAAGATTGATGAAGATTTTGGAGAATTGGAATGAAAACTTCAATGAAAAAGTATGAGAAATTTGTGGAATTCTTGGTGCAAATGAAGCCAACCCTTGCCAAATTCTCCTTTCATGAATATATAGACCCCAATGGTACATTCTAGATCCATCTTGCACATTCCCTTGTTTTCCAACTTTGGCTCATTTTGATTATGTTTCTTAAAAGGCAAGCAACCATGGATAACTTCATTTTTTCCTTCTAAACTCAAAAAAGTGTGTGAACCATTGTTCTTAGAATTGTTTTTCAATTCAAAATCATATATTGGAAGTCTCCATTTGGACTTGTAAATCTCCCAAACCATTTTTCACTTTGAAATTATTCACTTTATAAGCCTTTTTAGTTCATATTTTGACCAATTATTCAACTCCATGCTATGAGCTTCTCCCATAATTTGTGACCTTCTTTCTAGACTTAAAATCCCATTTGGAGCAAGTTTGATGTTGTAAGTTTTTCCATTTGAGGCCTCCTTGCATGAGTTTTGGGTATAGGTTAAAATGACCTGTAATTCACAAATGCCCAAAATACCCTTTGCTTGCCAAGACCATAAGTTGAGTTCTCCACATCATATGAAGTCATGCCATACCATTCTAGAAAGCTAAGACAATTAGGAACAATTCTTATGTTGACCAAGAATTCATTTGAAATCTCCTTGAGGGGTAAAACTAGCTTGGAAGTCAAGTCACTTTCACAGACAAAAATTCAGACACCCCAGATGACCTGTAACTTGCAAGGACCATAACTTGAGTTCCATAAATCTCCTTGAGGTCTTCTACCACTCAAATTAAAGGTCTTGAGATCCTCTACAAGTTTCATGTTGGCCAAGAAGCCATTTGAAGTTAGCATTTTGACTTATCTTGCTTGGAAATTTGACCTAAACTAGGGGATTTTACAGAGAAACCCTAATTTAGTAACTCCTCTTCTCCTTGATTTCTCTTGAATTCTCCTTGGCATATCTCCATATCTTTCTTCATATGTCCAATGTTGATCCCCACATCTCTCCAATAGCCTTGAATGCTCTTTTAAGTCAGTCAATTGACCTAGGGTTGACCTAGGGTTGACCCAGATGAAACCCTAGTTGACTGTCTTCAACTGTAGCTCTTGTGCTCACATCAACAACTTGTTTTCTTCTCCAAATGACTTTATGAGTCTCTCATAATGTCTAGGTACCCTCCATGCTTTCACTTCATAGTTCACAACCCTCTTGTTGATCCTCAGATATCCTCAGCTAGGAGATGGACTCAAGGCTTGATCTGCTGAACTCTTTGCTTTCAAATTCTTTCCTGATGACTTGAATGAGATTGAATGGGGATATTAACCTCTTGCTAGGCCTCTAGAGATGAAAATAATGATTGGTCCCCTGTTGAATGACTTGTTATGCTTATGCTATGCAGATGGTTAGTCTATGTACATGACTCTATATGCAAATGCTAATGATATTAAAACATGAACCAAGGAATAAGGTTGGGCAAATTTTAGGGTGCAACAGCTGCCCCTATTCAAGCGTCTTGGACCCGATTGGATGAAGAGCCCGGAGCCTTCAGACATTCGCGGTACGAGACGGTTGAATACTAGTGAAACCCGAAATTTGCCAACCGCAAAACTAAATTGCGCTCCTGCTTGGGGAACGACATTCGTCAGCTGAATCTGACTGTTACAGCAACCCACTGATCTCGCGCGACCGTGTTGGGGATCGTCTTCATCGTTCTGAAGAGGATTCTGTCATCACAATTTGCTTGCTTGTCCACGTTAGGACTCTGTCTGTCATCAACACGAAGAAATCTCAACTAAAACTTGTCCACGTTAGGACTCCACTTACTGTTAACCCAGAAAAATCTCGGCAACCCCGCTGGGGATAATTCGTCTGCCTTTTCCATAAACTGAATCATCCACGTTAGGACCAATACTCTTCCACGTCAGGAATAATCTCTTTCTTTCCACGTCAGGAATCAATCTTGATATGTCCGCGCGAGGACTCCAATCTTTCCACGTAAGGAATAAACTCGTCTTTCCACGTAAGGAAACCACTTTTCTTCCACGTAAGGAATGCTTTTGATATGTCCACGTCAGGACTCTGATCTTTCCACGTAAGGAATACCAACTTCTTTCTGATTTGTCCGCGTCAGGACTCATTTTTCCACGTAAGGAATGCCATCTTAATCTGCCCACGTAAGGACTACCACCTTTCCATGTTAGGAATGCAACTTCTGATATGTCCGCGTAAGGACTACATCTTTTCCGCGTAAGGAATCTCCATCTTTCCACGTTAGGAATTACTTCTGTTGATATGTCCGCGTTAGGACACTGACCTCGTCTTGATTCGTCCACGTTAGGACTCAGGCGTCTTCGACCCACTGGGGAAATAACTTGTCCACGTAAGGACTCACGCGTCTTCGACTTGCTGGGGAAATATCCGCGTCAGGACCTACACTTTGCCAACAACACGAAGAAGGATAAATTTGTCCACGTCAGGACTCTTGTATCTTGTCATCACAAAGAACTACAAACTTGTCCACGTGAGGACGCACATTTCCCCCTTACGAATAAAGATATCTGCTGGAAACAAATGATCCACGTCAGGACACCAACACGAAGAGTAACCAATCTTGTCCACGTCAGGATTTCACATTCGATCAATACCGAGAAATCAAATCTGTCCACGTTAGGACTAGCACATATCGTCAACCTGAGGAAATGTCCACGTCAGGACTCCACCTTCCAACAATTCTGAGAAATCGAACCTGTCCACGTTAGGACTAGCACCTCCCATCAGCCCAGGGAAATAGACCTGTCCACGTTAGGACGCCCACTTCTGAAGAAATCCCGTCAATATAGGAATAAATCGTCCACGTCAGGACTTAGTTCTTCAATGATCCTCACCCGCAAACTCCTTAGCACTGATGTGACAGCGGCTTTGAGACGGACTCTACTGGGGATGTCTGAAAACCCACTATCGGACGCCTGCTCTGATAACCGGCGGTGGCCTCTGAAATTCTGATTCATGCGACTCGTTGATGACAAACAAACTCTGGTTGGGAATAAGGAGATTCTTATCCTGGCCACTCTGGCTGGGGAAAATAAGATACATTTGCATAAATGACTCTGCTGGAGACAAAGAGGCTCTCATCATGCTGACTCTGTGGGGAATACCGCCGAAACTGACATTATCATTGAATATCTCCTGCCGAGATCTTGACTGTTTGGTACTTTATTCGAGCCAGATCTCTCTCCACCGGAACTACTAGAGTACAGAAACTGCTTCAGCAAAATAAATGCTGGAAGAATAACGCCGACTCGCCGGGGATAGCCTGATGCTACAAAATTATTCCGGCAACATAAATGCTGGAAGAGTGAAGTCGACCCTGCTGGGAAGTTGGGAACTCAAACCACACGTCTTGTTGAAGTAACCCCCTGCTGGGGAATATAACTCTGCTGAGGAATAGCAGATGCGCACAGCACGATCGGACTTTCTGCTGGAACGTGAACTGATATCACCAGTATCTCCGACAAAATAAATGACAGGAACCGCCATCAACTCTGCTGGGGAGAGTCTTGATCTTCGAATTCCACTGGAAGGAAAGAACATTTACTGAAAAGAGAACTCCGCTGGGGATGGCTGGATTCTGTTGGGGAAAATTAACTGACCCTGCTGGGGGAGAGTGCCTGACCCTGCGGGGTAAAATGAACCTGTCTGAATACAGCCTTACGATCTTGGAATCGCCAAATTCTGCTGAGGACGAGTAACTTCTCTGGAGCACGTCCTTTTGAGTAAGCTACGGCTAGCTGGGGGATTCTATCCTTCTTCGGGAAGAACATGCATGACCTGCGTGAGGATCGAGTCTTTCGTTATCGCAATCTCTCGATCATCTTCCTCGTATGGTTATGAAACCTGCAACAACACAAACAAGACAAGACAAGCCTATGCAATCAAATCAATTCAGGTTAGTGACGTTACACTCAGTTAATTCAAAGCTTTAATGATTGTTGGCAAGGGCCAATGATGTTATACTCGTGTTAGTTTCATCAAACTTAGGCGTTTTATCATGCGCAAAACAGTAAAGAACAATCATCAAGTGCTGAATAACACATTTTCATTGATTGGGCCCCTGAATGGGCGGAGTTTTTGTACACGGGATGTAACTCCTGAAAAGAGGAAGCTACGCGAAGCAAATACATAAGTATGAAAGTATGCACAAGAAGCATAAATATTGACAAATTAAATTTTGTACACATGTCGGCAACTGGATGCAGATGAACACCACGAACTGATCCTCCCATGACTCGTCCGACTCTTATACTTTCCCGGTATCCCTACTTCTGAAGAGGTTGTATCCGATAACTGACTCCTCAAATGTATTCTCCCGCATTGATATTCATTGAATTCAAATTCGGACCGCAGTCATTTGCTTTTCACATCCCTAACTTTTGCGTGAACCGCCCTTTACGGGTTTTCAGTTCACCGGGATACCCTTTTTTGCCGAAGCCGCCCAGTGTAGGTTTTCAACTTCGCGGGTGTACATTTTTTCAATTTTGTCCCTAATTTTTGCCCGAACCTTTCATTCTGTTTTTGGTTCGCCAGGATGCCCCATTTTTGCCTGGACTCTTTTTTTTCTGTCCAGCGGGTCTATTTTAAGCAAAGTATTTTTTAACTGCGTCCGAATTCACAGGTGATGCAAAGTCTTCCCCGTCCATGGTGGACAACAATAAAGCTCCTCCTGAAAAGACCTTACTGACAACGTATGGCCCTTCGTAATTGGGGGTCCACTTGCCCCTGTGATCTGCTTGTGGCGGGAGAATCCTTTTCAGCACAAGGTCGCCCGTCTGAAAGCTTCGCGGAAGTATCTTCTTGTCGTACGCTTTCTTCATTCGTCTTTGATACAAACGACCGTATGCCAGAGAAGCTAGCCTCTTCTCATCCATCAAACTCAATTGGTTCAATCTATTCGTTACCCATTCTGCCTCGTCCAGCTGAACATCTCGCAATACCCTCAGAGAAGGGATCTCAACTTCCAATGGTAATACCGCTTCCATTCCGTATACCAACGAGAACGGAGTTGCCCCGGTTGATGTGCGTACCGTCGTACGATAACCGTGCAAAGCGAAAGGTAGCATTTCATGCCAATCTTTATACGTCACCACCATTTTCTGGACGATCTTCTTGATATTCTTATTGGCCGCTTCGACAGCGCCATTCATCTTGGGTCGGTAAGGGGAGGAGTTGTGATGTTCAATCTTGAAATTCTGACAGAGCTCCTTCATCATTTTGTTGTTCAGATTTGAACCGTTATCTGTGATTATCCGCTCGGGGATCCCATATCGGTAAATGATATCTCTCTTGATGAACCTAGCCACCACTTGCTTCGTTACATTTGCGTAAGACGCCGCTTCCACCCACTTGGTGAAATAATCGATTGCTACTAGGATGAACCGATGCCCGTTAGAAGCCGTCGGCTCGATCTTTCCAATCATATCGATTCCCCACATCGAGAATGGCCATGGAGATGACATCACATTCAGAGGACTCGGAGGCACATGTATTTTGTCAGCATAAATTTGGCACTTGTGGCATTTCCTTGCAAACTTGAAACAATCAGTTTCCGTCGTCAGCCAAAAGTAACCTGCCCGCAGCAGTTTTCTCGTCATAGCATGTCCACCAGCATGCGTGCCAAAGGCACCTTCGTGAATTTCCTCCATGAGAAGCTTGGCCTCTTTTTCGTCTACACATCGCAACAACACCAAATCGTGATTTCTTCTGTATAAGACGCCATCCGGGTTCAAATAGAAACTACCCGCTAATCTCCTGAGAGTCTTCTGATCTTGACTGGATGCCCCAGCCGGATACTCTTTGTTCTTCAGGAAATTAAGGATATCAAAATACCACGGTTTGTCATCAGATGCTTCATCAATAGCAAATACATAAGCTGGCCTGTCCAACCGAGAGATAGTGATCTGGGGAGCTTCGTTCCAGAAATTGACCTTGTACATGGAAGACAAAGTGGCAAGGGCGTCAGCCATTTGATTTTCTGCCCGCGGCACATGATGCAATTCAACTTTGTCGAAGAAAGGCAACAATCTCCTTGCATAATTCATATAATGTATCAAATTGGGCTGCCGTGTCTCCCATTCCCCTTTGATCTGATTCACTACCAGAGCTGAGTCTCCGTATACGTCTAGATGTTTGATTCGCAAATCAATGGCTTCTTCAAGCCCCATTATACAAGCTTCGTATTCGGCCTCATTGTTGGTAACGGCAAAGGTCAATCGGGCAGTAAACGGGATGTGCGACCCGTGCGGCGTAGTGATAATTGCCCCTATTCCGCTACCGTAAGCATTCACAGCTCCGTCAAATATCATCTTCCATTGGGACCCCGGCTCTGGTCCCTCGTCTGGTAACGGCTCTTCGCAATCCTTCATCTTGAGATACATGATATCCTCGTCAGGAAAATCAAATCTCATTGATTGGTATTCTTCAATAGGCTGCTCCGCCAGATACTCAGACAGCACACTCCCCTTTATTGCCTTTTGCGAGACGTATTGAATATCATATTCAGTCAAGACCATCTGCCACCGGGCAATTCTCCCTGACAACGCCTGCTTTTCGAATATATATTTGATTGGATCCATCTTCGAGATGAGCATGGTTGTATGATTCAACATGTACTGCCTCAAACGCTTGGCGGCCCAGGCTAGCGCGCAGCAAGTTTTCTCCAGCATTGAGTATCGAGATTCACAGTCTGTAAATTTCTTACTCAGATAGTAGATCGCATGCTCTTTTCTCCCTGTCTCGTCGTGTTGACCGAGAACACAACCCATGCTTCCCTCAAGAACCGTCAAATACATTATCAAGGGTCTCCCTGCCACCGGGGGTATCAAAATAGGAGGCTCCTGCAGATACTTCTTTATCTTGTCGAACGCCTTTTGACAATTTTCGTTCCACGTTACAGCTTGATCTTTCTTCAACAACTTGAATAATGGTTCACACGTGGCTGTTAGATGAGATATGAACCGGGCAATGTAGTTCAATCTCCCTAAAAACCCGCGCACCTCTTTCTCTGTTTTAGGCGTCGGCATTTCTTGAATCGCTTTTATTTTAGCAGGATCGACCTCTATTCCTCTTTCGCTTACGATAAACCCCAGCAGTTTACCCGATCTCACCCCGAAGGTGCATTTGTTAGGGTTCAGCCTCAGCCTGAACTTCCTAAGTCTTTTAAACAACTTCAACAGATTCACCAGATGCTCTTCCTCCGTCTGGGATTTAGCAATCATATCGTCAACATAAACTTCGATCTCTTTATGCATCATGTCATGAAAAAGAGTCGTCATCGCACGCTGATATGTTGCCCCAGCATTTTTCAAACCAAAGGGCATCACTTTGTAACAAAATGTTCCCCAAGGTGTTATAAAAGTAGTCTTCTCCATATCCTCTGGCGCCATTTTAATTTGATTATAGCCTGAAAAGCCATCCATGAAGGAGAATACAGAGTACTGAGCAGTATTATCAACTAACACGTCAATGTGAGGAAGTGGAAAATCGTCTTTTGGGCTTGCTTTATTCAAATCTCTATAATCCACGCACATTCGAACCTTGCCATCTTTCTTTGGCACTGGTACGATGTTAGCAACCCATGAGGGATACTTCGTCACAGCCAGGAAACCAGCGTCCCACTGTTTCTGAACCTCTTCTTTGATCTTCATTGCCATATCTGGTCGAGTTCTGCGAAGCTTTTGTTTGACAGGCGGACAATCTTCTTTCAGTGGCAGGCGATGCACAACCATATCTGTATCGAGCCCCGGCATATCTTGATACGACCAAGCGAATACATCATTATACTCTCGGAGCATTTCAACCAGTTTTCGCTTGATATCACTCTGCAATGCGGCTCCGATACGAATATTCTTCTCAACCCCTTCCGACCCCAAATTGATAATCTCAATAACCTCGTCGTGAGGCAGAATGGCTCTTTCCTCTTGCTTCACTAACCAAGACAGTTCTTCAGGAACGTCGCTATCTTCGACAACCTCTTCTTCGGTCTGGAATACCGGGTGCTCAAAGTCGGGACGAGTCATAGGTGGTTCAAGGATGTCATCTGAGAATGTTATCCTGCAAAAGGAATGGTTAAGTGCTTCAAAATGCGTATAAAGCGAATAACCGCATTGCCATTTTATTGAAAAATACAAAACAAGAAAGACAGGGATTACAGTATTTGCACATGGAAAACGCCATTTATTTAATGATTAACGCGCAATGTTTATAACAACACAGCCCTAAGCAAATCCTGATGCCCCGGGCAAGACATCAGATTATTCAACAATTAATAAAGCAAAGCATTACTGTTTAAAAGTCACAGGAACAAGCTCCTGAATAGACCAGTTGCACAGTCCTTGTCCTGGCGTGCTTGGCTGAATCCAGGCATCCATATCACAGTCGCTGTCCCCTTCATCAGACTCTGAAGCAGTATTGACAAATTCATGGCATACTCCACTGGCAGAGATGGTGATTGACTTTCTGAAATGAGGGGCCCCCACAGGAGGAGTTGATGACGACGGTCGGTACCCCAGTCCGAACCGGTCCATTTTTACAGGAATGTCCAATACTTTGCCCCAGCCTTTGGCTTCTCCTGCTTTCACTAGCGCTTGAGCCTCTTTATACGAAGAAACAGCTATCTCTGGCACTTTGCTTGGCCTGGGACCCTTGTCCTTTATGCGCAAACCTTCGAATGCCTGGCATGGCGTCTCATGGATCTCCCCGTCGACTTCCACATATTTAAACGATGATAAATGGCTGACCAGGATGTCTTCTTCTCCGCACACGGTGACTACACTGTCTCCGACCATATACTTTAACTTCTGATGCAGGGTAGACGTGACTGCCCCTGCCCCGTGAATCCAAGGTCTTCCCAGCAAGCAGCTGTACGCAGGCTGTATATCCATGATATAAAACTCCGTTGCAAACACTTCCGGCCCCACTTGCAGAGGCAAGGTAATCGATCCGAAGACTGTTCTCCGCGTGCCGTCAAACGCTCTGACTACCAAATCACTGGGTGTACACAAAATCCCTCGAACATCCAGCTTCATCATAGCCTTCTTAGGCAGCACATTCAAAGACGACCCGGTGTCAACCAATACGTGCGACATTGTCGATCCTCTGCACTCAACTGATACATGTAATGCCATATTATGGTCTCTCCCTTTCGGAGTCAAGTCGAAATCAGTAAAGCCCAGACTGTGGCCTGCATTTACGTGTGCCAATACTCCTTCTAGCTGGTTCACGGAGACATCCTGTGGTACAAAAGAAGTGTCTAGGACTTTCAACAAAGCGTTTCGGTGAGCTTCCGAACACAACAGCAATGACAGAATAGATATTTTGGACGGTGTCTGCTGTAGATGCTCCACAATTTTATAATCGCTTTTCCGAATCAAGCGCATGAATTCTTCGACGTCTTTCGATGCTGCTTCTTTTTCATTTGCTTGTACCGGAACATTCTCCACCGCTTTCCCCTTTCCTTTTGCTAGCCTTTCGGCCTCCACTTCAGGAGATATAAAGATCCTGCCGCTCCTCGTTATGCCTCCTGAACCAACAACATTATCCACAATCTCCGCTGATTGCTTGTTGACATCAATCTTAATCCCATCACAATACACCTCTAGCCCATATGACCATGGGACCGCTTTCGTGTTCTCATACGGGATTGGCCCGGCTTTAGTTATGGTAATCGGTGGTCGCTGAGTTGGTGCTGAAATAGTGATCGTCTTCCTAGGAATTGTCACTGTGGCAACATCACTCCAATTATCCACTACTGCTCCTGCCGGCTCATCAGTTGCCGTTCTATCAAACTGCAATACACCTTCATCAATTAAGGCCTGAATGCCTTTCTTCAGATCCTCACACCCCCCAGACAGGGCCCAACAATCTAAACAGTACTCATTACAACCCGGGTAAACACCTCCTTGCAACAGTCGGCTTTTGATCTCGCTCAGCGGCGTCTTTAAATCCTCAACATTCATAATCAGATTCAGACCTTCCTCGGTTAGAACAGCATTCGCCCCATGATTAGGCATGGGTTTCTGGACTATATTCGCACCGGTCGTTCCGAAGTTGATAGACTTGTTATCCAAAAGATCCTGTACAACGTGCTTAAAAGCATGACAACCTTCTATATCATGGCCCGGGGCCCCAGAATGAAACTCACATTGTCTATTCGCATCATAGCCGAACGGGGGAGTTCCCGTTATCGGCGCCAAGGTTCTTTTCTCTACTAGATTCAATCCCAACAATGTCTGCAATAAATCCGCATAGGTCGAGGGAGGTTTCTCAAACACCCTTCTCGGCTTACCACCCTGGAATTTTCGCTGAGCTTGCTGTGCCCCCTGCTGAGGCTGCTGCTGCTGTGGCATTGGTTGCTGCTGAACCGATTGTTGTTGCTGGATTGGTTGCTGTTGGTAAGGAATAGTAACACTCGACACTTGCTGCGGCTGACGATATTGATTTCTTCCCCTGCCTCGGCCTCGGCCTCGGCCTCCAAATACCGCGCTAGCTTCGCCCTGACGGCGCCCACCATAAGCTTTCCTATTACTGCCAGATGCAGTTGATTCATCGACTTGGAACTTTCCTTGCTTAATGTTCCGCTCAATCTTTTCACCCATCAGAATCAGGTCTGAAAAACTAGCCAGAGACGTATGAAATAGCATATCATGAAACAACCCGGTGAATGTACCAACAAACATATCGTTCATTTCTTTATCTTCAACAGGAGGACGGACCCTGGCAGCCATATCGCGCCACCTCTGCGCGTACTCCTTGAAACTCTCCCCCTTCTTCTGCGAAAGCCCGGCCAACTGGACCCGATTGGGCGCCAGATCGCTGTTATACTTGTAATGGGCTACGAACGCCTCCGCTAGTTGCTTCCAAGTCTTGATATCAGTGGGCTCCAACCCCATGTACCACTCTAAGGAAGGACCCGATAGACTATCCTGAAAGAAATGCATGAGCATTCTTTCGTCAGTGGAGTATGCCGACATCTTTCTGTAATAAGCTCGTACATGCACTTTCGGACATGTGTCTCCTTTGTACTTATCGAACGCAGGCGCTTTGAATTTAATGGGCACCCTCAAGCCAGGTACCAAGCCCATAGTTGCCATGTCCAGACCCACAGCGCTCTGATTTAAGACTCCCTTCATTTGCTCTTCCAGCATTCTAATCTTTTGAGAATCATCCATCGGCCCTTCAAAACCTCCTCCAGAGAAGGCGTCCTCCTGTTGATCCTCTTGCCACATACCGTTTCCAGCCCCGTATCCCTCATATGCATTATTACGTCCAGCTCTGACCTGATTCATCCCTGGAACTCGGCCTCTGTTGCCGTACCCTTGAACACCTCCAGCAGGACCTCCAGCCATAAATCCAGTACCATTTCCGTTTCCAAAGCCTCCGTAACCCTGATTGACCATACCATAACCATCTTGCCCAAAGCCTTGAGCATTAAAGCCATACTTGCCAGTGTTGTCGAATCCCTGATCGTTGAATCCGAACCCAGCGTTGACAAAGCCATTGCCTCCGAGATTATCTCCCACATTGACATCACCCAGCCCAACATTATGGACAGCAGTATCATTTCCAGCTCCGACGTTACCATTCACAGCAGCGGTAGCGTTGTTGACGTTAGCAGCATTCATATTGACGACAGGCGGAGCCACTGGCGTGGGAGTGCCGTCTCCATGAGCAGTATCAACCCGGACAGACTGATGATCTTCGTTACCATGACCAGCGTTGCGAGCCAACAGAGGCTGGACCATGGCCTGCAAATTCTCTTGCCCTTTTGCTATAGCTTTCATGGTCTGCATGAAGAGGGCGAGCTTCTCGCGTACATCCTGCATCTCGTTCTGAATTTGGTCCATGACTTTCCGACAGTTGGATCGTGTAGAGTAGCGGTGCGGATGTTGATCTGGAATCCTGTTAAGTACCTGGTACAGAGCAGGAGATAAGACACCATTCAAAGATTACCTGTTATGCAAGATGAATATGAATGCAATGCAATGTGTCTGTGCATTAGGGAAGTTCATTCCCCCAGTTCTAGTGCGAAGGTGCCGGTGCAGTGACAGTGCTGACAATAGGAATATCAGAGCTGAATCACAGAAAGCCTCATGTATTGCAAGGAGAATCGATAAGCCCAGGGTACAATATCACTGAGAGTACAAAGAAGGCATGACCTCAACCAACAATCCTGGTGATGGTCAGCACTATGCAAATAAAGCATATCAGATACTACATGGAATGATCAAATCCTCCCAAAGGTCTGGTACTCCTCTATCAACTTCTTGGTTTCCGGATGGCTTGGTCGATCAAGCAGCCCTTCAACAAGCTGGTTCCTCCTCTTAAGGACACGGCGTACGTCTTCAGCAGTTTCTTCCCATGTTGCTTCTCCGAAGCAATCTTCTAGCTTTCGCTTCTGAGACACTGCTTCATCTCTGGATTTGATTGCCTTGTTCAGTGCATGCTGGACACTATACCGGTTCATCACTTCTTCCTCACACTCCTTGATGCTAGACTTCAACTTCTCTTCGAGGTCGGAAATTTGCTGCTTCAGCTTATCTTCCCTCTTCTTGTTGTTAGTGAGTGTAGCATTCCAAGTCTTATTGCAAGAAGATATCTCTCGGTGTGCTGCGTCAAGCGCTTTCTTTTTGGCTTCCAGCATGTCATGGGAGCTTCTAAACTCTTGCCCCAGACGTTCGCGCTTTTTCTTTTCCTCGGTCAGCTCAGATCCTAACCTGTTTATCAGCTCGATCTGTTGTTGGAAAGCATATACGGCCTTGTTCTTCTCGCTGCGTGCCTGGGCTAGCTCTCGCTCTAACCCTTCATTAATCTTCATCAAGGCTTCTTTCTCCTTCACAACCTGTTCATATGCTTCTCTAGAAACAGTAGTCGGCTCTTCTACCGGAATAGGAATGAGAATTGGTGCATCTGGAAACGGCATCTTCAACTGACTAGCCCTCTCCTGAATCCAAACTCTATAAGGTGCATAGGCCTGACAGTCATTCTTTCCTAACAACGGCTTCCCTTTGCGGTTAATGCGCGTCCAGGCACGTTGCAACTTGGCTAATAATTCCCCCTTTACGTCACCAGTGAAGTACAGAGATTCCTGTACTTCCTCCTCCTGAGGTGGATTCTTCAGCGCATATCCGAACTGGCGAATGAATAGAGAAGGGTTGTAGTTGATACACCCTTTTCTTCCTATCAGCGGCACATTAGGGTACCCAGAACAACTGAAGATGAGCTCAGATCCCAACAGATCTCTATCAAACCACTCCATATCTTCCGACGATAGCCTCATCAGGCGCTCCGGCCAACCAACTGGGACTGTAGTCTCTGCAGCAGGTCTTCTCTTAGGAAGGTGACTTTCAAACCACATACTCAACAAGGGTACACACAGATGAACATTCTTCCCTCTTCCTTTCTCATTCTTATAATGCAGTGAATGGTAGAGATCTCCGAGTAAGGTAGGTACAGGGTTACCAGCGGCGAACAAGTAGAAAGCATCGAAGTCCACAAAATCCGGTATGTTGGGGAACAGTACTATGCCATAAATGCACAAAGCCAACACAGCATTGAAAGCAACCCAGCATCCATTCTTGGCGTACTCTTGGGCTTTACCCACTAAGAACTGAAATGAGAATCCTGGAACTCCACGGGAAACAGTAGTCACAAGTTCAGAAGCATCAACATGCAAAGCTTTTGCCAATTCCTCCGGCTTAGGTTTGGCATCATAATGAATGAATGGAACCTGGTTCTGCACAGGCAGCTCAACATACTCAGCGTATTCTTCCAGAGTTGGTCCCATAATAAAGTCAGAGAACGTGAAACACCTCAAAGCAGGGTCGTAGAATTGCATCAAAGCATACAGCCCATCTAACTCTACCTCTGTAGGTTTGCACACCAATCTCAATAATCTACCATAACTCATCCGGAAACTCCTACGAACACCCTCATCAGCAAGAGATATCAACCCCAGTAAAGGAACAATATCAGGCGTAGGCAATTTGTAAGCAACTGTTCTCCTTAAGCTAGTCATGATCAACACTCAAAAGTCTGGGCACTAGAACGAGGGAAATGCAAATGCACCTGCAGCACAGACACACGTTAGTGAAATGCAAATGGTAATGGATATGCAAGGATGCAATGCAAGTAACATTCAACAGGGACCAAAGCTGCAGCTGAATAGCCTAAACCCAATCAAGAAAGGTCTCAGATAGACCATCCAGAAGTCATCAACCCTGGTCTCAGATAGACCTAAAATAAAACTCCAACACTGGTCTCTGACAGACCTCAAACCATAACTCCAACTGGTCTCTGATAGACCTCAAATCACATCCATAATTGGTCTCTGACAGACCTCAGAACACATCTCCAAATGGTCTCTGACAGACCTCAGATCTCATCTCTAGTTGGTCTCTGACAGACCTCAAAATACATCTCCAAATGGTCTCTGACAGACCTCATAACTCTCCATAAATAACCAGGATCTCTGATAAAGAAATAACCGGTATCTGAAGGTCTGGTTACCTGCATAACCCTGAATCCCCTCACAGGTGGGTGGCCCTATAACTGGCACAAGGTACGGCATCCTATGCGGTCGTCGGCGTCACAGACTTTCAGGGTTGATGATACGATTCCCAGAAGGAGTGGCATCATCAATTCCTGAAGAGGCCTCACTCAGCCAACTTCCAAATGATCGGTCCCCAGAGTCGACAATCCAACTAACCAGCAACCCACGCCAACCAAAGGAAGGGGCAGGAGGCCAACCAGAGGAACCTCGTCTGAGTGTAGATTTCATGGGACACCAAAGCAAGCAAAGCAAGCGGGCGCCCACTAATTTCTACTCTAATTCTAGGTGCACTCAAGCCCAGGTCCGGCTTATCTCTCAATATCAGAACACCCGTCACACCCCAGATACAGCAATAATCAATATACAAAGCTGAAAAATACAGGGTTAGAAATATAAAATAACTCCATACAAAATCCTCGACGGGAAAACAAGCGTTAGGATTGACTCTCTCAAGGGACGTTGGATCCCAAATGCATAAGGACTATCGCAGTCCTTAGCAGCCAGGGGACGTTGGATCCCCAGCAGAGTCGCCAGCTGTCGCTACTGCGAAAATCGGCGCCGGCTGAACAGAAGAGTCGCCACCGTGCGTTATTTATCCCACGGGAGGGAAAGGAAACGCTCAGAGTAAACCTCGCACAACACGGGAAAGGTATGGTCATCGCAACCAAAACCTGGATTCGGGAGTCGGTTACGCAAGGGGAAGGTATTAGCACCCCTCACGTCCGTCGTACTCGACGGGATCCACGCTTGTTTTCGGGTATGGATTGTTATTCTATCTAAACTACAGGTCAGGGGTTAAAAGAAAATAAAATGAAAACAAAAATGACTCGGCAAAGTATCGCACTTTATGCCTACGTATTCCCGCCTGGAACGAGAAATCAGAGTCAACGTAGTTCGCCTATCTACGGGAAAGGAGGGGAAGGTTGCTCGCTAGGATATCGCATCCTATGCCTACGTACTTCCACACAGCATGGAAGATCAGAGCAAACGTAGTTCGGGCCACGTACGACACAAGCTTGTCTTGATTGATTTTATTCCTTATGAAAAAGGATTTTTCTGATTACTGGTCCAAGCGGACAAAAATGACGTCTTGATGAGTTCACATTCTTTTACGAAAGAAGTGTCTTTTATTGTGTTTGAAATCTTTATGTGTTTTTCTGTTTGTTTTGAGAAAGAAAGAGACAGAACTCTAACCTACGGTTGCGAAGGGAAACAAACTATCCTAATGTTATCATGCATGGGTTAAGACCTAGTGTCTATCATGCTCCTCTCTTGCGCAGAGAGAAACAGAGATCCTAAGGGATAGGCAGAAACAGAAACAATATCAGATATATACAGTAAAACAGTAAAATGCATGGATGCAGCAATACAAGCGAGGCAAGGGAGTCCCACTCAACCTCGAACCTAGAAAACAATAGGCAAAAGTGAACAGACTTCACTTTCAACCCAACAGGGTAAACAGCAAACAATACAGTCCAGAAAACCAGTCAATACATCAGCAACTGAAATACAGCAATAAAAAAACAGCATCAGCAGCCCTGGATCAACATCTGGCTCCAAGTAATCTCCCATCAGCTACAGGCTTCAACAAGCATCAATCTCCATCTTCATGGCCTTCAGGTAAGGGCTTTGATCATCAGTCTTCTATCTACAATGGCTTTTCTTCATGTTCAAACCTCCAGGATGAGGGATTAGTCACAAGAGTGAATTAGGTGTTAAGCAATCAGTTGACTACCAAAGGTGGTGAACAGACTGCTTCTAACACAAAAGACATTTTCTCTCAAGAGTTCTATCTCTTAGACACTATCACCAAGCCTTCCAAAGGAAGGGGGTGAGTGTCTTAGAGAGACTCTGAATCACAGAGAAGAATGGATGCAGACAAGGCAATCCATGTTTGAGAAACAATCATTCTAATCTAGAGCTCTGCCTAGCTCCTAAACCCTAGTCTCCTCAGCAGCTACTAGCAAGAAACTCCTCCTCAACTCTGACAGTTGATCTTCAATCTTTGAATCTCCAATGGCTTCATCTTCACAAATCTTCAGCTTCCCCAGGGTCCCAGACAAACCCAATACCCAAACAAACAAGCAACAATCCCCAGAGGGCACACCACACCAAACAACAGATATACAGACAGTAATAATAGCAGTAGGGGAATCCTGACTTTTTCTAAGGGATCTAATAGCTACCCATAGCCCATATAGTCCCATAACTAATCTATTCAAACCCTAAGTCCTAAGGGAAAACATTGAACTTCCTAAGTTGTCACTTAAAACCCTAGTTTTGTTCATGATGTTCAAGCATTTACTAATCACCTAAAATTAACTCCTAAAAATGGGAACTAAAATATTTCTACAAGTTTAATATCTCATCTAAACAATATAACAAGAATGACTAAAAAATATTAAAGCATGTAAGAGAACAAAAATCATAAAAATGATGCATGAAATGAACTATTTAATATGACATTTATTTAGAAAATATGTAAAAAATATGAAATAAAACTAAAAATGAAATTTTATTTTTCTATAATATTCTACACATCCTAAAGAAAATATGGTAAAAAGAATGGATTAAAATGCATTTTTTATGAATTATTTATGAATTTATGAAATTGGTAAAAATTAAAATGGAATTAAGAAAAATTAAACAAAATAAAAATGAAGGAGGGGTGCATTTAGAAACTCGCCCCAGTTATAATCTGGATGGGCCACATAACGGGGGTGCGCTTATCACTTTACCAAGGCCCAGCTTCGCTCAGCAAATAAAGAATAGAAAGAAATGCCAGGGGGGTGAGAAAAGAAGAGGAATTACGTTGAAATTTCATTGGGCCTATGCACTGGGGGGTGGGGATAACAATAACACTCAGGCCCGCCCGTTTCAATTAATGAAACGGTGCGTTTAGGGCCAGCACAATTCCCTCCAAACTTCAGATTAAACGATGGCCCTTGGATCTTCTGGGAAGTCAAAAGTCTTACTCAACATGAAGGGTCCAGATTATCTCTTCTTCAATCGACCTGCAACCTAGGGTTTCAATCACCCTGTGAGCTCATGCACGAGCAATCTTTACACCCTTCGGTTCTCCATCTCCAAGCCACGAATCAATATGCCATAAACATGAAAGTTGCTCAGGATTTCTTCCTCTACAATCCTAGGGCATTAATTCACCTTTAAACTCATCACAACAACAAATCCGATCAAGCCAAGGTCTGGACACCATGGAATTCCACTGATATGCATCAACACGATTCTTCCCCAAACTTAACCTAAACTAAACTACACATAATGGAGATTAACCTGCGCTATCCAACTACAATTATAATGCATTAATTCAAGAGATACAAGCACTAACAGTTTGTTGCACCTGTCACCAATCATCACCAATCCTTTCCAAATTCATCTAACTTAATCTCCTAACCACCTAGATTGAATCTACACTAACAACAGCATGCCTAGCTAACTGAATCGATCAATTTGAGTGAAAACATACCTGATGTGAAACCTTGCAAACAGCTATGGAGATTGATGATTTGAGGCTTTTGAGACTTGGATCTTGATCCACAACCTTAGTACTCAATTCTGTATGCAAAATCCTGGAGATTCCTTGCTTGAATTATGCTATTCACTTGAACTTGTGATTTTGATGTTGATGAAAAAAGCACTCGAAAATGGATGAGAATCACCAAAACCTTGCTTCAATTATGATCTATGATGATGATGGAGTAAAATTGAATCAATGTGGATGAAGATTGATGAAGATTTTGGAGAATTGGAATGAAAACTTCAATGAAAAAGTATGAGAAATTTGTGGAATTCTTGGTGCAAATGAAGCCAACCCTTGCCAAATTCTCCTTTCATGAATATATAGACCCCAATGGTACATTCTAGATCCATCTTGCACATTCCCTTGTTTTCCAACTTTGGCTCATTTTGATTATGTTTCTTAAAAGGCAAGCAACCATGGATAACTTCATTTTTTCCTTCTAAACTCAAAAAAGTGTGTGAACCATTGTTCTTAGAATTGTTTTTCCATTCAAAATCATATATTGGAAGTCTCCATTTGGACTTGTAAATCTCCCAAACCATTTTTCACTTTGAAATTATTCACTTTATAAGCCTTTTTAGTTCATATTTTGACCAATTATTCAACTCCATGCTATGAGCTTCTCCCATAATTTGTGACCTTCTTTCTAGACTTAAAATCCCATTTGGAGCAAGTTTGATGTTGTAAGTTTTTCCATTTGAGGCCTCCTTGCATGAGTTTTGGGTATAGGTTAAAATGACCTGTAATTCACAAATGCCCAAAATACCCTTTGCTTGCCAAGACCATAAGTTGAGTTCTCCACATCATATGAAGGCATGCCATACCATTCTAGAAAGCTAAGACAATGAGGAACAATTCTTATGTTGACCAAGAATTCATTTGAAATCTCCTTGAGGGGTAAAACTAGCTTGGAAGTCAAGTCACTTTCACAGACAAAAATTCAGACACCCCAGATGACCTGTAACTTGCAAGGACCATAACTTGAGTTCCATAAATCTCCTTGAGGTCTTCTACCACTCAAATTAAAGGTCTTGAGATCCTCTACAAGTTTCATGTTGGCCAAGAAGCCATTTGAAGTTAGCATTTTGACTTATCTTGCTTGGAAATTTGACCTAAACTAGGGGATTTTACAGAGAAACCCTAATTTAGTAACTCCTCTTCTCCTTGATTTCTCTTGAATTCTCCTTGGCATATCTCCATATCTTTCTTCATATGTCCAATGTTGATCCCCACATCTCTCCAATAGCCTTGAATGCTCTTTTAAGTCAGTCAATTGACCTAGGGTTGACCTAGGGTTGACCCAGATGAAACCCTAGTTGACTGTCTTCAACTGTAGCTCTTGTGCTCACATCAACAACTTGTTTTCTTCTCCAAATGACTTTATGAGTCTCTCATAATGTCTAGGTACCCTCCATGCTTTCACTTCATAGTTCACAACCCTCTTGTTGATCCTCAGATATCCTCAGCTAGGAGATGGACTCAAGGCTTGATCTGCTGAACTCTTTGCTTTCAAATTCTTTCCTGATGACTTGAATGAGATTGAATGGGGATATTAACCTCTTGCTAGGCCTCTAGAGATGAAAATAATGATTGGTCCCCTGTTGAATGACTTGTTATGCTTATGCTATGCAGATGGTTAGTCTATGTACATGACTCTATATGCAAATGCTAATGATATTAAAACATGAACCAAGGAATAAGGTTGGGCAAATTTTAGGGTGCAACAGTAGGACCTTAAGCCGATGATTTTGGTGTTGTCCCGATGAAAATTGGAGAGTGGGAGGGCTGCTGAATTCTGAGCAGCAGTTTTATTTTTCAGAAATCCTAGACTTTCGCTAGCCCATCGCTAGGCGAAAGCGCAACGAGCCTTCCCTGGCAGCTCGCGTAGCGAGCGTGTAGCGAGCCATTACAGTGGTTGTTTTTCTGTACTCGCTAGCAGGTTCGCTGAGCGAAGTGGTAGCGAACACTTCCAGTAGCTCAGAAGTGTGACTCGCGAGGAGGTTCGCTAGGCAAACGTGTAGCGAGCATTCGCTAGGAGCTCGCGTAGCGAGCAGGTAGCGAACGCAGCAGGTTTTGGTTTTTGAAAGTTGTGTACAACTGTTGACGCTGAGTGTGATCAGTCTGATGTGCTGTGATGATATTTGAGTGCTGAGAGTATGTTGAGGGTTATGAGGGCTGTGTGGCCGGCGTTTATCGCATTGGACAAAATCGTTGGATTATGTGTTATGTAAAGATGTGTATGTGTTATATGTGTTACATGTGATATATGATGGATCCGTAGGATCGATACGCATGTGCGCGTTGTATTTATATGTTGAGTGAGGGATGGATCGGTAGGATCGGATTGCACCTTGTGTGCCAGACGTGTATATGATGTGTGATATATGTATGTATGATGCATGATGAGATATGTTCAGGGGACCATGTGTGCTGATTATGTGTGATTGTTATGGTGTGCGTGCATTGGGGTTAAGCATGGTGTATTGTGTTATGTGCTCCCTGTGAGGAGGGTGATGGCCAGGTGTCCATCGATATTGTAGTTGTGCTCCCTGTGTGGAGGGTGATGGCCCAGTGACCATCGGAGATGTGCTCCCTGTGAGGAGGGTGATGGCCAGGTGTCCATCGATATTGTTGTAGTGCTCCTTGTGTGGAGGGTGATGGTCCAGTGACCATCAGTGATGTGTGCTCCTTTGTGGAGGGTTGATGGCCCGGTGCCCATCGTTGTTGTGAGTCGGTACCGTATATCGTTGTGTGAGTGGCATGTGTTGCATTTTTGTGTGTAGTGATTGTTGATGGTGGGACAGTAGGTCCGAATGTGTTGTATATGAAATGACGTTGTATATGTTTCTGCCTTTATTTCATGTACATTTATACCGTTAATATTCGATCGTGAATTCTCACCCCTTTGTTGTTGTTGTGGTCTGTGCTTCTTCGGAAGTACAAATAATCTAGGTGTATAGCTAGCTTGGATTGTGGAGGTGTCATAGGATTGCTCTGATATGTAACACCGGGGCTTTTTGGGAGTATTTATGGTTTATTGATGATTATGTGTGCCCTCGTGGCGTATCTTATTTTGTGGGATTAGTAATGATGATGATGTTTTGTACACTTTGGGCAGATGGCCGACTTGTTGTACATATGATGATGTTGATGATGTATATATACATATTATGTGTTTATGACAGACTTCTTTTTCCGTTGCAATTTTATTGGAAAATCATTTAAGAAATGTTTGGTGAAATTTTGGTGAAATGTGACATCCCGTTTTTTAGGAAAAACTCTGATATGTGTTTATTTTATTTTGAGGAACGGGGTGTTACAAAATTCGCGATTGATTTTTGGTTAAAGCTTGTGGTAATTCTTAATCTAAATTTGCGATTAATTTTGGGTTTAAGTTTTCTATTCTTTGAATTATAAAGATGTGATCAATTTCTTAGGAATTGCTTGATACATACTTGTTGGTTTCTCTCATGATTTTGATACCTGTGTTTAATGACTGTTCCTGATACATGATGTTATTGACTGCTTGGCTGTGTCATTTCCATGTTCCATTAAGTTTTGAATTCAACTCTATTTTTGATAAATTGATGAAGATTCGAACACTAGGTTAAACTTTCTCGCATGATAAAAGTAGGTTAGAATTCCTTTTCTCATCCCCAACTATAGGATCATTTGACATGACAACATCTATGACCGAGTCTCCCTCAGATTTTTCTTTTACCCTTTGAGTCTCGTCTCTTCTCTTTCTCAAATCAAATCAAAATATGTATTAAATATGATGAGTATTGTGCGCCACGAGCCTTAACTACATGGGAAATGATGAGTAGGAGTCTCTCTTCACTTTTTCTAGAGTGCTTTGCATACGTCCAATCTGGGGGTGATCTTGCAAAGTATTCACTTCTATGTCATAGACTTTAGTACAACACACATCTTTAAAAAAGTCAATTTAGTTCTCTAAAACTCTTGAACAAATTTAAATCATTTAGTCCTTTGGGATTTCCTTTCAAACCTTTTCAGAAAGGGCATGTTACTACTGGAATGTGAAGTGAAGCTTACACATTGACTTTGTTCTTGGAACTAGTCCGATATGGGTGACTCCATATTGTGTGTTTGCGTTGGGATTGAAAAATTTGAAGAGTCAATTTGAAGACCTGCTGGAAGAGAGGTTCTTTTATTTGAGTGTGTTACCGTAAGGTGCACCAATATTTTTGGTTAGACAGACGGAAGGTTTTGTGAAGCTTTGGGTGAACTATAGATAAATGAATAAGGTGACTATCAAGGATAAGTGTTCGCTTCCAAGAGTTGATGATTTGATGGATCAATTGATTGAAGGATGTGAGTTTCCTTGATCATGTGATCTCGAGTAGAGTTATTATGGTGGATGTGTTGAAGGTCAAAGTTGTATCATAATGGGAGGCTCCAATATCTGCTTTCGAGATTGGCAGTAATTAGGTTTTAAAATATTTAAAGATTTAAAGTGTGTTGGATGACCTCCTAGATATGAAATTGTTGTTATACGTTGAATTCCGAGATTGCAGCTTTTTACGGAATTGAAATCGGACACACGGAAGTTAGGTAATGGTCGAAAATAAGATTTCAGACTGTCATGTTCGCCAGGTCCTCGCCTAGCGAGTATGCTAGCGAACATCCCCTCGCTCGCCACGGTGTTCGCCCAACGAAGACGTCCTGGGCAGGAAAAAGTGGTTTTCGTATTTTTGCCGTAACGGGAGAACCATAACTCGGAACGACGCGCGGTTCGAAGCGTTGGAAAGCTATTACAATGCTCTATGTGATGGTGAAGTAATGACATGGAATTAAGTTATTTATTGAGGAAGTATGTTTAGATGTTGTGGTAAGGACGGAAGTTACGGTTCGTGTTTCTGCCATAACTCACAACTTGTTTGTCTGTTTGGCATGGGATCTTCTTTAATTATTTGAGCAAGGCAATGGTTGTGTTAATCTGTTATATTTTAGGGTATTCAAAGAGTATAGAGGATTATGTTGAGCATAATGAACTTGAGTTATCAGTGTTGGAAAAAGGGTAGCGATATACTTCTGTGAGGAAAGTTCTGCCGAATCCGACAGAACTATTTATTGTGATTGTGATGCTTGTTGATATAATTGGGGGATTTGCTAAAGGCAACTTGAAGTACATAAGAAGAATCATCCGACTAGTGATTTATAGTTGGTTTCTATTGTGGGTGCATACTTGGTGATAGGAAGTGGATACCATAATATTTAATTTAAGTAAAATGATTAAGTGGTGTATGGAGTATATGAATGTAGGATGAGGTGATTAGTAGGATCGTGTGCATCAGGTGTGTTGGAGTATGAGGATACTTGGTATTATAAGGTGGACTTTCTTAATATCTAATTAATATAATTGAGTGGTGTACGATCGTTTGTGGGATGTGTTGGGTTGTGATAGGTATAGAGATGGTGCTTGGTGGTGAAGAGGGTATACTTGGCATTGAAAGGTGAAATTATGAAATATTGGATTTAGAAGATATAATTACTCGGTGGGTGAGATATATGTATATATGCATATGGAGGTTGTATAGTAAAGTGATCGGAAGGATTGGGTGTACTCAGTGTTCAATATGAGTTCCCTTATTATTCAATTTGATTAATAAGTAGGTTGGTGTGGGAGATATGTGTGGAGTATGGTGATGGGATCAGGGAGATCGTGTGACATTAATTAAATTAATTAATTGATGAATAATGTGTATATGTGATGTATGGTGATGTGATATGGGGATTGTGTGCACATTGCGTGCTTGTGTTAAATTGTTGTGCATTTGGTGTTATGCATATCCATGGTGTATTGGTGGGATGAGTCATTGCTCAGTGGAGTGTATGTGATTCATTCATATTCCTTTGAGTGGGGAGTGGTGAGGACGGATCATGGCCAAGGGCGGGTGTATGTGATCTATCTGGGTTCACATTGAATGAACCAATGAGTCAGTACCGCATGCATGGTGTTGCGTTGCATAATTGCATTATGGTGTATTGTGTTGTTGGTGGACTATATGTCGTATTTGGTGAATGATGGGTGATAAACTATGTGATTGGTGTATTTACTACTCTTATTTCATGTATGTAATTACCGATATATTTTAATCATGTTTTCTCACCCCTTTGTTGTTGTTGTGGTCTGTGCTTCTTCGGAAGTACAGATAATCCAGGTACATAGCTAGCTTGGTTAGCAGTGTGCGAGTCGAGTCTTAGGATGCTCTGATACGTAACACGGGATATGAGTGTTTTAATTGTTTTATGTCAAACTTGTTGAAATCCTGTGACGTATCACATTTTGGTGAATTATAATAATAAAGATTTTATGTAATCTGGCGGATGGCCAAGAATGTTGAAATAATAATTTCCGCTGTTTTGTTTTGAAAACAATCAATAAAGAATTTCGGTGAATTTTGGTGATGTGATATCCCACTGATTTTGGTGAAAACTCTGATATTTACTTATAATGTTTGTATTTTATTTAATTTGGGAAGTGGGGTGTTACAATTGGTATCAGAGCCTGGTTGGTCCGTCCGTCCAATGTTGTCTAGTGTTGTTGTTCCCTGGTATGCGACATGTGTGTAAAAACACTGTCGGTACATGTTGTTGTTTAACCTTGTTGGTAGAAATGGAATGATTCCAGTGGGGGAGAAGTTTGTATTTCTCCGGAATGCTGCAGTGTTTTGGCTCAGTGTGTTGAGGAACGCTCTTATAGTTTGGTAAAGATGGTTTGTACCCCATCATGATTTTTGACGGTCTATTGACAAATTAAGGAACTGATCACCCTTAATCTCTTGTTAATAGTAGACGAGATTGTGTTGGATGGGATAGACGTGTCTTGCAAGCTTAGGTGGCGTGAGCAGTGAATTGTCTTATGTTAAACTAAGTGCTTAAGGAATTATTTTGAGGAGTCGGCGTAAGACGGTGTTGAGATGTTTATTTTAACGGAAACTTTGAATGTTAAGGAAAGTGAGAAATTGGGGTTTGTCACTTAATTGTGATTGTCCGTAAGTTCTCCCGAGGAGGCAAATGATTTACTATTGGAATGTGAAGTGAAGCTTACACATTGACTTCGTTCTTGGAACTAGTCCGATATGGGTGACTCCATATTGTGTGTTTGCGTTGGGATTGAAAAAGTTGAAGAGTCAACTTGAAGACCTGCTGGAAGAGAGGTTCTTTTGTTTGAGTGTGTTACCGTAAGGTGCACCAATTTTGTTAGTTAGACAGACGGAAGGTTTTGTGAAGCTTTGGGTAAACTATAGATAAATGAACAAGGTGACTATCAAGGATAAGTGTTCGCTTCAAAGAGTTGATGATTTGATGGATCAATTGATTGAAGGATGTGAGTTTCCTTGGTCATGTGATCTCGAGTAGAGTTATTGTGGTGGATGTGTTGAAGGTCGAAGTTGTATCGTAATGGTAGGCTCCAATATCTGCTTTCGAGATTGGCAGTAATTGGGTTTTAAAATATTTAAAGATTGAAAGTGTGTTGGATGGCCTCCTAGATATGAAATTGTTCTTATACGTTGAATTCCGAGATCGCAGCTTTTTATGGAATTAATCGGACACGGTCGAAAATAAGATTTCAGACTGTCATGTTCGCCAGGTCCTCGCCTAGCGAGTATGCTAGCGAACAGCCCCTCGCTCGCCACGGTGTTCGCCCAACGAAGACGTCCTGGGCAGGAAAAAATGGTTTTCGTATTTTTGCCGTAACGGAAGAACCATAACTCAGAACGACGCGCGGTTCAAAGCGTTGGAAAGCTATTACAATGCTCTATGTGATGGTGAAGTAATGACATGGAATTAAGTTATTTATTGAGGAAGTATGTTTAGATGTTGTGGTAAGGACGGAAGGTACGGTTCGTGTTTCCGCCATAACTCACAACTTGTTTGTCTGTTTGGCATGGGATCTTCTTTAATTATTTGAGCAAGGCAATGGTTGTGTTAATCTGTGATATTTTAGGGTATTCGAAGAGTATAGAGGATTATGTTGAGCATAAGGAACTTGAGTTATCAGTGTTGGAGAAAGGGTAACGATATACTTCTGTGAGGAAAGTTCTTCTGAATCCGACATAACAATTTGTTGTGTTTGTGATGCTTGTTGATATAATTGGGGGATTTGCTAAAGGTAACTTGAAGTACATAAGAAGAATCATCCGACCAGTGATTTAGAGTTGGTTGCTATTGTGGCTGTGCCGAAGTTGGAGGCTTCGAAAGTTCAGACTGAGATCGGAGATGTTTGGTGATCCTAAGAGTTAAGGTGTTTGTTTGATTTGAAGAGTGGGATATGAGGCAGAAGAAACAATTGGGACTTATGAAGGATTACAACTTTGAGTTGAATTACCCTTCGGTTAAAGTGGACGTGGTAGATGATGCAGTGAGTTGGAAATATTTGCATATACCGAAGATGATGGTGAAAAGAGTTAGAACTGATTGAGCAATTTTGCAATATGAGTTTGGTGGATGAAGAGACTTCTTATGGAGTTAAGATTTTATTGTTAAACCGGACTAGTGGTATTCTTGAGAAGAATCGAGAAGGTCAGAAATCTAGGTTGAGTTGATGAATTAGTTGAATTTGATAAATCAGAGTCGAAGAGTGGATTGTCGGATTTGTGGGAAGAGTACCATGATATGTTGTAATAGGGTATGTGTACCAGATGTTGTTGAGTGGAGTAGGAGTACTCGTGAAGACATACATTGAGGTAGATGGAGTATCCATCCCGGTGCTATGAATAAGTGGCCGAATTTTAGTAAATTGTTTTGGGTGACCATGGATGAGGAGAGGAGTGGTTGAGGTTGAATATACTGGCTAGAATTGCAGAAAGTCAGAGATTGAACATCAGAGACTGTTGAGTCTGATGCAGTCGTTGAATATTCCAGAGTGGAAATCAGGTAGTATTTTCACGAATTTGGAGTTGAGATTTCCAAAGAATTGGAAAGGTATAAATTTGGGTTATTGTGAGTGGATTAACTATTCTATGTTGAGGATATATGAGAGGCATATTGACGAAGTGGTAAAGTGGTATGAGACACTATCGAATATGGTGTCGGATGGAAATTTGAGGTTTATATTGAGATTTTGGAGGAGCTTACAGGAAGCTTTAGGTACTAAGTTGAAGTTGAGTTCGGCTTATCATCCGCAAACTGATGGTCAGGCAGAGAGGACTATTCAGTCTTTAAAAAATTTGTGGAGCGCTGGTATGTTGGATTAAGGTAGATCGTGGGATGGTTAATTACCGTTGATTGAGTTACCTATAATAACAGTTCCCATCCTAGTATCGGGATGGCACTATGTATGGCTTGGTGAGATAGGGAGTGTAGGACTCTCCTGTGTTAGAATGAGTCGAGAGAGAATATTATGCTCAGACCTGAGAATTATGCTTGAGATGGATGAGGAGATCAAGAGGATCCAAGAAAGAGGTGTTTTGAGAGTCGCGCCGGTGACTGGTGTCGGACGTGCTTCAAAAACTCAGAAGTTCGCACCGTGTTCTGTGGTTTGTATCAGAGTGGCGCAACAGAGGCATGGGAGAAGTAGCATGTTAGACCATTTTGCCGTTGTCGCTGTGAATTGGCATGATGTGTTTCATGTGTCTTCGTTGAGGAAGTACATTGAATCAGGTGGATGATGTACAAGTGAAAAATAATTTGATTCTTGAGGCATTGCTAGTTCGTTTTGACGAACTAGAAACAACTCCGAGGGAAGGAGATATCTTTGGTGAAAGTGGCTTGGGGAGGTGCTGCAGAATGCAGTGTGACCTGGGAATTGGAATGAAGGATGCGAGAAGCGTATTCGGATTTGTTTCCATCAGGTAATTTTCGGGGACGAAAATAATTAAAGTGGGGGAGAGTTGTAACACCCATTTTATTTATTTAGTCATTTTGGTATTAATTTAATTATTTTATGTTGGTGTGCCCTTAGGTGGGGTGTGTTTGTATATGATTGGTGAATATCCTTGATATATAAGGATTATTCGTGGAGATGTGGTGTTGAGATAATAATATAATAGTTAATAGTAATATTGGTGGTATTATTATTTATTATTATTATTATTATTATGATTATTATTATTAGTATTAATATTATTATTGGTGGAATATTATTACTATTATTATGAATATTATTATTTTGGTAAAAAGATATTATTAATATTATTATTTATATTATTATTATTATTATTGGAATTAAAATATAAAATAAGAAGTTGAGGGGATTTGGGAAGTTAGAGAGAAATGTGAAAAGTCACAATAGAAACTGTCAGAGAAGAGAAATGGGAGAGACCGTGAGAACGAAGAACAAGGAGAAAGGGAAGAGGCTAAGGCTATCGATTCTTGAAGAATTCTTCATCAATCAAAGCGGTAATCGAGGTAAGGGGGGAGAAACTGATTGGGATGGTAAATTACATAAAATTGGGTAGAGGGGATTCCTTAACCCCGTAGGGATTTGATGCGTATGAGTTTTATATTGGCATGCTTATAATTATTGGCATGCATATGAGTTTTACATATATATATATATATATATATATATATATATATATATATATATATATATATATATATATATATATATATATATATATATATATATATATTATGGTGATGTTGGTGAGATTCTATGTTGTTACTGTAGTGTTGATAGTAACCATGAATATAACTTTGGTGAGATTATGTGTTGTTCCCTGTGGTGTTGGTAATGACCATGATTATAGCTTTGGGAAAATTATGTGTTGTTCCCTGGGGTGTTATTAATGACTATGGTTAGAACCTTGGTGAGGTTCTGAGTAACTCTAGAGTGTCGGTAATGTACCGTAATGTTAGTGTTATTGTAAGGATTATAGGTCGATTGTCGAGTATAATGCATGTGGATTATAGTACTGGTGGAATAGAAAGTAGAAGTGGAGAATTAGTCTTGAATTGGTCCAGATAGCACCGTAAGACAGTGAGGATTTTGGGCATCGCAGCGTTGGCGAGGGTTCGCCTGACGAGTGTTGGCGAGTAGTAGCGAGTAATTCCGAATAAACTCCCAGACCCAAAGGGCATGAAGTTTGCCTGGCGAGTGTGGCCAGCGAAGGTTCTCCTGGCGAATGATTCCTTTGCTTGGCGAATGCACGATAGCTGAGAAGGACTTCGCGAGCAGGTTCGCCTGGCGAGCTGGTAGCGAGCATTCGCTAGGGCTTCGCCTGGAGAATGAACCAGCGAACATGATAGCAGAATGTGGTTTTTGGTACTGTTTTTCCTTGTGCATTAGCGTTGTAGAATCTCTTTGATCATGATGAGTGTAGGGATGGTGATTGAATTATGTAGGGTGCATACTTGGTGATAGGAAGTGAATACCATAATATTTAATTTAAGTAAAATGATTAAGTGGTGTATGGAGTATATGAATGTAGGATGAGGTGATTAGTTGGATCGTGTGCATCAGGTGTGTTGGAGTATGAGGATACTTGCTATTATAAGGTGAACTTTCTTAATATCTAATTAATATAATTGAGTGGTGTACGATCATTTGTGGGATGCCTTGGGTTGTGATAGGTATAGAGATGGTGCTTGATGGTGACGTTGAATGGTGAAATTATGAAATATTGGATTTAGAAGATATAATTACTCGGTGGGTGAGATATATGTATATATGCATATGGAGGTTGTATAGTAAAGTGATCGGAAGGATTGGGTGTACTTAGTGTTCAATATGAGTTCCCTTATTATTCAATTTGATTAATAAGTAGGTTGGTGTGGGAGATATGTGTGGAGTATGGTGATGGGATCAGGGAGATCGTGTGACATTAATTAAATTAATTAATTGATGAATAATGTGTATATGTGATGTATGGTGATGTGATCTGGGGATTGTGTGCATATTGCGTGCTTGTGTTAAATTTTTGTGCATTTGGTGTTGTGCATATTCATGGTGTATTGGTGGGATGAGTCATTGCTCAGTAGAGTGTATGTGATTCATTCATATTCCTTTGAGTGGGGTGTGGTGAGGACGGATCATGGCCAAGGGCGGGTGTATGTGATCTATCTGGGTTCACATTGAATGAACCAATGAGTTGGTACCGCATGCATGGTGTTGCGTTGCATAATTGCATTATGGTGTATTGTATTGTTGGTGGATTATATGTCGTATTTGGTGAATGATGGGTGATAAACTATGTGGTTGCTGTATTTACTACTCTTATTTCATGTATGTAATTACCGATATATTTTGATCATGTTTTCTCACCCCTTTATTGTTGTTGTGGTGGTCTGTGCTTCTTCGGAAGTACAGATAATCCAGGTACATAGCTAGCTTGGATAGCAGTGTGCGAGTCGAGTCTTAGGATGCTCTGATACGTAACACAGGATATGGGTGTTTTAATTGTTTTATGTCAAACTTGTTGAAATCCTGTGACGTATCACATTTTGGTGAATTATAATAATAAAGATTTTATGTAATCTGGCGGATGGCCAAGAATGTTGAAATGATAATTTCCGCTGTTTTATTTTGAAAACAATCAATAAAGAATTTCGGTGAATTTTGGTGATGTGATATCCCACTGATTTTGGTGAAAAGTCTGATATTTACTTATAATGTTTGTATTTTATTTAATTTGGGAAGTGGGGTGTTACAATTGGTATCAGAGCCTGGTTGGTCCGTCCGGCCAATGTTGTCTAGTGTTGTTGTTCCCTGGTATGCGACATGTGTGTAAAAACACTGTCGGTACATGTTATTGTTTAACCTTGTTGGTAGAAATGGAATGATTCCAGTGGGGGAGAAGTTTGTATTTCTCCGGAATGCTGCAGTGTTTTGGCTCAGTGTGTTGAGGAACGCTCTTATAGTTTGGTAAAGATGGTTTGTACCCCATCATGATTTTCGGCGGTCTATTGAAAAATTGAGGAACTGATCACCCTTAATCTCTTGTTAATAGTAGACGATATTGTGTTGGATGGGATAGACGTGTCTTGCAAGCTTAGGTGGCGTGAGCAGTGAATTGTCTTGAGTTAAACTAAGTGCTTAAGGAATTATTTTGAGGAGTCAGCATAAGACGGTGTTGAGGTGTTTATTTTGACGGAAACTTTGAATGTTAAGGAAAGTGAGAAATTGGGGTTTGTCACTTAATTGTGATTGTCCGGAAGTTTTCCCGAGGAGATAAATGATTTACTACTGGAATGTGAAGTGAAGCTTATACATTGACTTCGTTCTTGGAACTAGTCCGATATGGGTGACTCCATATTGTGTGTTTGCGTTGGGATTGAAAATGTTGAAGAGTCAACTTGAAGACCTACTGGAAGAGAGGTTCTTTTGTTTGAGTGTGTTACCGTAAGGTGCACCAATTTTGTAGGTTAGACAGACGGAAGGTTTTGTGAAGCTTTGGGTGAACTATAGATAAATGAACAAGGTGACTATCAAGGATAAGTGTTCGCTTCCAAGAGTTGATGATTTGATGGATCAATTGATTGAAGGATGTGAGTTTCCTTGGTCATGTGATCTCGAGTAGAGTTATTGTGGTGGATGTGTTGAAGGTCGAAGTTGTATCGTAATGGGAGGCTCCAATATCTGCTTTCGAGATTGGCAGTAATTGGGTTTTAAAATATTTAAAGATTGAAAGTGTGTTGGATGGCCTCCTAGACATGAAATTGTTGTTGTACGTTGAATTCCGAGATCGCAGCTTTTTACGGAATTGAAATTGGACACGGTCGAAAATAAGATTTCAGACTGTCATGTTCGCCAGGTCCTCGCCTAGCGAGTATGCTAGCGAACAGCCCCTCGCTCGCCACGGTGTTCGCCCAACGAAGACGTCCTGGGCAAGAAAAAGTGGTTTTCGTATTTTTGCCGTAACGGGAGAACCACAACTCGGAACGATGCGCGGTTCAAAGCGTTGGAAAGCTATTACAATGCTCTATGTGATGGTGAAGTAATGACATGGAATTAAGTTATTTATTGAGGAAGTATGTTTAGATGTTGTGGTAAGGACGGAAGGTACGGTTTGTGTTTCCGCCATAACTCACAACTTGTTTGTCCGTTTGGCATGGGATCTTCTTTAATTATTTGAGCAAGGCAATGGTTGTGTTAATCTGTGATATTTTAGGGTATTCTAAGAGTATAGAGGATTATGTTGAGCATAAGGAACTTGAGTTATCAGTGTTGGAGAAAGGGTAGCGATATACTTCTGTGAGGAAAGTTCTGCCGAATTCGACATAACTATTTGTTGTGTTTGTGATGCTTGTTGATATAATTGGGGGATTTGCTAAAGGCAACTTGAAGTACATAAGAAGAATCATCCGACCAGTGATTTAGAGTTGGTTGCTATTGTGGCTGTGCCGGAGTTGGAGGCTTCAAAAGTTCAGACTGAGATCGGAGATGTTTGGTGATCCTAAGAGTTAAGGTGTTTGTTTGATTTGAAGAGTGGGATATGAGGCAGAGGAAACAATTGGGACTTCTGAAGGATTATAGCTTTGAGTTGAATTACCCTTCGGGTAAAGTGGACATGGTAGATGATGCAGTGAGTTGGAAATATTTGCATATACCGAAGATGATGGTGAAAAGAGTTAGAACTGATTGAGCAATTTTGTAATATGAGTTTGGTGGATGAAGAGACTTCTTATGGAGTTAAGCTTTTATTGTTAAACCGGACTAGTGGTATTCTTGAGAAGAATCGAGAAGGTAAGAAATCTAGGTTAAGTTGATGAATTAGTTGAATTTGATAAATCAGAGTCGAAGAGTGGATTGTCAGATTTGTGGGAAGAGTACCATGATATGTTATGATAGGGTATGTGTACCAAATGTTGTTGAGTGGATTAGGAGTACTCGTGAATACATACATTGAGGTAGATGGAGTATCCATCCCGGTGCTATGAAGAAGTGACCGAATTTTAGTAAATTGTTTTGGGTGACCATGGATGAAGAGAGGAGTGGTTGAGGTTGAATATGCTGGCTAGAATTGCCGAAAGTCGGAGATTGAACATCAGAGACTGTTGAGTCTGATGCATTCGTTGAATATTCCAGAATGGAAATCAGGTAGTATTTTCACGAATTTGGTGTTGAGATTTCCAAAGAATTGGAAAGGTATAAATTTGGGTTATTGTGAGTGGATTAACTATTTTATGTTGAGGATATATGAGATGCATATTGGCGAAGTGGTAAAGTGGTATGAGACACAATCGAATATGGTGTCGGATGGAAATTTGAGGTTTATATTGAGATTTTGGAGGAGCTTACAGGAAGCTTTGGGTACTAAGTTGAAGTTGAGTTCGGCTTATCATCCGCAAACTGATGGTCAGGCAGAGAGGACTATTCAGTCTTTAGAAAATGTGTGGAGCACTGGTATGTTGGATTAAGGTAGATCGTGGGATGGTTAATTACCGTTGATTGAGTTATCTATAATAACAGTTCCCATCTTAGTATCGGAATGGCACTATGTGTGGCTTGGTGAGATAGGGAGTGTAGGACTCTCCTGTGTTGGAATGAGTCGAGAGAGAATGTTATGCTCAGACCTGAGAATTATGCTTGAGATGGCTGAGGAGATCAAGAGGATCCAAGAAAGAGGTGTTTTGAGAGTCGCACCGGTGACTGGTGTCGGACGAGCTTCGAAATCTCAGAAGTTCGTACCGTGTTCTGTGGTTCGTATCAGAGTGGCGCAGCGGAGGCATGAGAGAAGTAACATGTTAGACCATTTTGCCATTGTCGCTGTGAATTGGCATGATGTGTTTCATGTGTCTTCGTTGAGGAAGTACATTGAATCAGGTGGATGATGTACAAGTGAAAAAGAATTTGATTCTTGAGGCATTGCTAGTTCGTTTTAACGAACTAGAAACAACTCCAAGGGAAGGAGATATCTTTGGTGAAAGTGGCTTGGGGAGGTGCTGCAGAATGCAGTGTGACCTGGGAATTGGAATGAAGGATGCGGGAAGCGTATTCAGATTTGTTTCCATCAGGTAATTTTCGGGGACGAAAATAATTAAAGTGGGGGAGAGTTGTAACACCCATTTTATTTATTTAGTCATTTTGGTGTTAATTTAATTATTTTATGTTGGTGTGCCCTTAGGTGGGGTGTGTTTGTATATGATTGGTGAATATCCTTGATATATAAGGATTATTCGTGGAGATGTGGTGTTGAGATAATAATATAATAGTTAATAGTAATATTGGTGGTATTATTATTATTATTATTATTATTATTATTATTATTATTAGTATTAATATTATTATTGGTGGAATATTATTACTATTATTATGAATATTATTATTTTGGTAAAAAGATATTATTAATATTATTATTTATATTATTATTATTATTATTGGAATTAAAATATAAAATAAGAAGTTGAGGGGATTTGGGAAGTTAGAGAGAAATGTGAAAAGTCACGATAGAAACTGTCAGAGAAGAGAAATGGGAGAGACCGTGAGAACGAAGAACAAGGAGAAAGGGAAGAGGCTAAGGCTATCGATTCTTGAAGAATTCTTCATCAATCGAAGCGGTAATCGAGGTAAGGGGGGAGAAACTGATTGGGATGGTAAATTACATGAAATTGGGTAGAGGGGATTCCTTAACCCCGTAGGGATTTGATGCGTATGAGTTTTATATTGACATGCTTATAATTATTGGCATGCGTATGAGTTATATATATATATATATATATATATATATATATATATATATATATATATATATATATATATGTATATATATATATATATATATATATATATATATATATATATATATATATATATATGTATATATATATATATATATATATATATATATATATATATATATATATATATATATATATATATATATATATATATATATATATATATATATATATATATATATATATATATATATATATATATATATATATATATATATATATATATATATATATATATATATATATATATATATATATATATATATATATATATATATATATATATATATATATATATATATATATATATATATATATATATATATATATATATATATATATATATATATATATTATGGTGATGTTGGTGAGATTCTATGTTGTTACTGTAGTGTTGATAGTAACCATGAATATAACTTTGGTGAGATTATGTGTTGTTCCCTGTGGTGTTCGTAATGACCATGATTATAGCTTTGGGAAAATTATGTGTTGTTCCCTGGGGTGTTGTTAATGACTATGGTTAGGACCTTGGTGAGGTCCTAAGTAACTCTGGAGTGTCAGTAATGTATCGTAATATTAGTGTTAGAGTAAGGATTATAGGTCGATTGTTGAGTATAATGCATGTGGATTATAGTACTGGTGAAATAGGATTATTAGTATTAATATTATTATTGGTGAAATATTATTACTATTATTATGAATATTATTATTTTGGTAAAAAGATATTATTAATATTATTATTTATATTATTATTATTATTATTGGAATTAAAATATAAAATAAGAAGTTGAGGGGATTTGGGAAGTTAGAGAGAAATGTGAAAAGTCACGATAGAAACTGTCAGAGAAGAGAAATGGGAGAGACCGTGAGAACGAAGAACAAGGAGAAAGGGAAGAGGCTAAGGCTATCGATTCTTGAAGAATTCTTCATCAATCGAAGCGGTAATCGAGGTAAGGGGGAAGAAACTGATTGGGATGGTAAATTACATGAAATTGGGTAGAGGGGATTCCTTAACCCCGTAGGGATTTGATGCGTATGAGTTTTATATTGGCATGCTTATAATTATTGGCATACGTATGAGTTTTACATATATATATATATATATATATATATATATATATATATATATATATATATATATATATATATATATATATATATATATATATATATATATATATATATATATATATATATATATATATATATATATATATATATATATATATATTATGGTGATGTTGGTGAGATTCTATGTTGTTACTGTAGTGTTGATAGTAACCATGAATATAACTTTGGTGAGATTATGTGTTGTTCCCTGTGGTGTTCGTAATGACCATGATTATAGCTTTGGAAAAATTATGTGTTGTTCCCTGGGGTGTTGTTAATGACTATGGTTAGGACCTTGGTGAGGTCCTAAGTAACTCTGGAGTGTCAGTAATGTATCGTAATATTAGTGTTAGAGTAAGGATTATAGGTCGAATGTTGAGTATAATGCATGTGGATTATAGTACTGGTGAAATAGGAAGTAGAAGAGGAGAATTAGGCTTGAATTTGTCCAGATAGCACCGTAAGACAGTGAGGATTTTGGGCATCGCAGCATTGACGAGGGTTCGCCTGGCGAGTGTTGGCGAGTAGTAGCGAGTAATTCCAAATAAACTCCCAGACCCAAAGGGCATGAAGTTTTCCTGGCGAGTGTGGCCAGCGAAGGTTCGCCTGACGAATGATTCCTTCGCCTGGCGAATGCACGATAACTCAAAAAGACTTCACGAGCAGGTTTGTCTGGCGAGCTAGTAGCGAGCATTCGCTAGGGCTTCGCCTGGCAAATGAACCAGCGAACATGACAGCAGAATGTGGTTTTTGGTACTGTTTTGCCTTGTGCATTAGCGTTGTAGAATCTCTTTGATCATGATGAGTGTAGGGATGGTGATTGAATGATGTAGGGTGCATACTTGGTGATAGGAAGTGGATACCATAATATTTAATTTAAGTAAAATGATTAAGTGGTGTATGGAGTATATGAATGTAGGATGAGGTGATTAGTAGGATCGTGTGCATCAGGTGTGTTGGAGTATGAGGAGACTTGGTATTATAAGGTGGACTTTCTTAATATCTAATTAATATAATTGAGTGGTGTACGATCGTTTGTGGGATGTCTTGGGTTGTGATAGGTAGAGAGATAGTGCTTGGTGGTGAAGAGGGTATACTTGGCGTTGAAAGGTGAAATTATGAAATATTGGATTTAGAAGATATAATTACTCGGTGGGTGAGATATATGTATATATGCATATGAAGGTTGTATAATAAAGTGATCGGAAGGATTGGGTGTACTCAGTGTTCAATATGAGTTTCCTTATTATTCAATTTGATTAATAAGTAGGTTGGTGTAGGAGATATGTGTGGAGTATGGTGATGAGATCAGGGAGATCGTGTGACATTAATTAAATTAATTAATTGATGAATAATGTGTATATGTGATGTATGGTGATGTGATATGGGGATTGTGTGCACATTGTGTGCTTATGTTAAATTGTTGTGCATTTGGTGTTATGCATATTCATGGTGTATTGGTGGGATGAGTCATTGCTCAGTGGAGTGTATGTGATTCATTCGTATTCCTTTGAGTGGGGAATGGTGAGGACGAATCATGGCCAAAGGCGGGTGTATGTGATCTATCCGGGTTCACATTGAATGAACCAATGAGTCGGTACCACATGCATGGTGTTGCGTTGCATAATTGCATTATGGTGTATTGTGTTGTTGGTGGACTATAAGTCGTATTTGGTGAATGATGGGAGATAAACTATGTGATTGGTGTATTTACTACTCTTATTTCATGTATGTAATTACCGATATATTTTGATCATGTTTTCTCACCCCTGTGTTGTTGTTGTGGTCTGTGCTTCTTCGGAAGTACAGATAATCCAGGTACATAGCTAGCTTGGATAACAGTGTGCGAGTCAAGCCTTAGGATGCTCTGATATGTAACACGGGATATGGGTGTTTTAATTGTTTTATGTCAAACTTGTTGAAATCCTGTGACGTATCACATTTTGGTGAATTATAATAATAAAGATTTTATGTAATCTGGCGGATGGCCAAGAATGTTGAAATAATAATTTCCGCTGTTTTATTTTGAAAACAATCAATAAAGAATTTCGGTGAATTTTGGTGATATGATATCCCATTGATTTTGGTGAAAACTCTGATATTTACTTATAATGTTTGTATTTTATTTAATTTGGTAAGTGGGGTGTTACACGACACGTCCAAAGTTCTATTCCTTATCTTTGGTTCGTCCAAAGTTCTTTCCTTATCTTTGGTCCTTCCAAAGTTCTTCCCTTATCTTGGGTCTGTCCCAAACATTCCCAGCTTCTTCTGGTCCATTCGAAATATCTTTTTTATCTCTGGTCTATCCATAATCTTTTCTTCATCTAAAAGGTTGATTTATTTCCCCAACTAAGGATGTCGAGTCGAATTTTGTCTTTGTTACTTACTCATAACACTGTACTATAACCTGCACCATTGCATAACATAATATCACGAATCATATACATCCAGCATATTCCCCGTTGACTGATTCATCTCCCCAGGAGATATTCGACCAAATTCTCACTTAATCTTACCCTTTACACATTCACCTTTCCATACACAATCATTGTCGTCGGCCAAATTTTCGAGCTACTCTTTTATTTAATCCCCTCCCACCTTGAATGATAAAAAAGCGGTCGCAATTTGTATATTCAGGTCCAAGAGGATTAAATAGGGGTAGTTGTCGTAATCCGAAATTCGACCTCCCCTTTTGTCTTTTTTGCATAAGCATGTGCATTCGCATTCCAGGCATACATATTAGCATTTTTCTTCAAGGTTTAGTTACAGGAAAATTTAGAATTTGAGAGTTTCGAAGCCTGATTAATCGCATCTTCACAAAGTTATCACATCATCACATCAAGAAAAATACAAGGGTTTCCATGTCTAAATACCAAAGCATGAGGTTAAAATGAAAAAACATGGCCACAACATGCTGTTTCAAACAAGAAAAGTGAAGTTTTGACTGATGTAACCGGTTACCTCACCATGTAATCAGTTACATCACTGTTACTCAACCATAGAATGTATGTTTGGGATGATGTAAACGGTTACCTTGCCATGTAATCGGTTACATCACTATTTTGGCAAAAAAATAGTGATTTCATTAGATTGCAGCAGCTTTCTCCACTTTTTTGGGTGCATTTAGTTCTAGTATTGTGTGGAACATTTTAGACATTTCAAGACACTTCAAGAACCCACTTGCATTTGCTACAATACATCATTTTTAATCAAACTCACCATGAACCCTTAAACTCAAGCATGTTAACCATTAGATTTTGAACTTGCATTAGGATGCTCGCACCGAGTTAACAAATAACTAACCGAGTCAACTTTTGACTCGGCGAGTTAGATGTAACTAACTCCAAAGCAAACCCTAAACCAAGTTCCAAACCTAACCCACTCCAAACCTAACTTCTATTTAAGCAAACCTTCACATTTTCACTTGGACCCTTAATCATTCTCTCAAAATTTTCACTCTTCACTCTCTTTGAAATTTCTACAACTTTTTCTCACATTCATCTTCACCTTTTTCTCCAAACCACACCAAAGCTCCTTTTCCACCATTAAAGTGTAACAAGTTTCACATTGAACTTGTTGTGCTTGGAGCTAGACCTTCATTTCACTACATTTCTACTTGGATTTTTGGAATTACAACAACTTCTACTTCAATTCAAGTAATCATCTCAAGAGTTTTGGTGCAAATTCATATTTGAAGCATTTATCGCGTTTTCGTCGGCTTCGATACGAATTACTCTCGAGCTTGGAATTCTCTGGTTTTCTTTGCTTCTTCACATCATATTTTCTTGCAACAATTCCCAAGGCAAACCTCTGCCTTGTATGTTGGTTATTTTTGCTCGATTTACTATTTTTGATCGTTTTTGCATTTTTCACAATGTAGCTTAATTGATGTTTTTTTTGCTTGAATCCTTGATTTGCATGATCAATTCTTGTAGCTTTCATTTTCTATGAGTTAATGTGAATTATGAATTTGCTTCTATGCTTTGATCCATTGCAATTGCTTGAAAAAAGTCATTCTCAAAAGTGCTTTTGAAAATTCTGTTTTGCTGTTTTTTTGCTGAGGTAACGAGTTACCTCACCCCTGCCGCGCCCCTGGAACTGTTGTGTTGCCTAAGGTAACTGGTTATCTCACCATGTAACGGGTTACATCACTGTTTCTTAGCCAAAATCTTGATTTTAGGGGCTATTTTGCATATTATTCTTGTGCTATTTCCCATGACCACGTGGATACATGTTAATGCTATTATTTTAGGGAAGAATCTACATGACACAATCTTTGCTCGATTAATTGCTTAAATTTCTTTGATTATTTTGCAATTTAATCATGTATTCAAAGTACTTTTGTTCACTTTTCTTGGTTGTATGTTAACTTAATTTTAATTAGTGATGCATGCTAATTTTGTCTTTGTTAATGCTTGGCAGTGTCATCTTGTTGCACTAAGTTTGTTCTTTATTAAACAAATTTAATCTTGTACAATCGTTACTTCACACTTTTGCTTTGACGATTTTTCGACTCGTTTGAAAAATTGTTGGCATATCATTTCCCTTTGATCGATAAATCGAACCTTATTTCGATTGGTTAATCTTCCTCTTGCTCTTCTCTTTAGGATTTCTTTAGAGCTTATCTTTCTTGTCCCCTGCGGAGTCGAAGGTCTGCATAACGCATCTGAGCACTGTACAAATTGTGTCGTTACTCTGTCGGTTTTAGCTTATGCACTATAATTTGAGTGCTAGA
Organism: Lathyrus sativus; assembly: GCA_963859935.3. Lineage (NCBI taxonomy): Eukaryota > Viridiplantae > Streptophyta > Magnoliopsida > Fabales > Fabaceae > Lathyrus > Lathyrus sativus. Next base: position 600,271,563 of record OZ012735.1, on the reverse strand, counting down.
GAAGGGATGAGAGTGGAAAATTCCTACACTCATTCTGATTATTTTGGGTAGGGGAGGAATGACCCTGTTCCTGGAATAATTGTCTCTATCTCCAAATTATAGTGTTTCCCGATCCCCTGCGAGTTGATCCTTGATCCCTCACTCCTCTTTCAATTTCTCCTTTGATCAATCACTATTTTCCTTGGTTCAATATCAATGTCTTCCTTCCCTCAGATAATCACAGTCTTTTTGTTAACAGACTAAGTTGCTCTTGGTTCAATGTCCATTATTTCACAATGGTTGTTTGAATAAATCGTTGTTATAAGTAGCGTGCTACCTAACTTATAATCACGGTCTATCGCCAGTTGTGGAAACCATCATATATACAACCACACGCTACCTAACAATGGACGTACAACCGTCATCATACGTATTTCACAACTGTTATTATATGTGTTTTCCGTAGTGTGGTTCATGTTCGGTGGTGCATCAGTCGCATGGAGTTTGATAAAGGAACCCGTGGTAGCTTTATCATCAAATGAGGATGATTACATAACAACTATTCTATGTAAATTCCATACAACATGGATGACGAATATAGTCGGAGAAATTACAGAGAAGAGTTATGGAGCAAAGACCATGAAGATCGACAACATGTCGGATATCAACCTGGCAAAGAATGTAATAACAAACGGAAGAAGCAAACGCATCGAAATGAGGTTCCATTACTTAAGAGAGCAGGTAGCAAATGGAAAGCTAAGCATGAAGAATTGCATATCAGAGAATCAGATTGCATATACAAAGATGAAGGATGTGCAGATCAAATTGTTCAAGAGATTAAGAACATTGAAGAATATAGAAAGCTTAGACACAATGAATTATGGGGTATGTTAAAATTTTAATTCTTTGCATCGAAGTCGAAATAATGTGTTTATATTCGACGAGTGTCGAAAGGTGTTTTAGTGTGTATCGAAATAGCCTGCATCGAACAAAGTATGTATTTGTTGTATTTGACAAAAAGTCAAATATAGTCTGTCGAAGCATGTAGCTGTCGAAGGAGTCAACAAAGTAATTTTATCTATTAATAGAAATTTTATCTATTAATAGAGATGAGCTCTATTTCATTTGTAACAGAATAACAAGATTTGTAATAACTTTGTGTAGTTTCAATAATCACTGTTGTGATTACCGCATATTATAGCAAACACTGAAAGTGCACTTTGCACAACAATACATTCTTCTTCCTCCAGAATCTCTTTTCTCTCATTTTCAATTGTATTGTTTTCTTCTTTCAATTCTCTATGTAGTGTAAAATCATCTTGTAACCAAAGAATGATTCTTTTACCTGAATAAATGGTGAAGAACAAGAGGCGTGATCAATCAGAAAGATTAATTCTTGTTCATCAAGATTGATTCAGTTAAATTCAAGATTGGAGTTTTACCAACATCTAGTATCCAGAGCACTAACTTTGTGACCTTTGAGACGTATTGGGTCATGATGAATCATCTGAATGAGTATTTTCCAACAAATCCTCCAATCTTGAACGGTAAGAATTATGAAAATTGGTGTAAGCAGATGAATGTTGTTTTATATTATCAAGATCTCTGAGAACTTGTGAAGAATGGAGTAACATCAATTGGCGAGAATGCTACAAATGAAGAAAAGGTTGTACACAAAGATTTAAAGAAGAAAGATTATAAGCTCTCTTTTTAATCCGTAAATGTGTTGATCCGAACAACTTTGAGAAAGTTAGTGATGTAGATTCACCGAAGGAAGCATGAGACATCCTGAAAAATTCATTTGGAGGCGCTGAGAAAGTGAAGGAGGTGGGATTATCAACTCACAAAAGAATGTGTGAATTGCTTCAGATAGAAGACAATGAAAGTGTGACCGGTTTCTTCACCAAAATAGCGAAACTGATGAATCAAATCAAAACAGGTGGAAAAGTGTTGACATTAAAATATTTAGTGTCAAAGATTTTGAGGTCATTACATCCAAAATTCAATCATGTAGTAGTAGTCATAAAAATGATAATTGACAATTGACCATTAATTTTAATTTTTTATAATAATAAAGTTTAATAAAATGCTGTAATTTACTTACTTGTATTATTGAAGAACGTGTAAAATCTAATTTTATTATGTGATCATCTAAACTATAAATGCATCTTACAACATGTCAATTCAACTCATTGGTCATCAAATAACAATGAAAACATTTAAAAACACAATTTATTGTTAGATGATCGCATAACACAATTAAATTTTACATGTTCTTTTATAATACAAGTAATTAAGAACATTTTCAATAGTTTTTAACACAAAGAAATATTAGAAAATAAAACTATTTTCTTAAATTTTGTTATCATCAAAAATTAAAATTGATGGTCAATAGTCAAAATGTTAATTATATGTCTATTTTAGAACTTTACTAAGGTGATAGTTAATATGTGTCTATTTTAGAGCTTTATTTTTGAAATAATAATTTCAGAATAACTCGCAAATTACTAACATGTAACAAATGATTACTCTGAAAATAATATTATAGCTTGATTGTGTGTTACTGAAGATGAAAGTTTCATAATAACTAATAATATAACTCATGCTCAAACACTTTCTCTCTCACTTTCTTTTTCTCTCTCACTTTCTAAATAAATAAATCATACATAAAAAAATGGAAGTGTGAGAATTTTTGTGTGTATATGGAGATAGCAATAGCCCAAAATTTATTTTACATTAGAACTTAGCATAAACATATTACTACCTCAAACCGTGTGTAGGACAAAATCCAATTTCCTTTCCTTATATCTTAATTCCTTAGCCAAGAAGTGTTCCATAGATTTTCTTACCTCATGTTCTCACCTAGACAAGTCACATCTAAAATAATTCTAACTACTCATCATCATGCCATCCCTTCCTTGCACCTTCATATCCTAAAATTGATGTCTTTCTTGAAATGGTCATATTCACATACCTTGTTGGCTTAAGATACCTTTTTTCTTCAACTTAAACTAAACCATTCAATTCAATCTTCTTTACTCCTACACAATAACCCCACCTTCCTAATCCCATTTCAAATTCAAGTCCCCACCTCAACCCTAAAAAGAAAATAGTCCCCCTCATCATTTTCTCTCAAACCCTATCAACTATTCTTAAACCTTCCATTCAAACATAAACAACAAATCTCAATAAAACAGTTTGATCAGTAATTTAAAAAATATCAAATTTCACTATCGTCATACCACTTTAGAGATAGAAATTGATTTCACGAAGAAATTTCTTCCGAACTGATCAACTTTTATTTCTTTAAACCCCACAACTTCATTCTATTATTTAACCATAATCAAATTACTAAATTTGATAAGGTAACCATCTTTTCATTAACATTAACATAAGATTGAAATATTTTCTATGATTTACTAACATTTTTGTCTCCTAGTATAACACCAAGCAACAACAAACAATTTCGTGTCACCAAACCCAACAGTATAGTCAACAAACTCATAAACAAAATGATGAAAAAACTAAAACACAAATTAAACACAACCCTTAGCATAAGAGGATTGAAAAAACCAAAACCCTCCAAATCCAAACCCTATAAAACCTATGAAACCGAAACCTCATCAACACAACAACCGCCACAATTAACACTACCACCATCACCATCTCCATCTCCAACAATGCATCATCCAATCATAAAAAACAAACCTTTTCAATTCCCACAGACTCATTCATCTGTTCTCCCTGACCCCTCCAACTTCTTCTCTCCAAATCTGCTATCCACACCCCTCCCCACTAACTCTTTCTTCCAAAACTTTGTTCTCAAAAATGGCGACCAACCTGAATACATTCATCCATATCTCATCAAATCATCAAACTCATCACTTTCTGTTTCATACCCATCTCGATTCTTCAACTCTTCTTTCATATACCAGGTTTTCAACCCTGATCTAACTATCTCCTCTGATCTTTATTCAAATACCAATCATAGAATCTCTTCTTACAATGATCTCAGTGTTACTTTGGATATCCCTTCTTCAAATCTGCGTTTTTTTCTTGTCAGGGGAAGTCCCTTTTTGACTTTCTCTGTAACACAACCAACCCCTCTTTCAATCACTACAATCCATGCTATTCTCTCTTTTTCTTCCAATGATTCTCTTACAAAGCATATTTTCAGCTTTAACAATGGTCAAACATGGATTCTGTATGCTTCTTCACCTATCAGGTTGAGTCATGGTGTTTCTGATATCACTTCTGAAGCATTTTCTGGTATAATTCGGATTGCTTTATTGCCTGATTCTGATTCGAGGCTCGAGGATGTTCTTGACAGGTTTAGCTTTTGTTACCCTTTGTGCGGTGATGCTGTTTTTGCAAAACCATTTTGTGTTGAGTATAAATGGGAGAAGAGAGGTTGGGGTGATTTGTTATTGTTAGCACACCCTCTTCATCTTCAGCTTTTATCTGAGAATGATTATAATAATGTTACTGTTTTGAATGATTTTAAGTATAAAAGCATTGATGGTGATCTTGTCGGTGTTGTTGGTGATTCATGGATTTTGAAAACCGATCCTGTTTCTGTAACTTGGCATTCTACCAAGGGTGTTAAAGAAGAATCTCATGATGAAATTGTTTCGGTTCTTGTGAGAGATGTTGAAGATTTGAATGCATCTGCAATAGCGACGAACTCGTCTTACTTTTATGGTAAGTTGATAGCAAGGGCTGCTAGGTTAGCATTGATAGCTGAAGAGGTTTGTTTCCTTGATGTGATTCCAAAAATAAGAAAGTTTTTGAAGGAAACCATTGAGCCTTGGCTTAATGGAACTTTTAAAGGAAATGGTTTTCTTTATGATAAAAAATGGGGAGGTATTGTAACCAAACAAGGATCTACTGATACCGGTGCTGATTTTGGATTTGGAATTTATAACGATCATCATTATCATTTAGGATACTTTCTCTATGGAATTGCGGTGCTTGTTAAGATTGATCCAATTTGGGGTAGAAAGTATAAGCCTCAAGCTTATTCACTCATGGCAGATTTTATGAACTTGAGTCGAAATCCAAACTCGAATTACACGCGTTTAAGGTGTTTTGATCTTTTTAAATTGCATTCGTGGGCTGGAGGGTTAACCGAGTTTGGAGATGGAAGAAACCAGGAGAGTACTAGTGAAGCTGTGAATGCATATTATTCGGCAGCTTTGATGGGTTTGGCCTACGGTGACACTCATCTCGTTGCAATCGGATCAACGCTTACATCATTGGAAATTCACGCAGCTCAAACGTGGTGGCATGTAAAAGGCGGAGATAATATTTACGACGAAGATTTTGAAAAAGAGAATAAGGTAGTTGGTGTTCTTTGGGCTAACAAGAGAGACAGTGGATTATGGTTTGCTCCTGCTGCGTGGAAAGAATGTAGACTCGGGATTCAACTCTTACCGTTGCTTCCTATTTCCGAAATTCTGTTTTCAAATGTCGATTTTGTAAGGGAGCTTGTGGAGTGGACGTTGCCGGCTTTGAATAGGGAAGGTGTTGGAGAAGGATGGAAAGGGTTTGTGTATGCATTGCAAGGAATTTATGATAATGAAAGTGGATTGCAGAAGATAAGAAGTTTGAATGGATTTGACGATGGAAACTCGTTGACGAATCTCTTATGGTGGATTCATAGTAGAGGTAATGAAGATGAGGAGTTTGGTCATCATGGAAAACAATGCTGGTTTGGTCATTACTGTCATTAGGATTTATGTATTGTTTAATGATTTCAAATATTTTAGTTGAAATAAGGTATAATGAAATTAATGCATTGTTCTTATTTATATAGTTAACAAATGTTGGTCTCTTATTATTTCATTGTGAATAAAGTGTGTTGTGTTTGCTTTTAAATTCAATCTGAGTTTGCTTTATATGTAGTTAACAAATGTTGGTCTCTTATTATTAGTTGATGAATACTCCAAAGTCATTGAAAAAATGAATAAATTAAACGTAATCACGAGTGTTTGTGTCGATTTCAGATACGACCACTGACACCGACACACATTTTTTCAGAGATTGTCCGTGCTACATTACTACACTAAAACGAAAATAATATATTCTTGTTATGTAATACCTATAATTACATAAACATAGAGATTTTTTACTATGGAATTCATGTATTAGTCATCTGGGAAATTGGTAATACATTGCGCATCGATGATATTTTAACAAGAAAAAATTATACTTCATGATCCAAAATCCTAAAGTAAAATTTCCAAAAACCTATGTAGCACTGCTACAGACCCTTCAAGTTGATGTGAGTGATAACGTATATCAGTGTTGTGTCTGGTATCAATGTCTGTATTCGTGTATCCGTGCTTTATAGAGCAGAGATGTGTTGTGCACAAAAACAGGAAGTATTTTTCAGTGAACTAGATGTTGGCTTCAATCCAGTACTGCTTATTATATATTGTGCTACAAGCCACTCATTAAAAGTTTGAAATTTTCAAATAATAACTTTTGTCTTAAATCTATTTTCTTACAAAAGAAGATTTGATGTTGAGATTTTTGGCAGAAGCACACAAGGAATAAAAGATGAGGATGTTTATAAAATATTTGAAAGTTAACTTTTCCATAAAAATGGAAGAATAATAAAACAACATTCTTAAAACTACAAAAAAGGATCTTTTTTCAAACAAGTTACCTCATTATATGCTAAACAGTTTCTTCATGCCATCTCTTCCTTCAACATTCAAGTACAGAAACAGATTTTCTTTCTTAGATTCTTTTTCTTAGGATAATTTTTTCATTGTTTTGTTGTGAAATGCATAATTCATAAAGATCCTTTCATTTTGTTCAATCAATTCCTTTCTTCATACAATTCCAAATTCTTTTCTTTTATGCTTAACTTTTATTTCAATATAAAACACATCATCCAACCTTTCTATTTCTCTCCAACTAACTTTAACTGTCACATCCAAATCCAAACTACTTTGCCATATTCAAACTCACCATGCTGAAAAAACTCGGTCGAACTCTCAAAGGTAAAAAGCCAAGACCAAGACCAACCCTTCTACCACCCCCTCCTCCTCCTCCACCTCCTCCTCCTCCACCACCACCACCTCCACCTCCACTGCCTCCTCCTCCACCACAACAACCACCTCCTCCTCCTCCACCACCTCCACCACCTCCACCTCCACCTCCACCGCCTCCTCCTCCAAAGCAACCAACAAATACTCCTTTTCTCTTCCCACAAGTCCACTCCACAGTTCTTCCTGACCCTTCGAACTTCTTCTCTCCAAATCTTCTCTCATCACCACTCCCTACAAATGCTTTCTTCCAAAACTTTGTTCTGAAAAACGGAGACACGCCTGAGTATATTCACCCTTACCTCATCAAATCCTCGAACTCCTCCCTCTCCCTCTCCTACCCTTCTTGCACCTCCAACTCTTCTTTCATAACCCAAATCTTCAGCCCTGATATCACCATTTCCGCCTCCACGAAAACCAACCAAGATTCACATCAAAACCATGTGATTTCTTCCTTTAGCGATCTCAGTGTCACTTTGGACATTCCCTCGTCTAATCTACGATTCTTCCTTGTAAGAGGAAGCCCTTTCGTGACAGCATCAGTGACCGGCCATACACCACTTTCCATCACCACCATTCATTCCATCCTTTCATTCTCATCCAATAATTCCCTAACCAAGCACACCTTGAAGCTCAACAATGGCCAAACATGGCTCATATACACATCCTCCCCAAGCACACTCAATCATAGTCTTTCTGAGATTACCTCCGAAAGCTATTCCGGTATAATAAGAATGGCAGTATTGCCTGAGTCTGATCCTAAGTACGAGATAATCCTCAACCGTTTCAGTTCTTGTTACCCTACTTCTGGTAATGCAACATTCACGAAACCATTCTGCGTCGAATATAAATGGGAGACGAAAGGTTGGGGAGAGTTGTTAATCCTTGCTCATCCAGTTCATCTTCAACTTTTAGCTACAAGTGGTGATTGCGATGTAACAGTGCTTCATGATTTGAAGTATAGAAGCATCGACGGCAATCTAGTTGGTGTTGTCGGAGACTCATGGCAATTGAAAACTCATCCTGTTTCTGTTACATGGCATTCAACCAAAGGTATCAATGAAGAATTCCATGAGGAAATTTGCTCGGCACTTTCTGACGACGTGGATGCTTTAAGTCCCTTAGGAATAGCCACACCAACATCATGCTATTTTTATGGAAAATTGATAGCAAGAGCAGCAAGGTTGGCATTGATAGCTGAAGAAGTCAATGACCTTGGTTCCATACCGGCTATCAATAAGTTCTTGAAAATGATGATCGAGCCATGGTTGAACGGAACTTTTAATGGAAATGGTTTTCTCTATGATGATAAATGGGGAGGAATTGTTACCAAACAAGGTTCTACTGATTCCAGTGCAGATTTTGGATTCGGTGTTTATAACGATCATCATTATCATTTAGGATACTTTCTCTACGGAATCGCAGTGCTTGCTAAGATTGATCCATCTTGGGGAAGAAAATATAAACCTCAAGCCTATTCACTTATGGCAGATTTCATGAACTTAGGAAGAAAATCATCATCAAACTCAAACTATACGCGTTTAAGATGTTTCGATCTCTACAAGTTTCATTCATGGGCTGGAGGGCTAATCGAATTCGCAGACGGAAGAAATCAAGAGAGTACTAGTGAAGCTGTGAATGCATACTATGCTGCAGCGTTGATGGGAATGGCGTACGGTGACACACAACTCATCGCAACCGGATCAACGCTTGCAGCGCTTGAAATCCATGCAGCACAAATGTGGTGGCATGTGAAAGGAGGAGACAAACTCTATGTTGAAGAATTTTCCAAAGAGAACAAAGTGGTGAGTGTTGTTTGGTCTAATAAGAGAGATAGTGGACTATGGTTTGCACCTTCTCAATGGAGAGAATGTAGGCTCGGCATTCAGGTTTTACCGCTGTTGCCGATTACGGAGGCATTGTTCTCTGATGTTGGTTATGTGAAGGAGCTTGTGGAGTGGACATTGCCTAATTTGAATAGGAAAGGTGTTAGTGAAGGGTGGAAAGGTTTTATATATGCTATGGAAGGGACTTATGATAAAGAAAGTGCATTGGTAAAGGTTAGAGGATTGAAAGGTTTTGATGATGGGAACTCAATGAGTAATTTGTTATGGTGGATTCACAGTAGAGGTTATGATGAAGAGGAGGAGTTTGATCATGGAAAACATTGTTGGTTTGACCATTATTGCCATTAATATGGAAATGTTTCACCGTTAAAATAACGGTTAAACTAAAATTCGAAGGTTTCTTCGGTTTGATATCTGATGTGATTTTTAAAATATTGATTAAGTGTGTAAAATATATACAGCTTTGTGTGTTTAATGTTTGGTTTAGTTATTTGATATTAGTCGAAAAGTGAAGTTTGTTATTTTTTGGGTGGAAAGTAATTTATTTGAGACATTTAAGAGCCAACTTCAATTATTTTTAAATAGATTTCTTACACTTCACTCTTCTATTTAAATATTCAAATGGTGATTTTTCTTTGCATGGCTTTCTCTCAACATTTACCATCAAGTTGCTTTTGACGACTCAATATTTTATTGGTACCACCATATGTAATGGTTGCATTTTTTTAATATAATTATTGTTATGATATACAAATTGAATTTACTTATGACTCATTGCCAAAACCTTAAGCTCAACATATGAAAGTTTAGTATCAATGGAAAAATAAACCAAATAAAAATAATTATTATGTTAGAAAATTTAATATTAGTAATTATTAATTTATAAATATACTATATTAATATAAGTAATTTATTTAGGAAAATAAAAAGCTAACTTAAATATGTCTATTCACTAAATTTTAATAATATTTTTAATTGACTTTGTTTGTGTAGAATTTTTTTAACCCGAATTTCTTTAAAGTGTGTTTGGATGAGATAATTGAGTATTTTTAAGAAATTAAAAAATCTAAGTAATTTAAATGATTCAATTGAAATCCATTTATTTTTAAAATTTATTGTTTGGATGGAGTATTAAAATGATTCGTTGTTAAATTTTTAGGGTCATTTTCATAAATTTTATAACTTTTGAGCCAAATTTAAGATATGAAAAATAGGGACCAAATTATAATTTTTAAAAATTTAAAGAGACTAATTTATAATTTTTGAAAAAATTTAAGGACTTATTTGCAATTTTTAGAAAATTTTAGGAGTGAATTTGAATTTTTTATAGGATATGGAGACTATCTTGCAAAATTTTAAAAATTTATAATAAACAATTTAACAGTGGCATGATATAGAGTGAAGGAGTAATTTCAAATTCCTTACTTTTTAGTGTCATTTGAAATTCCTTAAATTTAACTTGAATAAAATGTTTCATAAATTTATATCATTTTAACAATTCTCTATGTTTTTTTTATCCAAACAATGAATTTTGGTCAAATCATTTTAAATTCCCTCAAAAAGTTACTCTCTCTCATTAAAATGTTTCACCCAAACACACTATTATAATCTCTAGACGGGATTACTTTTGCTTTGCTTCCTTAGGATATCATTCTTTTACCCTGGACCAATTATTTGAACTCGAGTACAAAAAAAAAGCCTATTGAAATTTATCATTTTGTTCCAGAATCCGCAGCGGTTGTTGCTTGCTTCTTGAGCCTATACCCGGTGAGCTCTCTCGGACTGAGAAGAAAGCTTAAAATTCGATAAAAACATGTCCTTCGAGGGCACAAATAACTAAAGTACTGGCTCACAAAATGTCAGAATTCGGTTTCCCTAGTGGATTCACCGGTCTTGCGGACTCCCTTCAACTTACTTGCGATCAAAATCACTATTTTGCTTTTTGAGCTATACGAAAGAACTAGATCACGATCTCGCGAGACTAATCTCTTGAAAACTGAAAGAAAGGGAAGTTCCATGCGGGGAGATGAGTCAAAGCTTTCTCTTATATACGATACCTACCAAAGAGAAGAGATCACATTCTGACAGGGAGCACACGAAGCAAAGGAAAGACTGACGTGCATAATATTAGATAGATGTATTATCAGACACACCTCTCCTAGTGTTCTTGTTGCCTTCAACCCTGAAGGGAATGAACAACTAGCTAACTCGAACTAACCATCATTTGGATCCTTAAAAGTATGGCTTGCTTTAATTCTCTGCAGATAAAGAAAGAGATCAAAAGTATTGAAACCTACGATGTATCCTCAATCTTCCTTGGCAACTGATTAAAATTTACATCGGGTTCTCCCATCAACTTTGCGAAGTCAAGCTCGTAGACTTTCCTTTAGCCTATAGGCTGATCTGCATATGGATTTGCGGTGAAGGAATGACGAGACTTCTCCTCTTTTCTAGAGACTTTCTTCCTTTATCAAAATTAGGGGGATAAAGAAGACATGAGCTACCGCTAAACCTTTCCTCAATTTCAACTGTTTGGGACGCTCCGACACCTCTAATGCGAGAAGTGCGATATTTCCCCAATCCAAATTGTCAAAACTCACGTCATAGTAATAAGAAGAATTGTTTGGTACCTTTTTTTCTTCAATCAAATTCATTCAAATCCGAAGCTGCTACTAAAAGAAGAAATTTGTCCTCATCCTTTAACTCAAACTTCTTTCTTCCCCTAGAAGTACCATGAGATCCAGATTAAGAGTTGTTTTATTGAGTAAGGAATACAAAATTATAAATAAAAAGTAAAATTAAAAAAAAAACCATGATACCTCATTATATACTTTTTTATGTATTATAAAAGATATAAATATACATGTAAAGCTTTAAATATATAGAAGATATATAAAAATATGGGTTAAATATGATTTTCGTCCCTATAAATATCCCACATTTTATTTTTAATCCCTATAAAAAAAAACCTATTTTGGTTCCTACAAAAATTTTATGCATGCAATTTTAGTCCTTGCTATTTTTAAAATTTTTGAAAACTATTCAATTACCCATAAACTTTTAAATTTTTGAATAACTTTTTTATATGTGTTCTCGTTACTATAAAATGTTTCTTTATCAAATTATATAATTTTTTAAAATGAGAAGAACTAAATATAAATTTTTTAAATTTCAAAAAATAATGATGAAAGTAATAAAAATTTCGACTTATAAATTAAATTTTGAGTTTTTTTTTTCTCGAAGAATTGTTTATAACATTTTAAACATATCTATAAAGTAATCATTGAAAAATATACATTGGTTTAACGATAAAAACTAAAACTACATACATAATTATTTTATAAAAACAAAAACACGCTATTTTTTTTATAAAGACATAAAATTATATTTTGATAACTTTACAGGGATAAAAAAAACATATTTAACCCTAAAAATAACATATTATACTGTTAGTTGTGACTCATTAGATTAATTACAAACGACACATGATTCTGCGTTTAATAAGAACAGAAAAATATTCCCTACTTGTGTAGAAAAATCACAGTGATCGAAGAACTGAACAGTGTGTTGAGAAGTTAGGTAGCAGAAACAAAAATGGGGGAAGAGAAAGAAGATCCACAGAAACTGAAGCGATTAGCGGCGGATTCATACGATTACGATAACGACTCACGATGGCCCGATTATTGGGCCAACGTTCTTATCCCTCCGCATATGTCTTCTCGCTCCGACGTCGTTTCGCACTTCAAACGCAAATTCTATCAACGCTATGTTGTAAGCCTTGTCTTTTCCCCCTAATTAGGTCACCGTAGCATAGCACTAATTGGTATTACATTTATCTTCAATAGTAATAAATGTTTCTTGTGGTTTTTTTGAGGGTTTTGTTATTTTTATTCAATTATTTATGGTTTATGTTTGATGTGAATGTGTTTTATTTTCACTAATTAGTAATTAGATTGTAATTTTAATATAATTGAACTAATTGCTATTGTTATGATATATGCTATTAACAAAGTGTTATCATGTAGCTGCTATATCGGTGTTATAGTATCGCAGATTCGCAGCGAAGCAAGATTTAAACAAATCTATATTTTAGATGATATGTGGTTGGCAACCCTGATTATTGATTATTTGTGAAATTTTGTTTTTGATGAGGTTGTTCGTGATTTTTTTAGTAAATTAGAGGATGTTTATGAGAATAGCAATGCTGTTTAGTATAAAAATTTGATGAAGTTGATTGTTTGACAACCCTGATTATTGGATTATTTGTGAAATTTTGTTTTTGATGAGCTCGTTGGTGATTTTTTTAGTAAAAGTGGATTGTGGAAAGAGTGAGGTTTTGTTTTTGTTGAGATTGTTTGTGATTTTGTAGTATATGTTAGAGGGTTTTATGAGAATAGCGTATCAACATAATTTACTACCAAAAAATTGATGAGAATATATATTAATACATGGGTGATTTTAAAGAAAAAGTTGTTTAGAATGTAGCTTTGCACTCCACCATATATACATGCCTTGCCATTTACATTTAGTGTGTATTTGGAAACTCGTGTTTTTGCTTTGCCGTGCTTTCTATTTGTGGTGTGGACGTGGACTTAAAGTTCAAACATGATATTAGTGTGTTTAGTTTCAGTGGGAATATTGGAATTGATTTTGCCTCCTCTTAAACATTGTTTTGGTAAAATACAATACATGTGCTTTGTTACTACTTGGTAAAATTTACTTTGACTACAACACTTGGTTTGACTAGGATTAATATGAGTAGCTTTTGCATTGGGTTGATTTTTGTTTACCAATTTTTGCATCAAACTTGCTTTTGTGGTGAAACATTTAGACATAAATCACTTCACTTCAAACTTAGTTAATGGAATTCCATGTAAAAGTTGTGTATATCAAAATAGTGCAAAACCGTGTTTTCTTTATGAGATCTTGGCTGTGTTAATTTTATTGTGGACTATTTTGGAGGGTTGTATGTATGTAGAGATTGTCTACAAATGTTTTACTATAGAACATATGATATCATTTATATATAGCCTTTTCTGTTGTTGTAAACAAGACTTTGTATTTTGATGTTGCATATTGCATATTTTATATTAAGAAAATATGTCATGTCTTCACTAAATTCGGAAACTGATTGTAACTATTGGATACCAAACAGGATTCTGATCTTGTGGTAGAACCGATGTCTTTTGGCAGTTCATCTCAGCCATCACGGCCGACACCTACCCCCTCATCATCATCAGCACCACCCCGGTCAAATGATCAAGCTCGTGCAAGAAGCACAGGTGAATTTTTATTTCTGCTAATTTCATCTTTTTAATTGAACAAAGAGCTTGTGATGGATGGAGCACATCTTGGTTATCACGTTCATTTTATCTTTGTTTCATACTGTGCTGAGTTTTACTATATGCGTTGGATTTTTCTGCAGGATCAACTAATAGAACTTCTGGGACATCTGCAACTGCGGGTTCTAATCCACCTCCTCTGCGTTGGGATCGACAAACAATTCTATTCTCTGTTAATGCTTGGGTAAAGTCTTTTCACTGTTGATCATAAATTCCCACGAATCATATTCTGGTTCAGATATTCCCTATTGGCATATTGACAGTTTTGATTACTGTATTTGACTCTTCGTTTCTGATCACGTGATGAAATTATATTTATATTCTAAAAGATCTTTGTTCTTAAGAATTGTACATGTCAATTATATGCTAGTATGCAACTGCTGATCATACTTGTTTTGATCACTATTCAAATTCCCATGTTGAGCACTTGTTATGGGGAAAGAGAGAGGGAAATTATAATTAGGAAAAATGTATTGAAATTGTAAATTTGGAAAATATACATAATAAATAATTCTTTCTATTTATGTTTGGAGTCACTTTTGCTGTCCGTGAGATCTCAAACTCAAACTCAGTGGTAAAAGTTTGACCTTATAAAGTTATAACCTCAAGGGACACTGTTCAAATCTCCTAAGAGATGGTTGTAAAATGTTTATTTAGTGCCAATTTAATGTATAGTATTTTTTATTTTATTTTATAAATTACACTTCTGTTGCTGTTGCTGATGTTTTTATTGAAACATTTTCTGCAGGTGTTTGTTGTGGCTTTCCTTGCAGCTGTTCCAGTGATACCTAAGCATCTTTCTCATAGGGCTTATCGTCTTTCTTTTATGGGCACTACATGTTCTTCTCTATACTCATTGTACTCACAATATGGGGTAAGTTTTTGCTTTTATTTTACAGCTAACGTTATCTTCTTTATGTTATGGTTCATCTATCTTTAATATGTTGTATGTTATTTTGTGCAATTGCAGAAACCTAGAGCGTGGAATATGCAAGCCTTGCAAGTTTACTTTCAATCAATAATTGCTTCAAAGGATTTTATATACTTTGTGTACTGCCTTACATTTGTTACATCGCATCTTTGCCTTAAATGTGAGTATTCCTTAGTTCAATCCCACCATATTCTTATTTGTTTTCTCCCGAAGGGATGTAATATTATCACTCCTTTTTGTCACTTCCCCATCATGCCTTCAATAACACGTTTTAATTATGTTGCAGTTGCTTTGATCCCTATCTTATGTTGGTCATTTGAACACGTTGCCAAGTTCCTTAGACGTAATTTCAGCCGCTCTACCTTGTACAGGTAAAAATAGCCTCACAAGTTTTTATATCAGTATGTAGCAACACAGATTATAATGTTGCTAAGAGAGACATCATCACTCTCATTAAGCATAGGACCAGTACCGCCCTCTGTATTGTTTATCATCACATCTGTAGGCATAATAATTGTTTATTGTTAGTCATTTTTCTATACTTCTACCTAGCTCAACTCCAAATAGTGGATTGCAAGCAATTTTTGTTAGGGGAAACTATTTTTTGATATGCATCAATTATCAAATATCTAATATAAGTACTTTTTTTTTTGCTTGAATAGGAAGTACTTGGAAGAGCCTTGTGTTTGGGTGGAGTCAAACAATACTACTCTCAATATACTAACATCACATGCTGAGATTGGACTTGGTTTCCTACTCATCATTTCGTTGTTCTCGTTAGTTTCTCAAACTTTTCCTCTCCAACTTTTTCCTTAATATTCCTGTGACATCCTTTATATATTGAATTTTTTGTCTGCGTCATGTAACCCTTATTTTCGAACAACACATGCAGGTGGCAACGCAACATAATACAAACATTCATGTACTGGCAGGTTTGTTTCAGCTCGATCTGATCTGTACACATATATGCCAAGTTTTTTTATTGGTTTGAGTCATTTTAATTGGATCTATTAAACTCCTTTGCACTCATGCTCATGTTGGTAATAACAAATGCATGACTAGAAGCAGTCTGAAATTATCTCTAGTGCTTGGTTGTGTAAACCATATTTAATGAGTTCACTTATCTAAGGCGGAAATATCTGTAATATGCTTGATGCCTAAATCATTAAAAGACTTGTGTTTTCCAAAGAGTGTTTGGAAGAATGTATTTGCATTTATACAAATATTCCGTAGAACTTACAAAAAATATCTTATGGTGTGACCATAAGCTGTTTTCATAAACCCCGTAAGTATAGCTTCAGACAAATTATTTATTCAGGTTTTATACCAAGTTTACCTTTGTTCCCTTGTTAATTATAGAAATAGGTTATATACAGGCTTTCATATGATAAGTGTTTATTGAATTAGCATTTATTTAATAAGTATTTAATTAAGTTGTCTATCTAAATATCTCCGTAATGTGAGATCCATTACATAAATGTGAGAATAGAAAGAAAAACAAAAATCAGGAGAGAAGTCACCTTAATAGATGAAAAATTTTTTTGCAACTGCATGTTCATGTTAAAGTTACCAATTTTATTTTATTTTTCAGTAGTCCTTGCTATAACATCGAGAAAAAAAAGTTATTTATGCTGATAGAATTCTCCTCACTAGTTAAATATTTACGTCCTTTATTGCCGCTGCACGGTGCAACAAGTTGCAGAGCTGTTCGATTTTGCGAGAGAAATATTTTCTCTTCTAAGGGTTCTGAACGTTTTACTGTGCAGAAGCTGTAGATGATCCATGCATAGCCTCTAAATGAATTAATAAAATATTACCTCAGACATACTGGCATTTATTTATGAGTTTTGTCTTTCATCCTGCAGCTTTTGAAGCTCATGTATCATGTTCCTGTTACTGCTGCATACCATCAGAGTGTTTGGGCTAAAATCGGGAGGACGATCAATCCACTCGTCGACCGTCATGCACCGTTCTTGAAGACTCCTCTATCTGCAGTTCAAAGATGGTGGCTAAGGTAGAAGTTCGGCTTAAGTTGTTATTTTTTAGAATTGGAACAACACCAAGTAGACATTTTTGTGTTTTTAACCTCCAAATACAAATTGGTTACATAGAACTGAAGTAGACTTTGGGATGAATAATGATTTAGTTGTTATTGACTATTTGATTAAGTATTGTATGCATAATTACACTTTAGGTTTATTCCTATTAACCAAACATATCTTAGAAGCAATTTTCTTTTTAAATTGTTCCCTCTGAAAGCTGCACACTTGCAAGTTGCAAGGAAATGAGCAATCACGTTTGATCTTCTTCTCCTTACAAATCAAATGACCCATAAAGTTGGGTCTATGTACTTTTGTAAAAACATTGGTTGTTTTCATTTTCATTTTTAGAATGTGTTTATTTTAACATATTAATAAAAATGTGTTGCTTTTGAAATGAGTCATTATGATAGACATAACATGATTGCTACTTAAGGATGATGCATTTCATGAAATAATCAAGTTCTATAAAGAAAACAATTTCATAGTGCACCCTATATATTAGTTGTACATCATGTAAAAATACCAAAATGTTTTTATATTTCACAAAAGCATCCCTCTACGTGTTCAATACACATAATTTAGGCCGCCCTAGGAGTGTGTCTTTTATACCCGAAGATATATCTTCTAATGTCTGAATGTAGATGTATTTTCGTAACATTGGAAAATAGAAGAAAAAAAATTAGAAAGGTGTATTTTAACAAATTAAAATTATCATTCATAATACAAAATAAGTATTACTAAGGTGATTTTAACATAAAATAAAATATTATATTTTAATATTCAGTTGGATGCTGCACAGTATCTTCGATCAGAAAGAAGAAAAATCAGACATGCAAAAGGTCACAAACATTTCAAAATCTCGTTCCAATTCTCCGAAGATGCATCTCTGAAATATTCACCGGGCAGCTCAACTGATTATATTTGTTGAAAACACTCAGAAATGTATCTCTGAAACATCTTTTAGTATTAATCTAGTGTGTAACTCATTTGTTGTGTCATAAAGATGTTTCGAAGATGCATCTTCGAAATTTGAGGGACACTTTTGATTTTTCATGTGTTTTTCCACCCCGTAAGATGTCACAAGAGATTCCAAAAAATAAATAAAATGATAACGAGGGTAGCCCGATTTGTGTATTTAGAGTGTTTATGTAGGTTGTCTAAATATTTATAGTGTTTAAGTGTGTCTGAGGGTAGAGTTGGTAAAATGGGTCGGACTAATCGGGTCTGCATCTAATTTTGATCAGACTCGAAAGTTCTTATAAAATTTTAAGTTTGAACTAAAAAATTAAATTGATTTATTATCTCAGTTTTTGAGCCGGACCTGATAAAAAACCGATGTTTATCGGGCTAGCCCAATTAAGTTGCGTTATTTAATTAATTCTTTTTACAAAAATTTGAACACACTATATTACTAATCTCCCTATTATTTTTTAATAATGATACAAGTTCACTCAAATGATTTGATTTATGTATATAATATACCTTGTATTTATTCAAAATATTGATTAATTTGATTTTATTTAAAACATCAACTATAAAAGAATATTAATAGAGAGAAGTTAAGGTTTTTGCAAACAAATAACTATAATGAAATTAATGAAAAATTTCACAAAGTTTTAAAATGTAGACTAAATTCATTTCCATTCTAGCACTATAATGAACTAGTGTCCAGACGGGCACTCGCGTGCCCGTCTATCTGCTTTTTTATTGCACACATATAAATATAAATGATATATTTTTATTTAATATTACTTTTATATGGAAGTTATGTGGGAAGTTATCAGTAGCGAGTTATATGAAAGATGATAGTAGTAGTTCAATAGAAGTTATTGTGTAAGTTATATATTTTAAAATAAGGGTAAATTTGGTATAAAAAAAAGCTACACCAAAAATCAAGTATTGCCTTTATATATGTTATAGTTAATACATGAATTTTTAAAATGGAGACCAAGTTCATCTCCTTTCTAGCACTATGTTATTAAAAATAGAGTTAAATATATTTGTGATTTTTTTAAATATTTTAAATTTTATTTTTAATATTTTAAAATATTTCTTGTAAAGAGTGGTCTTTTTAAATTTTTTTTTTATATTTTTGGTCCATACAATTAAAACTGCCGCTAATTTAATCGTTAAGTTAAAAATAATCATTAATTCTGTTACTAAGTTATAAAAATCGTCGTTAAATATTTTAAGACCAAAAAAAAAAGAAAAAAAGCATTGTTTAACTCAAGCCTTTAGACTCAAATGTAATATCTTGAAAAACCATAAGTCTTTTCTTGTCAGATTATATTAATTATATTAAAACTTAAGTCTTTTCTTGTCTTACATTAAATACAAGATTATATTAAAACTTAAGTCTTTTCTTGTCTTACATTAAATACACTTCAAATTATTGATTCATTTGATTTAATTTAAATATAAATAATATTGAAATGAACATTAATATTATTTGCTTAGTTTTATATTAATAAATTAATATATAAAAATAAACTTTATTAAAATTTAAATCTCAAATAATGTGAATTGTTGTCTAAATTTAAATTTTGTCATTTGATTGAAATAGTCTATTTTTATGATATTTTATCTTAGATGTAATAAGTGTAGTTTTTTCATACTTAATATTCATATATATTTTAATTTTAGTTTACAATTTATTAATTTATTTTTTTTAAAAAAGATTTTTTTAATTAAAATTTAATTATAAATATAATTCGAGCTGGCCCGAATAACCGTAGCTCGTAAATGGTAGGGTTTGGTCAATTAAATTGTAGCTCGTTTAAGTTTTGGGCTTTTAGATCCTATTCGCTAAAGTTTCGAACCCATCTTGGTTGGCCCGTAATAGGCCAAGTATCCCGTTTTATCACCTTTAGTAGAAGGCCTGCTTACGTAGGGTTGTGAGAGGCTTTGCTTTCTGCCATGATCTCTTTCATGTTCTAAGAATGAAGCATATATAAAAAAAATTTGGGTTTAGGCTAGAGAACCAGAAAGGTAGTTTCCTATCTTTCGGCCAACATCATGAGGACGCAGGAAAAATTGACTCTTCTAAAGATCACGGGGGAATGATTTTCTCTTTTGAAACAATACTTGCACCTGTTACATAAAAAATGGATATACGCAAAAAAATTAGATACATTAATGTACCATTAGTCTCCCCTACACTCAATCTTTAAAGGATGATCCATAATCAAAGGAAAAAGACTAAGTATGAAGGTGGTGAACAATGCAAGTTGATCTTAACTAACCACCGATATTATGAGGTGTTAGTCAAGCAATTTAGTTTTGGTGAATGATGAACACATACATATGGTTCAATCAAGTTTCTAGATGAGTTATTCTTGGTTCTTGATTGTTATCAAGAGCTTGATCAATCCTTAGCAAGATTGATAAACTCATGATCTAAATAACACAAGGATAACAACCAAATTAGACAAGAACAATATGCAACAAAAAGATAAAGAATTGGCATGGATTCAATACGAAGGGTTGTGTTTGGAGAAGAAGAGAGAAACATAGTGTAAAGATGAACACACTAAAACGAGAAGACAAAAATCACAATTTTTGTCTATATGGACCACAATAGGTTCCACAAAACTTGTTAATTTCACCAAAAGAAGCAACTATTTAAATAAGTGATGGAAAGTTAGTTTTTTAGAAGTTTGATTCGAATCAAGAAGGATTTGTGATTCAAATCAATTTGGACAGCCCCAAGAAGGGCGTTTTGCAAAGCTAATGATTCGAATCATTATTTGCAATTGATTCAAATCAAATGAGGTTATGATTTGAATCATGTTTAATTTTTTTTACCAATTTGATCTAGAATTGTGTTCCAATTTTCAACAGGTGAGTGATTCGAATCAAATATAACACATGATTTAAATCAAATGCAAAAACATCCAAATTCAAATATTTTAACTTGTGATTCAAGCTACTCATGTGGAAATGACAAAATAGTTATTTTCATAGGCTAAAAAAGAAATTACCAATAAGGATCAAATGAAAATAATCATAAAATGTAAAGGGCTCTCAGTGGTACAATTTAGTAGCTAAAGCAATTACAATATCATGGAAATTAAAACTACAATCACACAAATGAATTGAGATAACATAAAAATTAGAAATACACAATAAAATGATAATTTAATTGTAAAACATCAAAACAAAAATTGATTCTAAAAGCACGTAAATAATACCAAAAGATATTATGTGCTTTCAATCTCCCACTTTTTGATGTTTGACAAATTTGTGAGATTATTGTTGATGAATTAATTCAAGCAATATTTGGAATTTGATTGCACATGTCAATCTGGTGACTATCATACAATACTTCCTTTGAGTCGTAAAAGCTGTAAAGCTCCCGCTGCATTAAACATTTAATGCGCAGAAATATCAACAATATGTCAACTACTTCTTCCCCTTTATCAAATATAAAAAAGGAGAGAAATAGAGAGAAACAAACACACACATAAATCCAAGCCAATGCAAAATTCAATACACAATATGTCATACTTAGTGAATCATAAACACAAACCATACAAATCGCATATAAGAAATAACACAACTACGTAATTCGGAAGAGATATCAAGATAAAGATAACAATAAGATGAATATCAGAGATACCAAAATAACGTGAATTAAAATCATAACATTCACATGGTACCTTAATCAAAGTATGGTCAACAAATCATAACATAGGTTTTCAAATCAAAATGACATAACTATAACTAAACAAACTAAAATGACATGAGATGCATGAAATGAGATACCATGAAAGATCATTAGAAAATAAGTTAGAAGAAGGAGGAGGAGGTGCACCAGAAGCAACAGTGTCTTTCAAATCTGGAATGCTTGTTGCAGTAATGTCGTGATGAAAGATGAAGTTGTTACTATCGAGATAGTCAACAGAGCTATTCAAAGCTTCAATCTAAGTAGCCAGACGTTCTTCTGAAGCATGAATCTCTTCCTTCACCTCATCCCTTAACCCAGTATCCATCCTCAATCTTCTTTCACCACTAACACGGGAAAACATATCAATGTGTGCCATGTTCTGATTGTCCCTAACTTTATTATCTACAAGAAGTTTCTATAGCATGTCATCAATAAGCGTTTTCACATCAACTGATGTAGAAAAAGCAACACCAACACCTGTAGTAGATGGACCAACCATCTCAACAACTTCTTTACACTGCTCAACAACTTTGTCATCATAAATTCTCCTATTAGAGTCCTCACTATAAAAGTAATCACGATTCAAATCCTTGTAGTATCTCATCTTGACAACAACACCATAGTCAATAATCATATAAGTTTTTTGTGAGCTCTTCTTCCTTTCACTCAATACCATTCAAATGACGTATCATTTGCACAAAGGAAGAATAGAAAATAGGCCTATTGGTTTTATCTTTACAATGGAATGTCCTATCAATGATAAAACTAATCCAATTGTATCCGCCCCCATGAGTAAGACTCTACATCAAGTAAATATCGATATCATCAGTACTGCTTGAGTTACCTTTCCTAGGAAAGATTTTCACAACAATCTAATGTAGTAGCCTCATTGTCATAACCCAAATTTGTACCCCTAGATTCCATTATCATTCTAGGTGCATCAAGCATATGTTATCTAACCCTAACCTCTTTCAAGTTAGTATTTGTCAAGATGCGGATGAATTAGGGTTTCACACTATTAAAGTCAAGAATCCTGTAGACAAATCAGTCAAGGTTTTGGATTGATCTTCTACATATCAAGTCTTCAAATCATCAAGAGGTTCATATCTTACCAAGAACAAGTTCTATTTGAGGTTGTTACCAAGAGAATTGAAGCAGTGCTGTGCAAAACCCTGATTAGGGTTTCTAGTTGAAAAAGTCAATTGTAGTTTGGCTTTTGGTCTAAATGGGTTTCCAAAGCTTGAACCATGGTCCATGATATTTATATGACTTATTGAAGTCCCCTCAATAAGTATGAAAGGTTCAAAAAACCCCAGAACACTAAGGATCGATCCTGAAGATTTCAACTGTTCGGTTCGTCTGTCTGGAAAGTCAACTCTTTGACTTTTAGGGTTTTGACCCCAAATTGAAGCAATCAAGGTTTCCAACATCAGGTTATGCCTAACTAGTGATTTTAGTGAAGCTTATTTGGAATGCTCATAACTCTCAAACCACACATCCAAATTGAATGGTCCAAAGCTGGTTGGAAAGCTCTTGAGAAATCCTACAAAAGTGTCCTAAAGGGTTGATGTCCAAAAATGCATAGATTTTAAGTTATGAGCTCATCAAGTTGTGAATGATTTCCATACTTAGAAAAATGTCTTGTTTCTTGACTTGTAAGTCAAGTTTTGCAGCCAACTTCATGAAGATTTTTGACCTAGTTCCCTTTAGAATCTGATATTTGGATAAACATGAAAATCGTAGATCATATTTGGTGATTTTTAAAAAGTACAAGAGAATTTTCACAGCCTTTGTGGTTAGGGAGAATCAAAGAGAGCAAGTTAGGGATTTTTCATGTCACAAAACCAGGTTCAACACTTGCATTTTGATGCATAAACCACACAAACCTCTTCTAATCACTTGTTTAACTCATTCTCTGATGTTTATGGACCTAGTTTATAAGATTACAATGGATTACCACGAGAAAAAACCAGAGGTTGGATTTCTTGATTTGTTTATTCAAGCAAGTGGATGCAAGTGGCAATGAGAGAGAAACTTTTTGCATTTTATACTACACCTCAGCTACTGCATCAACTACTCTTTTTCCTTCACTTCATCTAAACTATTTACAGGCTAGTGGTGATTTTGAAACACATAGGAAGGTTGCTTATGCTCAGAAAAGAAATCTCAAGTTGTATTTGCTCATTTTGCCTCCAAAAAGGGCAAACTTGGCAAGTTGCCACAATCTGCCCATACCTCTCATTCTCCAAGCTTGCCTATACATAGAACACACTCCTAACATCCAAATGACACCAAAATCAACTAAAAACCAAGCTGAATCTCTCTCATTTCTCTAACCACCATCTTCTTGCAAGTGGTAGAAGTTGCTTCCTTGTGAAGAAAAACTCTGCCTTGCAAAAACTCTGCCACAACTCAATACAACCACCAAACACTTGAGCCAAAACCTCAAACAAATCACATATGATGCATTGAAGCTGTCCAAACCCTCACATTCACCAGAAAACCTCACATTCCAAAAGTCAACTCGCATATCTTGAAAATTTGACTTTTCTGCATCTTCATAGACCAGAACCAAACCATCCTTTTTCCAATCATTCTAACACGTTATACACTCTCTATATAAGTTTTTTGAATTGTCCATGGCATCATAAAAGTTATGTAACACCATTTCCTAGAGTTTCACTTTGAAGCTTTTGGTGTTTTCTTGCACAAGAAGGCATTTTGTCAAGGCAAGTGATCTTGGAGGAGTTCTCGTCATTTGAACACCTTATTTGGAACATATTGGAGCTGCTTGGATCATCATTCATCAACTGGTTTTCTTATTTAGTGTTTTGACTTGAAAAAGCTACAAGAGGTAAGTGTTCCAACTTGCTACTTTTAATATCATGTTGAATATTGATGTATACTGATTATGAACATGCTAGATACATTTTATAGGTCATGTTTGAACCATTTCTTGCTCATAAACTTGGGTATTCATGATTATACCTTTGGTTTGTCTTATTAGCTTACTTTAAGTATCATTCAAAATACAAATTGTTGATTCTGGTTAGGCATAAATGATTGGTGTTTGTAAACATCATTTATAGGTTATATATGATATGTTTGATCATTTAGTTGATGCTGAATTGTTACATTTCTGTCTATTGCTTTGCTCTTGCACAAGCTTTCTATTTTTGCCATTACATATGCCATATGTTTAATTA
This sequence comes from Lathyrus sativus, assembly GCA_963859935.3. NCBI lineage: Eukaryota > Viridiplantae > Streptophyta > Magnoliopsida > Fabales > Fabaceae > Lathyrus > Lathyrus sativus. The sequence continues at coordinate 600,246,495 of OZ012735.1, read as the reverse complement.
GCTTGTCTATTGATGTATGATGCTTGTAATCACTCTCTATATGTCTCATATGTTGTGTTTGAATCATTAATTATTGCTTAGAACATGTATGTTGGACTGTCACATTGCTCTTGCACATACCATGTCTTTTTCAATGATGCTATCGAGTTTTTCACACGATTCACGATCTGAGAAAAACACCACCACCATTGGATTCCTTGTGAAAAAATACACAATTTTATTTTTTATTTCATCCAATTTTATTAAGTTTTGAGTGAGTTATGACCCTTCTTGCAAAATCTGCCTTGCCTTGGTTTGGTTGCCTTGTTTTTTGCCTTGTTTTCAAATGTGCATAACTTCTTTGATTTTCATCATTTTTATGTCACTCTTTTTGAATTATTCTCGTTAATATGTCTAGTTTCAATTTGTGAATAAAGAATTCAAAAACTGTTCTTTTTGAAAAATTTTGGTCCACTTGAATGACATAGTCCTTTTATGGGTTTTCTTTGGTTTTCATGAACTTTCTTGACATAGTACTTGATTTTTTTCTTGTAAGATTGATCTTGTATGAATTATTATTGAATGTATAACATGTTTATATGTTTTAAAATACTTATCTCTTTTACTTTACCATGATCATACTTGCCTTTGTGAATGCATGAATGCGAAAAGTATGCCTTGAAACTTCTTTGTGAACCATGATATGTTTCTTAATGTTGTAACCTCATGAACATGATCCTTCATACCCATATTACTTATTTATGTGTCTCTTTATAACCATAACATGTTTATGGTTTTTTCTTACCTTGAAAGTTACCATGAATCTTGTTTATCTTTCCCTTTGTGAAGTTTGAATCCATACTTGAACTGTTGTTACTTTTCTTACCTATCCATGATCCTTCACCCCCATCTTACTTGTTTATGTGTCTTGTTAGAACCATAACATGTTTAAGTTTGTTTTTTGCCTTGAAAGTTACCATGAATCTTGTTTATCTTTCCCTTTGTGAAGTTTGAATCCATGCTTGATCTGTTGTTACTTTTCTTGCCTATCCATGATGGATTGTCATCAATATGTCTTGAATATGATTAAATGTGTTACATTTGTCTTTAATTGATTCATGTACCATGTTTGATGCAAGTTTTAACTTGTTTTCATGAGTTTTGTTTGAATACCATTGATGAAAATGTTGTTGTTACACATGTTTCATGCTTGCCCTTGTTGGTTGTTACCTTCGTGATGTTTGAACATTGTAATGTTAAATCATAAAACCTTGGTTGTTACCATGCTTTTTGTGTTCAATTTTTTAATTGATCCTACTTGTTTATCTTTATCTTTATCAAGTTTGTTTCCCCAGTGATGAAACTTGTCAGTTCTCATCAAGTTGCCTTGTTATCATCTTTGCTTAATATTGTCACAGGCTTGCCCTTATCTTTCTTGGTTTTTACCATGACTTTATATCTTCATCATGTTTGAATGAATGCATATGTATGTTTAGGCTTTTTTAAGTTTTCCCAATGTAGCCTGTTAGCTCTCATCCAGTTGCCTTGTTATCCCTTATTCCAAAGGAAAGTCTCTCTATTGACTTCATTGTCATAGATAGCTCATTACCCCTCCCCTTGACTTAGTTAAGTCATTAAGTCCTTTAACTTAGTTAAGTTAGAACATATATCCATTATACTTTGATTTAAGTCTAAAGACCTACCCCTTGTTAGGAGTATCCTTCAATTAGAACTTTAAGATAGAGTTTGTTAACTCTATGTAAGGACCATTGTCATGATTAGTTACTCCCCTCTTGGCTTTTGTCAAATTCAATCCCATTGAGTATTAAACTTATATCTACAGAGTTTTGCCAAACTTTAACTTAGTAAAGTTAGAACCTATATCCATTAGACTTTGATTTAAGTCTAAAGACCTACCCCTTGTTAGGATTATCCTTCAATTAGAATTTTAAGATAGAGTTTGTTAACTCTATGTAAGGACCATTGTCATGATTACTTACTCCCCTCTTGGCTTTTGTCAAATTCAATCCCCTTGAGTATTAAACTTGATGGAAAATTGCGATCTAAACGCAGCGGAAAACAAAAATTTCCTTTAGTGATCCTTACGAATGAGCATGGTCAGTGATAGAATCGTTACCTCTTTGTGGCGATTCAGATCTTTGATGCAGCGATCACAAGCGTTGATGAAGTGCAACGCCTCTACTCAGTCCACATGAACAACTTCCGGTCACAGTGCTAGCTGCTTACGAACGGAATTATTTGAGTGAGAAAAGAGAATCAAAACGAAATTGCATCAAGTGAAAGCTTCATCACAAGGGTTCCTTTTATAGACTCTCTTCTGGGCTGCGGGCTAAAAACCCAATTCACATGATCCATAATAATATTATATATTATTATAATAACTATTATTATAATAAATATATTTATTTTATTATTATTTTATAACCATTATAAAATAACAATAATTATTATTATATTATCCGAATTTCTATTTTTCACTTAAGTGCACCGTACCTTACGGTGTTCCTTTGATTTCTCTATCTCTCATCAAACTGTCCTTATGTGTGTGACCCTGTAGGATTTCGTAACGTTGGTAATTATATTAAATTATATATTTAACATAATAAACAGTAAGCGGTATCTAGCAACACATCACTGCTACCCAAGTCACGAAAAATGTCATGTGATCTGACAAAACCTTTTTCGTGATAATATATGTTTGTACAATTACCCTTTTGCCCCTATGTCTATATTGAACACAAGGCATACACTGTGTCATCCTTGTCCAGTTCAATATTTGGGCCCTTAGACATTTCTCCTGTTATGCAGGATTGGCAAATTCCATCTAGGACACTCATGTCCCTCAGCATGCTTCGTGGAGTGCCCATCAACTGTCTTTATGATCATCCAGTTACGGATAATGTTTGATCAGCAATAAAGCACCCGACTCTACATCTAGGGTCCATAGTGGTTTCAGGTCGAAGGGTGGTAATACACCATTATCACCATGAGAATAACTTATGACACTTTGCATAACATACTATGTAGTATTCTCATAGCGGGTCAATCCGGTATAAATATTACTCCTAATATTTATACCTATGTCAAGACTTGATAACTCTTTATCCATGATCCATGAGATGTGATCATCAGTCTATCTTCATAATAGTCTCAATGCTTTTAATGTTATCCCACTTTGCAATAAAGCTTGACTACGGATATTTTAAGAATAATGTCTTTATGTTTAATGGGATCTCATGATTAAGTCACACTTAACATTTCATTAAACAGACTAACTATTCTAGGGACTTTATTATTCTGAAAGACAAACATAATAAAGAAATGCCTTTTATTATTAAACGAATAATCTGATACAAGTACCAAAAAGTATTGGCCTCTAGGGCTTACACCAACAATCTCCCACTAGCACTAGAGCCAATTAGGCATACCCTTAATACCCATAGACCTAGTATGACCATCATGCTTCTGTTGCGCAAGAGGCTTTGTTAATGGGTCAGCGATATTGTCAAGTGTAGGTACTCTGCATATCTTCACATCTCCCCGATCGATTATCTCTCGAATGAGGTGATAACGCCTAAGTATGTGTTTGGATCGTTGGTGAGATCTAGGCTCCTTAGCTTGTGCGATAGCACCATTGTTATCACAATATAAACCAATGGGATCCACAATGCTAGGGACTATGCCAAGTTCACTAATGAACTTCTTGATCCAAACAGCTTCCTTTGCTGCATTTGAGGCAGTAATATACTCGGCCTCAGTTGTAGAATCAGCAACTGTTTCTTGCTTTGAACTTTTCCAGCTCACAGCGCCACCATTGAGACAGAACACATAACCAGATTGTGATCTAAAATCATCCTTATCTGTCTGGAAGCTAGCATCAGTGTAACCAATTACATCAAGCTCTTCCTGACCTCCATATATCAAGAATGAATCCTTAGTCCTTCTCAAGTACTTAAGGATATTCTTGACAGCTACCCAGTGAGCATCACCGGGATCAGATTGGTACCTACTCGTTGTACTTAATGCATACGAGACATCTGGTCGAGAGCAGATGCATATGGAATCTTATTCATGCGATCCCTTTCTTCCTTAGTTGAAGGGGATTGTGTTTTTGATAAACACAGACCATGTTGCATAGGTATGAATCCTTTCTTGGAATCATGCATATTAAAGCGTCTCAACACTTTATCTATGTATGTACTCTGACTTAGGCCAAGCAGTTTTTGTGATCTATCTCTATAGATCCTAATGCCTAATATATAGGCTGCTTCACCTAGGTCTTTCATAGAAAAACAATTCCCTAACCAAGTCTTCACTTGTTGCAAGGTAGGGACATCGTTTCCAATGAGTAATATGTCATCTACATATAATACCAGAAACACAATCATGCTCCCACTAACCTTCTTGTAGACACAAGGTTCATCTTCATTTTTGATGAATCCATATTGTTTTACGGTTTCATCAAAACGAAGATTCCAGCTTCTGGAAGCTTGCTTCAATCCATAGATTGATCGCTGTAACTTGCATATCTTTTGGGCATCTTGTGGTATGTCAAATCCTTCAGGTTGTGTCATGTACACATCCTCAAGAAGATTCTCATTAAGGAAAGCAGTTTTGACATCCATCTGCCATATTTCATAATCATGATATGCAGCGATGGCAAGTAAAATCCGAACAGATTTAAGCATTGCAACTGGTGAAAAGGTTTCATCATAGTCAACCCCATGAATTTGTTTATAGCCTTTTGCAACCAGTCTTGCTTTATAGGTATGTACCTTACCATCCATGTCAGTCTTCTTCTTGAAGACCCACTTGCATCCTATAGGGTTAACTCCTATAGAAGGTTCTACCAAGGTCCAAACCTGGTTTGTGTACATGGAATCCATTTCAGATTTCATGGCTTCTAGCCACTTCTCAGACTCAGGACCAGTTATGGCCTCTTTGTAGGTCACAGGCTCATCTTGATCCATGAGTAATACATCACCCTGATCACTTATGAGATATCCATATCTCTCAGGTTGGTGACGTATCCTGCTTGACCTACGCTGGTCTTGTTCTACTTGAGCAGGTTGCTCTTCCACAACTACTTGTGTTTCCCGCTCTAGTTCCTCCATAGGTGTTTCAATGTTTTGTGATTCTTGAATTTCTTCAAGCTCTATTTTCCTCCCACTGTTTCCTTTGGAAATAAAATCCCTTTCCAGAAAGACTCCAGTTCGAGCGACAAACACTTTGCCCTCAGAAGGATTGTAGAAGTAATATCCTCTTGTTTCTTTAGGATACCCCACAAATAAGCATTTGTCAGATTTGGGCTCAAGCTTGGTTGAAATTTGTCGTTTGACGTAAACTTCGCAACCCCAAATCTTCATGTAAGACATATGTGGTTTCTTACCACTCCATATCTCATATGGTGTCTTATCAACCTTTTTGGATGGAACACGGTTAAGTGTGTAAGCTGCTGTTAATAATGCATGTCCCCAAAAGGAGTTTGGAAGATCGACGTGACTCATCATGGATCGGACCATGTCTAACAAGGTTCGATTTCTTCTCTCAGATACACCATTCCATTGTGGTGTTCCAGGAGGAGTAAGTTGGGATAGAATCCCATACTCTTTTAGATGGTCATCAAATTCTAGGCTTAAATATTCACCGCCTCGATCTGATCGAAGAACTTTAATATTCTTACCTAGTTGGTTTTGTACTTCATTCTTGAATTCCTTGAACTTTTCAAAGGACTCAGATTTGTGTTTCATTAAATACACATATCCGTATCTACTGAAGTCATCAGTAAAAGTGATGAAGTACTGAAAACCTCCTCTGGCTGGTATGTTCAGTGGTCCACATACATCAGTATGTATGAGTGCCAAAAGATCATTAGCCCTTTCACCTTTTCCTGTGAATGGGGACTTTGTCATCTTTCCAATTAAACAAGATCTGCATGTCTCATATGATTCATAATCAAAAGAGTCCAAGAGTCCATCTTTATGCAGTTTGGAAATGCGTTTCTCATTTATGTGGCCTAATCGACAGTGCCAAAGGTAAGTTGGATTCAACTCATTAGGTTTCAACCTTTTAGTATTAATGTTATAAATTGGCATTTCAAGATCAAGGACATATAGTCCATTATTCATTTTTGCAGTAGCATAGAATATATCATTCAAATAAATGGAGCAACAATTGTTCCTTATTATGAATGAAAAACCAAACTTGTCCAAACAAGAAACGGAAATAATATTCCTGCTAATTGCAGGTACATAATAACAGTTCTCTAACTGAATTATTAAACTACTAGGTAAAGTTAAAACATAAGTTCCTACAGCTAAAGCAGCAACCTTTGCTCCATTGCCAACTCGTAGGTCAACTTCACCTTTTGCCAAATCTCTACTCCTTTTTAGCCCCTGCACATTAGTACAAATGTGAGAACCGCATCCAGTATCTAATACCCATGATGCAGAAGTAGATAAATTAATTTCAATAACAAAAATACCTGAATTTGAAGTCTCTACTCCATTATTCTTATCTTCCAGGTACTTTGGGCAATTTCTCTTCCAATGTCCGGTCTTACCGCAATGGAAGCAAGTGCCCTCCTTTGCTATTCCTCCACTAGGCTTCAAAACAGGAGGAATGGGTTTGGGTTTGGCAACTTCCTTGCCTTTCCCTCTACCACCCTGTTTGATGGGCCTCTTGTTCTGTTTCTTTCCATTACTGACCATCAGAATGGATTTTCCTTTTGTCTTCATATTCTGCTCAGCAGTTCTCAACATGCCTAGCAGTTCTGGAAGACTTTTGTCCAAGTCATTCATATTGAAATTCAGGACAAACTGACTGAAGCTCTCTGGCAACGATTGCAAGATCAGATCAATCGCAAGTTCTTTTCCAAGGGGAAACCCTAATCTGTCAAGGTTCTCCACATACCCAATCATCTTGAGTACATGGGGACTTACAGGGGCTCCCTCAGCTAACTTGTTGTTAAAAAGGGACTTTGAAACCTGAAACCTCTCATTTCTTGCTTGCTCTTGATAAAGCATTTTCAGATGTCCGATCATATCGAACGCATACATGTTCTCGTGTTGCTTTTGCAACTCAGAGTTCATGGTAGCAAGCATGAGGCAAGCGGTTTCATTGGCATCATCGAAATGCTTCTTATAAGCATCTCTTTCTGCCTTTGGTGCAGAACTAGGAGGTTCCTCCTCAGGAACTGGTGTCTCCAAGACATACAGCTTCTTATCGTGCTTGAGGACAATCCTCAGATTACGGTGCCAATCCAGGAAATTTGTCCCAGACAATTTTTCCTTATCTAGGATGGATCGCAAAATATTGTTCGATGTGTTTGTTGTCATGGTAATCTACAAGAGAAATATGAAAATATAAGTATCATTAAAACAACATATTTAATTAGGCCTTTAATCAAATATGCTCCCACTATTTTATTCTAAACAAATGACCCTCATCATTTGATTCGGAAAATCCCGTTGGAAGACTTTCTAGTGGGTCGAGATCCATGTTTCACTTTGTTTTAAGTCAGCGTTAGGCTGATTACACAAAACTAAGTTATTTAGGTAGGAACTCCTTCTAATTGTATCTCATACAACTCTCGAATATTTTCAATTGGGTGAATAACTCCTTATTCTGATCCATCACATGAATCATTCCCAATTCTTGCTTCTAAACATATATAATCTTATTATAATTTGTTTAGTTAAGTTTGACCCATTGTTTTAGCAATTGGATATTACAATTATCCCATCACACCTTACTAATATAGAACATGCACCTCGCGTAGGCGAAACCTACAATGCTCGATACTAGTCTTGATGAGTGCTAAAAATTGGAAAGCATAAACTTAATATTTAATTTTGAGGGAATTTGTTATTAGTTTGATCTCACCGGCTTAACATGCAAAACGTCTCTCACATGCATCAACATACAATTACATGCATCAACATACAATTACATGCATCAACATACATATAAAAAGATACAATTATGGCCCCTAACGCAATTGTTCTCTCAAGCCAATGAGAGAACCTAAGCTAACCTAATAACGATCTAAGCTTCTCCAAGCATGATCTCCAAGGTTATCCTCCTTTAATATTGAATACTTCCTTTTTTTTTCATAACATAATATTACATTACATATAAGAAAACTCGTTTTACATACGAGGGAGTGAGATGAGAAAAGAAGTTACATAAAGAGATTGAGAGAGAGGCACGACACGCAGGCCGTATTCAAAAATCCCAAAACAATAATAAAGGATAAACTAAGGCCATAACTGATCACCACAAATAAATAATAATAAACACACTTTTATTATTAGTTTAAAATTCCGATAATTAAATAAACTAAATTAAATTTCGGCTGATTGATCACACTTTGCAGACTTAGCCGGGGGTTCCGCTGCCCGGTCAGCAGACGGTGGTTCCGCTGACCGTTCAGCGGACGGGGGTCAAGGGGGCAGCGCCTCCTTGCGGGGTTGTTAAGGGCAGCGCCCCGACGAAAAATTTTATGAACACTTCATTGTATTTCACGTCGTTTCCTGCACAACTTTTGTGCATTTACAACCCCAACCGGAAAAGTCTGCGGCAATACAACACTTGTACTGCCATTAATCCTAATGCAACAATTTCATGCCGTCAAACACAACTCGATTGATAACTCAATATGATAGATCAACATGTCATTGCTTCACCATACTAACGTCAGATTCCGAAGCGAATGAAAATGATGATCTTTCAAAATAATTACAATCCTTATGTGATTGAATGGATGAAAACAAAACAGTATATCCCATATACCATCTTTGCATCAGAATTTCTTATATCTTATATAAAAGTGATCGATCTAATTGTGTAACCTATGGATGATCAATGTATCGCACAACTTCACCATACTAATGTCGGTTTCTGAAGCATAATCAACATCAATCATCCAAATCGTACACAACAGATGCCAAATTTAATTAATCGTTTATTGTTAAATTCATTCTGTGTTTTAATCGAATCAAATACAGAAAAGACGGAAATTTAACAGCTATCAGATCCATGGTTTCGTAAGTGGCTCTGATACCACTGATGGAAAATTGCGATCTAAACGCAGCGGAAAACAAAAATTTCCTTTAGTGATCCTTACGAATGAGCATGGTCAGTGATAGAATCATTACCTCTTTGTGGCGATTCAGATCTTTGATGCAGCGATCACAAGCGTTGATGAAGTGCAACGCCTCTACTCAGTCCACACGAACAGCTTCCGGTCACAGTGCTAGCTGCTTACGAACGGAATTATTTGAGTGAGAAAAGAGAATCAAAACGAAATTGCATCAAGTGAAAGCTTCATCACAAGGGTTCCTTTTATAGACTCTCTTCTGGGCTGCGGGCTAAAAACCCAATTCACATGATCCATAATAATATTATATATTATTATAATAACTATTATTATAATAAATATATTTATTTTATTATTATTTTATAACCATTATAAAATAACAATAATTATTATTATATTATCCGAATTTCTATTTTTCACTTAAGTGCACCGTACCTTACGGTGTTCCTTTGATTTCTCTATCTCTCATCAAACTGTCCTTATGTGTGTGACCCTGTAGGATTTCGTAACGTTGGTAATTATATTAAATTATATATTTAACATAATAAACAGTAAGCGGTATCTAGCAACACATCACTGCTACCCAAGTCACGAAAAATGTCATGTGATCTGACAAAACCTTTTTCGTGATAATATATGTTTGTACAATTACCCTTTTGCCCCTATGTCTATATTGAACACAAGGCATACACTGTGTCATCCTTGTCCAGTTCAATATTTGGGCCCTTAGACATTTCTCCTGTTATGCAGGATTGGCAAATTCCATCTAGGACACTCATGTCCCTCAGCATGCTTCGTGGAGTGCCCATCAACTGTCTTTATGATCATCCAGTTACGGATAATGTTTGATCAGCAATAAAGCACCCGACTCTACATCTAGGGTCCATAGTGGTTTCAGGTCGAAGGGTGGTAATACACCATTATCACCATGAGAATAACTTATGACACTTTGCATAACATACTATGTAGTATTCTCATAGCGGGTCAATCCGGTATAAATATTACTCCTAATATTTATACCTATGTCAAGACTTGATAACTCTTTATCCATGATCCATGAGATGTGATCATCAGTCTATCTTCATAATAGTCTCAATGCTTTTAATGTTATCCCACTTTGCAATAAAGCTTGACTACGGATATTTTAAGAATAATGTCTTTATGTTTAATGGGATCTCATGATTAAGTCGCACTTAACATTTCATTAAACAGACTAACTATTCTAGGGGCTTTATTATTCTGAAAGACAAACATAATAAAGAAATGCCTTTTATTATTAAACGAATAATCCGATACAAGTACCAAAAAATATTGGCCTCTAGGGCTTACACCAACAAAACTTACATCTAGAGAGTTTTTTCAAACTTTATACAAACATTGTTATGTTTGTTCCCCCTTGGAGTCTTGACCATAGTCAAGTATTCCTCAACCTTAGTGAGGAGAACTACGGTTGCTCTGATTCCATCCTAGTAAGGATACATAGGCATAAGATGCGACATCTCTGCGAGCAAACTTAGAACTATCCTTAGGTCTTTACCTCAAAATTTACCTTAACCTTAATCTGATGACTCTAGCAAACAAACTTAGATAACTTAGCATACATAAATGAAAAAGGTTCCTATAGAGTACTACAGATGTTTAGGATGTGAATAACTACCCTAGGCACAACCAACCCCCGTTGCCCGAAACTCTAGCATTGTTGTTACATCGCACAATTTTTTTTCTTTCTTTAACCTTTACTTTGGATAAATCAAAGCTCGGTGGTGAATTTCAATAAATTTAGATTCAAGTTAATCAATAGCTTGATATCTGATTCTCACCGCAACAGAAATTGTGACTTCACTGGGGATATATTGAGGGTTTAACCCACTTTGTGTGCTTGTATGCTATATCTCTGTATATTTGCGTATACATGTATATTTGTGAATATGTAACTGTATGTTTGCATTGGATCATTTGGGTGATATCTTGAGTGGTGAGATAAGTCCTAACCCGGACTTGAGCGTACACATATGGTAGGATGTGGTATGATCAATAGTTGACTGTTGGGAGTAGTCCTAACATGTCTGACATATGATGTAACCACACTCAGTTGAGACCTCCTTGAGATGATTAATGGTGTATGAGTAGTCATGTATTTCATTGGTTGTTTCAACCTGAGAATCCGTGAAACCGAGGACCCTTAGTTACCCACTTACCCCACTTGGCCTTTTTAGGACGTAGTGCAGTGACTATGAGGGAGTAGTCTCGAAATAGTTGTTATGTGATACTACACTCAGACGAGTTTATCCCGAGAATATTTTTGACACACGTGAGTAATCATGTTGGTTGATAATATCCGAAGGATTTATCTATGACTCTAGGAACTCTTGATAGAACTCGTCCTGCAGGTACAATGAACACCTTAATACATGTCCTTTGAGAGGGTATACCCTGGCTTCATGCTCATAACCCCGAACCTAGGACCCTTGCTTGTTAGCATATGCATTTGTGCATTATGTATACTTGTATATGTGTTATTGTTGCACCCTAAAATTTGTTCAACCTACTTCACTTGGTTTATGTTTCAATTACATTAGCATTTGCATATAGAGTCATGTACATAGTCTAATCATTTGCATAGCATAGCATAGCAAGTTATCCAACAAGGGACCAAGTACTATCCTCATCTCTATGAGCCTATCAATAGGTTATTATTCAAATTCAATCTTATCCAAGTCATCAAAAAGAAATTGAGACCTAAGAAGTCTATGGATCAAGCAGTGAATCTATCTCTTATCTGAGGGTAGCTGAAGATCATCAAAGAAGTTGTGAGCTGTGAATTGAGCATGGAGGGTATACAAACATCATGGAAGACCTAGAGAGTCATTTTGAAAGTAAGGCAAGTCATTGATGTGATCACAAGAGTTGCAGTTGAAGACAGTCAACTAGGGTTTCATCTGGGTCAACCCTAGGTCAAATGATTGATTGAAAGGCATTAAGGTCTATTTGAGAGATGTGGGGTTCATCATTTGACATGTAGAGAAGGATGTGGTGTTGTGCCAAGAAGAAATCAAGAGAAATCAAGAAGAAGAGGAGTTTCTAAATTAGGGTTTCTATGTAAAATCCCCTAATTTAGGTCAAACTTCCAAGCAAGATAAGTCAAAATTAAAGCTTCAAATGGATCCTTGGCCAACATGAAACTTGTATAGGATCTCAAGACCTTTAATTTGAGTGGTGGAAGACATCAAGAAGATTTATAGAACTCAAGTTATGGTCCTTGCAAGTTACAGGTCATCTGGGGTATCTGAAATTTTGTCTGTGAAAGTTACTTGTCTTCCAAGCAACGTTTACCCCTCAAGGAGATTTCAAATGAATTTTTGGTCAACATAAGAGTTGCTCCTAATTGTCTTATATTTCTATAAAGGTATGGTATGCCTTCATCTGATTTGTGGAGCTCTACTTATGGCCTTGGCAAGCAAAGGGTATTTTGGTCATCTGAGAATTACAGGTCATTTCAAGCCTATGCCCAAAACTCATACAAGGAAGCTTCAAATGAAAAAATTCACAACATCAAACTTGCTCCAAATGACATTTTGAGTCTAGAAAATTGATCATGAAAGATTGGAAATGCTCATAGCTCAAGGTTCCAAATTTGGTCATTTAAAAGTGAATTTAATGAATAAAAGTGACCTAAAATTGAGATTTTTCATAACATGGCCAAATGGGATGAAATTATAGGTCATTTTGATGGGAAAAAATGTTTTAAGAACATTGGCAAAATTAGATTTTTGAGTTTAGGGCAAAGTTTGAGAGATACCATTGGTTACTTATGTATGAAGTTAACATAATCAAAATCCAAGGGAATTGTGCACAAGAAGTTTCTACCAAGTTCTAGAGCTTTCTAATTTCATCTATATATTGGGTAGAGTGGCCTCATTCAAGGGTTGGTGATTCATTTTGTTCATAACACATAGTTATACCTCATTCTTCCATTTTGCAAATCCATTTCAAAATCTATCAAACCTTCATCAATTTCCAAAATTCTCGATCCTATCATCATCTAAATCCATTGGAGATCAAGTTTCTATCAATATCTGGTTGAATTGAGGAAGAAATCGTGTGTTACCAACTTCATCATCCAAAGTGAAAGAAGATTGTGATTGCAAGATCCAATAGGTTTGAGCAGGTTCTATTGCATACAGAACCAAGAATCAAGTTTGTGGAGCAAGTCCAAAGCATTGCAAGCTTCAGATCCAAGGATTTCTACCTCTGTTTTCATCTTTCCACCAGGTTAGTGTTTTCATCGATTTGGATAGATTTAGTTAGCATGTTAGAGAATCATTAGGTTAGAATGGTTAGGAATGATTAGATGATTGATTCTGGTGAATTTGAGGACAATTCATGGAGGTTACCATTGGTGCACCAAAACTGTTAGGGCTTAGAACTCCTAGGTTAGGGCTTGATAATATTGGTTAGATAGCTTAAAATGATCAGCAAAGCGTGTAGATTGTGTTAAGGTAAAAGTTAGAAAGAATTGGCAAGGTTGATCTCAGTGTATAATGGTGGAGTCAAGGTGTTCCAGCTATCGGGTTTGGTTATTGATTGAGTTTCAGAGGAATCCAAGACCATGGCTGTGTAGAGGGGAAGAAGTAGAGCAATTTTGCTCTTTACAGATTGGAGTTTCATGGAGAATTGAGGTTGTATGGGTATGATGAACTCTGGTTGGTGCAAGCTCGTGCATGGTGCTTTAATGGCTGAAACCCTAGCTTTGGAGAAGAAGCATGATGGCCGTTGGATGAAGTCTCCCTTGTTGACTGAAGTTCTAATCGCGTGGCTCACGTTTAAAGTTGAATTTGGAGGGAGTATGAAGAGCAGCGAAACGCTGCGTTCCATTTAAATGGAACTCTGGGCCTGAGTCCAAACCAGCTAATCCCACCCCCATTCGCCAAGGCCCAATGAGAATGAACTGATATTTTTACTTCCTGCACCGTTTTCCCTTTTTTATTTCTTTTTGTTTTTTTCTGATCAACTGGGCCCAGACGCGCTTTGCTATGCGCGCCCCCCAGTCTGGGCCCATCTTTCTTTTTTAACTGAAATAAATACTTACTGCACCCCATATCCAAATATAATTCAATTTAATTTCATCCATTTCATTTTAATTCTTTAAAAAATCATAACAAATGGAAAATTGCATATTTTTAATTGGTTGTTTTTGCATCCTTTTCATATTTTTGTTAAGAAAATTATCATATAAAAAAATTAGCATTTCATTTTATGTTTATATTTTTAGTATATTTTTCTTTTAAATAGGTTGTAAATAATGTGTAGTTTGATACATGATATTGTTGATTTTAGTTTAGTTAGATGCTTTTACATTTTGGATCCATTCTTTTTAGGGTGATTAACTTAGAACTTTAGCTTGTATATAAAATTTAATTCATGATTTTAGGATTTAATTTTAGATGATTGGTTTAGGTGTGATTAGGAGAATCAAAACTAGGGTTTAGAGATAACATAGGTATAATAAATCATTTCTTTTAGGAGTTGTAGATTGAACTTTGGGGTATGGGACTATAGGGGTATTATGGGTAGATAATAGATCCCTTAGAAATTACTAGGTTTCCCCTATTCTACTATTACTATTAGTATACTGCTTGTATTTGCTTGACTGTGTGGTGTGCCCTCTCTAAGGTTATTATTTGCCTGTGTGGGGTATTGGGCTTGTTTGGGGCTTGGGGTTTGAGCTGAAGACTGTGCTGATGAGGCCCATTGGAGATTAAGAGAATGAAGACCAACTTCCAGAGTTGATGAGGAGTATCTCTTGCTGGCAGCTGTTGAAGGCTATAGGGTTTAGGAGCTAGGCAGAGCTCTAGGGTAGAGAACTTGATTCACAAATATGGAAGGTCTTGTTTGCCTCCATTATTTCTCTATGATTCAAAGTCTCTTTTAAATACCCACCTCCTTCCTTTGGAAGGATTAGTGAATGTATTTAAAAGATAGAACTTTTGAGGGAAAATTGTCTGTATAATGTTAACTGTTAATGAGCCACCTTTGGTAGGCAATTGACTGTTTAACATCCATTTCATCTTGTTGACTGATATTCATCTTGGAGATTGAGACTTGAAGAAAAGCCATTGCAGATTGAAGACAAAGACCTTGCTTGAAGGCTGTGAAGATAAAGATTGATGCTTGCTTGAAGCTTGTAGCTATTTGGAGATGACTTGAAGACAGATGTTGATGCATAGCTGTTGTTGCTGTTTATTTTTTGCTGTTTATAATTCTTGATGTATTGTGTGAATTTCCCTGACTGTATTGCTTGATGTTTAACCTGTTAGGTTGAAAGTGAATTCCGTTCACTTTTGCCTGTTGTTTTCTAGGTTCGAGGTTGAGTGGGACTCCCTTGCCTCGCTTGTATTGCTGCATTCATGCATTTTTCTGCTTTATTATATATATGCTATTGTTTCTGTTTCCGTCTATTCCCTTAGGATCTCTGTTTCTCTCTGTGCAAGAGAGGAGCATGATAGACACTAGGTCTTAACCCATGCATGATAACATTAGGTTAGTTTGATTCCCTTTGCAACCATAGGTTAGAGTTCTGTCTCTTCTTTCTCAAAACAAACAGAAAAATACAATAAAGATTTCAAATCCAATAAAAGACACTTCTTCCGTAAAAGAATGTGAACTCATCAAAACGTCATTTTTGTCCGCTTGGACCAGTAATCAGAAAAACCCTTTTTTCAGAAGGAGATAAAAACAATCGAAACAGACTTGTGTCGTACGTGGCCCGAACTACGTTTGCTCTGATCTTTCATGCTGTATGAAAGTACGTAGGCATAGGATGCGATATCCTAGTGAGCAACCTTCCCCTCCTTTCCCGTAGGTAGGCGAACTACATTGACTCTGATTTCTCGTTCCAGACGGGAATACGTAGGCATAAAGTGCGATACTTTGCCGAGTCATTTTCTTTTCTTTTTAACCCTTAACCTGTAGTTTAGATAGAAATAACAATCCATACCCGAAAACAAGCGTGGATCCCGTCGAGTACGACGGACGTGAGGGGTGCTAATACCTTCCCCTTGCGTAACCGACTCCCGAATCCAGGTTTTGGTTGCGATGACCATACCTTTCCCGTCTTTGTGGTAGGTTTACTCTGAGCATTTCCTTTCCCTCCTGTGGGATAAATAACGCACGGTGGCGACTCTTCTGTTCAGCCGGCGCCGATTTTCGCAGTAGCGACAGCTGGCGACTTTGCTGGGGACCCAACGTCCCCTGGCTGCTAAGGACTGCGATAGTTCCTTATGCATTTGGGATCCAACGTCCCTTAAGCGAGTCAATCCTAGCGCTTGTTTTCCCGTCGAGGATTTTGTATGGATTTATACTTTTCAGTCATTTACTTTCAGCATTATATTATTGTTATTATTGTTGTATTGGGGTGTGACGGGTGTTCCATGATTGAGAGATAAGCCGGACCTGGGCTTGAGTGCACTTAGAATTAGAGTAGAAAGTAGTGGGCGCGTGCCGGCTTTGCTTGCATTAGTGTCCCACGAAATCTACACTCGGACGAGGTTCTTCTGGTTGACTTCTTTTTCTACCCTTTGGGTCGAAGGGGTTGTTGGTTAGCTGAATTGTCGACTTCGGGAACCGATCATTTGGAAGTTGGCTAAGTGAGGCCTCTTCAGGAATTGATGATGCCACTCCTTCTGGGAATCGTATCATCAACCCTGAAAGTCTGTGACGCCGACGACCGCATAGGATGCCATACCTTTGTCAGTTACTAGGACACCTACCTGTGAGAGGGTTTGGGGTTATGCAGGTAACTAGACCTCCAAATACCGGTTTGTTTCTTGATCTGAGATTCTGGGTATTTATGGAGAGTTAAGAGGTCTGTCAGAGACCAGTTGGAGTTATGATATGGGGTTTGTCAGAGACCAGTCAGAGTTATGTTATGGGGGTCTGTCAGAGACCGGTGTCGGAGCTTTGTATTGGGTCTATCTGAGACCAGGGTTTGAGGAATTCTGGAGGGTCTATTTGAGACTTTTGATATGGTTCAGGCTTCTCAGCCATGGCATTTGGTCCCTGTTGCATGTTACTTGCATTGCATTGTTTGCATAACCATTATCATTGCATCCCATTAACGTGTGTCTGTGCTGCAGGTGCATTTGCATATTCCCTGGTTCTAGTGCCCGGACTTCTGAGTATTGATCATGGCTGGTTTGAGGAAGACGGTTGCGTACAAGTTACCTACACCTGACATTACTCCCTTACTTGGTCTGATGTCCCTTGTTGATGAGGAGGTTAGGAGGAGTTTCAGGATGAGTCATGGAAGATTGCTGAGATTGGTCTGCAAGCCAACTGCTGTTGAGATGAATGGGCTGTACACCTTGATGCAATTCTATGACCCTGCATTAAGATGTTTCACGTTTGCTAACTTTATTTTGGGGCCTACCATTGAAGAGTATGTAGAGTTTACTGAGCTACCAGTACAGAATAAGGTTCCCTTTATTCACTCTGCCGCTGAACCCAAGTTGGAGGACTTAGCTAAGGCCTTGCACATGAACGCTGCCGAACTATTGGTGACTTCTTGGCTAGGGGTTCCAGGTTTATCCCTTGATTTTCTGGTTGGCAAAGCTCAAGAGTATGCCAAGAACGGGTGCTGGATAGTCTTTAATGCTATCTTGGCTCTATGCATTTACGGAATAGTGTTGTTTCCCAACTTACCCAATTTTGTGGACTTGGAGGCTTTCCATCTGTTTGCTGCTGGCAACCCGGTACCCACTTTGATTGGAGACCTCTATCATTCATTGCACTACAAAAATGAAAACAGAAGGGGAAAGACGGTTTACTGTTGTGCGCCGCTGTTGAACATGTGGTTTAAGAGCCATCTTCCCCTGAAGGGACCTTTTGTGGATAGTGCAACTACAGCTGACTGGCCAGAGCGCATGATGAGGCTATCTTCTGAAGACATTGAGTGGTTTGACCGAGACTTGTTGGGGTCTGAGCTTATTTTCAGTTGTTCTGGGTATCCTAATGTTCCGTTGATAGGAAGAAAAGGGTGTATCAATTACAACCCATCTCTGTTTGTTCGCCAGTTTGGATACGCGTTGAAGAGCCCACCTCAGGAGGAGGAAGTACAGGAATCTCTGTACTTCACCGGTGAGTTGAAGGGAGAGTTACTCGCCAAGCTTCAGCATGCCTGGATGCGTATTAACAGAAGAGGGAAACCACTGTTGGGGAAGAATGATTGACAGGCTTATGCACCCTACCAAGTTTGGATCCAAGAGAGAGCAAGACGGTTGCTGATGCCATTTCCAGCTGCACCGGTCCCTGTTCATATTCCGGTGGAAGAACCAACCACTGTTACTATGGAGGTCTACGAGCGAGTTGTAAAAGAAAAAGAGGCCTTGATGAAGATCAATGAAGAGTTAGAAAAGGAACTGGCTCAGGTACGTAGTGAGAAGAACAAGGCTGTGCATTCTTTCCAACAGCAGATCGAATTAGTAAACAGGCTAGGTGCTGAATTGACTGAAGAGAAAAAGAAGCGCGAACGTCTGGGTCAAGAGTTCAGAAGCTCTCATGACATGTTGGAGTCCAAAAAGAAAGCACTCGCCGCCGCCCACCGAGAAATCTCTTCTTGTAATAAGACGTGGAATGCTACGCTAACCAACAACAAGAAGAGGGAAGACAAATTGAAGCAGCAAATTTCTGAACTCGAAGAGCAGTTGAAGGCTAGCATTAAGAAGTATGAAGAAGAGGTGATGACCAGATATAGTCTCCAGAATGCATTGAACAAGGCCATCGAAGGCAGGAACGAAGCTGTGTCTCAGAAGCGGAAGCTAGAGGATCGCTTCAGAGAAGGGGCATGGGAGGAAACCGCTGGTGATGTGCGACGTGTTCTCAAGTGAAGAAATCAGCTTGTTGAGGGTCTGCTTACCCGACCAAGTCATCCAGAGACTAAGAAGTTACTAGAGGAGTACCGGGCTTATGAGTGTACTTGACCATTTCATGTATTGGTGCTTTATTTGCATAGTGCTGACCATCACCAGGATTGTTGGATGAGGTCATGCCTTCTTATTATACACTCAGTGATATTGTATTCATGGCTTATTGGATTTCTCTGCAATATACGAGGTTTTCTATGATTCGGCTCCGATCACCGTATTGCTAGCACTGTCACTGCACTGACACATTCACACTAGAATCGGGGAATGAATTCCCTAATGCACAGACACATATTGCATTACATTCACATTCATATTGCATTACAGGTGATTATTGCACGGTATCTCATTTCCTGCACTGTACCAGGTCTTTTCAGGATTGAAGATCAGCGCCCGCACCGATACTCCACTCGTACCAACTGTCGAAGAATTATGGATCAAATGCAGAATGAGATGCAAGACATACGTGAGAAGCTGGCGCTCTTCATGCAGACAATGGAGACCATTGCAAAAGGACAGGAGAATTTGCAAGCTTTGGTGCAGCCTCTGTTGGTAAGGAATGCTGGGCACGGAAATGAGGATCATCAGTCTGTGCAAGTCGACACCATTCACGGGGATGGTACTCCCACACCAGTGGCTCCACCTGTAGTCAACATACCTGCTGTCAATGTGAACAACGGCGCTGCTGCCGGGAACGGTAACGTTGGAATTGGGAACGAGACTATCGTTAACAATGTTGGGCTCGGAGACGTCAACCTGGGTGATAATATGGGAGGCAATGGCTTCGGTAATGCTGGATTCGGGTTCAATGACCAGGGATTCGATAATACTGGGAAATACGGTTTCAATACTCAAGGCTTCGGGCAGGACGGATTTGGTATGACTAATCAGGGTTATGGCGGATTCGGAAATGGAAATGGCGCTGGGTTAATGACTTTTGGACCTGCTGGGGTCGCTCCGGGGTACGGCAACAGAGGGCGAGGCCCGGTAATGAATCAGACCAGAGTTGGCCGCAACAACGGATACGATGGATATGGAACTGGGAATGGTAATTGGCAAGAAGACCAGCAAGAGGATGCTTTCTCCGGTGGAGGTTTCGAAGGGCCTATGGATGACTCTCAGAGAATCAGGATGCTCGAGGAGCAGATGAGGGGGGTCGTGAATCAAAGTGTTGTTGGCTTAGATATGTCAACAATGGGTCTAGTGCCTGGCCTGAGGGTGCCAATCAAATTCAAAGCTCCCACATTCGACAAATATAAGGGGGACACCTGTCCAAAGGTGCACGTGCGGTCATATTACAGAAGGATGTCGGCGTATTCAAACGATGAGAGGATGCTAATGCATTTCTTTCAAGATAGCTTGTCTGGTCCTTCCCTCGAGTGGTATATGGGATTGGAACCAACTCATATAAAGACATGGAAGCAGCTGGCTGAAGCATTTGTGGCTCACTATAAGTACAACAGTGACTTGGCACCCAACCGGGTCCAATTGCAGGGGTTGTCCCAGAAGAAGGGCGAGAGCTTCAAAGAGTATGCACAGAGATGGCGCGACATGGCTGCTAGAGTTCATCCTCCTTTAGAGGACAAGGAAATGAATGATATGTTCATAAGAACATTCACTGGCATGTTTTATGACAAGTTGTTTCACACTTCTTTGGGCAGTTTCTCAGACTTAATCCTGATGGGAGAAAAGATTGAAAGCAACATTAAACAAGGAAGATTCCAAGCTGAGGAATCTACTGCAGCTGGCAGTAACAGAAGGGCTTTCGGTGGGCGCCGTCAAGGTGATGCAAGCGCAGTGTTTGGGGGCCGAGGCCGAGGCCGGGGCAGAGGTCGAAACCAGTACAATCAGCCGCAGCAGGTGGCAAGTGTTACTATTCCATTTCAGCAACAACCAATACAACAACAACAACAACAACAACAACAGCCACGACAGGGGGCATATCCTGTCCAGCGCAGAGCCCAGGGGGGCAAACCAAGGAGGGTGTTTGAAACGCCTCCTTCAACGTATGCAGAATTGCTACAGACGTTACTGGGTTTGAACTTGGTGGAGAAGAGAACTCTGGCGCCAATAACAGGCACTCCTCCGTACGGTTACGATGCAAGCAGGCACTGTGAATTCCACTCTGGGGCTCCTGGCCACGATGTAGAAGGTTGCCACACATTCAAGCATGTAGTGCAGGATCTATTGGATAGTAAGACTATCAATTTTGGACAGGCGGGTCCGAACATAGTGCAAAAGCCCATGCCCAACCATGGGGCAAACGCCATTTTGACCGAGGAGGGTTTAAACTTGATTATGAATGTCGACGATCTAAAGACACCGTTGTGCGAGATAAAGAGCAGATTATTGCAAGGGGGTGTGTATCCTGGATGCGACGAGTATTGTTTAGAGTGCTGGACCCAAGCTGGGGGGTGTGCTGACTTAAAGAAAGGTATCCAGGCTTTAATAGATGGCGGCACACTGCAGTTTGACCGAGCAGCAATTGAAGAACCTGCAGGGGTATTAACAGACAAGCAAAGTGATGTGGCTACTGTAACGATTCCCCGAAAAACGACCACTATAACGGCACCGGCCAAGCGACCGCCGATCACTATCACCAAGGCAGGACCAATCCCGTACGAGAGCACCAAGGCAGTCCCCTGGTCCTATGGGTTGGAAGTGTATTGTGATGGGGTAAAAATTGATGTTAATAAGCAGCCAGCTGAGACTGTAGACAACGTTGTCGGTACCGGAGGTATGACAAGAAGTGGGAGGATCTTCATATCGCCTGAGGTAGAGGCTGAACGACTGGCAAAGGGAAAAGGAAAGATGATTGAGAATGTCCCAGTGCAGGCAAATGGAAAAGAAACGGCATCGAAGGATGTAGAAGAGTTCATGCGCTTGATTCGTAAAAGTGATTATAAAATTGTTAAGCATCTGCAACAGACGCCATCAAAGATATCTATACTGTCGTTGCTATTGTATTCTGAAGCTCACAGAAATGCATTGTTGAAAGTTCTGGATACTTCCTTCGTACCCCAAGATGTTTCCGTGAATCAGCTGGAGGGGGTGTTGGCGCATGTGAATGCAGGCCATAGCTTGGGATTTACAGACTTTGATTTGACCCCGAAGGGGAGAGAGCATAATATGGCGCTGCACATCTCTGTTGAGTGTAGAGGATCAGTCATGTCTCATGTACTGGTAGACACCGGGTTATCCCTAAATGTGCTGCCCAAGAAAGCGATGATGAAGCTGGATGTCAGAGGAATCCTGTGCACGCCTAGCGACTTGGTGGTCAGGGCATTTGATGGTACGCGAAGAACAGTTTTTGGATCCATAACATTACCTCTACAGGTGGGGCCGGAGGTTTTCGCGACTGAATTTTATATCATGGACATCCAGCCAGCATACAGCTGCCTTCTCGGACGACCCTGGATTCATGGTGCTGGGGCAGTCACGTCTACCTTGCATCAGAAGTTGAAATACATGGTAGGAGACAGCGTGGTCACTGTATGTGGAGAAGAAGATATACTGGTCAGCCATCTGTCATCATTCAAGTATGTGGAGGTCGACGGCGAGATTCACGAAACACCCTGTCAGGCATTTGAAGGGTTGCGCATCAAAGACAAAGGTCTCGGGCCGAGTAAAGCGTCAGAGGTAGCCGTCTCGTCGTATAAGGAAGCTCAAGCTCTGGTAGAGACTGGTGAGACCAAAGGCTGGGGCAAAGTGCTGGATATTCCCGTGAAGATGGACCGATTTGGGCTGGGATATCAACCGTCGTCATCAACACCTGCTGTGGGGGCACCCCGTTTCAGAGGACCAATAACCATCACTGCTGGTGGAGTGTGTCACGAGACCATCAACGCTGCTTCAGAGTCTGACGAAGGAGACATCGACTACGATATGGACGCCTGGATTCAGCCGAGCGTGCCAGGACAAGGATTATGCAATTGGTCTATTCAGGAGATTGTTCCTGTGACTCTCAAACAGTAATGCTTTGTTTTTTTAATTGTTGAACAATCTGATGTCTTACCCGAGGCATTGTGATTTGCTTAGGGCTGTGCTATTATGAACATTGCGTGTTTAACATTAAATAAAAGGCGTTTTTCATGTGCAAATATTGCGATCTCTGTTTTTCCTGTTTTGTGTTTTACAATAAAATGGCAACACGGTTATTCGCTTTATACGCATTTTGAAGCATTTAACCATTACTTTTGCAGGATAACATTTTCAGATGACATCATTGAACCACCTATGACTCGTCTCGACTTTGAGCACCCGGTATTTCAGGCCGAAGAAGAGATTGTTGAAGATGGTGACGTTCCCGAAGAATTGTCTTGGTTGGTGAAGCAGGAAGAACGAGTCATTCTGCCTCATGAGGAGGTCATCGGAATTATTAACCTGGGGTCGGAAGGGGTTGAAAAGAACATCCGTATAGGAGCCGCGCTGCAGAGCGACGTCAAGCGAAGACTGGTTGAAATGCTCAGAGAGTATAGTGATGTGTTCGCTTGGTCATATGAAGACATGCCGGGGCTTGATACAGATATGGTTGTGCACCGTCTGCCGTTAAAAGAAGAATGCCCGCTGGTCAAGCAGAAGCTTCGCAGAACTAGACCCGATATGGCAGTGAAGATTAAGGAGGAGGTTCAAAAACAGTGGGATGCTGGTTTCCTAGCTGTGACAAAATATCCCTCATGGGTCGCTAACATCGTACCAGTGCCGAAGAAAGACGGTAAAGTGACAATGTGCGTAGATTACCGTGATTTGAATAAAGCGAGCCCAAAAGATGATTTTCCGCTTCCTCACATCGATGTGCTAGTTGACAACACTGCTCAATTCTCCGTATTCTCCTTCATGGATGGCTTCTCGGGCTATAATCAGATTAAAATGGCGCCAGAAGACATGGAGAAGACTACTTTCATAACGCCTTGGGGAACATTTTGTTATAAAGTGATGCCCTTCGGATTGAAGAATGCTGGGGCAACGTATCAGCGTGCAATGACGACTCTTTTCCATGATATGATGCATAAAGAGATCGAAGTATATGTCGATGATATGATCGCCAAATCCCAGACGGAGGAAGAGCATTTGGTGAATCTGCTGAAGTTATTCAAAAGGCTTAGGAAGTTCAGGCTGAGATTGAACCCTAACAAGTGCACCTTCGGGGTGAGATCGGGTAAACTGCTGGGGTTTATCGTGAGCGAAAAAGGAATAGAGGTTGATCCTGCAAAAATAAAAGCAATACAAGAGATGCCGACGCCTATAACAGAGAAAGAGGTGCGCGGGTTTTTAGGGAGGTTGAACTACATCGCTCGGTTCATATCTCACCTGACAGCTACGTGTGAGCCATTATTCAAGCTGTTGAAAAAAGACCAAGCGGTAACATGGGACGAAAATTGTCAAAAGGCGTTCGATAAAATAAAGCAGTATTTGCAGGAGCCTCCTATTTTGATACCCCCAGTGGCAGGGAGACCCTTGATTATGTATTTGACAGTTCTTGAGGGAAGTATGGGTTGTGTTCTCGGTCAACACGACGAGACAGGAAGAAAAGAGCATGCGATCTACTACTTGAGTAAGAAATTTACTGAATGTGAATCTCGATATTCAATGCTTGAAAAAACTTGTTGCGCGCTAGCCTGGGCCGCCAAGCGTTTGAGGCAATACATGTTGAATCATAAACCATGCTCATCTCGAAGATGGATCCTATCAAATATGTATTCGAAAAGCAAGCGTTATCAGGGAGAATTGCCCGTTGGCAGATGGTCTTGACTGAATATGACATCCAGTATGTCTCGCAGAAGGCTATAAAGGGGAGTGTGCTGTCTGAGTACTTGGCAGAGCAGCCTATTGAGGATTACCAATCGACGAGGTTTGATTTTCCTGACGAGGATATCATGTACCTAAAGATGAAAGATTGTGAAGAGCCGTTGCCAGACGAAGGACCAGAATTGGGTTCCAAATGGAAGTTGATCTTTGACGGAGCTGTGAACGCTTATGGTAGCGGAATAGGGGCAATCATCACTACTCCACACGGGTCGCACATCCCGTTTACCGCTCGATTGACCTTTCCGGTTACCAATAATGAAGCCGAATACGAAGCTTGTATCATGGGGCTTGAAGAAGCCATTGATTTGCGAATCAAAAATCTGGACGTATACGGAGACTCAGCTCTGGTGGTGAATCAGATAAAAGGGGAATGGGAGACACGTCAGCCCAATTTGATACCGTACATGAATTATGCGAGGAGATTGTTGCCTTTTTTTGACAAGGTTGAATTGCATCATGTACCGCGAGCGGAGAATCAGATGGCTGACGCCCTGGCCACATTGTCTTCCATGTACAAAGTCAACTTCTGGGATGAGGCTCCCAGAATTGTCATCTCTCGGCTTGACAGACCTGCCTTCGTATTTGCTATTGACGAAACATCTGATGATAAACCATGGTATTTTGATATCCTTAATTTCCTGAAGAACAAAGAGTATCCGGCTGGGGCATCCAGTCAAGATCAGAAGACTCTCAGGAGATTGGCGGGTAATTTCTATTTGAATCCGGATGGTGTCTTATACAGACGAAATCACGACCTGGTGCTACTACGTTGTGTAGATGAAAAAGAGGCGAAGTTGCTCATGGAGTGTCGCGGTGAAATTTGGATACCAAACTATTGATTAGTTTGAATCGTTAATTCATTTTGCAACCGAACTTTGATTTGTCCAAAGGAAGGGATAAAGATCGAAATTCCCACCATGCAATGTAAATGCAAGCTAGATTGTTTTAGGTTCGGGGGTTGGTTAAACTTAGGGAAGGTACTAGCATCCTAAGTTTCTGTAGTACTCTACAGGAACCTCTTGTTTTATATTTGTTTACTGCTAAGTGTTTATCTGCTTAATGGTTAAAAGACCCTAGTGGTTTATTTCTAAGTATACTCGATAAGATGTCGCATCTTATGCCTACATATCCTTACGGGAGTGGAATCAGAGTATTTTGTAGTTCACCCTAAAGGGTTTGAGGAGCTCTTTGACTGTGGTCAAAGTTCCTACGGGTTTAGGGTAGTTGTTTTGATTAGGTTTAGGAGAAGAGACGAGTCTTCATATTAAGGGAGATGTAACCACCACAAATGTAAAAGGGGTTGTAGGAAATGGTCTTTGCATCGTCTTAAGAAAAGGTCTTACATACTCGGATGGTCGCCAAGTATGCCTTTATCGTTCTTAAGGCAAAGTCCCTACATGTTTGATTGTATTGTTGGTGGGGTGGAGATTATATCTCACTTAAGATGATTAACATCTATTCTCTATTGTGTTTGAAAAGTTGTATTGTTTTGATTGTGTTGTTTCTATGTTGTAAGGATAAAGAACAGTCCTTCCTATGGGGTAGGATCTATCCTAAGTGATCAACTTGAATGGGATCAAGGATCGAGGGGAATATGATGCATATGATGTGCAACTACAGACAAGTGTTGACTTATGTGTAGGTTTTTCCTTTGGACGGAATGCGATGTATGAATAGATAAATATGATAATGTAAATGCAATAGAATAAATTGCAGAAGAGTAAATTGTAGAAAGATAAACCATACACGAACGCATGAAAGCGTTAAGTGAGTGTGTGTGCATTGTGAATAAGATAAAAGCGGATAAAGTAAACATACACACGCATGAAAGCGCTAAGTGTACAAGTGTGTAAATTGTGAATGTGAGTGGAATCGGGGCGTAGATGTATGGGATCGTGCGCGCGTTGATTAAATGCAGGAGATTGATTTTATTAGTGAGGAGATTGATTAATGAGAAAATATATTATTGGGTGAGATTTGATTTTAAATAAGAGGGTTGATTTAGAATGATTTTATAAAGAAGGTTATATTAGATTTATTATTAGTAAGATTAAATTTAAGAGGAATTATTTTAAGGGGATAAATTAGTTTTTTTCTTTGAAGGTTGTTATTAACAAAAAGCCAAGTTATTTAAATTATAAAAATAGATTCAATTAGTTTATTATAAAAAAGGGTTTTCCTATTATTATGTATTAGGTATATTTTATTATATGAAAGCTATATTAAAATAGAATATATTTATTATTAAGTAAACAAATAATTTAGTTATTATTATAAAAGGATAGATGTTAATTTAAGTTGAAAAGGAGTTGTTTATTATTATTTTAAAAGTTATTTTAAATGTGAAATGGATTTTAAGAAAAGAAAAAAAAAAGAGCAAATAGATATCATTATTTATTTAGAAAAGGATTACTAAATATAAAAAAAGTGATTAAAGTAAAAGATCTAATTAAATGGATGATTAATTAAACAGTTAATTTAAAAAAGGGTCATTAGTTTAATTTTATGAAAATGTTGATTAACTAGGTAATAGACTAATTAGAAAGAAGTTTTTTTATTTATAAAAGTTAGTTTGTTTTAAATAAGAAGGCTGGTTTTTTTTTTAGAGTTAAGTTAAAATGATTAGATTTACTTAAATGACAGATCAAAAGTTAGTGGGTGGTTAATGAGTAGATTAAAGGGTGGTTAGGGTTAGTTGATAGATTAGAGTTAATTAATAAAATAGGTAATGATGATGTTAGTTGGGTAGATTAGAGTTAATTAATGAAATAGGTAATGATGATGTTAGTTGGGTAGATTTATGGTATAGGTAGGGGATAATGAAGAGGTTAGTCAAAATTTGGGTGGGCACAAATAAGCTTTTGACCCTTATTCCTTTTGATTTACAAAACGTAAACTAAACCTCGATATAACCCTTGAAAGTCCTAATTGAAGTAAGGTTTACTTCGAAAGCATACTCAATGAGATAACGTTTCCTGACTCCTATGAGCTATGCTCAACTATTCATATTGGCTTATAAATTAATTCATGTCCTAACTAGTGACTTTGTCACAAGTGGTCGTGATATCTGTTTTTCAAAACTTCAAGACAGACACATATGTTGCATTAACAGTTTCAGGAATAACATTTCACGCATGTTGATTCGGCCTGATATCATAGAAAATTACATACAAGCGTCATCATCAAGTGTATCCTATTGGAATCCGAAGACTCTGCTAAACTGGGGCAAGTTTGTTTCCAAATGGTCTGCTCAGGTTTGACTTCACCTTTAGAGCAAGATTGAAGACTCGGCATATCGTCAATCAGGGTCCGTTATGTCGAGATTCAACGAATCTCTCTAAGAGTTTGAAAACAGTGGGACGCCTTGTTTTCTGTAAAATCCTCTTCTCATGACTTCTTCTCATGACTTGGGGCAACTGAGACGCAAAGATTACCTTTCCCGCATAACAAGTTTTGTTCAATAATGGCGACTACTACACAATTCATCAAGCCAGAATTACCTCGTTCTTATAACATTCTTCATGTCCCCAATAAATTTTATTTTTGGTGGTCATGACAATTCTTCGATGAAACTTTTCGATGCAAGAACACCTAGTGATTTGCTCAACTTCACTTCCCCAATGAAGTAGATGCTATTTTAATCCTCAGTGAATCTTCTCCAACTTCACCTTCCTCAGTGAAGTGGACGTATTTTACTCCTCAATAGATCTTCTTGAACTCCATCTCCCCAGTGAAGTGGTTGTTACTGTACACCCCAATGGATCTCTACAACGCTAATCTTCTCCATTGAGGCGGATGTTTACTTCATCCCCGTGAAGTTTTTACGACATATTCAACAACCATGTTATCCGGCAAGACTAAGTTGTTATATCCCCGAATGGATTGATCTCTATTCCCTAATAGAGGCTTGTGAAGCTCTGAAACAGGATTAGGATCCTATATCTGGTTCTCCGTATATCCACAGTGATACTTCTATCTTTGAAGATTGGTCGGATGTTTGTTTCGAGATGTTTATCCCATCTCCGGTCGTTGCTTTCGTCTGTTTTGTTAGCATAAACATATCATATAAGTAGATAACATAACATTTGCATTTGCGCATCTTTGTGCGTGTGTTCTTCTGTCGCTTTGTTCGTGTGTATCCCCAAGTGGTTGGGCGTGTCTTCTCTTTCCAATTAGAGTTGTCAACCTTAGGCAGAAAAAGCGCAATATTTCTATTTTCCCCACGAAGTTCAATCCTCGTGGAAGACGGTTGCTTTAGTACATCCCCGTTTGAGTTCATACCTCAATGGTCGAGTCTTGCTTGACAGTTCCTCTTCAGCTATCTCCTGAATTGAACTTCGGTCCTTGACAATCACATTGTGGACACCTCCAAACTGCTCAACATGGATCAAGTGTGCATTTATTTTTGCACTGTTCTCCTCAGAAAAAGTCTTCATGAAGATAATTATTGAAGACAGATATCTCTCCAACAATATTACAAGACATCTTTCCAACAATCTACATCTGGTTTGCAAGTAACCTCTCTAGTTGAGCAACTCGTTTTATTCAAAACGACAAATGATAATCTCATCAAGACAGTTTGTACATCTACAATGGGATATCAAGATTATCAACTCATGGCATCTCTCTGGAAATCCATCAGATTGACTTATCGAAGACTTCACAGATGTTTCCTCTTTATTTGAGAAATGGTCACCTCAAGAAGTTCACATACTTACAACTGCAACAAGATACTCTTCAGGAATTTATTCCCCAGTGGGTTCATCACACAAGTTTACTTCCGTCAAGTGGTATCTCCCCGAAGAAGTCGAAGAAGTTTATCACAATAGTCTCTCTTTATTTGAGAAGACATACATTACAACTCAACCGGTCTACAACTCATTTGAAGATCCCCGGTGAAGCAATTACAAGATCACATCTACAAATTCTACAATTACAAATTACATCGACAATATTTACATTTACAATTCTACAGTTCTACAACAACACATACAATCTACAATGACATTATGGCCCACAGCCGAGAATTTACAATCTACAGTCTACAAAATTACAACCCCCTATGAAGGTGCTCTCACGAGTTTTCATCATTTCGGGAAGGAACCGAGACCAGCTCATGGTTCCCATACCATGATGCAAGGGGAAGTTCGACATCAGAGACCGAGACCAGCTCATGACTCCCATATCATGATGCTCGGGGAAGCTCTACCACTACAACATCTACAACCCCTTTGTGAAGACGCTCTCGCGAGTTTTCTTCATTCTGGGCAGAGACTGAGACCAGCTCATGGCACCCATACCATGACGCACGGGGAAGTTTTTTTTCAACAACAATCATTCAAACATCTTACAGTTCCTGGTTAATCTCGGCAGTAGATTCCTAGAAGACCTCGGCAGTAGGTAGTTCCATTACAGTTCCTAGTTAATCTCGGCAGTAGATTCCCAGAATACCTCGGAAGTAGGTAGCTCCATTACAGTTCCTGGTTAATCTCGGCAGTAGATTCCCAGAAGACCTCGGCAGTAGGTAGTTCCATTACAGTTCCTGGTTAATCTCGGCAGTAGATTCCCAGAAGACCTCGGCAGTAGGTAATCCTATTTCATTTCCTGGATAATCTCGGCAGTAGACTTCTAGAAGACTTCGTCAGAAGTATTTCTCCAACAGACTTCAACACAGAATCTCGGCAGTAGATTCCTTACACATCTTAGTAGTATATACTTTGGCGAAAGTATTCTCGATTACAGTTACAAGTCTCGACAATAGATTTCTCCAGTTGATATCTCGAATTAATTACATTTGACCTATACAGCAGATTCCTCAAGAGGATTTCTCTTCCAAGTTCTTCACAATATACTTACAGACACTTTGTGATTGGCAATTTCCCCCCGCGGAGTCTCGTTTTGTTGAGCCTGTTCTTCCCGTGTGTCGCGTCTAGTTGTTCCCCTGTGACATCTTTTCCTCGCAGGACTGTCTGTCTTGCATTTTTCGTATCATTGCATATCATATGCATTTGGTGGCATCTTACGGCCAAATATTCGTGCAATGTTTGTATTTAAGTCCCTCCTATCTCGTCGAGACGAAGATTTCAATCTCCATATCTCCGGATAGAAGTAACTTAAATAGGGGCATCTGTCGCACCCTAATTTTTGACCTTAAGATCCCACCTCCGTTTTTGCATTTTTCTTGCGTTTTATCCGTTACTTTTGTGTACATATTTTATTATGTCTAACAAGCTTGTGCAGGTACACTATTTTCAAATAGAATTGGCATTCATCCTTTCGATTTAATACTTCAGGAAGTGATGGTTATTGGGCTTTAGTGCTGTTTATTGGCCCGAGGACGGAGGTTGTGGAGTTAGTGAACTAAAGTGACAAGACAAGAGAGATTTCAGCCCATGGTTTCTATTGGACTAGCTAAAATTGACGGAATTAAAGTTGTTAGATGTGCTAATTTTGGAAGGCCCATTTACAAAGTTTGTTTTAAGCCACGTTGGATACAAGTTAGTGGCGGTGAGTTGGAAAAGATCAACGTCACCGTAAAGTTTGAATCCAAAATCCATCAAATGTATTTCAGTGTAAATTCAAGACCAAATTTTAACCAAATTATCATTCCACAATTAAATTCAAATACTCAACGTACGAGCTCGAGGAGATCTCGTATTAAGATGTTTTAAGTCCATTGAAGAACCAATTGCATGAGGACATGACACTGCTTAAATCCATTCAATATTTCTTACACGTTGTCTCATCCTACCGTTGCCACTATGTCTTGAAGGATTTTATGGACTTTGTCCTCTTTTTTTTTAAAACTTTCAAATTTGGTGGGAGGATTTATAAGGAATAAAATTATTTTTAACCATGTTAGCAAAAAGGAGCTTAATTGTTACGACCGCCCATGTTCATGTTTCAGCTAGTGGAAGACATGTAGAAGAAGGCACAAATTGGATTTTGCTATCAAATATATTGTTTTTTTTCAATATAAAGGCAACCAACATTTACAAGTCATTCAAGAATAATAATGAAAGACCATTACAAGATAATTATCCAAATATCTTGTGAGAAAATTGGAGTAAGGTTTCCAAAATTACATTCAACGGTCAAACAACTACATATTTAAGAGTCTAACTTAAGGCCAATTGAGGCTATGGATGCCATGTCAGCAGGCATTCATTTGATATTATATTGATTTTGAATAACTTATTCTCATACTCCTCTAACGTCATCTCAACCGAGTAGTCGAAGATGGCAAGAGTGGACTCAACATCAATAACCTGTCCAAATAAAACCAGACATATTATTTCTTCCCAAATTTGTCTCTGCTATAATCAAGTGGAAGAAATTCTTTCATCATAAGAAAGGGAAGAGTTTAATGTTACATATACCTGAGCATCAATGGCCATTAAGATTTTCGCAGCAGACAAGATTAAGTATCTATCAACAACTTTGTCTCTTTGTCTCTTTCTAAAGCAAGATCCGACAACTTAATCTTGGACATTCATGTTCAAAATCCGAATTCAACATTTTCCACCTATAAAACGAAGGGAGAACATTCAACAACGGAGGGAGAAAACCCAAAACATTTAACAAAAATAACAGAGTCCACAATACAGAAATCCCACAAAATACACAGAGGTATTCGAAGCAGAATATTTCAAAATAAAAAAACTAAAGGAGACTTATCTTTTCTTTCCTTCCGCTGCGAATCCATCTTCAACAAAACATCTCCGCAATTTCGTCGGAAATCCCAGGTCGCGACATCTCCAACCGATTCGTAAGGAGAACTGAAAGGGCTCAGATTTACAAATCATCATTGCCAAGACAAAAAAAATTGAAACCGCCCCGAACAAGTTCGTAAAATCAAAACACAAATCATCAGCAAAAATCAAATCCAGAACGTCATAAAGCGTCACCCAAACCGTGAAGGCCACAAGCTCGCGGATCAACCAAACCATACCGGCTCAGAACAATCAACATCGTAAGCGGTCGCCATTAATTTTTTTTGGTTTGTATTTGTTTTCAGGTTTAAAGAAGAAGAAGAAGCTTAGCCACCACTCAAAGAGAAGAGGAAATGCAATCGCATGCAGAGATGAGAAGAGTAGAGAGGGAAGAAAAAAAATAAGAGTGAGAGAGGAGTAGAGAAGGACAGCGGCGGCCCATGAGGAGAAGAGGGGAGAGTTTTTAGTTTTTAGGGTGTTCTGTTTTTAATTTTTATTTTATATCATGTTGTAATCTCATGCATGTGCACACACGATATCACGTACACCCTCACAATCATCACCACACATCCATCATCAGATCATGTCACACGGTTCATATTCGACCTCCACCGTACACCCTCACACGCCCTTCCACACACAACCGTGCGCCACTCCCTAAACCTTCCATTAACCTCTTAATTGATCTTTTAACCAGCATTTAATCCACATAATTCTAATCTAATACCAACTTAATTAATTTAACTATTCATTAAACATTTAATCTACCCTCTTAAGTTGATTAATGAAAGATTATGAGGGTGGCGCACGGTTAAATGTTTAATGAATAGTTAAATTAATTAAGTTAAGAGGGTAGATTAAATGTTTAATGAATAGTAGATTAAACATTAAACATTAAACATTAAACATTTAACCGTGCGCCACCCTCATAATCTTTCATTAATCAACTTAAGAGGGTAGATTAAATGTTTAATGAATAGTTAAATTAATTAAGTTGGTATTAGATTAGAATTATGTGGATTAAATGCTGGTTAAAAGATCAATTAAGAGGTTAATGGAAGGTTTAGGGAGTGGCGCACGGTTGTGTGTGGAAGGGCGTGTGAGGGTGTACGGTGGAGGTCGAATATGAACCGTGTGACATGATCTGATGATGGATGTGTGGTGATGATTGTGAGGGTGTACGTGATATCGTGTGTGCACATGCATGAGATTACAACATGATATAAAATAAAAATTAAAAACAGAACACCCTAAAAACTAAAAACTCTCCCCTCTTCTCCTCATGGGCCGCCGCTGTCCTTCTCTACTCCTCTCTCACTCTTATTTTTTTTCTTCCCTCTCTACTCTTCTCATCTCTGCATGTGATTGCATTTCCTCTTCTCTTTGAGTGGTGGCTAAGCTTCTTCTTCTTCTTTAAACCTGAAAACAAATACAAACCAAAAAAAATTAATGGCGACCGCTTACGATGTTGATTGTTCTGAGCCGGTATGGTTTGGTTGATCCGCGAGCTTGTGGCCTTCACGGTTTGGGTGACGCTTTATGACGTTCTGGATTTGATTTTTGCTGATGATTTGTGGTTTGATTTTACGAACTTGTTCGGGGCGGTTTCAATTTTTTTTGTCTTGGCAATGATGATTTGTAAATCTGAGCCCTTTCAGTTCTCCTTACGAATCGGTTGGAGATGTCGCGACCTGGGATTTCCGAAGAAATTGCGGCGATGTTTTGTTGAAGATGGATTCACAGCGGAAGGAAAGAAAAGATAAGTCTCCTTTAGTTTTTTTATTTTGAAATATTCTGCTTCGAATACCTCTGTGTATTTTGTGGGATTTCTGTTTTGTGGACTCTGTTATTTTTGTTAAATGTTTTGGGTTTTCTCCCTCCGTTGTTGAACGTTCTCCCTTCGTTTTATAGGTGGAAAATGTTGAATTCGGATTTTGAACATGAATGTCCAAGATTAAGTTGTCGGATCTTGCTTTAGAAAGAGACAAAGAGACAAAGTTGTTGATAGATACTTAATCTTGTCTGCTGCGAAAATCTTAATGGCCATTGATGCTCAGGTATATGTAACATTAAACTCTTCCCTTTCTTATGATGAAAGAATTTCTTCCACTTGATTATAGCAGAGACAAATTTGGGAAGAAATAATATGTCTGATTTTATTTGGACAGGTTATTGATGTTGAGTCCACTCTTGCCATCTTCGACTACTCGGTTGAGATGACGTTAGAGGAGTATGAGAATAAGTTATTCAAAATCAATACAATATCAAATGAATGCCTGCTGACGTGGCATCCATAGCCTCAATTGGCCTTAAGTTAGACTCTTAAATATGTAGTTGTTTGACCGTTGAATGTAATTTTGGAAACCTTACTCCAATTTTCTCACAAGATATTTGGATAATTATCTTGTAATGGTCTTTCATTATTATTCTTGAATGACTTGTAAATGTTGGTTGCCTTTATATTGAAAAAAAACAATATATTTGATAGCAAAATCCAATTTGTGCCTTCTTCTACATGTCTTCCATTAGCTGAAACGTGAACATGGGCGGTCGTAACAATTAAGCTCCTTTTTGCTAACATGGTTAAAAATAATTTTATTCCTTATAAATCCTCCCACCAAATTTGAAAGTTTTAAAAAAAAAGAGGACAAAGTCCATAAAATCCTTCAAGACATAGTGGCAACGGTAGGATGAGACAACGTGTAAGAAATATTGAATGGATTTAAGCAGTGTCATGTCCTCATGCAATTGGTTCTTCAATGGACTTAAAACATCTTAATACGAGATCTCCTCGAGCTCGTACGTTGAGTATTTGAATTTAATTGTGGAATGATAATTTGGTTAAAATTTGGTCTTGAATTTACACTGAAATACATTTGATGGATTTTGGATTCAAACTTTACGGTGACGTTGATCTTTTCCAACTCACCGCCACTAACTTGTATCCAACGTGGCTTAAAACAAACTTTGTAAATGGGCCTTCCAAAATTAGCACATCTAACAACTTTAATTCCGTCAATTTTAGCTAGTCCGATAGAAACCATGGGCTGAAATCTCTCTTGTCTTGTCACTTTAGTTCACTAACTCCACAACCTCCGTCCTCAGGCCAATAAACAGCACTAAAGCCCAATAACCATCACTTCCTGAAGTATTAAATCGAAAGGATGAATGCCAATTCTATTTGAAAATAGTGTACCTGCACAAGCTTGTTAGACATAATAAAATATGTACACAAAAGTAACGGATAAAACGCAAGAAAAATGCAAAAACGGAGGTGGGATCTTAAGGTCAAAAATTAGGGTGCGACAGATGCCCCTATTTAAGTTACTTCTATCCGGAGATATGGAGATTGAAATCTTCGTCTCGACGAGATAGGAGGGACTTAAATACAAACATTGCACGAATATTTGGCCGTAAGATGCCACCAAATGCATATGATATGCAATGATACGAAAAATGCAAGACAGACAGTCCTGCGAGGAAAAGATGTCACAGGGGAACAACTAGACGCGACACACGGGAAGAACAGGCTCAACAAAACGAGACTCCGCGGGGGGAAATTGCCAATCACAAAGTGTCTGTAAGTATATTGTGAAGAACTTGGAAGAGAAATCCTCTTGAGGAATCTGCTGTATAGGTCAAATGTAATTAATTCGAGATATCAACTGGAGAAATCTATTGTCGAGACTTGTAACTGTAATCGAGAATACTTTCGCCAAAGTATATACTACTAAGATGTGTAAGGAATCTACTGCCGAGATTCTGTGTTGAAGTCTGTTGGAGAAATACTTCTGACGAAGTCTTCTAGAAGTCTACTGCCGAGATTATCCAGGAAATGAAATAGGATTACCTACTGCCGAGGTCTTCTGGGAATCTACTGCCGAGATTAACCAGGAACTGTAATGGAACTACCTACTGCCGAGGTCTTCTGGGAATCTACTGCCGAGATTAACCAGGAACTGTAATGGAGCTACCTACTTCCGAGGTATTCTGGGAATCTACTGCCGAGATTAACTAGGAACTGTAATGGAACTACCTACTGCCGAGGTCTTCTAGGAATCTACTGCCGAGATTAACCAGGAACTGTAAGATGTTTGAATGATTGTTGTTGAAAAAAAACTTCCCCGTGCGTCATGGTATGGGTGCCATGAGTTGGTCTCAGTCTCTGCCCAGAATGAAGAAAACTCGCGAGAGCGTCTTCACAAAGGGGTTGTAGATGTTGTAGTGGTAGAGCTTCCCCGAGCATCATGATATGGGAGTCATGAGCTGGTCTCGGTCTCTGATGTCGAACTTCCCCTTGCATCATGGTATGGGAACCATGAGCTGGTCTCGGTTCCTTCCCGAAATGATGAAAACTCGTGAGAGCACCTTCATAGGGGGTTGTAATTTTGTAGACTGTAGATTGTAAATTCTCGGCTGTGGGCCATAATGTCATTGTAGATTGTATGTGTTGTTGTAGAACTGTAGAATTGTAAATGTAAATATTGTCGATGTAATTTGTAATTGTAGAATTTGTAGATGTGATCTTGTAATTGCTTCACCGGGGATCTTCAAATGAGTTGTAGACCGGTTGAGTTGTAATGTATGTCTTCTCAAATAAAGAGAGACTATTGTGATAAACTTCTTCGACTTCTTCGGGGAGATACCACTTGACGGAAGTAAACTTGTGTGATGAACCCACTGGGGAATAAATTCCTGAAGAGTATCTTGTTGCAGTTGTAAGTATGTGAACTTCTTGAGGTGACCATTTCTCAAATAAAGAGGAAACATCTGTGAAGTCTTCGATAAGTCAATCTGATGGATTTCCAGAGAGATGCCATGAGTTGATAATCTTGATATCCCATTGTAGATGTACAAACTGTCTTGATGAGATTATCATTTGTCGTTTTGAATAAAACGAGTTGCTCAACTAGAGAGGTTACTTGCAAACCAGATGTAGATTGTTGGAAAGATGTCTTGTAATATTGTTGGAGAGATATCTGTCTTCAATAATTATCTTCATGAAGACTTTTTCTGAGGAGAACAGTGCAAAAATAAATGCACACTTGATCCATGTTGAGCAGTTTGGAGGTGTCCACAATGTGATTGTCAAGGACCGAAGTTCAATTCAGGAGATAGTTGAAGAGGAACTGTCAAGCAAGACTCGACCATTGAGGTATGAACTCAAACGGGGATGTACTAAAGCAACCGTCTTCCACGAGGATTGAACTTCGTGGGGAAAATAGAAATATTGCGCTTTTTCTGCCTAAGGTTGACAACTCTAATTGGAAAGAGAAGACACGCCCAACCACTTGGGGATAAACACAAACAAAGCGACAGAAGAACACACGCACAAAGATGCGCAAATGCAAATGTTATGTTATCTACTTATATGATATGTTTATGCTAACAAAACAGACGAAAGCAACGACCGGAGATGGGATAAACATCTCGAAACAAACATCCGACCAATCTTCAAAGATAGAAGTATCACTGGGGATATACGGAGAACCAGATATAGGATCTTAATCCTGTTTCAGAGCTTCACAAGCCTCTATTAGGGAATAGGGATCAATCCATTCGGGGATATAACAACTTAGTCTTGCCGGATAACATGGTTGTTAAATATGTCGTAAAAACTTCACGGGGATGAAGTAAACATCCGCCTCGCTGGAGAAGATTAGCGTTGTAGAGATCCACTGGGGTGTACAGTAACAACCACTTCACTGGGGAGATGGAGTTCAAGAAGATCTATTGAGGAGTAAAATACGTCCACTTCACTGAGGAAGGTGAAGTTGGAGAAGATTCACTGAGGATTAAAATAGCATCTACTTCATTGGGGAAGTGAAGTTGAGCAAATCACTAGGTGTTCTTGCATCGAAAAGTTTCATCGAAGAATTGTCATGACCACCAAAAATAAAATTTATTGGGGACATGAAGAATGTTATAAGAACGAGGTAATTCTGGCTTGATGAATTGTGTAGTAGTCGCCATTATTGAACAAAACTTGTTATGCGGGAAAGGTAATCTTTGCGTCTCAATTGCCCTAAGTCATGAGAAGAAGTCATTCCAAGAGGATTTTACAGAAAACAAGGCGTCCCACTGTTTTCAAACTCTTAGAGAGATTCGTTGAATCTCGACATAACGGACCCTGATTGACGATATGGCGAGTCTTCAATCTTGCTCTAAAGGTGAAGTCAAACCTGAGCAGACCATTTGGAAACAAACTTGCCCCAGTTTAGCAGAGTCTTCGGATTCCAATAGGATACACTTGATGATGACGCTTGTATGTAATTTTCTATGATATCAGGCCGAATCAACATGCGTGAAATGTTATTCCTGAAACTGTTAATGCAACATATGTGTCTGTCTTGAAGTTTTGAAAAACAGATATCACGACCACTTGTGACAAAGTCACTAGTTAGGACATGAATTAATTTATAAGCCAATATGAATAGTTGAGCATAGCTCATAGGAGTCAGGAAACGTTATCTCATTGAGTATGCTTTCGAAGTAAACCTTACTTCAATTAGGACTTTCAAGGGTTATATCGAGGTTTAGTTTACGTTTTGTAAATCAAAAGGAATAAGGGTCAAAAGCTTATTTGTGCCCACCCAAATTTTTTGAAATTTTAAGTATTCAATCGAGCTGACTGAAAATTTCCCCGCCCCAGGTTTAAAAATGAAGTTGGAAAGGGTTTGGGAGAAATAAAGCAGATCCTCAATCAAGGTTTGAAGGAGTTAAAAATGGATTAACTTCCTTATGTCTTTGGTGTTTAGGAGGTTTGAAACAATGCCTTACATCATCAGTAGGGTTTTATTCGAAAGCATACATCGAGAGATCCCACGTTTTACTTCATCATCCTCCTCCCAATTCTTCACCGAAGTGAGAAAGAAATCTGGTGATTTCGGCATTATAAAAAACATTTTTAAAGAGTGAAACGAATGAGTTTCCTCAAGACAAACATTTATTGCATTACTTATTCAAAATAAACAAGTTCTCACATGCTAATTATGCTTTTAACCAAAGAAAATAATAAGAGCAAATAAGCAGACAA
Source organism: Lathyrus sativus (assembly GCA_963859935.3). Classification (NCBI taxonomy): domain Eukaryota; kingdom Viridiplantae; phylum Streptophyta; class Magnoliopsida; order Fabales; family Fabaceae; genus Lathyrus; species Lathyrus sativus. The sequence continues at coordinate 600,206,919 of OZ012735.1, read as the reverse complement.
AATAAACAGCTGATCATAATGGCGTTCCATTCAAGACTGGGTTTCCTCCTTTGAAAGTCAGCTCTTCATTATCAATCATTTCTTGAACTTTCCCTTGGAAAACTTTACATTCTTCAATCGAATGCCCCAATGCTCCATCATGAAATTCGCAACTGGCGTTCGGGTCGAACCACGGTGGACGAGACTTCATAATTCTAGTCTTTCTGGGAGTCATTACCGAGTTTCTGGCAAAGTAAGACCATAGCCGGCGGTAGGTCATTGGGATAAGATCAAACCAACGAGTTTCCTCTTTCGGAGTAATCAGAGGTGTCTTCTGATTCTGAAACCGTCTTCGAACTTGTCGATTCTGATGTTGATTTGGAGGAGTCAATCTTCGTTTACGAGGTAGTCGCTGCTCGCGCTGAGCAGGCGCTGCATATTGATGTTGAGGTACTGGATCTGGATCTGACAGGATTTGATGGGAGTCCTGAATTGCATTGACGTCAACACTTCCTTCCTCTTGGGAATCATCAACTGAAATCTCTTCATTAGCTTGGTTATTCAAATTATCTTGAATTCTTCCACTTTTGAGCGCATTCTCGATGTTTACTCCGACTTCTATAATCTTGGGGAAATCCAATGGTACAACTCCTACCATTCTAACATAATAAGAGTCTGGCAGTGTTCTCAGAAACATCTTGTTTAAATCTTTCTCGGGAAGTGGTGGATGAACTTGAGATGCTAACTCTTTCCATCGTTGGGCATATTCCTTGAAAGATTCATTGTCATTCTTACTCATGTCCATCAATTGATCACTGTCTGGAGCCGCGTCCAAATTATAATTGTACTGCTTTATAAAAGCATCAGCTAAATCTTTAAAAGACTGAATACGACTCCTTTGTAGCTTCGTATACCACATCAAGGATGCCCCGGATAAGCTCTCTTGAAAGCAATGAATCATCAACTCATCGTTGTCAACATAAGCAGCTATCTTCCGACAGAACATCGTCAAATGATCTCTTGGACAACTAGTACCCTTGTACACTTCAAAGACAGGCATCTTAAACTTCGGAGGAATAATTACACCTGGAACCAGACATGAGTCACGAGCATTAAAATCATATGTATCAGCTCCTTTTGTCATCTTCAATTGTTCTTTGAAATCCCGAAGTTCTTTCTCCATTACATCCACCTTCATCTTAGTACGAACATTCTGAAGATTAGGTACATTTTGTAGGGGCTGGGAAGCTTGAACAACCAAGTTGTCTTGCACAGGAGGAGGTTGAGTAGGAACATCCACTTGTTGAACATTGTCGTCAGAAGGAAGATCGAATAACGGATTAGTCACAACCCTGAAACCAGTCATGTAATCCATATCTTTATTCTCTTTGTTATCCTTCAATAATACTTCAAGCTTGGTCAGATGGTCGAGATGTCAGCTGACAAAGACAGAAGACCGGATGAGCCACAGAAGAGGAGGGATACATGCAAATGCTAATGTTTAAATGCATGATGCGAGAATGCATAATGCTAATGCAAGAATGTAAGGATGAAAGGTTTCATGGAACTCAAGTTCTTATAAACATTACAGAGTACCAAAGAAAATCATTTTAATATTTTTTATGTATATATATTTTTTATTTTATCGGATTACAAATAAATATCCTCTTAAGAGTCCTAACATAATAGCTAAATAAAAGCTAAGAAAGCCCTAAGGAAATCCTTCATCTTGTTTGTGGATTTGTTCCTCCATTTGGATCTCCTTGAAGGTAAGCTCGTCCATGATCAAAGTCTAAAGAGTAGTTTGATAAAGGAAAATAAATCCTCCATCTCTTCTTTCGTTCTTGTTGGAAGTAAGAAATGAGTCCCTCGGATCTTCAATATTGATGAAAACCTTTTGATCTTCTAGGGTTCTTCAATGATGAGGGAAGCCTCTTGTAGTTTTGAGTTTCTTCAATCTGAGCTCCTACTTCCTTATGCCACCCCAAGTTAGGACTCTTAAAAGAATATCTCAAAAAATATTTTCTATTTGTAATCTATGTTGGTTTTGTAATGTTTATAAATAAACTAGGAATTCCATGAAACTTAATGTAATATGATGCTTAAATGATGCAACAAACACATGTATTCACATAAGGACACAATGATAAACAAACAAAGGGCGCCCTAGGTTTGCAACGAGCATGGAGTAAAGGTGTACCCATTCCCAAAGGTTGTGGACTAAAGGTTGATTTTACCTGCAGAACAAGGTTCTAAAAAGGTTCCCAAAGTCATTAGCCCATCTTTCGGATATTATCAACTTCTCAACTAACTTGAGGATTAATAATATTCTCAAGAGAACTTCTTTTGAGTGTAGCTTCGTGCAGCACTATTTCGGGACTTACTCCCTCATAGCCTCGCACTACATCCTAACAAAGGCCAAAGTGGGGTTAAAGGTAACTATGGTCCTTAGTATCATGGACTCCAATTGAGAATAGTAAAAGTTTTCACGACTAAACTCGTTCAACCGAATCATTTTCAAAAGGGTCTCAACTAAGCGGGATTCTCGAATCAACTTAGTCGGGACTCACTCCCTATAAGCCTCATCGAATATATCACCATCCTATCTTAATTTCTCTCAAGTCCGGGTGTAGGACTTTGTCTCACCACTCAAAAGTAACAGCCCAAAAGTAACAATTGAACAATTATACAAATAAACAAATAAGCAAACAAGAAAATAAAACAAGATAGGGGAACCCACAAATATAGGTCCCCAGTGAAGTCGCCATTTCTGTCGCGGTGAAATTTGGATACCAAACTATTGATTAGTTTGAATCGTTAATTCATTTTGCAACCGAACTTTGATTTGTCCAAAGGAAGGGATAAAGATCGAAATTCCCACCATGCAATGCAAATGCAAGCTAGATTGTTTTAGGTTCGGGGGTTGGTTAAACTTAGGGAAGGTACTAGCATCCTAAGTTTCTGTAGTACTCTACAGGAACCTCTTGTTTTATGTTTGTTTACTGCTAAGTGTTTATCTGCTTAATGGTTAAAAGACCCTAGTGGTTTATTTCTAAGTATACTCGATAAGATGTCGCATCTTATGCCTACATATCCTTACGGGAGTGGAATCAGAGTATTTTGTAGTTCACCCTAAAGGGTTTGAGGAGCTCTTTGACTGTGGTCAAAGTTCCTACGGGTTTAGGGTAGTTGTTTTGATTAGGTTTAGGAGAAGAGACGAGTCTTCATATTAAGGGAGATGTAACCACCACAAATGTAAAAGGGGTTGTAGGAAATGGTCTTTGCATCGTCTTAAGAAAAGGTCTTACATACTCGGATGGTCGCCAAGTATGCCTTTATCGCTCTTAAGGCAAAGTCCCTACATGTTTGATTGTATTGTTGGTGGGGTGGAGATTATATCTCACTTAAGATGATTAACATCTATTCTCTATTGTGTTTGAAAAGTTGTATTGTTTTGATTGTGTTGTTTCTATGTTGTAAGGATAAAGAACAGTCCTTCCTATGGGGTAGGATCTATCCTAAGTGATCAACTTGAATGGGATCAAGGATCGAGGGGAATATGATGCATATGATGTGCAACTACACACAAGTGTTGACTTATGTGTAGGTTTTTCCTTTGGACGGAATGCGATGTATGAATAGATAAATATGATAATGTAAATGCAATAGAATAAATTGCAGAAGAGTAAATTGTAGAAAGATAAACCATACACGAACGCATGAAAGCGCTAAGTGAGTGTGTGTGCATTGTGAATAAGATAAAAGCGGATAAAGTAAACATACACACGCATGAAAGCGCTAAGTGTACAAGTGTGTAAATTGTGAATGTGAGTGGAATCGGGGCGTAGATGTATGAGATCGTGCGCGCGTTGATTAAATGCAGGAGATTGATTTTATTAGTGAGGAGATTGATTAATGAGAAAATATATTATTGGGTGAGATTTGATTTTAAATAAGAGGGTTGATTTAGAATGATTTTATAAAGAAGGTTATATTAGATTTATTATTAGTAAGATTAAATTTAAGAGGAATTATTTTAAGGGGATAAATTAGTTTTTTTCTTTGAAGGTTTTTATTAACAAAAAGCCAAGTTATTTAAATTATAAAAATAGATTCAATTAGTTTATTATAAAAAAGGGTTTTCCTATTATTATGTATTAGGTATATTTTATTATATGAAAGCTATATTAAAATGGAATATATTTATTATTAAGTAAACAAATAATTTAGTTATTATTATAAAAGGATAGATGTTAATTTAAGTTGAAAAGGAGTTGTTTATTATTATTTTAAAAATTATTTTAAATGTGAAATGGATTTTAAGAAGAAAAAAAAAAGAGCAAATAGATATCATTATTTATTTAGAAAAGGATTACTAAATATAAAAAAAGTGATTAAAGTAAAAGATCTAATTAAATGGATGATTAATTAAACAGTTAATTTAAAAAAGGGTCATTAGTTTAATTTTATGAAAATGTTGATTAACTAGGTAATAGACTAATTAGAAAGAAGTTTTTTTATTTATAAAAGTTAGTTTGTTTTAAATAAGAAGGCTGATTTTTTTTTTAGAGTTAAGTTAAAATGATTAGATTTACTTAAATGACAGATCAAAAGTTAGTGGGTGGTTAATGAGTAGATTAAAGGGTGGTTAGGGTTAGTTGATAGATTAGAGTTAATTAATAAAATAGGTAATGATGATGTTAGTTGGGAAGATTAGAGTTAATTAATGAAATAGGTAATGATGATGTTAGTTGGGTAGATTTATGGTATAGGTAGGGGATAATGAAGAGGTTAGTCAAAATTAAATTAATTAAGTAGATTTATTAAATAAAAGTTATGTTAGATAAAAAAAGGCATAGATTTTTATTATATAAAAAAAAATTATTATTATAAATGTTACTTAGATTAGTGAGATATAATAAATAAAGATAAGAGGATAAAGTAAATTTAATTATTAAATATATGAAAATAAGTTAATTAAAAAAATGATTAAATAAATGAGGGGTAATTAAAGAAATAGTTAATTTAAATAAAAGGTTATTATTATTAAAAAAAGCACATTAATTAGATTATTATGAAATGGGTTTTAAAAACAAATAGATAATTATTTTATTAAATAAAATCAAATTAATTAATTAGAAAAAGATTATTTAGATAAAGAAAAAAGAAAAAATTAATGAAAGAGATATTAAATAAAAAAAGTTGATTAATGATTAAATTATTAAATTAAGAGGGTAGATTAAATGTTTAATGAATAGTTAAATTAATTAAGTTGGTATTAGATTAGAATTATGTGGATTAAATGCGGGTTAAAAGATCAATTAAGAGGTTAATGGAAGGTTTAGGGAGTGGCGCACGGTTGTGTGTGGAAGGGCGTGTGAGGGTGTACGGTGGAGGTCGAATATGAACCGTGTGACATGATCTGATGACGGATGTGTGGTGATGATTGTGAGGGTGTAAGTGATATCGTGTGTGCACATGCATGAGATTACAACATGATATAAAATAAAAATTAAAAACAGAACACCCTAAAAACTAAAAACTCTCCCCTCTTCTCCTCATGGACCGTCGCTGTCCTTCTCTACTCCTCTCTCACTCTTATTTTTTTTCTTCCCTCTCTACTCTTCTCATCTCTGCATGCGATTGCATTTCCTCTTCTCTTTGAGTGGTGGCTAAGCTTCTTCTTCTTCTTTAAACCTGAAAACAAATACAAACCAAAAAAAATTAATGGCGACCGCTTACAATGTTGATTGTTCTGAGCCGGTATGGTTTGGTTGATCCGCGAGCTTGTGGCCTTCACGGTTTGGGTGACGGTTTATGACGTTCTGGATTTGATTTTTGCTGATGATTTGTGGTTTGATTTTACGAACTTGTTCGGGGCGGTTTCAATTTTTTTTGTCTTGGCAATGATGATTTGTAAATCGGAGCCCTTTCAGTTCTCCTTACGAATCGGTTGGAGATGTCGCGACCTGGGATTTCCGACGAAATTGCGGCGATGTTTTGTTGAAGATGGATTCGCAGCGGAAGGAAAGAAAAGATAAGTCTCCTTTAGTTTTTTTATTTTGAAATATTCTGCTTCGAATACCTCTGTGTATTTTGTGGGATTTCTGTATTGTGGACTCTGTTATTTTTGTTAAATGTTTTGGGTTTTCTCCCTCCGTTGTTGAACGTTCTCCCTTCGTTTTATAGGTGGAAAATGTTGAATTCGGATTTTGAACATGAATGTCCAAGATTAAGTTGTCGGATCTTGCTTTAGAAAGAGACAAAGAGACAAAGTTGTTGATAGATACTTAATCTTGTCTGCTGCGAAAATCTTAATGGCCATTGATGCTCAGGTATATGTAACATTAAACTCTTCCCTTTCTTATGATGAAAGAATTTCTTCCACTTGATTATAGCAGAGACAAATTTGGGAAGAAATAATATGTCTGATTTTATTTGGACAGGTTATTGATGTTGAGTCCACTCTTGCCATCTTCGACTACTCGGTTGAGATGACGTTAGAGGAGTATGAGAAGAAGTTATTCAAAATCAATACAATATCAAATGAATGCCTGCTGACGTGGCATCCATAGCCTCAATTGGCCTTAAGTTAGACTCTTAAATATGTAGTTGTTTGACCGTTGAATGTAATTTTGGAAACCTTACTCCAATTTTCTCACAAGATATTTGGATAATTATCTTGTAATGGTCTTTCATTATTATTCTTGAATGACTTGTAAATGTTGGTTGCCTTTATATTGAAAAAAAACAATATATTTGATAGCAAAATCCAATTTGTGCCTTCTTCTACATGTCTTCCACTAGCTGAAACGTGAACATGGGCGGTCGTAACAATTAAGCTCCTTTTTGCTAACATGGTTAAAAATAATTTTATTCCTTATAAATCCTCCCACCAAATTTGAAAGTTTTTAAAAAAAAGAGGACAAAGTCCATAAAATCCTTCAAGACATAGTGGCAACGGTAGGATGAGACAACGTGTAAGAAATATTGAATGGATTTAAGCAGTGTCATGTCCTCATGCAATTGGTTCTTCAATGGACTTAAAACATCTTAATACGAGATCTCCTCGAGCTCGTACGTTGAGTATTTGAATTTAATTGTGGAATGATAATTTGGTTAAAATTTGGTCTTGAATTTACACTGAAATACATTTGATGGATTTTGGATTCAAACTTTACGGCGACGTTGATCTTTTCCAACTCACCGCCACTAACTTGTATCCAACGTGGCTTAAAACAAACTTTGTAAATGGGCCTTCCAAAATTAGCACATCTAACAACTTTAATTCCGTCAATTTTAGCTAGTCCGATAGAAACCATGGGCTGAAATCTCTCTTGTCTTGTCACTTTAGTTCACTAACTCCACAACCTCCGTCCTCGGGCCAATAAACAGCACTAAAGCCCAATAACCATCACTTCCTGAAGTATTAAATCGAAAGGATGAATGCCAATTCTATTTGAAAATAGTGTACCTGCACAAGCTTGTTAGACATAACAAAATATGTACACAAAAGTAACAGATAAAATGCAAGAAAAATGCAAAAACGGAGGTGGGATCTTAAGGTCAAAAATTAGGGTGCGACATGGAGGAAATACATGAGGGTACATTTGGTACACATGCTGGTGGGCATGCTATGACGAGGAAGCTGCTGCGGGCAGGTTATTTTTGGCTGACTATGGAAACTGATTGTTTCAAGTTTGCGAGGAAGTGCCACAAGTGCCAAATCTATGCAGATAAGATCCATGTGCCTCCGAGTCCTCTAAATGTGATGTCATCGCCATGGCCATTCTCGATGTGGGGAATCGATATGATTGGAAAGATCGAGCCGACGGATTCTAACGGGCACCGGTTCATTCTAGTAGCAATCGATTACTTCACTAAGTGGATGGAAGCGGCATCTTACGCAAATGTGACTAAGCAGGTGGTAGCCAGGTTCATCAAGAGAGATATCATTTGCAGATATGGAATCCCCGAGCGGATAATCACCGATAACGGTTCAAACCTGAATAATAAAATGATGAAGGAGCTCTATCAGAATTTCAAGATCGAACATCACAACTCCTCCCCTTACCGACCCAAGATGAATGGCGCTGTTGAAGCGGCCAACAAGAATATAAAGAAGATCGTTTAGAAGATGATGGTGACCTATAAGGATTGGCATGAGATGCTACCTTTCGCTTTGCACGGTTATCGTACGACGGTACACACATCAACCGGGGCAACCCCGTTCTCGCTGGTATACGGAATGGAAGCTGTGCTACCACTAAAAGTTGAGATTCCTTCCCTGAGAGTGCTACGAGACGTCCAACTTGACGAGGCAGAATGGGTGAAGAACAGGTTGAACCAGCTGAGCTTAATGGATGAGAAGAGGCTAGCTTCTCTAGCATACGGTCGTTTGTACCAGAGCCGAATGAAGAAAGCATATGATAAGAAGATACATCCTCGGAGCTTTCAGACGGGCGACCTTGTGCTGAAAAGGATTCTCCCGCCGCAGGCAGATCACAGGGGCAAGTGGACCCCCAACTACGAAGGGCCATACGTTGTCAGAAAAGTCTTTTCAGGAGGAGCTTTATTGTTGTCCACCATGGACGGTGAAGACTTTACGTCGCCTGTGAATTCTGACGCAATTAAAAAATACTTTGCTTGAAATCGACCCGCTGGACAAAAAAAGGGGAGTCCAGGCAAAAATGGGGCATCCTGGCGAACCAAAAACAGAATGAAAGGTTCGGGCAAAAGTTAGGGATAAAATTGAAAAAATGTACACCCGCGAAGTTGAAAACCTACACTGGGCGGCTTCGGCAAAAAAGGGTATCCCGGTGAACTGAAAACCCGTAAAGGGCGGTTCACGCAAAAGTTAGGGATTTGAAAAGCAAATGACTGCGGTCCGAATTTGATACTGCGGTGAGCATTGGTGCGGGAGAATATACATGAGGGGTCGATTATCAGATACAATCTCTTCGGAAGTGTGGATACCGGGAAAAGCATTAGAGTCGGGCGAGTCATAGGAGGGTCAGTTCGTGATGTTCGTCTGCATCCCGTTGCCGACATGTGTACAAATTTGATTTGTCATTATATTTATGCTTCTTGTGCATACTTGTATATCTGTTGTGCGTAGCTTCCTCTTTTCAGGAGTTACATCCCGTGTACAAAACTCCGCCCATTTAGGGGCCCTATCAATAAAATATGTCATTCAGTACTTGATGCTGGTTCTTTACTGTTTTGTGCATGATAAACGCCTAGGTTTAATGAAACTAGCATGGGTATAACGTCGCTGGCCCTTGCCAATAATTGCTAAAACGTTGAATTAACTGAAAATAATGTCACTAACGCTTAACTGAATATATTTGGTTGTGTAGACTTGTCTTGTCTTGTTTGTGGTGTTGCAGGGTTCATAGCCGTACGAAAAGGACGATCGAAAGATTACATTATGGATCAGAAGCTCGTAACGAAAGACGCGATCCCCACGCAGGTCGCGCTTCCGAGATAACATTGTTCCCTACTGAAGAAAGATCAAATTCCCTAGCTAGTCGTGGCTTATCCAAAGGATATTCTCCAGCAAAGTCGTTTATCTTCAGCAGAGTTTGGCGGTTCTAAGATTGAAGGCTGTATTCAGACAGTGTGGTGTCCCCCAAAAGGATTCCCCTATCTCGAGCAGAGCGGTTTAGCCTCCGAGGATTAACATTTCCAACTCGTGAGCTGTACTCAGACAATTTACCCTTCCCGGTAGGGTCATTTACTCTCCTCCAGCGGAGTCAGTTGATTTTCCCTAAGAGACTCGTTTCGTCCCCCAGCGGAGTTCTCTTTTCAGCAAGTGCTTTCTTTCCTCCCAGTGGAACTCGAAGATTAAGACTCTCCCCGGCAGAGTTGGTTGTGGGCTCTGGCATTTATTTTGCCATAATATCGTGTGATACCCGTTCACTCTCCAGCAGAAGTCCAATCCTGATTGGCGCATTCAATTATCCCTCAGCGGAGTTAGCTACACTCTTCCAGCATTTATTTTGCTGAAATAATTCTGTGGCGCCTGGTTACCCCAACGGAGTTGGCATTGTCTTCCGCATTTATTTTGCTGAAGCGGTTTCTGTATCCCAGCAGTTCGAGTCTGCATTTGCATTGGCATATAGTGTCATACCTACATCCACCAAATAAAGACGCGTAGCATTTCCATGTCGAATGGAGCATTGCATCATTGTCAAACATATGCATTTTGAAACATAAGCCAGGTTGGTTACCCGTTTGTTTCAAGTATTGTTTCCCTTACAGGTGGAGAGAGTTCTTGCTCAAATAAATTACCAAACATTCAAGATCTCGACGTGAGACATTCAATGATAATGTCAGTTTCGGCAGTATTCCCCACAGAGTTATTAGGTTAAGTTTCTCTTTGCCCCCGAGCAGAGTTATTTGGTTGAAATTTTCTTGTTTTCCTCACCAGAGTCGCTTGTTGAAGTTTCTCTAGTCCGGCCAGCGGTTTACTTTCTTCAAAATTGTTGTTACGTCAGCATCAAAAGGTTTCATGAATCAGAATTTCAGAGGCTGCCGCCGGTTATCAGAGCAGGCGTCCGGTAGTTTGGTTTCCAGATATCCCCAGTAGAGTCCGCCTCAAAGTCGCTGTCACGTCAGTGCTAAGAAGTTTGTGGGTTGGGACCAATGGAGAAATGAGTCCTGACGTGGACAATTTTATTGACGGGATTTCTTCGTGCTAGAGAAGTGGGTGTCCTAACGTGGACAGATTTATTTCCCCGAGTTGATGAAATGTGCTAGTCCTAACGTGGACAGATTCGATTTCTCCGTATTGATTGAATGTGAAGTCCTGACGTGGATAAAATTGATTACTCTTCGTGTTGGTGTCCTGACGTGGACCATTTATTACCAGCAGATATCTTCCTTCGTAATGGTGAAATGTGAGTCCTGACGTGGACAAAGTTTGTAGTTCTTCGTGATGACAAGATGCGAGAGTCCTGACGTGGACAAGTTTATCTCTCTTCGTGTTGGCGAGGCGTGAGTCCTGACGTGGACAAGTTTTGTTTTCTCAGCGGGTCGAAGATGTGAGTCCTGACGTGGACAAATCAAGACGATATGTGATTCCTTACGTGGAAAAAAGATGTATTCCTTACGTGGAAAGATGTATTCCTTACGTGGAAAGGTGGGTCCTAACGTGGACGATGTATTCCTTACGTGGAAAAAAGATGTATTCCTTACGTGGACGATGTATTCCTTACGTGGAAAGGTGGGTCCTAACGTGGACGATGTATTCCTAACATGGAAAGAGTTTACTCCTGACGTGGAAATTTTATTCCTGACATGGACGAAGAGAGTTATTCCTAACGTGGAAAGAGGTTATTCCTGAAGTGGAAATTTTATTCCTAACGTGGACGAAGTTTATTCCTGACGGGGAAATTTTATTCCTGACGTGGAAATTTTATTCCTGACGTGGACGAAGAGAGTTATTCCTAACGTGGAAAGAGGTTATTCCTGAAGTGGAAATTTTATTCCTAACGTGGACGAAGTTTATTCCTGACGTGGAAATTTTATTCCTGACGTGGACGAAGATGTATTCCTTACGTGGATAGATTATACCTAACGTGGAAGAGTTTATTCCTAACGTGGACGATTTATTCCTGACGAGATGTGGCCAATTCATTCCTATGTTGATAGGATCCCCTCGTGCTGACGAAATGCAGACGAGTCATCCCCAGCGACGTCGCCGAGATTGTTCCGTGTTTCCGGTAGATGGAGTCCTGACGTGGACAAGTTTAGTTGAGATTTCTTCGTGTTGACGAAACAGGCGTCCTAACGTGGACAAAGTTCTATCTCTGCGATGATAGAATCTTTTTCAGGACTGATAAAAATAATCCCCAGCACGGTCGCTAATGGATCAGTTGGTTGTTGTAACAGTTAGATTCAGTTGATGGATGTCGTTCCCCAAGCAGTGGTGCAGTTTATTTCTGCGGTTGGCAAATTTCCGGGTTCTTAGTATTCAACCGTCTCGTACCTCGAATGTTTGAAGGCCGTTCGCTCTTCACCCAATCGGGTCCAAGTTGCTTGAATAGGGGCAGCTGTTGCACCCTAAAATTTGCTCAACCTACTTCACTTGGTTTATGTTTCAATTACATTAGCATTTGCATATAGAGTCATGTACATAGTCTAATCATTTGCATAGCATAGCATAGCAAGTTATCCAACAAGGGACCAAGTACTATCCTCATCTATATGAGCCTATCAAGAGGTTATTATTCAAATTCAATCTTATCCAAGTCATCAGAAAGAAATTGAGACCTAAGAAGTCTATGAATCAAGCAGTGAATCTATCTCCTATCTGAGGGTAGCTGAAGATCATCAAAGAAGTTGTGAGCTGTGAATTGAGCATGGAGGGTATACAGACATCATGGAAGACCTAGAGAGTCATTTTGAAAGTGAGGCAAGTCATTGATGTGATCACAAGAGTTGCAGTTGAAGACAGTCAACTAGGGTTTCATCTGGGTCAACCCTAAGTCAACCCTAGGTTAAATGATTGATTGAAAGGCATTAAGGTCTATTTGAGAGATGTGGGGTTCATCATTTGACATGTAGAGAAGGATGTGGTGTTGTGCCAAGAAGAAATCAAGAGAAATCAAGAAGAAGAGGAGTTTCTAAATTAGGGTTTCTATGTAAAATCCCCTGATTTAGGTCAAACTTCCAAGCAAGATAAGTCAAAATTCAAGCTTCAAATGGATCCTTGGCCAACATGAAACTTGTAGAGGATCTCAAGACCTTTAATTTGAGCGGTGGAAGACATCAAGGAGATTTATAGAACTCAAGTTATGGTCCTTGCAAGTTACAGGTCATCTGGGGTATCTGAAATTTTGTCTGTGAAAGTTACTTGTCGTCCAAGCAACTTTTACCCCTCAAGGAGATTTAAAATGAATTTTTGGTCAACATAAGAGTTGTTCCTCATTGTCTTATCTTTCTAGAAAGGTATGGTATGCCTTCATCTGATTTGTAGAGCTCTACTTATGGCCTTGGAAAGCAAAGGGTATTTTGGTCATCTGAGAATTACAGGTCATTTCAAGCCTATGCCCAAAACTCATACAAGGAAGCTTCAAATGAAAAACTTCACATCATCAAACTTGCTCCAAATGACATTTTGAGTCTAGAAAAGGGATCATGAAAGATTGGAAATGCTCATAGCTCAAGGTTCCAAATTTGGTCATTTAAAAGTGAATTTAATGAATAAAAGTGACCTAAAATTGAGATTTTTCATAACTTGGCCAAATGGGATGAAATTATAGGTCATTTTGGTGGGAAAAAATGTTTTAAGAACATTGGCAAAAGTAGATTTTTGAGTTTAGGGCAAAGTTTGAGAGATACCATTGGTTACTTATGTATGAAGTTAACATAATCAAAATCCAAGGGAATTGTGCACAAGAAGTTTCTACTAAGTTCTAGAGCTTTCTAATTTCATCTATATATTGGGTAGAGTGGCCTCATTCAAGGGTTGGTGATTCATTTTGTTCATAACACATAGTTATACCTCATTCTTCCATTTTGCAAATCCATTTCAAAATCTATCAAACCTTCATCAATTTCCAAAATTCTTGATCCTATCATCATCTAAATCCATTGGAGATCAAGTTTCTATCAATATCTGGTTGAATTGAGGAAGAAATCGTGTGCTACCAACTTCATCATCCAAAGTGCAAGAAGATTGTGATTGCAAGATCCAAGAGGTTTGAGCAGGTTCTATTGCATACAGAACCAAGAATCAAGTTTGTGGAGCAAGTCCAAAGCATTGCAAGCTTCAGATCCAAGGATTTCTACCTCTGTTTTCATCTTTCCACCAGGTTAGTGTTTTCATCGATTTGGATAGATTTAGTTAGCATGTTAGAGAATCATTAGGTTAGAATGGTTAGGAATGATTAGATGATTGATTCTGGTGAATTTGAGGACAATTCATGGAGGTTACCATTGGTGCACCAAAACTGTTAGGGCTTAGAACTCCTAGGTTAGGGCTTGATAATATTGGTTAGATAGCTTAAAATGATCAGCAAAACGTGTAGATTGTGTTAAGGTAAAAGATAGCAAGAATTGGCAAGGTTGATCTCAGTGTATAATGGTGGAGTCAAGGTGTTCCAGCTATCGGGTTTGGTTATTGATTAAGTTTCAGAGGAATCCAAGACCATGGCTGTGTAGAGGGGAAGAAGTAGAGCAATTTTGCTCTTTACAGATTGGAGTTTCATGGAGAATTGAGGTTGTATGGGTATGATGAACTCTGGTTGGTGCAAGCTCGTGCATGGTGCTTTAATGGCTGAAACCCTAGCTTTGGAGAAGAAGCATGATGGTCGTTGGATGAAGTCTCCCTTGTTGACTGAAGTTCTAATCGCGTGGCTCACGTTTAAAGTTGAATTTGGAGGGAGATATGAAGAGCAGCGAAACGCTGCGTTCCATTTAAATGGAACTCTGGGCCTGAGTCCAAACCAGTTAATCCCACCCCCATTCGCCAAGGCCCAATGAGAATGAACTGATATTTTTACTTCCTGCACCGTTTTCCCTTTTTTATTTCTTTTTGTTTTTTCTGATCAACTGGGCCCAGACGCACTTTGCTATGCGCGCCCCCCAGTCTGGGCCCATCTTTCTTTTTTAACTGAAATAAATACTTACTGCACCCCATATCCAAATATAATTCAATTTAATTTCATCCATTTCATTTTAATTCTTTAAAAAATCATAACAAATGGAAAATTGCATATTTTTAATTGGTTGTTTTTGCATCCTTTTCATATTTTTGTTAAGAAAATTATCATATAAATAAATTAGCATTTCATTTTATGTTTATATTTTTAGTATATTTTTCTTTTAAATAGGTTGTAAATAATGTGTAGTTTGATACATGATATTGTTGATTTTAATTTAGTTAGATGCTTTTACATTTTAGATCCATTCTTTTTAGGGTGATTAACTTAGAACTTTAGCTTGTATATAAAATTTAATTCATGATTTTAGGATTTAATTTTAGATGATTGGTTTAGGTGTGATTAGGAGAATCAAAACTAGGGTTTAGAGATAACATAGGTGTAATAAATCATTTCTTTTAGGAGTTGTAGATTGAACTTTGGGGTATGGGACTATAGGGGTATTATGGGTAGATAATAGATCCCTTAGAAATTACTAGGTTTCCCCTATTCTACTATTACTATTAGTATACTGCTTGTATTTGCTTGACTGTGTGGTGTGCCCTCTCTAGGGTTATTATTTGCCTGTGTGGGGTATTGGGCTTGTTTGGGGCTTGGGGTTTGAGCTGAAGACTGTGCTGATGAGGCCCATTGGAGATTAAGAGAATGAAGACCAACTTCCAGAGTTGATGAGGAGTATCTCTTGCTGGCAGCTGTTGAAGGCTATAGGGTTTAGGAGCTAGGCAGAGCTCTAGGGTAGAGAACTTGATTCACAAATATGGAAGGTCTTGTTTGCCTCCATTCTTTCTCTATGATTCAAAGTCTCTTTTAAATACCCACCTCCTTCCTTTGGAAGGATTAGTGAATGTATTTAAAAGATAGAACTTTTGAGGGAAAATTGTCTGTATAATGTTAACTGTTAATGAGCCACCTTTGGTAGGCAATTGACTGTTTAACATCCATTTCATCTTGTTGACTGATATTCATCTTGGAGATTGAGACTTGAAGAAAAGCCATTGCAGATTGAAGACAAAGACCTTGCTTGAAGGCTGTGAAGATAAAGATTGATGCTTGCTTGAAGCTTGTAGCTGTTTGGAGATGACTTGAAGACAGATGTTGATGCATAGCTGCTGTTGCTGTTTATTTTTTGCTGTTTATAATTCTTGATGTATTGTGTGAATTTCCTTGACTGTATTGCTTGCTGTTTAACCTGTTAGGTTGAAAGTGAATTCCGTTCACTTTTGCCTGTTGTTTTCTAGGTTCGAGGTTGAGTGGGACTCCCTTGCCTCGCTTGTATTGCTGCATTCATGCATTTTTCTGCTTTATTATATATATGCTATTGTTTCTGTTTCCGTCTATTCCCTTAGGATCTCTGTTTCTCTCTGTGCAAGAGAGGAGCATGATAGACACTAGGTCTTAACCCATGCATGATAACATTAGGTTAGTTTGATTCCCTTTGCAACCATAGGTTAGAGTTCTGTCTCTTCTTTCTCAAAACAAACAGAAAAATACAATAAAGCTTTCAAATCCAATAAAAGACACTTCTTCCGTAAAAGAATGTGAACTCATCAAAACGTCATTTTTGTCCGCTTGGACCAGTAATCAGAAAAACCCTTTTTTCAGAAGGAGATAAAAACAATCGAAACAGACTTGTGTCGTACGTGGCCCGAACTACGTTTGCTCTGATCTTTCATGCTGTATGAAAGTACGTAGGCATAGGATGCGATATCCTAGCGAGCAACCTTCCCCTCCTTTCCCGTAGGTAGGCGAACTACGTTGACTCTGATTTCTCGTTCCAGACGGGAATACGTAGGCATAAAGTGCGATACTTTGCCGAGTCATTTTCTTTTCTTTTTAACCCTTAACCTGTAGTTTAGATAGAAATAACAATCCATACCCGAAAACAAGCGTGGATCCCGTCGAGTACGAAGGACGTGAGGGGTGCTAATACCTTCCCCTTGCGTAACCGACTCGCGAATCCAGGTTTTGGTTGCGATGACCATACATTTCCCGTCTTTGCAGTAGGTTTACTCTGAGCGTTTCCTTTCCCTCCTGTGGGATAAATAACGCACGGTGGCGACTCTTCTGTTCAGCCGGCGCCGATTTTCGCAGTAGCGACAGTTATGTGTGCATCATGTCATCATATCATCATGGCATCTCATCTTGTTGCACTGGTTTTGTGAAACTCAGTTGTCTTCTTTTTGCGAAACCCTAGATATCATGGATTTTGGGAAAAGAAACACTAAGAAATATAACTTCAAGAAATGTGATACAACGAAGTTGAGAGAGCTAGGAATGTTGGTATCTGAATATTTTGGGAAAACGTACGGGAAACTATTGAGTATTGTGCATACTAGAATGGAAGAAGGGGTTCTTAGCACTTTGGTTCAGTTTTACGATCCGTTATACCACTAGCTCACCTTTCCAGATTACCAATGGATGCTAACATTGGAAGAATACTCTTACTTCATTGAAATCCTTGTGACAGATAAGAAACCCTTCAACGGTTTGGAGAAGTTACCCTCGCCGAAAGAGATTACTGATGCACTTCATCTAGAAGTATCCGAGATCAAAGCCAATTATGCTTCAAAGAAAGAAGTTAAATGTTTTCATTCTGATTACTTATTGGAGAAGGCTAATGACCTTGCCAAGGAGGGTAGTATGGACGCATTTGAAGCAGTTTTGGCTCTATTGATATATGGGTTGGTGTTGTTCCCTGAGATAGAAGAATTTGTCAATTCAACTGCTATCACCGTGTCCTTGAATGGTAATCCGGTACCCACTTTTCTAGGTGATGTTTATCATTCCATATATCATAGGCCTTTTCATAGAAGAGGAACTATTCTCTGTTGTGCACCCTTGTTGTACAAATGGTTTGTCAATCATTTATCAAGGACAGACGCTTTCAAAGAAAATCCCAATGGTTGGAGATGGTCTCAAAGGATTATGTCTCTAACTCAAGTAGATATTCACTGGTATGATCCCGCCTATGATTTAGGGGTCTACATTGACTGTTGTGGTTCTTTTCCAAATGTAACACTCCTGGGAGTACAAGGAGGAATCAACTAGAATCCCACTTTGGCCAGACGTCAATTTGGATTCCCAATGAAGGATAAACCTAACAACATCCTATTGTCTGGTTTCTTCTACCTTAACGCCAAAGCAGATGAGAGTTCAAGGAACAATATGATTGATGCTTGGGAGAACATCCAGAAGAAAACTAAAGATGACCTTGGGAAAAGGAATTATGTAGCCCTTGAGCTATTCA
Organism: Lathyrus sativus; assembly: GCA_963859935.3. Taxonomy (NCBI): domain Eukaryota; kingdom Viridiplantae; phylum Streptophyta; class Magnoliopsida; order Fabales; family Fabaceae; genus Lathyrus; species Lathyrus sativus. Next base: position 600,189,024 of record OZ012735.1, on the reverse strand, counting down.
CTCAGTTGGTTCAATCTAGAGCCCGTGATCTCAAGATGCCCTACCTTTCTGAAAAGAATATGCAGATTGTCATCACATCATCTTCCGCCATACCTATTGAAAAGATGGAAGAATACTAAGAGATCCTTGAGAGAACCAATATTGAAAGGGACACTTGGGAGGGAAAGTACCATACTCTTCATTCTGAGATGACGAAATTGAAGAGAAAGCTAAAAGGCAAGGATGAGTTAATTGAGTGGCTCGAAAGTCACTTGATTGATGAAGATGTGAGGAAAGAGAATTTATTTTTCTCTAGCGTCAAGCCTTCGTAAAGTTCTCATGAGTATTCAAATATCCTACCATCTTCTGGCACCTGGAAAGGAATAGTAAATAAATTGGTGATAGAGAACACTATGCTGAAAAGACTGAAGAAGGTGTGCGGATAGGACTCTTGTCAGATTTCTTGACCATAGGGCCTAGTCTTCTCCTTTGATGTAACCTCACGTTTCTTGTATTGTATTTCAAAAGTTGTAACTTTTCCCAATATAAATGAAATGAGGGTTTTGCTTCAATTTATCTTCTGAGTTTTGTAAAACCAGTTGCATCTAGCATCTTTGCATTGCATTTTGCATCTTGCTAACCAGTCAAGAAATTCAAAATCTTTTTTGCAGACATAGTAATGGACCAAAGAAACATGTTCATATTCCCAAGCCTGAGGTTGGACAACTTGAGGATCTTAAGAGGCCTAGTAAGGGACTCTGTTGCTTTCGTCACTAAGTATGGAGACCTGTTATCTTTACTGGACATGCAAGTAAATGAGGAAATGCTGCTAGCTCTCATAAAGTTTTATGATCCTCTTTACCATTGCTTCACATGTTCGGACTCTCAGTTGCTGCCGACTTTGGAAGAGTACTCTGCGCATCTGAAGATTCCCATGACTTTTATACCTTGCTATGGAAGAGAGAGAAGACCAAACATAAGAGATATTGTTGAGGCTCTACACCTGGAACCCACTGACCTTCTAACTCGTTTGGATATTAGAGGTGGATTTATTAGAATGGAAGCAAGACCATTTATGGAAAAGGCTCAGTTTTATTATGATCATGGAGATATGGGAACCTTTGAAGTTATACTGGATTTCTTAATTTATGGCTTATATCTGTTTCCAAGTAGCCATGAGTTCATCAGCTTAGAAGCCATCAAGTTATTCATTGTCAGAAATCCCGCTCTTACTTTATTGGCTGATACCTATTACACCATTCATTGATGGAGGGTGTGTGATCTCAGACAATTTGCTTGCTGCATGACGCTCTTAAGCAAGTGGTTTATTTTGCATTTACCTAGGATGTTCTCTCTATGGAACCTAGAAGATAGTGATACATGGGTTAGAAAGCTGGCTTCACTCTCTCACTACGACATCAACTGGTATGATCTTGCTCATGGAGGAATAGTAATGATACATAGCTGTGGGGATTTCCCAAACGTACCTCTGGTTGGCACTAAAGGATGTATCAACTACATCCCTATCCTGGTATGCCGCCAGTTAGGATATCCAACTGAGGAAGAACTGGATCCATCCTTGTTAGAGACTTGCTTCTATGAAAAAGGTAGTGACCCAGATTTCGAAGCACAAGTCATAATTGCCCGACGTCATCCCAACTTATAAGGAATGACTGCCATGGAAAACTCGAGTTGTCTCACTTCAAAGGCATATCTGCTTTGGTCAAAGGAGATAGTGCTGAAGATGTTCTACACTCGCTTTTATGACATTTCTCCAGTCCCGAAAGAACTTTTGTCTAGAGGAGAGTTGAGGTTCGCTTTAGTCAAAGCCGAACGAGAAAATGAAGAACTATAGGAGCTGCTTCGTCAAAACTAGAGGAGGACAAGGCTGCAAGAATGAGAAGGATCATCTTGTTAGAAGATCTTGGCCTTTTAATTTCCTTTTGTTTAGTTTGTACCCATAACTTTTGGGAATGTGTAACCTTCATTTTGTAAAATGTTGTAAAAGTTTCATTCGTTAATGAAAAATTTGTATTTGTGAGACTCCATTTGTTAATGAGAATTTAGTCATTTTTTAATTATAAGCATCGTGTTGTTACGTGTTGATCCATTAATTTTGTTCGTAAACAAACATTTTGGTTTTCCTTGAATGTGTGGCTTGAATTTGCATCTGCATCCTACATTTCATTTGCATTGCATTGCATCGGTTCTCCGACTCATCCTGTGCTCTGTTGCTGTCACAAATCACACTGAATACCCACCGATATAATACCAGAGCCAGCGCTCAGAGAAGAATGGCTAATCAAGATCAAAGAATCGATCAAATTGACAATGACCTCGAGGGGTTACATGGTGATGTTAGCCAGATTATGGAATTCCTTCAAGTGATAAAAGCAAAAATGGACACGCAGATTATAGTGGTATCTGAAATCAATACAACGGCGGAAAATCCTCCTCCAATAGTGACCTCAGCAACTGAACATCCTTTTGGCATCGCCAGGGATTTCATGCCACCATTCAGTAATGGCCAGCAATTCAACCTTCAGCAGCGCTCTAATCCGCAGACTGTTCCTTTAATGACGGAATTCCAAAATCCTATCTACACTCAGGCAGGGGCTCAAGCATAGGTTCGACCGATCTTTAACAATCATCAGCAGATATTTGATATACCCTACAGGTCTGAGGTAGAAGATGAGAAACACGAAAAATTAAGGGTTGAGATGGATATAATGGCAAGACGAGTGAGGGCCATAGAAGGAAACAACGTCTTTGGTTCTGATGCTAAGGACATGTGTCTGGTTTCAGGTTTGGTATTTCCTACTAAGTTCACGATGCCCACATTTGAAAAATATGAAGGAGTGACATGCCCAAAGATTCACTTGATCATGTATTGTCGGCGTATGGCCGCGCATATTGAAAATGACAAATTATTAATCCATTGCTTCCAGAACAGTCTTAAGGGTGCCTCTGTCAAACAGTACCTAAGTCTAGACCATTCAAAAATCTATTGCTTCTAAGACTTGTCTGACGCATTCATTCAACAATACAAGTACAACATAGACTTGGTGCCAGGCCGTTGTCAGCTCCTCAGCATGACTCAGAAAACCTCAGAATATTTCAAAGAGTACATGCAGAGATGGCGCGAAACTACCGCTCAGGTGGAACCTCCCTTGGCAGAGAAAGAATTGGTTGATTAGTTCATAGATATAGTCAGGCCCGAATTCTACGAGAGGATGATTAGTAGCGTCACAATGAACTTTTCTGATATTGTGTCCATAGGTGTGAAAGTGGAGGCAGGTTTGAATAACGACAATGTAACAAGCTCAGCTAGTAGTACGAGCACTAGCACGACGAAGAGGTCACCGAGCAGTTTACGTAATAAAAAAGAAGGGGAAACTAATGTTGTAATGTGTGACAGGAGGGTTCAGAGCAGAAGGAATCGCCCATAATACCAACAACTATCTCGTCTACAACCACAACAAAACTATCAGCAGTACCAACAACAGCAGTTTGTGGCTGCGATCACGCCAATTTTTCAACCTCAGCCAAATCAACAAAACTTTCAACAACAAGCGCCCAACGCCTACCAGTAAAATCATAATCAACAAGCACAACAACAATAAAGAGCTCTGGCTCCGAGGCCTGCTTTCCAGAATAGAAGGCCAAGGATTTAACACATTCCTATGAGTTACACTGATTTGTACCCCTTAATGGTGCGACAAGGCCTGATTCAGACAAGGAAATTGGGTCCTCCTCCAAATCTGTAACACCCTTTTCTACCCCACATTTAAAAGGCACATTTATTCACATATATCAGATTAAATTATTAAATTCAATAAAAGCCACCACAAAAGGGCGTACATTTCCCAAATAATCAAAATAGGTCAAGGCTCCGTAAACAACAGGTTTTTCCAAAATACATCAAATTGCACAAAGCAGCGAAACTCAAAAGGCATAAACCAAGGTTTTCCTCATACGAGAAGATAATCAAGATAAACTCAATTAAAACATAGTTTAACACAAAAGACCCCAACCCGATCATACATATCAGAGCAAGACCCTCTAAGTTAAGCAAAAGGCTAACAACTCAAAGACTTCAAAAATGTCCTCGACGGCGTCCACGACTAAACCTGGTCATCTGCATGTTACCCACGAGGAGGTAATATTCAAACAGGCAGGGTGAGTAAAACGATTCATAATAATCAATGTATGAAAATCAACATATAAATGGCGTCATAGTCATATTCAACATCATCATATTCATCAATAGGCCTCAAATGCCACAACATCATAAATTATTCCAAATGACTCATAAATGCAAATGCAACAAGACTCAATGCATGTGGTACCGATCATCACAACATGATGGACATTGGGCCATCAACCCTCCATAGATCCCCATCAATAGGATTGATTCTACTAGAGAACTGGAGCACATCAAAACACTTCACATCCATACAATGGGATTGAAGCCAAAGTAATCGAGGTCCTGAACCGATGTCTGGATGCACATGAATGCATGATGCACACATCAATAATCATCCTTATAATAACATCATAGGTGCATCATCATTCATCATAATCATCATCATCACATTCATCATCATATCTCATGTCATCATGTAATTCATCAAAGTCATGGTAATATCATCATATTTTTCAAATCAATACATCACAAAAATCATCATGTAGTCATGTACACATCACATAAAACTCACAGTCATACTCATGTTAATTTGTCAAAGAAATCACATAATCAAACATCAAGGCATCGCTGCACACGATCAACATTCGCAAAACTCTGATACGTTTGCTGGCATGTTCGCTTGGCGAGTCTGGGGCGAGTTTCTTCACTGTGCGAAGAATTCTTTACTAGGCGAGTCTGGGAACACAATGGTTCACTGTGCGAAGCATTCTTCGCTAAGCGAACAACGCGATGACAACAAACTCTATTACGTACCAGAACCTAAAATCAATCAAAAAGCCACACGATTCACTTCTCCAATGCCCCTAAAACATCCCTAAATCATCCCTAAGGTCTTACGGCGATAAATGCACAAAACCTACGGTTCATTAGGCCAATCCCGTGTCGTATTCACACCCTAAATCACAAATTTCTCTACAATTTCCCATACTCATCAGAGTTACTCAATATCTAATATTTCTATCTCTTTAGGGTTAGACAAATAACAATCCATGGTTTTGACCACGAAGGCCTAGGTTTCCTTTTTCCCCAATGAATTCCATGGTTAGATTCACCAATAATAGATTTAGGCCTCGAAGGCCAAAGTTCACTTTTTCTCATCTCATCCCCAAAATCCCTTAAACCTTAAATTGACCTTAAATACATTGAATTTACACATGGAAAATCATGAAGGTAATACTCACCATACCTTAATCATAGATCAAAGCCTTCTCAAATCTTTCAGGGAATCTTTCGAAACTTCTGCCTCCAATCTTCTCCTCAGAGCTCTGGCCTCAATACTTTTCACGGTCTAACAAATGAATCCTAATTCCTTAAGAACTTACTTTTTGTTAAACCTAGTCTTGAGCCTCACAATTGGGCTTTTCCCATAATATCCTCACTAACTCCTATTAATTGTCCCAATTGCCCTTATTCATCTTATATTTATTTTAATAAATAATAATATTAATATATCCATATTATATACTATCAATTAAATAAATAACCCAAAAATGCATTAATTCCCAATATTCCACAAAACCACCGAAAATCACCAAAATGCGAATATTCTATTTAAATAAATTAAATAAATATTCTCAACAAAATTTGGGGTGTTACAACTCTCTCCCAGTTAAAATAATTTTCGTCCTCGAAAATTACCTCAAGAAAACAGAGTCGGATACGATTCCCTCATCTGATCTTCATGTTCCCAAGTCCAACTTTCTCCAGTTGGTCCTCCCCAAACTACCTTCACCAAGGCAATCTCTTTACCTCGCAGTTGCTTCACTTCTCGTTCATCAATCCGAACAGGCAACGCCTCAACAATCAGATCATTTCTCACTTGTACATCATCCATCTGAATCACATGCGACGAATCTGGAATGTATTTCCTCAACTGAGATACATGAAACACATCATGCAAATTCCCAAGCAACGGTGGTAAAGCAATCCAATATGTTACTTCTCCCACCCTCTGCAAAATCTGATACGGACCAATAAAACGCGATGTAAGCTTTTGAGACTTCAAAGCTTGGCCAACACCAGTTACTGGCGTAACTCTAAAAAACACGTGATCCCCCTCTTGGAATTCAAGTGCTTTCCTCCTCTTATCATGATAAATTTTCTGAAGACTCTACGAAGCTTGTATCTTTTCTCAGATCATCTTGATCTTTTTAGTCGTCTCTTGCACAATCTCAGGTCCGAGTATAACAATCTTGCCTGATTCATACCGACATAATGGAGTCCTACACCTTCTACCATACAAAGTCTCATACGGTGCCATTCCAATACTAAAATGATAACTGTTTTTGTAGGTAAACTCAATCAATGGAAAATAACTATCCTATGATCCACCTTGATCCAACACACAAGCCCTCAACAAATCCTCTAAAGATTGGATAGTTCTTTCTGTCTGTCCATTCGTCTGTGGATGATAGGCAGAACTCAACCTCAACTTAGTACCCAAAGCTGTCTGCAAACTCTCCCAGAACCTCGATGTAAATCTCAGATCTCTATCAAACACAATACTCAATGGAATACCATGCAGTTTCACAATCTGATCAATATATAACTCGGCAAGCTTCTGCAACGAATAATTGATCCTCATCGGTATAAAATGAGCCGATTTGGTCAATCTATCAACAATCACCCAAATCGAATCATATCCCTTCAAAGTATTCGGTAAACCTGTTGCAAAATCCATAGAAATGCTATCCCATTTCTATTCTGGAATATTCAACGGTTTGCATCAGACCTGACAGTCTCTGATGTTCAATATTCGACTTCTGACAAGTCAAACAAGCATACACAAACTTTTCAATTTCCTTCTTCATACTCGGCCACCAAAATAATTTCTTCAAATCTTGATACATCTTTGTGGCACCAGGATGAATACTCAACCCGCTTCTGTGACCTTCCTCAAGAATGCTCTTCTTGATTTCTGGCACATCGGAAACACACACTCTATATCGGAACCTTATCACACCATTCTCATCGGTCCGAAAATCACCTCCATTACATTGATTTATTAACGTGAGACGATCCACCAAACTCAAATCAGATTTCTGACCTTCTCTAATTTCTTGGAAAATACCAATAGTCAACTTTAGCATACCCAATTTCACAATGTTAGAAGTCTATTCACAAACCAAACTCATATCTCTGAATTGCTCAATCAGTCCTAACTCTCGAACCATAAGCATCAACATGTGTAAGGACTTCCTGCCTAATGCATCACCTACAACATTAGCCTTACTAGGGTGGTAACTCAATTCAAAATCATAATCCTTCAGAAGTTCAAGCCATCTTCTCTGCCTCATGTTCAACTCCTTCTGATCAAACAAATACTTCAGACTCTTGTGATCAATGAACACTTCGAACCTGGACCCAAAAAGATAATGTCTCCAAATTTTTAACACAAACACCACAGCGACTAACTCTAAGTCATGCGTAGGATAATTCCTTTCATGAACCTTCAGTTGTCTGGAAGCATAAGCAACAACCTGACCATTCTGCATTAATACGCCTCCAAGACCCCTCTTCGACGCATCACAATACACTACAAAAGACTCACTTGGATTTGGGAAAATCAACACCGGAGTAGTCGTCAACTTCTTCTTGAGTTCTACAAACTCTTCTCACAAGCAACATCCCACACATAAGCTTGACCCTTTCGAGTCAGCTGAGTCAATGGAAGTGCCAACTTAGAAAAACCTTCTATAAACCTGCGATAATGACCAGCCAACCCAATGAAACTTCGAATCTCAGTAGCAGACTTTGGAGTCTCCCACTGCAACACAACATCAACTTTCGACAGATCAACAACAATCCCTCCACTAGAAATCACATGGCCAAGGAAACTCACTTCCTTCAACCAAAACTCACACTTGGACAACTTAACATAAAGCTTCTTGTCTTTCAAAACCTGTAATACCACTCTTAGATGTTGCACATGCTCTTCCTCGGACTTATAATATATTAAGATATCGTTAATGAACACTACCACAAACTAATCCAAATAAAGATGAAAAATCCTATTCATATACTCCATGAATACACCAGGTGCATTAGACACACCAAACGGCATCACAGTATATTCATAGTGTCCATACCTCGTCCTGAAGTTGTATTCAGAATATCATCAGGCTTAACGCAAATTTGATGGTAACCAGACCTCAAATCAATCTTGTTAAACACATAAGCACCCACCAATTGATCCAACAAGTCATCAATCCTCAGAAGTGGATACTTATTCTTAATTATCACCTTATTCAACTGCCGATAATCCATACACAATCTCATGCTACCATCTTTCGTCTTTACCAACAACACATGAGCACCCCACGGAGAAACACTCGGTCGAATAAACTTCTTCTCAAGAAGATCTTCCAACTGTTTATTCAATTCCCCTAACTCAGATGTAGACATCCGATAAGGAGCCATCGACACAGGACTAGTGCCCGATATCACATCAATAGTAAACTCTACCTCACGCTCAGGAGGTAAGTCACTCATGTCGTCTGGAAAAACCTCTGGAAATTTGCGAACAACTGGTAGGTCCATGCTCACTACTTCATAATCAAATTGAAGTGATGCAAACAATGCAAACATCTGAGCCTCATCTTCCAAGAGTCCTTCTACTTGCTTAGGAGATACATACATCAGCTCTCCACCATCACCAAACTCTGGGAATCTCACAGTCTTGCTGTAGCAATCGATATGAACATAATTGTACTCCAACTAGTTCATTCCAAGAATAACATCGATTTGATGCAAAGGTAGACAGACCAAGTCCATCACAAAATTCTTATCATAAATGGTCAAAGGGCAGATCAAACAGACTAACGCAGTAGTCACAAAACCATTAGCCGGGGTATCAATAACCATGCTCTCAATCATAGAAGATAATTTCAGATTCAACCTCTTAGCACATTCAAGCGAAATAAACGAATGATTAACACCAGTATCAACTATAGAAATCAATTCAACATCATTAATAAAACAAGTACCTCTAATCAAATTATCTGTCTTGGATTCTTCTGCACCGCTCAAAGCAAACACTCTGCCATTTGTCTGAGCAGTAGTAGCAGTATTCTTTGGCTGCTGACACTGCGTACTGATATGACCCTTCTCTCCACAGTTAAAGCAAGTCGGAGATTCGTCTTTACAGTCAGTAGCTCTATGACCTCTCTTGCCACAACGATGACATCTCAGGGATCTACAATTCTCAGCACGGTGACCCTGCTCGCCACACTTATAACACTTACCTGGAGCAGTAGCCGCTCCCTCACTTGACATTTTCCCATCTGAAGACTTCTGCTCCCCTTTATCACCAGAAGTCACATACCGTTTCCTTCTATACTGACCTTTCTCTTTCTTCTCACTCAACTGCTTGTAGTGAGTAGATCGAGCTCGGTTGTCCTCATCATAAATTCTGCTCTTGTCCACCAGTTCTGAAAACCGACGAATCTGCTGGTACCCAATTCCCAGCTTAATCTCTAGTCTCAAACCATTCTCAAACTTGAGACACTTCGACATCTCTATGTCAACATGGTTGTAATGCGGACAAAACTTTACCAAAGACTCAAACTTTGCCGCATACTCAGCCATAGTCATATTCCCTTGTTTCAGCTCAAGGAATTCCACCTCTTTCTTTACCCCGAACATCTTCAGGAAAATACTTCCTCAAAAATTCTTCCTTGAACACAGCCCAAGTTATTGCAATGCCATCACATCCTAATCTCTAACGAGTGTTATCCCACCAGTCTTCAGCTTCCTCTGCTAGCATATGTGTACCAAACTGCACCTGTTGAGCATCAGTGCACGCCATAACTTAGAAAATCTTCTCAATCACTTTTAGCCACTTCTGTGTACCCTCAGGATCATGAGTGCCCACAAAAGTCGGTAGGTTCTTCCTCTAGAACTTTCCCAAAGCACGGAACTCATCTGGAGGTCCACCATTCTGAGCCATCACTTGGGCAAGTGATTCCAGCGCATCAGCAATAGCACGACCATTCCTTCCAGCCATCTGCAACCACCAATAGAGTTAGAAGAAAACAACTCATCCAATAGTGTTCCCACACTATTGATTGACAGGGGACTAACAACACAACAACTTGGCCGGATGGACCAACCTGCTCTAATACCACTAATGTAACACCTTTTTCTACCCTACAATTAAAAGGCACATTTATTCACATATATCAGAGTAAATTATTAAATTCAATAAAAGCCACCACAAAAGGGCGTACATTTCCCAAATAATCAAAATAGGTCAAGGCTCCGTAAACAACGAGTTTTTCTAAAATACATCAAATTGCACAAAGCAGCGGAACTCAAAAGGCATAAACCAAGGTTGTCCTCATACGAGAAGATAATCAAAAGAAAATCAATTAAAACATAGCTTAACTCAAAAGACCCCAACACGATGTTACATATCAGAGCCAGACCCTCTAAGTTAACCAAAAGGCTAACAACTCAAAGACTTCAAAATAATCCTCGACGGCGTCCACGGCTAAACCTGGTCATCTGCATGTTACCCACGAGGAGGTAACATTCAAACAGGTAGGGTGAGTAAAATGATTCATAATAATCATTGAATGAAAATCAACATATAAATGGCGTCATAGTCATAATCAACATCATCATATTCATCAATAGGCCTCAAAGGCCACAACATCATAAATTATTCCAAATGACTCATAAATGCAAATGCAACAAGACTCAATTCATGTGGTACCGGTCATCACATCACGATGGACATTGGGCCATAAACCCTCCATAGATCCCCATCAATAGGACCGATTCTACTAGAGAACCGGAGCACATCAAAACACTTCATATCCACACAATGGGATTAAAGTCAAAGTAATCGAGGTCTTGAATCGAAGTCCGGATGCACATGAATGCATGATGCGCACGTCAATAATCATCCTCATAATAACAACATAGGTTCATTGTCATTCATCATAATCATCATCATCACAGTCATCATCATATCTCACGTCATCATGTAATTCATCAAAGTCATGGTAATATCATCATATTTTTCAAATCAATACATCATAGAAATAATCATGTAGTCATGTACACATCACATAAAACTCACAGTCATACTCATGTTAATTTGTCAAAGAAATCACAAAATCAAATATCAAGGCATCGCTGCACACGATCAACATTCGCAAAACTCTGCTACGTTCGCTGGCATGTTCTCTTGGTGAGTCTGTGGTGAGTTTCTTCGCTGTGCAAAGAGTTCTTTGCTAGGCGAGTCTGGGAACACAATGGTTCGTTGTGCGAAGCATTCTTCGCTAGGCGAATAACGCAATGACAACAAACTCTACTACGTACCAAAACCTAAAATCAATCAAAAAGCCCCACTATTCACTTCTCCAGTTCCCCTAAAACATCCCTAAATCATCCCTAAGGTCTTACAAAAATAAAGACACAAAACCTACGGTTCATTAGGCCAATCCCGTGTCATATTCACTCCCTAAATCACAAATTTCTCTACAATTGCCCATACTCATCAGAGTTACTCAATATCTAATATTCATATCCCTTCAGGGTTAGACAAATAACAATTTATGGTTTTGGCCATGAAGGCCTAGGTTTCCTTTTTTTCCCCAATGAATTCCATGGTTAATTCACCAATAATAGATTTAGGCCACGAAGGCCAAATATCACTTTTTCTCATCTCAACCCCAAAATCCCTTAAACCTTAAATTGACCTTAAATACATTGAATTTACACATGGAAAATCATGAAGGTAATACTCCCTATAATTCCTTAAGAACTTCCTTTTTGTTAAACCTAGTCTTGGGCCTCACAATTGGGCTTTTCCCATAATATCCTCACTAACTCCTCTTAATTGTCCCAATTGCCCTTATTCATCTTATATTTATTTTAATAAATAATAATATTAATATATCCATATTATATACTATCAATTAAATAAATAATTTAAAAATGCATTAATTCCCAATATTCCACAAAACCACCGAAAATCACCAAAATGCGAATATTCTATTTAAATAAATTAAATAAATATTCTCAACAAAATTTGGGGTGTTACAAAATCTGTTGCCACATTTCTACAATATAAACGCACGATGTACCTTTCATGAAAATGCTGCAGGACACGACCTTGAAGGTTGTATAGTACTTCAACACATTGTGTGCGAGTTGATTGAAAAGAATATTCTCTCCTTCGAGGATAATCAACCCAATATGGAAAAATGTCATTTACCAAACCATGGTGGTGACCATGCCGTAGAGGAAGATTCTGATATGAGAGTTATTTCTAGGGTTTATGAAGTTAAAACTCCATTGACCGAGTTACACAAGAAATTGTTAAAGGCAGGTCTGATCAAAGACTCTCATGAAGACTGCAGTAATTGTTATCATAATTCACAAGGTTGTGACTTAGTGCGGAGAAATATTCAATTGATGATTGACGAGGGTCTGCTACAAATATGTGGGAAAAAGAGAAAAGAAGATATCTCGGTGATTGAACCTATATTCAATTTACTGAAGAAGTCTGAAAAAGTGTTGGTATTCAACACTGCAAATAGCAAGTTCGCTTCTCCTGCTCCTGTTTGGCCTGTATTCCACAACAATCCAGTACCGACGGTTGGCCAGCCTAAGCCATGTTCTGATCCAAGAAGAGGACCAGGTCCCAATCCAAAGGTTGTATCTTGGAATTATAAGTATTCCTGGTACGATATGAAAGCTGGGAGAAAGCATGAGGATGTAACAAATATTGTTAAGGCAAGCAAAATGACCCGCAGTGGTCGTATATATCAACCTACGCAACTGTTACCATTCCCAAGGAAACCATCTCAAAAGAGCTTGCTATTATTGAGAAGTCAAAAGGAAAATAAATCACGAAGGAAGATGAAGAAGAGTTATTGAGAATAATCCATTGGAGCGACTACAGGGTAGTAGACCATCTCAATCAGACGTCGTCAAATATCTCAGTCGTGTCTCTGCTGCTAAGTTCTCCTGATCACTGACACATTGCTGAAAATACTGACATAGGCCCACATAACAAAAGATATCACTGTGGGAAAGTTTGATTCTGTTGTTGCCAACATCACGACTTGCAATACGCCGAGCTTCAACAATGATGACTTAACCACTGAAGATCGCAAGCAAAATCGGGCCTTGCAAGTATCTGTCAAATATGAATATAATACTCTCGCTAGAGTAATTTTCGATATTGGGTCATCTCTCAATTCGATGCCCAAGAGAACATTGGCCAAGTTGGCATATAAAGGAGATGTGATGAGAGCTACATCTCTTATTGTGAAAGACTTCGACGGATCAAGAAAAACAATAATTAGAGAAGTTGATTTGCCAATTATTGTGGGACCATAGGTCTTTGAGGTCACTTTTCAAGTAATGGATATAAATCTGGCGTACAGTTGTTTACTGGGAAGGTCGTGGATACATGCAGCGGGCGCTGTCACATCCATATTACATCAAAAAATGAAGTTTATTACTGAAGATCAGTTGGTCATAGTGTCATACCCTAAATTTTGACCCCTAGATTCCATCATCATTCTAGGAGCATCCATATTTTTTTATCTAACCATAACCTCTTTCAAGTTTGATCTTTGTCAAGATGCAGGTGAATTAAGGTTTCACACAGTTAGGAATCAGGGTTTCTATGGGTTGATCAGTCAAGCTTTTGGGTTGATTATCCATATAAAAATTCTCTATATCATCAAGTATATCACATTATATCAATTATGGATCCAATTTGAGGTTGTCACCTAAGAAAGAAGAACAGTGCAGTACAAGAATCCAAATTAGGGTTTCTGATTGGAAAAGTCAACTGTAGTTTGACTTTTGACCTAAATAGGTCTCCAATGGTGTAATAGTGGTCCATAAGGCTCATATGAACCAAATAAGTCTACACAAGAAGTTTCAAGGGCTCAGGGAACCCAGAATACTAGCAGTCGATTAAGAGGTTTTCGATCGTTCGGTTCGTCTGACTGAAACGTCAACCCATTGACCAACATGGTTTTGACCCAAAATTTAAGCCAATTATGTTCCCAATATTATTTCATATCTAATCATGAAGTTTGGTGACTATTGGATCAAGAATTGAGAAGTAATCGAAAAGTCGGGAAATTAGGGTTATGAAAAGGGCCAAACCATAACTTCCTAACCACATGTCCAAATGGAATGGTTAAAAGCTTTTTGGAAAGGTCTTGAGGGGCCCTACCAAAGTGTCCTAGGGACTTATGATCAAGAAATGAATGGATTTTGAGTTATGGGAAAAAACAAGGCAAGAGGGAAAAACCACATAGAAAATTTTCACACTTTTTTGGTTTGTAAGTCAAATTTTTAGCCAACTTCAAGGGAATTTTTGATATAGTTTCATTTGGAATTTGAACTTCAAGTAAATATGAAACTTGTAGATCATATTTTTGGATTTCCAAAAAGTACAAGAGAATTTTCTCAGCCCTTATGGTTAGGGAGAATCGAAGGAAGAAAGTTGAGGATTTATCATGTCACCAAAACAAGTGCAACTCATGTCAATTGGTGCATAAACCAGCATAGACTCCTCTGACTACTTAGTTAGACTGTTACATGATGCTTGGAGACTTTCTTAATGACAGTACAAAAGGTTATCACCAAGAAAAACCTGATTTTAGGACTTTGGATTTGTTTAATCAAGAAAAGTACAACTAGGTACACCATGAAAGAGAAACTTTTTGCCCAAAACCTGTTGTAGCCTAGCTACCACATCAGTTCACTCTTCTTTTCACCTCACTACCATCTGTTCACAGGAAGTATTAATGCTAGAATGCATTGGAAACTTGTGCCTTTGTCTGATACAAGATCACAAGATTGATCTTGCTTGCCTTTCCCTCCAAAATGCCAAGATTGTGCAAAAGATCTAAATTGACCATGCCACTTGATCCCTCACTTTCCTTATAAATAGAACCTAACACTCACATCAAAGGGACACCAAAACAAGCAAGATACCAAGCTAAAACCCTCTCATCATTCTGATCTCCACCTTCTTGCATATCTTGAGCTTTGGCTTTTGTGAGGAAAAAAACTGCCTTGAGCAAAACACTGTCCAAAACTACTTCCAGCCATCAAACACCTCTTCTAATACTTCAAACACATTGTAAATAAAGTATTGAAGCTATTCCAACCATCACTTTCACCAGAAAACATATCCTCCAAAAATTCCACTATCAAAGCTAAATAGTTTGACTTTTTGCACTTTGGATGCTATAACTCTGTCCATATCATTTCTAGATGTTCTAACCCTTCAAACACTTCATATGCAAGTTGTTTGTGCTGTACAAACACTCACCATACTTCTGTAACCACATCTCAGAGATCTTCCCATGGAATTGTTTGGTTTTTACTAGCTAAAACCATCTTGCTCCCAAGACAGTCACTTCGAAGGAACTTGGACCACTTGAATAGCACATTTTGAACATTTTGGCGTTGCTTAAATCATCTTCATCCAACTGGGATTCTTGCAGAGGAAGCTTGCTTAGGAAGTCTTTAAGAGGTAAGTTCTTGCAACTACCTATTCTTAGCATCATGACTATTTTTGAGGTACACTAGTTTTGAATATGCTTAGAAGTTGTTTTAGGTCATGTATGAACTTTAATATACTGTTGAACTTGTGTCTTTGAGACTGTCTTAAATGATGTGCTTACCATGTGTTGAAAACCTCATTTCCATGTGCATTGTTAGGCCTCTATTTATAATTAAGGTTTGAGTGGTCATAAACCTTCTAGTATATCATATGTAATGTGTGGACCTTGTTTAACTTTGGAATTTAAGGGTATGTGTCTGTCATGGTTTTTTCTTGCTAGAGTACTTGAAAACAACTTATTTCCATATGCAATGTTATATCCCTGTCTAAAGCCAAGTGTTGGTTGCTTGAAAACATCATTGTTATGTTGTACGTAGTGTGTCTGAACCATTATGCGGTGTGTATCATGTCTGAATATGCCTATAGTTTTGAAAATGCAAGAACCATCACCATTTTTATCTTGCCTTCGTGTTTTAAATTAAAAGCACTTTTTGCACAAACCAACATCACCACTGTTTTCCTTGAGGAAAAATACACAAGTTTGGTTTTTGGTTCATGGAATTTCATTGAGTATTTTGAAAGTCATGCTTGTTCGTGCAAATGGAGGTTTGACAAGGTTGAGTTTTGGCCATGGCGCCTTAGACTCGTTTTCAGGTCACATTCAAGTTTATCATTTAATCTGGGGGGATGATACATTGGATGTATCACCACCCCAAGGGTTTACCATATGCGCGCGTATTATCATTGCCTTGTCAAACCTAAGTTCGATCCTGGTTGATCAAATCTTTTGTGCATTTTCCATTATTATGTGATTTATTCCATATTATCTTCTGCTTCCATTGATTTCCAAATGCATGCTTTAGCTGGCTTGGTATTTGTTTTAGCTGGCAAATGAGGGTGCATGGGTTCAATCCCTTTGGAAGACATTTCCTATCTTTTTATCACTTGTTTTCGTATTTTTCTTTGCAAATTAATCCAATAATAACTTTCTTGATTTTCATCATTTTTGTACCATTCTTTTTGCAAATCACTATTTGACATGTCTATTTTCAATACGTGAGGAAAGAATTCGTGAATTATCATTTTTGAAATACTTTAGTCCACTTGGAAGATATGACCTTTCTAGGTTTTTCACTCGTTTTCATGAATTTCTTTGATTCAACCTTTGATTTTCTCCTACATATTTGGTCTTGTATGAGTCACCCTTGGGTATGAAACATGTTTGTATACATGTGGATCTTTGCTTTACCGTGATTTTTCATGTATTTGTAAATGCATGAACATGAAAGCTATGTCCCATACCCTTACCTTGATTGATTGTGTGTCTTTTTAGAACCATGACATGTCTAGGTTTCATTCTTTCCTTGGTTGTTATCATGGATCTTGTCCATCTTTCCCCTTTGTGAAGTTTCAACCCCTGCTTTAACTGTTTTAATCCCTTCTTGCTTATTCTTTGATTGATTGTCATCAACATGCCTTAGAAATGATTGAATGTTGTTACATTTATCTTTGTTTCATTTGTATACCATATTTTACTCAAGTTGTAACTTGTGTGTATGAGTTTTGTTTGTTTATCATTGATAAGTTTGTGGTTGAACAACATGCTTCATGTTTGCTTTTGTTGGTTGTTACCTTCATAGTCTTTGAACTTTGCCATGATAAATAAGGTCTTAATTTATGTATGTGCTTGAAATGATGGTCTTGTAAGAACTTTGTTTTTATTCTCTTAGATATTTCACATCTTTGTTTAACTTTGGTTGTAACCATTTGGTCTGATTCTTTCATTATTACACTTGGTTGTAACCTTGTTCTCTGCTTCATGTTGTTACATGCTTGCCTTAATCTTTCTTGGTTGTTACCATGACTTCTATATTTTCATCATGTTTGAATGAACGCTCATGTACGCTTAACTTTATTAAGTTTTCCCCAAGTGATGGAACTTGTTAGTTCTCATCCATTTGCCTTGTTTTTTCCCTCATTCCAAAGGAAAGTCTCTCTCTATTGACTTCACAAGTCGTAGATAGCTCTTTACCCTCCCCTTGACTTTGTTAAGTCATCTTGAACCCTAGCTTAGTTAATTTAGAAACTATATCCATTAGACTTTGCTTTAAGTCTAAAGACCTACCCCTTGTTAGGAGTAACCTTCAATTAGAACTTTAGGACAGAGTTTGTTAACTCTATGTAAGGATCATTGTCATGATTACTTACTCCCATATTGGCTTTTGTCAAAGTCAATCCCCTTGAGTGTACAACTTAGAATAGAGAGTCTTGTTAAACTCTATACAAGCATTGTTATGTTTGTTCCCCCTGGAGTCTTGACCATAGTCAAGTATTCCTCAAACCTTAGTAAGGTGAACTATGATTACTCTGATTCTATCCTAGTTAGGATATGTAGGCAGAAGACGCGATATCTTGGCAAGAAAACTTAGAACTATCCTTTGGTCTTTACCTAAACTTGTACCCTAATCCCAAGCCATAGCATAATCATAAATAAACTAGCATATAAACACACAAAAGGTTCATGTAGAGTACTACAGATGTTTAGGATGTGAAATACCTACTCTAGGCATAACCAGCCCCCGATCCCCAATCTCTTAGCATTGTTGTTACATCGCGCAAAAGGTTTTTCTTTCTTTAACCTTTCCTTTGGATAAACCAAAGTCCAGTTGTGAATTTAATGAATTAAGGTTCAAGTTAATCAATAGCTTGACATCACGATTCTCACCGCAACAAAAATGGCGACTTCACTGAGGAGACTCAAGAATTGAGGCTTTAGCCTATTTTGTATGATTATATTATATATTTGTGAATATTTGCTTACATGTATATTTGTGAATATATTGTATTGCTGTGAACACTGGGTATCATGAGTGGTGAGATAAGTCCTAACCCGGACTTGAGTGACACATATGATAGGATGTGATATGATCAATACTTGACTATTGGGAGTAGTCCTAGCAAGTTTGACATATGATGTAATCACACTCAGTTGAGACCTCCTTGAAATGATTGATGATGTATGAGTAGTCATGCACTTCATTAATTATTTTAACCTAAGAGTTTGTCAAACTGAGGACCTTTAGTAACACCTTTATCCCACTAATCCTTTATAGGACGTAGTGCAAAAACTACCAGGGAGTAGTCCCGAAATAGTTGTCACGCGATACTACACTGAGACGAGTTTATCCCGAGAATATTTTTGACCCACGTGAGTAGTCATGGTAGCCGATAATATCTGGAGGATTTACTATGACTCTGGGAACCTTTGGATTAGGGGAAGCCCTGTGTGTGCACGTGCGTTGTATTTGTGAATATTTGCCTATGTGTTATGGGTGCATCATCTCATCATCTCATCATAGCCTCTCATGTTGCAACTGGTTTTGTAAAACTCAGTCAATTTCTTTGTGTGAAACCCTATATATATCATGGATATTGGGACAAGGAACACCAAAAAATACAATTTCAAGAAGCCTGATACATCCAAGTTAAGAAAACTAGGGACTATGATATTAGAAGACTTCGGGAAAATATATGGGAAGATAATGAGTATAGTCAAGACTGGGATGGAAGAAGGAGTTCTCAACACTTTGGTTCAATTCTATGACCCACTGTATCACTGTTTTACCTTCCCCGACTATCAGTTGATGCCAACCGTGGAAGAATATGCTTACTATGTAGGAGTTCTGGTAAAGGACCAGAAACCTTACAGTGGATTAAAAAGCTTACCATCGCCGAAGGAAATAGAAGATGCTCTTCATCTCGAAGTATCGGAGATTAAGGCTAATCGTGCCACCAAAAGCGGAGTCAAGGGTTTCCATTCTGATTTCTTAGTTAAGAAAGCTGCTTATCTTGCCAAAGAAGGTAGTATGGATGCATTCAAAGCGATTCTTGCTCTACTAATCTATGGATTGGTGTTGTTTCCAGAAGTTGAAGAATTTGTCAATTCATCCGCTATCATCATATTTTTATGTGGAAACCCAGTGCCTACCTTGTTAGGAGACACTTACCATTCAATTCATCATCATACACTTCAAGGAAAAGGAACCATTCTTTCTTGTGCACCTCTATGATACAAGTGGTTCTTCAACCATTTGCCAAGAACTGACTCTTTCAAAGAAAATCCCAATGGATGGAGCTGGTCCCAAAGGATAATATCTCTGATGCAAGCTAACATTCATTGGTACAATACCATCTAGGACAGAGGAGTCTATTGTAAGCGGCGACATTCAAAAAAATGCCATCGAAGAAGACGCCGAAGTAAGCTGTATTGATAACCTGGTATTCTGAGATGAAGTCGTGTTGTGCAATTGAGAGGTCGTTGAAGTTCCCATCTGTTGAACCCCAAATTTTGACCCCTTAGATCCTCATCATCGTTTTAGGATCATATCCATTTGTTTATCTAACCTTAACCGGTTTCAAGTTGTCTTTGTTAAGGTATAGGTGAATTAGGGTTCCGTACAACCGAGAATCGAGATTTCAAGA
Source organism: Lathyrus sativus (assembly GCA_963859935.3). Lineage (NCBI taxonomy): Eukaryota > Viridiplantae > Streptophyta > Magnoliopsida > Fabales > Fabaceae > Lathyrus > Lathyrus sativus. The sequence goes on along the minus strand of OZ012735.1, from coordinate 600,168,808 downwards.
GTTTAATCAGTCAACGTATTGGATTGGTTCTCCACGAAATAAGTTTCCATATCATCAAATATAATCCATTGGATCAATTATGAATCCAATTTGAGGTTGTCACCCAAGGATCAAGAACAGTGCAGTTCAGGATACCCGATTAGGGTTTTCGATAAGGAATAGTCAATCGTAGTTTGAATTTTGTTTTAAATGGTGTTCCAATGGTGGGATAATGGTCCATACAGTTCATATGGCTTAGTAAAGTCTACTCAAGAAGTTTCAAGGCCTCAAAAGACCCGGAACATCAACAGTCGACTCGGTAGGCATCGATCGATTGTTCGGTTGACCGAAAAGTCAACTCTTCACTCATAAGGAATTTGACCTCAAGATATGAAGCAAAAATGTTCCTAGTAACATATTACACCTACCCATGAAGTTTCATGACGATTGGATCAAGGATTGAGGAGTAATCGAAGAATCGGGAAATTAGGGTTTTGAAAAGGGCAAGACCATAACTCCCTAACCACACATCCAACTGAGTTGGTTCAAAGCTCATTGGAAAGCTCTTGAAAAGTCCTACAAAAGTCCCACAATGGTCCATGAGCAGAAAATGAATAGATTTTGAGTTATGGCCAAAGTCATTTCAAGAGGGAAAAATAACAGAAAAATTCTAAGTTATTGGCCTTTTTAGGCATGTTTTTCAGCAACTTTGAGAGGTCTTTTGACCTAGTTCCATTGGGAATCTGAAACTCATGAAAACATGAAAGTTTTAGAGCTACATGAGGGATTTCCAAAATATACTAGAACTCCTCCATAGCCCTTATGAGTTGAGAGTTATGGATCCAACAAGATGAGGTTTTAAGACTTGAGTCCAACATTCTCACTTTTTCACAAACTCACCTTTTGATCACTTGAGCTATTCTCAGCCCTTGGATCATGTTTAATCTGATAATTAAGAGGTTTGATGGTTAGATATGTAGGAGAAGTGAAGGATGTGAAGGAAGAGTAAGTTGCAATAAAATAATCAAGAAATTCAAGAGAGGAAAGAGAAACTTTTTGGCTCAAACCTGTAGCAGCTGTGACATCTACACTCTATGCTCTATTCAGTCACCTCAAGTCACTCCTTCCACTTGATTTTCTCCTTACGTTGAGCCAAGAGAATGATGTATGCAACTGCATCAAGATCTTGTGCAAGATTTCTTCAAAATCTCCCTCCAAAAGCCAAAATGCAAATCTGTCCTCACCCTTCATTTTTCCTATAAATAGAGGCTCCCTCTATATTAATTCTCACACCAGAGCACTCTACAACCCAAGAGAAACTCATTGCTCTCCTACTACCTTGCATTTTCTTACAAGTGAAGAAAACCACCCCAAAAATCTCAAAAATCTGTCTTGAGCAAAACAACTTCCAAAACCATTTTCACTCAACCAAAATCACCACAAACCATCCACATAATCCGCAAATGATATGTGGGAGGTGTTCAAACCTTTAAACCAGTCAAAACTCTCATTTTCCCAAAAGTCAACTTTCAACCAAGGAAAGTTTGACTTCATACTCAAAATCTGCCAAAACACATACCAGGCCTGTTTTGATCTTTGTAAACCTCCAAACACCTTAGGTTTATGGTATACCAACTGTCCATAACCTAAAATCTCATCATTATCACTTATTTCAAGTTCTGGTCCAAGATCCACTTGTTTACTTCAAGTGCAAGAAAGGCCACCATTCTCACAAAGGCATTGGATTGGCTTTTATTTGGAGGCTCCAAGGTTTTCCTTCTATATTTGTTTGCTTGGAAGTCTACAAGAGGTTGGTAGTTACTATCTCTTTTTTCTAACTGTCATGAACATGATTAGTATACATTAGTTGTTACAATGTGCTTTATGTGTATGTGTAGTTCATGTTTGAATCTGCCACATTTTGCTTGCCTACTCATTAATGTATTTTTGTTCTTATGATCATTATACAATATGTTATGTGGCTGTGTGTTAAGCCTTGAGGTCTCTTAAGTGCTATTATATGTCATGTATGAACATGTGAGGATAGTTGCATTTGTCATGCCTTAATGCTGTTTGGTTCTGTTTGTGAGAATATTGACTTGCTTCTGTTGCATTACCATTTTTATATCATGATCCTGTTAGTTAACATTTTGATTTGGAAATACTTACATATTAGATCCATGTGATGTTTGTACCATTTGAATTTGGTTTGGTTTTGGTTCTGCACATTTCTGTTCTTGCATTTCTCAAAATCATGTGCATTTTCAGTCATAGGTCATTTTTAATTTTACCATCTTTTGAGATCATATGTGTGTTTGAGCTTGGTCTTTAATACATTTTGAATATGTTTGTAAGTTTTTTCCGCCTCATTGAACTTGTCAAAGGTCATTGGAATGACTCATGAGAATGATGAGGACCAATACCTATCTTTGTTGTCTTGATGTTTGTAACTGTCATGATATGTGCTTTAAATTTGATACTTGCCATTGTTATGTTAAGTGTGCCTTCATGTTACTTTGAACTTTTGCTTTGTGTTTGACTTGTGAGTTTTGTACCTTGGAATCATGTGTTATAGATGTTTGGCACTATTATTATGGCATCAGTTAGTGTTTTCATTTGGTTTATATGGTATGATTGTTTTCAAGCTTGATGTGTTCATATTTTATTGAAGTTGCTGCCTACCTTTGTCCATTGTTGCATATGTTTGTTAACATGAAATCTGATGCTGTTTGAATCATGGCATTGTTTATACTTACATCACTACTGTCATCCTTAGGCACTATGATAGGGTTGTGGTTGTAACCATGTTTGGTTCACATATTGTTTACATTGCCAACTGTGATAAGCTTGTATGTCTTGTTTTGATACATTATAAGCCTATGGTGAATCTGCCTTGAACTGCTAGTTAGCTTCTTTGGTCAAAATTTTGAATACTTGCATCCATATGCCATTGAGAACCAACTGTCATGATGCCTTTGTTAAGTTTACAAACTATTGTATACATTAGGAGTATTAGGACCATTTGATGATTTGTGCTAGCCTTGCCTTTTTGTAAAATCCATGTCTGCTGCCACAACTGCCTAGGGTATTGAAACTGCTGTAGTACCATTTTATTGTAGACTAGCATTTGACATGTGCTTGCAAGATGATGTGTGCATATAGAGTTAGGGCTAAACTATTGATCATTGGTATTGTCATATGTTGCTGTCATAACTGCCTGAATTCATGAACATCACCATGCTGCTATGCTTTCTTCCAACTTTGTCAAGTGATGCTGCTATGATTACTTTCAATCTCTGTCAAGTGTGCTATTGTGATTTGTTTGTAAACCAAAAGCATGCCTTGTTTGGTGCTAATTGCCATCTTGTACTACTTGCTGCTAGTATTGATTTTCTTGTTATAAATTTGTCTAGGTCTTTGTTCCTATGGTTGTAACCATCACTTTTCAAGGCTTGATTTGAATTTGATATGTTTGGCATGATTTTTGATTGAGGACCAATTGGTGCTGTTGTGTATATGAGTTTTTTACATGTTGGATCCAAATTGTGTTTAAGTGCTAGTCCATGAGCACAATATTGCTAACTGTCAAGAATAGACCAATTTTGTTTAAACTGATGCAAATTTCTTAAGATGTTTTGCTTTTGTAAAGGCATTGCAGAGTTGCATATGTGTGGATAGTTGCAATTTTGATTTTGTTTGCCATGTAACTTGCTGTTAACTTCTGTTTCATGCTTTAACTCAGGTGCCACCAATTGTTGTTAAGTTCTTGCAAGATGTTTGAATCCTTGATTTAATGTGTATGAGTCACTTTGTGTATGCTGTTTGAAATTGAGAGTGTAGGCTGCATCATGAACTTTTACTCTTTTGCCAGAACAACATTTTAAGCATTCTTGTTCACATCATTACAGTCCATATACCAAATTCTATTTGGAGTTGCCTTTGCATGATCTTTTCATCCAAATTCCATGAACAATGTATTTAAGACTTGTGCATACCATTACATAGCCTTAATCCTTGCTGTCATGAGCTGTAGATACCATTTTGCATTGCATAAGCTTCACTTTGCATTTGCATTCGAGTTTTAATTTTGATGCATTATCTTGAAAAACTGAAATTGCATTTGTTTTCCTTGTTAAATTTCACATGAGTTAGACTAAAATTTTGTTAAATTTGGTTGAGTCTTGAGTGATTTATGTTGTTATCGTTTTCATGTTTTGGCTTGTTCTTTTGTTCATCTTGCCTTGCCCAGTTTTTTCACTTTGTTAAGTATATAAGTTATTTGGGGTGGCATAATACTTGGATGTATCGCCACCCCAGTGGTTAAACCTTCACTCACATAATGCCTTGCACTGCCTGATCCGTGTGGAGATCAACCCTTTTTATTTATTTTTCCATTTTGCTATGTTTTCATATTTTAGTCTTTCTTTCCTTCCACTTACACGCACGCGCCTTGGCTCACTTGGTAAGATTTTGAGTTAGCAATCATGAGGTGGTGGGTTCAACACCCACCAAGCCCCTCCCTTTTTTTAATTACTAAATCTCTTGTTTTTTATTTAATTGTCATTAATTTTCTAAAAAATCATAACTTCATCAATTTTTGTTATTTTTGATTGGTTCTTTTTGCAACTATCTCGTATTTGTGCATATTTTCATGTGGTATATGAATATTCTGAAAATCTCATTTTTGAAAACAACTTTGCATTGAAAAATGGTTATGCTCTTTTAGGGTTTTTACCCTCATAATCATTCAAAACTTGTGTTTCATTTTTCTTAAGTTGGTTGTTATGCTTGATGTGAGCTTTTGTCAAACCCCTTTGTGTATGTAATTGTAATTACTTTTGCTTGTGAGCATCATGTTTGGTTCATTTGATTTCCATCTCCATGAAGTTATAACTTACTTGTTTGGTCGTTACCTTTCATCTTTGTCAAGACATGCTTAAGTCTTTATCTTTCATTTTAGTCTTGTAAGAACTCATCCTTGCTTGATATTGTAATATGCTTGCATGCTTTGGTTGTGACCATCTACCTTGATTGTAATCTATCTTGATATTGTGATATCCTTATACCATGCTTTGGTTGTAACCATTCATCCTATTTGACGTACTTGCTTATTGTAATATGCTTGTTTATTCTTGGTTGTAACCATGTCTCTCATATTCATCATGTTTGAATATTTATGCTTTGTTAAGTTTATTTTCCCCGTGTGATGGAACTCTTTAGTTCTCATCCAAGTTTCCTCCCCTTCTATCCTTCCAAAGGAAAGTCTCTCTATTGACCTTTGGGTCATAGATAGCTCATCACCCTCCTTTGACTTTGTTAAGTCATCCATACACTTAGTTAAGTTAGAACCTATCCATTGGACTTTGCTTAAGTCTAAAAACTTACCCTTTGTTAAGAGTGCTCTTTCAATTAGAACTTAGGATAGAGTTTGTTAACTCTATGTAAGAATCATGGAGATGATTACTTAATTCCCTTTCTTGAGTGTTCAACTTAGATCTAGAGAGTTTTCTTAAACTCTACACAAGCATTGTAATGTTTGTTCCCCTTTGAACCTTGATCATAATCAAGTGTTCTTTAACCCTAGTAAGGTGAACTACTATTTCTCTTATTCTATCCTAGTAAGGATACGTAGGCAGAGGACGCGATGTCTTTGCGAGCAAACTTAGAGACTATCTTTAGGTATTTACCTACACCTTTTACCCAATCCTAACCCATAGCAAACATTTAGCAAACTTAGCATACAAACAGATAAAAGGTTCCTGTAGAGTACTACAGATGTTTAGGATGTGAAATACCTACCCTATGCATAACCAACCCCTGATCCCCGAATCTCTTAGCGTTGTTGTTACATCGTGCAAAAGGTTCTTTCTTTCTTTAGACCTTTCCTTTGGATAAATTAAAGTCCGATTGTGAATTTAAGAATTAAGATTCAAGTTAATCAATAGCTTGGTATCCCGATTCTCACTGTAACACCATCATTTTACCACTCTTAGAGTAATATGTTTGTCTTGTTTGTTAGCTTTTTCTATATTTAAAATCCATGGTCACGCTCGAGGCTAGTGGATTATTTTGTATGGGTCGTACTTTTGCAATTAAGGATCAATCAATGAATGAGTGTTTTGTTAAACTTCCATTTGTTGTTCATTTTTTTTATTGTTTTCACTCTTTTAAAAAAAGAAAAATGACAATCTTTTGAAAACCTAAAAGTAATTCATCATCTGCATCTCTTTGTGTGTGTTTGATCATTTAAACCCGTTAACACATGCAGAAACCTCCATCACCCACTAAACCTGGTGATCGTCCAGTTCTTTCTAACTTTGGTTCACCTGTATTCCAAGTTAAAGATGAGAGTGATGGGGATTCTGAAATTCCTGAAGAATTGATGAAAATGACTGAGTACAAGGATGCATATCTTCAACCTTACAAAGAACAGACTGACATTATCAACTTGGGCTCTAAATAAGTAAAAAGAGAGGTCAAGATTAGGGCATCACTTGGGGCAGAGGTTAAGGATAGATTGGTAATGTTTCTCAAATATTGTGCAGATGTGTTTGCTTAGTGTTGCGGTGAAAATTGGATATCAAGCTATTAAATTAACTTGAATCTTAATTCTTTTACAACCGAACTTTATTTTATCCAAAGGAAAGGTATAAATAAAGAAAAACCTTTTTCGCGATGTAACAACAACGCTTAAGAGATTTGGGGATCGGGGGTTGGTTATACCTAGGGAAGGTGTTAGCACCCTAAGCATCTGTAGTACTCTACAGGAACCTCTTGTTAGATTGTTTGCTAAGTTTGTGAATATGTACTATGGATTGGGATAGGTAAAGATAGGTAAGGACCTAGATGATTTTCTAAGTTTGCTCGCAAAGACATCACATCTTCTGCCTACGTATCCTAACTAGGATAGAATCAGAGCAATCGTAGTTCACCTTACAAGGGATGAAGAACACTTGATTATGATCAAGGTTCAAAGGGGAACAAACATGAAAATGTTTGTGTGGAGTTTGACAAAACTCCCTAATCTAAGTTGTAACAAACAAAGGGGGAAGTAGGAAATCATGACAATGATTCTTAGAGTTGACGAACTCTTTCCAATGAGGGTCAAATGGACAGACTTTTCCTTTGGAAGGAGACAGGAGAGGCAACCTGGATGAAAGCTAACAAGCTTCATCACTTGGGGAAGGAAAATATTGGACAAGATAACAACATAATAAAGATGAATTCATGGTGACAACCAATAAATGAGCATGTGGAAGGATAAAATGAAGATGTATGGATGACAATCAAAGCAGTTGTTTAAGCAGGAAGTGTGACAACAGATCAAGCTCAAGTAAAATTAACAGATGAAGTAAAACGAACATGGTAACCACCAAAATAAAAATCCTAGCATGTTAACTAACATATAAGGATGTGAGGGCAAGCAAAACATAAGCATATACAATTACAACAAGAGAGAAATTCATCTGCATACGTGAAAACGATCACAAACTGCACATAATTTGCACATAGCAAAAAAGGATGAAAATTTAAGTAAACATAGAAATTAAAAATATGGCATGAAATTAGACATTAAGATGAACACAATGCAAAAAGAATGGGTGAAAAATGATTAAAAATGAAAGAGATATGAATTTTTGAAGTTGGTATGAAAAATGACAAAAATAAATAAAAGGGTTGCCCTCCTCAGGGGTCGAACCCAGGTTCATGGCATGCAAGGCGTGTTTTGGCTAATGGTCTTACCACTGGGGTGGCTATACATTCATTGATGGAAGCCACCCCATAAATATATATGGGGTACCTACAAAACTGGCTGGGCACAAACCAAACACACAAAATCCTGATTTGCAAATTCATATGTAACTTGGTCATTTCTTGATGGATTTTAGCAAACCTTTAGTGTAACTTGAGTATTTTTTCATGAGGAACAAGATAACACTTTTAGTTTTTTGAAATTCTTCTTCTATTTTAAAACCCGATAGTGCTTATGTTTTGAAGCTTGAAATGAATTTTGAGATGTGTGTCATGTTCTAGCTAGCTTTAAGTTCAAACAATCATGCAGACACAATACATATATGATAATGAAGGGATTCATGGGTAGAGCTCAATTCATGCTGTAATGAAGAAATGCTATGTGAAATGCAAAATTACATGAATGGGATGCATGGTTCATGGCAGTTCAGCTTCAAAGCATGTATTGACCAAAAGAAACATACACACACATTGAATACAAGCTGGTGGATGAGTTTGAACATTGAATAGGGGTCTGCACTGATTTTTGTGAAGTGTAGTGTTCAAAGTGAAAATGTGCATATGTGAAGTGCATGAAATATTCAGTTTTAGTTTCAGTTGATTTTTCATCACACCAATCATATGTACATGTCATATAAGGGCTCATGAGTGGACACAAACACATATTCAGTTTAAAGACAACCTGCTGTGGAAAATGGTGATCAAGTGTAGGCTTGTGCTAGTGAGATGCATGAACATTTCCAAATTCAGTTCAAAACAAATCCAGGTTAATTCAATCATACATACATCTCATATTCATGATTTTGAATGAGAACAAACAAAGAACAAAGTTCAAAACAGACTGGAATTGAAAGTGACACAAGAGTTGCAACTATGGCATGTTATGAGGCAATTGAATATCAGTTCAGGTTCTAGGTACAAATTGCTCATGTAGATCATGCACACACTATATATATATATGTTATTGAATGATTTTAAGTTCATGACATGATTCAAAACAGGCTGAAGTGCAAAGTAAGATTCAATATGCAAAATGGCCTTGTATGATGCAGTTTGATGATCAGTTCATGTATTATGCAAAATTAAGGCAGACAAACCATGTGCACACACTACATATATGTTGTTAAGTGATTTTAAGCAAAAGTAGTGGTCTAAAACAGTTTGGCATGACAGATGACCTCTAAGTTGCATTTTGGTATTTTGATGCATTCATGAGAAAACTCAACAACAGGTTCCATGCATATTTCCACCAAATCAACATTTCAAACATGTTACAAATATCCATACAAATGATTTTAAACAAGTAGACAAGTCATCAAAACAGTTGAAATGGAAATGACCTACTTATGACAAAATGACATTTTTGAGATGCAAGTTGGAAATGCAAACAGGCTCTATGTATTTTCAGGCTAGGCAACTCACATACACACATCATATATATGTCAACAAGTGTTTTCAAGCAAGAAAAATGAGTCAAAACAACTTGGCACAAAAAATGACTCTCAAACTGCATTTTGGTGTTTTTGCAAGACAGTAGGATGTTCAAATTCAAATTCAAGCACATTTTGACCATATGAATCACATACACATCTCTCATATATACAAACAAGTGAGTTCAAACAAGGAAAATGGTTCAAACATGGCTGATATGAAACTTGGTGAGTTAAGTGCAAGTTTTGTGAAGTGAGATGCATGAACATGTTCAGTTTCTGTTCAAAGCAATTTCAGACCAATTCAAACACATACATATCTTATATTCATGATATTGAGTGGATTCAAACACCAAAATAGGTTGGAAACAGACTGTCATGAAAAGTGATTCACAAAATGCAAGTTATCATGAAAATGAGGCATGAGATATGAATTTTCGGTTCCACATACTTTCTGGTTCAATTAATCACACACATAGCATACATACATGGTATTGAGTAAGTTCCATCACAAAAATGAATCTAAAATAAGCTGGTATGAAACATGGCATGTAATATGCAGTTTGGCTTTTTGATGAAGCTCACAAAGTTCAAAGTCAGTTTAAGGCATGTTCAGCTCAAATGAAATATGCACACATGTCATATTCATGATTTTGGAGATGATCCCACTTAAAAAGACAATTATATCTTGGTCATGACAGAAATTGAGTAAGACATACACATGACATGCTTTTCACATAAGGAACTCAAAATGTCAAATCATGGAATTATGATGCAAAGCAAGAATGGAGTGTTCACATACCTCTAGTAGACTGTATTGAGCAAGTTTAAACACCAAGAAACCCAGAGGAACTTCAAATGCTCCTAGCTTTGAGAGATTCCTTCCTTGTGAAGTAAGAAAGCAAACTTCAAGACAGTTGGAGAAATAAACTCCAACAATGATCCTTAACACTTTAGACAGTTGAGAAATGATATATGTGAGGTGTTTGAGTGATTAGAACATCAAGCAAATGCCTAGAACAAGTTTTGACAGATTTTATGGCTTTTGGTCAAAGTAACTTGGCATGGAAGTTGACATTTGGAATGGTAAGGTTTTTTGAGTGGTCTAAGGTCTTGGACACCTTCTATATCATATTTAGAGATTGTGTGGATGATTGTTGGGGTGTTTGAATAGGGAGAAATGAATTTGGCAGCAAAACTACCAAGACAGATTTTTGGTGGTTTTTGCAATTTTGTGATTTTTGTGATTTTGAGGTAAAGAGTGGAAAGAGTGAGAGATTTGTGTTTCTCTAGTTTTTAGACTCAATCTTGTGTTGAAAATGAAGTGGTGAGGGCTCCCTTTTATATGCAAAGAAGTGGCTTGGGGAAGATTTGGAGATTTCTTCACTTTGAAGAAAGGTTTTTCACTTTTTGGATGAAACCTCCACAAGAGGGTTTTCTTGGATGATAGCTGTTGCACCCCAAAATTTGCCCTCACAATACAAGACTTTGTGTTCCAAGAAGGTTTACAAGGTTCACAAAATTCACAATTGGTCAGAAGAGTTGACAATTCCCTCAGACAATGCACCTCCTAAGCAGTGCATCCAAAACTAGGGTTTTGACTTTAATCAGGCTAAATGGACTTCCAAGACTTCAAGTGAGCTTCATAACATCTTATATGTGTATAAGAACCCCCATGTCAATTTCAAAACAATTCAAAAGTGAGCTTAAGTACCTAAGAGCCCATGGATAACCATGGATGAAAAGGGTGCTAACACCTTCCCTTTTCATAACCTACCCCCCGGACCCAAAATATTCTCTAAGGTCTTTCCTGTTCTTTTATAACCTTTCCTTATGGATAAAATAAAAGTCGGTGGCGACTCTTGCTATCCGCAACATTGTTTAAAGTCAGTTCTCCCACCGTGTTACAGAACTGGCGACTCTGCTGGGGATCTATTTAAGAGGGGTACTCTTAGGAATTAAGATCACTTTAAATTGTTTGCCTTGTTTGCTTTATTATTATATTGTTGGGGTGCTCTTATGTGTGAAAGGTCCTAACCCGGATCTAGTGTACCTTAGGTAAATGGCAATAGACCAAGGAAACTGTACGACGTATATCGATACGGTTGATCTGGTGGCCATAGTTAGTGCGACTTCTTGGTTGGTGCTTATATTCCTTAAGTCAAGTTGAGGATAATATTGAGGCTGCCATATGTTGTCAATGCACTAACTGACTTTTAGAACCCTAGTTAACTCATCTTGGCCTTTAGAAAGTAGTGAGGTAACCGGCTTTGGTGCAGACTGAAGTTGGTTGACACTCGATACTACGCTCATTGAGATCTTAAACTTGGAGGGTTTTGGTTGGCAAGTAAGTTGCCTTCTGAACAACCACCCTTGTGAAGGATCAATGATATTGAGATCCCTTAGAACCTGGTTACTTTTGTAGGACAGGATGAACCATCTAACTTCAGGGGAGGGTACTTGCCTTTGAACCTCATGCAAGCCTTTAAACCTAGGGCTATGGTGTGACTTGTTTGTGTGTGCCACATGTTTGTGATTGAGCATGACATCATGACATCATCATGCATCATAAGCATATCATTTTCCCTAACCATTTCAAGGACCAAAGGATTTATCTTTGTTCTTTGTTGCAGGTCATGGCTTCTGCTCGTAGAAACACCATCAGGATCAATTTTGTAGGGATACCTGCTAAGCTCAAGGAGTTGGTTTCCCTAGTGCCTGATCATTCCCAGTTCAACAAGAGACATGGTCACTTATTGGATCTAGTTACTTCAGGGTTCAGTGAAGACATGATGAGTGTGCTATTTCAGTTCTTTGACCCTAAGCACCATTGCTTTACATTTCCTGATTATCAGCTGGTTCCAACCATGGAGGAGTTCTCTAAACTTCTGGGTATACCTGTTCTTGATCAGAAGCCATTCACAGGCTTAGAGAAGGAGCTTAAACCAGAAGTTATTGCTGCAGCTCTACATCTGAAGAAGTCTGACATTGTTCTAGAGACGAGAAGTGGAGTTAAAGGTATTCTTGCCAAGGTATTAGTGGATAAAGCTCAAATGTTCTTGAAGGCTATGAGCTACGATGCTTTTGAGGAGATCTTAGCCTTATTGATTTATGGCTTAGTGTTGTTCCCCAATCCTGATCAGTTCATAGACGTTCATGCCATCAACATATTCCTGAGTCACAATCCAGTGCCTACCTTACTTGGAGACATCCTACATTCTCTTCACACCCGTACTACAAGGGCAAGAGGAACTTTGATGTGCCGCATACCTTTACTTTCTAGGTGGTTTATTTCTCATCTTCCTCGCTCAGTAATGAAGAATGAGCAAGGGTTCAGATGGTCCAAGAGGATCATGTCACTTTCTCACTCAGACATCCATTGGTGCTCCAGATCTATGGAGAATGTCACCGTCATTGACCGTTGTGGGGAGTTTCCTAATGTGCCACTTCTAGGCATAAGAGGAGGCATCACCTACAACCCATCTCTAGCTTTACGACAGTTTGGTTACGCCCGGAGCGATGGTCCACATGACATGTTGATTCAGGGCATTGTGTTTGATTACGACAACGATCTTCAGGGTTACCGTCAGAGATTCATCCGAGCTTGGGGAAAGGTAAACAGGATTGACAGCAAGACACTGGAGCCTAAGTACACTATTCCTATGGAGGCTTATCTCAGATGGGTACGATTTCGTGCTCAGACACTCATGATGCCATATCCTGCCATCCTACCAGTTACCATGGAACCTGTTGCTGAAGGAGACACAGCTTATACCATCCTTCACCCAGACATGCCTACTGATATGGAAGACTTGCAGAGATCATGGATCCAACTGAAAGAGCAAAGGGATACTTTCGAGGCTCATTACAAAGCAAGCCAATCAAGGATCCTAGAGCTAACAAAGCTACTTCATGAGGAACGAAACCTCAACTCATACCTCAACACAAAGAGGAAACGTCCATGGGAGACTTAAAACCCCATCTTTTGTACTTATTTCGTTTTCATTTTTTGTAAGCCTAAAAGGCAAAACAAGTTATTACTAATAAAAAGTTACTTTCTTGTTTGTTTAAGCAAATTTAAATCCTGCGGTCCTTGAAAACATTGCATATGCATTCCCATATCATTGCATCACAGGTTTATAATTGTGCACAGGGTTCTCATCTTCTCGCTGTTTATTTCAGCAATGGCTCTTGAACAATCAGTTAAGGATCTCCAGGCACAGAATGCACAGTTCCAAGAGCTGATCCTGAACCTATCCAAGGGGCAAGATGAATTGAAGACACTGCTGGCCAAGAAGACTAAGAAGGCTAGAAGGTCTGCTGGGCTGCTCAACATGGGAAGAAGGTTCAAAGGTCCTGTCAAGACCAAGGAACATGTTGAAGACTATGAATCTGAAGAATCTGAGCAGGAGAGAGGCAGTCTCCACAACACTATGGGGGACTCTGATTCTGAGGCTAACTACTACCATGAGCCTAACGAAGACAAATTCAAGATGCTGGTGGATAGAATGGATGCTATGGAATTACAGAAATCATCTGGGCTGGATTTTGAGGATTTGAGCTTGATATCTGGGGTGGTCATACCCATTGGGTTCAAAGTTCCTACATTTGTTGTCTATGATGGGGTCTCTTGTCCCAAATTGCATCTGAGGTCTTATGTCAGAAGAATGCAACCCCACACTGCTGATAAAAAGTTGTGGATCCATTTCTTTCAAGAGAGTTTATCTGGAGCTCAGCTAGAGTGGTATTATCAGTTGGAGAGTGTCAACATCAGAGATTGGAATGACCTTGCTGAAGCTTTCTACAAGCAGTATCAATACAATGCTGACTTAGCCCCCACTCGCATGCAGCTTCAAAGCATGTCTATGGGTGCCAAAGAAAGCTTTAAGGAGTATGCTCAGAAGTGGAGAGACTTAGCTGGAAGAGTTCAACCCCCTTTGACTGATAGGGAGTTGGTTGATATGTTCATGTGTACGCTGAATGGTCCGTTTTACAGTCATCTCATTGGAAGCTCATCATCTGGCTTCACTGAGTTGATCATGACAGGAGAGCGAGTAGAGAATGGTATCAAGAGTGGTAAGATCCAAGTGGGCACTTCTTCATCAGGTGCTGCAAAGAAGCCTCCCACTGGGAAGAAAGAATCTAATGCTGTGTATGGTCAGCCTGATCGTAACAGAAGGCATCAGTCTGTTAGTGCAGTTCATATTTCAAATCCAACTCCTGCAACAACAGAGCAGCCTCAAGGCAACCAACAGAGGGCTAGAAGACAGTTCACGAAGATCAACATGTCAATGGCTCAGGCATTGCAACACTTGTTGAAAGCTGAACTTATTACCCTGAGGGAGGCCCCTCAGAATCCCAATGTTACCTCTCCCAAGTACAATCCCAATGCACGATGTGCATATCATTCAAACTGTCCAGGACATGATACTAATAACTGCTGGGTCTTGAAGAACAAAATTCAGGATATGATTGATGCTGGAGAAATTGAGTTTGATCCACCAGGTACTCCAAATGTGATTACAGCTCCAATGCCAAATCACGAGAAGACTGTCAACGCCATTGATGAAGATATTGATGAAGATCTGCATGTCTATTCAGTTATGGAGTTGAGCACACCATTGTCTGTTATCAAAAAGAGGTTAGTACAAGCTGGGATCTTTCCAGGTTGTCATGAAGATTGTCTATATTGCACCTATAAGCCGGATAGTTGCTTCATTTTGAGAGATGGGATTCAACGTCTCATGGATAAATATACTATAGTGTTTGAAAGAAGACCAGCATCTGTAGAAAGTATGGTGGATCATCTGACTCAGGGTAAGAAGATTGAAGAGGTTGACATGGTTGACAAAGTACCACTAAGAATCACTTCAAAGGGTCCCATTAAAATCACTCATCAGGGCCCAATCAAGATTACTGCTGAAGGTCCTGTGAAAGTTGTTGCTGAAGCCAGAGTAGCTCCTTTGATCATTACCACTCCTGGTCCTATTCCTTATACATCTGACAAAGCTGTGCCTTGGCACTATGGGTCTGATGTTTACATCCATGGTGTCAAGCAGGAGCCTTTACCTGATATGCCTGTTGACATTGATAATATTGCTGGATCTAGCAAGATCACTCGTAGTGGAAGAGTCTTCTCTCCTCCAGTTGCTTCTAAGAGTGCAGTTACCCCTGCTGTTACTTCCACCACTGATGCTCGGGGCAAGGGTCCTGTTGTTGAGCCTGTATCTACTGATGTGCCAGCTGCTGATGACCTCTCTAAGCAGATGGAAGAAGTATTGAAAATCATTCGCAAGAGTGATTATGATATTGTTGATCAGCTGGGGCATACTCCCTCAAAGATTTCTATGCTCTCCCTGTTATTATGTTCTGAGGCTCATGCCAAGTCATTGATCAAGTTTCTAAAGATGGCTCATGTACCCAGTGCAATTTCTGTGGACCAGTTTGAGAATTGTGTTGCTCACCTGACCTATGACAACGGGTTAGGATTTTCTGATGCTGACTTGACCCCTGCCAAGAGGGATCATAACAGGGCCTTGCATATTTCAATTGAATGCAGGGGCACTACCCTGTCTCATGTACTGATAGACAATGGTTCCTCTCTGAATGTGTTGCCTAAGGAAGTCCTGAACAAGCTGAGTCCTGAAGATACGGTATTGAAGCCCAGTAATATTGTGGTAAAGGCTTTTGATGGTTCTAGAAGAGTAGTGCATGGGGAAATTGATCTTCCAATCAAGGTTGGCTCTCAGGTGTTCACTGCTACATTCTATGTGATGGATATTCGTCCTTCGTACTCATGTCTGCTTGGTCGTCCCTGGATCCATGGGGCAGGTGCTGTGACCTCCACATTACATCAAAAGTTGAGATATCCGGTGAATGGAAAAGTTGTTACTGTCTTTGGAGAGGAAGAATACTTTGTCAGCCATGTAAACACTTTCAAGTATCTGGAAGTAGAAGGTGAATACATTGAAACTCCATGTCAGTCATTTGAAGTGGTTCCCTGGGCTGTTAAGGATTGTGTGACTCCTCCTGCTGTGAAGAAGGTTCCTGTGGTCATCAGAAACCCTCCAACAATGGCAATGGCCTCCCTCAATGATGCAAAAGCTGTGGTGGAAGAAGGTGGTTGTACTATTTGGGGTCAGCTTCCTGATATTCCATACAAGTCTGACAAGTTTGGTTTGGGTTTCACTGCAGAGTCCCAGAAGGCTGTCCGTCGTGCCCGTGCTGTTCGTATCACCAATCAAGGGGTTATCAATGCTGTGGGAGATCAAGATGAAGACTACAACTTGGAGGCATGGATTTTTCCTACTGTGGGTGCTGGACTCAATAATTGGACAACTGAAGATGTTATCCCTATCTCCTTTAGTCAGGAGTAAATACTATTACTGTGTTATGTTTTTAAATTTATAATTTCCGGAACAATTAAAACTTTCAAGCCATGTGCCTTACCCGGGGCACAATGGTGTGCTTGTTACGGGTTGTCATTTCATTTGCATACTTCATTCAATAAAATCAGTGGACGTTTCGTTTTCGTAAATATTGTGTTCCTTGTCTTTCTTTTTCTTTTATTTTTGCTTTATCAGCTATGTGTTCTTACACACACCCACGTCACTAAAATGCAGATCCTCATCCACTCTGGATCCAGTTGATAACAGTTCTACTATTGCCAATTACAATTTCGAGAATCCGATCTATCAAACTGAAGACGGAAACGAGGATGATTGTGAAATACCTGTAGGGCTTGCTAGGTTGTTACAACAAGAAGAGAAAGCTATACAGCCACATGAAGAGCCAGTCGAAGTTGTGAATCTGGGAACTGAAGAAAACAGAAAAGAGGTCCAGATAGGGGCTGATTTAGAGGACAGTGTCAAGAGCAGGTTGATTCAGATGCTACGTGACTATGTGGAGATCTTTGCTTGGTCTTATGAAGATATGCCAGGGTTGGATACAGACATTGTGGTTCACCGTTTGCCAGTGAAAGAAGATTGTCGTCCAAAGAAGCAGAAGGTTCGTCGTATGCGTCCTGAAATGTCAGAAAAGATCAAAGCAGAGGTAATGAAACAATTCAATGCAGGGTTCTTGGCCGTAACTTCTTATCCTCAGTGGGTTGCAAATGTGGTACCAGTTCCTAAGAAAGATGGTAAGGTACGTATGTGTGTAGACTACAGAGATCTGAACAAGGCTAGCCCTAAAGATGACTTTCCACTTCCTCATATTGATATTCTGGTAGACAACACTGCTCAGCATAAGGTATTCTCTTTTATGGATGGTTTCTCTGGTTACAATCAAATCAAGATGGCACCTGAAGATATGGAGAAGACTACATTTGTGACACAGTGGGGCACCTTTTGCTATAAGGTAATGCCATTTGGTTTGAAGAATGCAGGGGCAACATATCAGCGTGCTATGGTGGCTTTGTTTCATGATATGATTCATCATGAGATAGAGGTATATGTGGATGATATGATAGCCAGGTCTCAGAATGAAGAACAACATCTTGATCATCTGCACAAGTTGTTTGAGAGGTTGAAGAAATACAGGTTGAGATTAAATCCAAACAAGTGTACTTTTGGAGTTAGATCTGGAAAGCTCCTGGGTTTCATTGTCAGTGGAAAAGGTATTGAAGTGGATCCTGCAAAAGTGAAAGCTATACGAGAGATGCCAGCTCCCCGTACTGAGAAGGAGGTTAGAGGTTTCTTGGGACGATTGAACTACATTGCAAGATTTATTTCCCAATTAACTACCATCTGTGAGCCAATCTTCAAGTTGTTGAAGAAAGATCAGGTGATGGAATGGAATGATGAGTGCCAGACTGCCTTTGATGAAATCAAGAGATATTTGCTAGAACCTCCAATTTTAATGCCACCAGTTGATGGAAGACCCTTGATTATGTATTTAACAGTCTTAGACAACTCAATGGGGTGTGTATTGGGGCAACATGACGAGTCTGGTCGAAAAGAGCAGGCAATATACTACCTTAGCAAAAAGTTTACCGACTGTGAAACAAGATACTCACTGCTCGAGAAAACTTGCTGCGCTTTGGCATGGGCTGCTCGCCGACTAAGACAGTATATGTTGACCCATACTACCTTGTTGATTTCGAAGATGGATCCAATCAAGTACATATTTGAGAAACCTGCTCTCTCCGGAAGAATTGCAAGATGGCAAATGATCTTGACGGAATATGATATACAGTATACTACTCAGAAGGCCATTAAGGGGAGTGTTGTTGCTGATCATTTGGCTCATCAAGCAGTAGATGATTACCAGTCAATGAATTTTGAGTTCCCTGATGAAGACATTATGTCTGTTACCAAAGAACCTGAACAATATGACGGACCTGAACAAGGATCCCGATGGACTATGGTTTTTGATGGTGCCTCCAATGCACATGGTAATGGTGTTGGTGTTGTGATTAGTTCCCCTGAAGGTTGTCATACCCCGATTACTGCCAGACTTTGTTTCTATTGTACCAATAACATGGCTGAGTATGAGGCATGTATCATGGGTATGCAAGTTGCTATTGATATGAAGATTCAGTTCCTTGAGGTGTATGGAGATTCAGCTCTGGTAGTAAGTCAGATTAAAGGAGATTGGGATACAAAGCATGATAATCTCATTCCTTACAGAGAACATGTGTTGTCTTTGATCCCACATTTCAAAGAGATTACTTTTGGACATATTCCACGAAGAGAGAATCAGTTGGCAGACGCATTGGCCACCATGGCATCTATGTTTGAGATCAGCTGGGATGATGAAGCTCCCAAGATTACCATTGATAGATTTGAGAAGCCTGCATACTGCAATGAGATTGACACTGAAGGGGCAGAGGAGAAGCCTTGGTTCTATGAAGTGAAAAACTATCTTGAAGCTCAGGAGTTCCCTGAAGGGGCATCTGTCAAAGATAGGAAGTTCCTGAGAAGGTTTTCTGCTAAGTTCTTTCTGAGTAATGGCATTCTGTATAAGCGTAATCATGATTTACCTATGCTTCGTTGTGTGGATAAGAAGGAAGCTACAGAAATTATGGAAGAGATGCATGATGGGACCTTTGGCACTCATTCTAGTGGTCATACCATGGCAAAGAAGATTTTGAGAGCAGGTTACTATTGGTCTACCATGGAAGCTGATTGCTATCAACACTCCAGAACATGTCACAAATGTCAAATCTATGCTGATAAAGTACATGTACCTCCATCTCCATTGAATGTGTTGACTGCTCCTTGGCCCTTTGCCATGTGGGGCATTGATATGATTGGTGAGATCAAGCCTACTGCTTCTAATGGGCATCGTTTCATCCTGGTTGCTATTGATTACTTCACGAAGTGGGTAGAGGCAGCTTCATTTGCATCTGTGACTAAGAATGTTGTGGCTCGGTTCATTAAGAATAATCTCATATGTAGGTATGGTATCCCTGAAAGGATTATCACTGACAATGGCTCTAATCTGAACGACACTATGATTACTGATCTCTGTACGCAGTTCAAGATTAAGCATCACAACTCTTCTCCGTATCGTCCAAAGATGAATGGGGCAGTTGAAGCTGCTAATAAGAACATTAAGAAGATTGTACAGAAGATGACTATTACTTACAAGGATTGGCACGAGATGTTACCATTTGCTCTGTATGGCTATCGTACTACAATACGTACTTCAACAGGGGCAACCCCATTCTCCTTAGTCTATGGTATGGAAGCAGTTCTGCCTATTGAAGTTCAGATCCCCTCCTTGAGAATTATGAAGGATGCAGGCTTGGATGAAGATGAGTGGATTCAGACTCGACTTGACCAGATAAATTTGATTGATGAGAAAAGGTTAGCAGCAGTTTGTCATGGCCAGATGTACCAGAAACGGATGATCAAAGCTTTTAACAAGAAGGTTAAGCCAAAGGTATATCAGGCTGGTAACTTGGTAATCAAGCGTATCATATTACCACAGGGTGATCCTAGGGGCAAGTGGACTCCAACATATGAGGGACCATTTGTAGTCAAGACAGTGTTCTCAGGAGGTGCCATGATACTGACTACAATGGATGGTGAAGACTTCCCACAACCTGTAAACGCAGACATAGTTAAAAAATACTACGCATAAAAAGAGACCCGCTAGGTTGACAGGCCTAGGCAAAAATAAGGGCATCCCGGCAAACCAAAAGGGTATGGGCAAAAATTAGGGATATATATATAAAAAGATGTACACCCGGCAAGTCGAAAACCTGAAAAGGCGGCTTGGGCAAAAAAGGGTATCCCGGTGGATTGAAAACCTGAAAGGGCAATCCAGGCAAAAGTTAGGGATTAAAGCGTATGACTATGTCTCGTTTGGATCACTCATGAAACTGCAACCAGTTATACTACTTACTCAAGCTCAAACAGATAAAGCTCAATCCAATCGTTTCCGTCTCAACAGCAAGAAGATGAGATACTTGAGTGGCAATAGTAGAATTGAAACTCAATAGGATTATTTCCCACATAGCTGATTCTTTTTGTAAAACTTCATGACAAAATTCTCTTACTAGGGTTTATGTCTCCTTGTACAAACTTACCCGTGTATGGGTCACTTTTGATATAAATAAATTCCATCCTTTGAATCCAGATTTACTTTTACCCTATTTACATAAGCGAAACGTCCATTGGTGGTGTTTGAATGTATGTATGCCTTTGAATATGATTGATGTTTACCAAAAATGCATGTATGCTTTTAATATGATTGATGTTTACCAGAAATGCATGAAAATGCAGTAATAGTATTTACTAAGGACGAACGAGGGAAGGATTTCAACGAAGCTTCGCCGGTTCATCTTTACAAGACAGTAGGACTAATCCATTTTCACAAAGTCTAATCTCCCCTGGAATTTATATCCATCTCTTTTATCCTCATACGGATATACGGGAAATTACTTTCCAATAAGGGCACGATGAACGAAGACGGGATGTTATACTTATCCTACTATCAAACAACAACGGGAGGTTATCTATACCTTGTTATCCCCAGCAGACGGAGGGTTATATATTCTTCAACAACGAATCGGGATTTATTTTCCTTGGCCAGCAGTTGTTATACAAGGATATCCAGACACTTCCAGCAGTGTCATAGCATACATACATCATTTACATCATACCATAACATATATGGCTATAGTACATTACCTAAGTGCATCATGTCATACATACATAAAGCATAAACTAATGTTGTTATACAGAATGCTACCTTGTTTTCAGGTTAATTATCCAACAAACAAGCTTATGATCTTTGGGACTGCTTTATTGTAACCTCAGGGTTATTTTATCCTCCTGATAGCCTCTCATGACTTCAAGACTGCTTTAGAGCTACTGATTGCTCTATCCTCCTGAAATCATCCTATTACTTCAAGACTGCTTTAGAGCTATTCATTGCTCTATCCTCGTGAGGTCATATTACTACTTCAAGACTGCTTTAGAGCTATTCATTGCTCTATCCTCCTGAAGCCATCTAATTATTTCAAGACTGCTTTAGAGTTATCCATTGCTCTATCCTCCTGAAATTACATTATTATTTCAAGACTGCTTTAGAGCTATCCATTGCTCTATCCTCCTGAAATCATTACTTCAAGACTGCTTTAGAGCTATTGATTGCTCTATCCTCCTGAAGACATATCACATTATTACTTCAAGACTGCTTTAGAGCTATTGATTGCTCTATCCTCCTGAAGACATATCACATTATTATTTCAAGACTGCTTTAGAGCTGTTGATTGCTCTATCCTACTGAAGCCATTCTATTACTTCAAGACTGCTTTAGAGCTATTGATTGCTCTATCCTCCTGAAGCCATTATTACTTCAAGACTGCTTTAGAGCTATTGATTGCTCTATCCTCCTGAGGTCAGATTTATCACTTCAAGACTGCTTTAGGGTTATCATTATTGATTGCTCTATCCTCATGAAGACATGCTGTTACATCAGTATTACTCCAGACTCCTGACAGTTCTCATTATACTACTGAAGAACTTTCCCCTAGTGGCATCTTTAAGCCCACTCAATCATGTTCAACCAACCATCAATATCACTCCATGCACTGGTGAGTGCAAATTTTTGGGCTTTTGTGTTCAATCCCCTTCAACCTTCCAGGTTACGACTGGCAAATATACCAATCTAACCCCTCAGGTTTCAGAAAATTGAACAGGGGCAGCTGTTGCACCCCAAAATTTGCCCTCACAATACAAGACTTTGTGTTCCAAGAAGGTTCACAAGGTTCACAAAATTCACAATTGGTCAGAAGAGTTGACAATTCCCTCAGACAATGCACCTCCTAAGCAGTGCATCCAAAACTAGGGTTTTGACTTTAATCAGGCTAAATGGACTTCCAAGACTTCAAGTGAGCTTCATAACATCTTATATGTGTATAAGAACCCCCATGTCAATTTCAAAACAATTCAAAAGTGAGCTTAAGTACCTAAGAGCCCATGGATAACCATGGATGAAAAGGGTGCTAACACCTTCCCTTTTCATAACCTACCCCCCGGACCCAAAATATTCTCTAAGGTCTTTCCTGTTCTTTTATAACCTTTCCTTATGGATAAAATAAAAGTCGGTGGCGACTCTTGCTATCCGCAACATTGTTTAAAGTCAGTTCTCCCACCGTGTTACAGAAAAATCATTTTAAATAAATAAAAAATATAAAAATCTATTTTTGGGTGAAGATTTTGTTTCTAGAAATTCATAATCATTGATTGAATTAGAATGAGAAGGAAATCATGTGATCTCTCCCAAATTATTATTTTTTATTTATTTATTATTGATTTAATTCATAAAAATCATTTTAAATAAATAAAAAATATAAAAATCTATTTTTGGGTGAAGATTTTGTTTCTAGAAATTCATAATCATTGATTGAATTAGAATGAGAAGGAAATCATGTGATCTCTCCCAAAATAGCAAGCACTCATGATCAAATATTTGAAATTTATACAATGATCTTTTTGAATATTTTTTGGATCAAATATCCACACAACACATCAATGTTTCTGACCTAAATCCATCACACATATATACTAAGCACAAACATAACCCTAGAGACGAATTTGCAGCAGCCTAAAGGTAAGATCAAAAGCACAAAAATCTTTCAAAAAAGTCATATTCGGGTTCTCAAATTCAGAGCATTGCAAGGTATTTGGAAGACATAGCAAGCTTCCTTGGACTCTTCTGATCATAAATCATCATCCATGTGCATCATATACACACCCAATTGCTCAACCCGAGTTCATCTTGACCTTGAATATTTTGTTTTCGAATCCATTGATTTATCATGTTTAAACTGTTTTTGATTGTTGTAGGATATTTAGAATGAA
Organism: Lathyrus sativus; assembly: GCA_963859935.3. Lineage (NCBI taxonomy): Eukaryota > Viridiplantae > Streptophyta > Magnoliopsida > Fabales > Fabaceae > Lathyrus > Lathyrus sativus. The sequence continues at coordinate 600,145,329 of OZ012735.1, read as the reverse complement.
CTCTAGAACGATTCTGGGTGGTTCAATTGGATTTTCATTGCAGGAACAAGAATTCACCATGATTAGGGTTTTCGGCCCTCTTTAGGGTTTCACGATTTTCAAATGATAAATGGATTTGAAAAACGTAGGACGATTGAAAAACTCAGTAGCAATACAATGGTGCAATCAATTTTGTGAAATTTTGCCGTTTGGATGAAGTTTGTGTTTCGCAGGGTGGAAGAACTCGTAACAATATTCGTAGGAGAAAACGTTGCAAAATCCGCAGGTAATGGGAGAATGAAAAAAACCTAAGAGGAGTGAGTGCCGTTTGCCGTTATTTAGTTTTCTTCTTCATCCATTACTATTGTTTCTTTTTCTTCATCGTTTACCGTTATTTCTTTTTCTTCATCTATTACCGTTATTTCTTTTTCTTTATCTATTACTGTTACGTTTATATATATATAATTTTTAAATTATTAGAGTTTATATATATAAGATTTTTGATCGAACTATGTCGATACGATGTTTGCACATTTGTGTGCATGACGCGTGACATTTGTGTTAGTTCGATCTGGTTGCGATGATCGCATTTTTGTGTGAGCAATAATACTATTTTTTGCTTAATTTCTTTTTCTTTGCGATAAATTTTGTTTCGTCCGATTTAGATCTGGTTGCGATGAGCGCATTTCTGCGTTAGCAACATTGTTGGGTTATTTGGCACATTTAAAATTCATTATTATTATTATTATTATTATTATTATTATTATTATTATTATTATTATTATTATTATTATTATTATTATTATTATTATTATTATTATTATCATTATTTATTATTATTATCATTATTATCATTATTATTACCATTATTATTATTATTGTTATCATTAATTTATTAAAATTTGTTATAATATAAAAATCTGTTTTTTAAAATAAATAACATTAACATCTTTTCCAAATTAATATGAAAACCTATTATTTTTAAGAAAAACTTTTTTTTAGATAAATTTAAAATAATAACTAAAATCTTTTTTTTAAAATAATAACTAGAACCGTTATTTATTTTATTTTATTATTGTTCAATTCAAATTTCATTATCATATTGTATCTGCTCCTCTCATGTAACCTCGCGAACTTAACGATCGCTCTTTAAATTCTGCCTTTAAATTTCTGCTTGCATGGTTTAAATTATGACATTATCTCTCTGTTTGCATGATTCAATTATCTCACGCGTTTACTATTATTTCTGTCACATTGCACACATCCGAAGGTTAGGTCTAACTGTTTGGCCGCCGCGCCAATAGTCCGTAAAACTTCACACATTCAATTTCAAATCCTCAAAACTACAAACTACAAACCCTAATTTTCACAAATGCCTCGCCGCAGGCAAAATTACAATTTTACCCTTATCATTAGGTCAAAGAGCCGCCGCGCTCATTTTAGGGTTTCCCGCCGTGGAATCCCTAATTTAACCCTAATTACAACTTAACATTTCAACGTAGAGATTTGGAGTTTCTACACTCCACGTAAGCGTGTCCTTAAGATGCGTTTATTCCCCTTGAGACCTTGACCAAAGTCAAGAAGTTTCTAACCTCCCTATTGAGGGGAACTACGATTACTCTGATTCCACTCCCGTAAGGATACGTAGGCACAAGATGCGATGTCTTGCCGAGTAAACTTAGAATTAACCCCCTTTATTATTTATTATTGCTTATTTATATTTTATTTATCTTTGCTATTTAATTATTTTGCTTATTATTTTGTAATTGTTTCTTGGATGTAAAGTTGTTTAATTATTTAATTATTATTATGGTTAGTAATTAGGGAGTGTAACAACATGTATGTAATATTAAAATAAATTTAGATCATTTTTAAATAAAGATAATTAAAATAAACACGTCACACACGTAAGTCGATTTTAATCGCCGTCTCACTTCCTAAGGATATCCCTCAAGTTGCCTACGAATAATGGTTAAGTGGGGTGTATAAAGCAAGTCCCTCAAATAGAAAAATCATCAAAGTCCCTTATGGTTGCCTTTACGAATCGAGTCCCTTTCGAAAAATGATGATGGTCCCTTATATGTGCTTATTACATCCCACAATGGCCTTCAAAGTCAAATTGTCCCTCACATATCCCTTAACATCCAAAGTAAGGACTACCTACTCCATTATAGTAGGGATAGTCTTACTAAGGAAAGGATAAAGAATAAGAAAGACCTTAAAACATTAGGGTAGGCTACTCCTAGATACTTGCTCACTTCAAAACTTTTTTCACACTTAAACAAATTTCCAACAAAATTTTCAAACAAGTTTTTTTCACATCCATACACGGATTATTATTAAACTATTCTGAAATTTTTTGCTATTCACACACTACACTTTCAAAACAATTCAAAAGTGAGCTTAAGTACCTAAGAGCCCATGGATAACCATGGATGAAAAGGGTGCTAACACCTTCCCTTTTCATAACCTACCCCCCGGACCCAAAATATTCTCTAAGGTCTTTCCTGTTCTTTTATAACCTTTCCTTATGGATAAAATAAAAGTCGGTGGCGACTCTTGCTATCCGCAACATTGTTTAAAGTCAGTTCTCCCACCGTGTTACAGAACTGGCGACTCTGCTGGGGAAACCCCATGTACTTAGCATCCAAAGTAAGGACTACCTACTCCATTATAGTAGGGATAGTCTTACTAAAGGAAAGAATGAAGAATAAGAAAGACCTTTAAACATTAGGGTAGGTTACTCCTAGGTGCTTGCTCACTTCAAAATTGCTTCGCACTTAAACAAATTTTCAACAAGTTTTCAAACAAGTTCTTAACACATCTTTACATGGATTATTTATTAACTATTCTGAAAATTTTCTATTCACACACTACAATTTCAAAACAATTCAAAAGTGAGCTTAAGTACCTAAGAGCCCATGGATAACCATGGATGAAAAGGATGCTAATACCTTCCCTTTTCATAACCTACCCCCCGGACCCAAAATATTCTCTAAGGTCTTTCCTGTTCTTTTATAACCTTTCCTTATGGATAAAATAAAAGTCGGTGGCGACTCTTGCTATCCGCAACATTGTTTAAAGTCAGTTCTCCCACCGTGTTACAATAGGCAAGCCTCAATAGTCAATAAAAATGATGAGCTAGTGTTGCTAATTGCAGGCTAGGAGGTACAGGCTTGTGGCTGTTCAGAATTGCTCTTTACACCTCATGCTTGCCTTTTTACTTTTTGGTGCAAGTTGTAAAGCCACTTGCAAGGCAACTTGCAAGCTTGGCTAATTCCACATTTTCTGCATTTCCTTGGTTCTCTTGGACTACAAACCTTCTATACATCAGATAAAACAAGATTCATAAGCTGAGATTGGTCATACTTGAGAAAAGGATGACCTTGGAATATTGGACAATGTGGGACTAAAGTATGAAATCACCAACTTGCCATAACCATAACTTTCAGCTCACAAATCCTTTTGAGATGTGCTAGTACTTTTTAGAAAGCCCTCAAATAGCTCTAAAACATTCATGTTTTCATGAGTTTCAATTTCCCAAAGGAACTTGGCCAAAAAGTCTCCCAAAGTTGCTAAAAAATGAACTTAAAAGTGAAATTTCTCTAAGTCTTTTTCCCTTCTAGAAATGAATTTGATCATAACTCCAAATCTATGCATTTTCTGATCATGGAACACTTAGGGAATTTTGTAGGATTTGTCAAGAGCTTTCAAATGAGCTTTGAACCAATTCAATTGGATGTGTGGTTAAGGAGTTATGGTTTAGCCCTTTTTAAAACCCTAATTTCCCGATTTTTCGATTACTCCTTCATCCTTGATCCAATGGTCATGAAAATTGATAGGCAAGTGCAATATTATATAAGGAACATTTTTGATTCACACTTTGAAGTCCAATTCCTTAAATTTGAAGATTTGACTTTTTGGTCAACCGTACGATCGATCGGTGATTACCGAGTCGTCTGTTGACACTTTGGACCTCCTGAGATTTTGAAACTTCTTGAATGAAATCTATTAAGCTATATGAACTTCATGGATCATGATCCCACCATTAAAACACCTTCCAATATCAAAGTCAAACTATAGTTGCCTTTTACTAGTCAAAACCCTAATCGGGTGCCCTGAAATACACTGTTCTTGATTCTGGGGTAACAACCTCAAATTGGATTCTCAATTGACATCATATGATACCCTTGATCTTGTTTCATGATTGAATTAGCCTAAAATTTTGATTGATCGCAAACCCTGAAGCTTCGATTTGACTGTACAAAACCCTGATTCATCTGTAACTTGACAAAGATAAACTTGCACTGGGTTAAGTTTAGATAATTCATGAGTATGCTCCTAAAATGATAATGAGAATCTAAGGGGTCAAAATTTGGGGTGCAACAGTTGCCCCTATTTAAATATCTTCACCAGATGGAACCGAGAGATGACAATCCTCGTAGAATCGCAGTGAAAGGTATTTAAATATAGAAAACCGAAAATTTTGTCCCTTAGATCCGATGATATGCAAAAGGACAGGCCCTGATATGCCATGAATTCTAAATGACGCTTTATGATGCTTGGATGCAAGACATATGCAGAGGACAGAAAAACAAACCACAAGTAATTACTCATGGGGACCAGGTTTTGTGGATCCGACACTGGGGAAAACCGATATATAACAATCAATAGTTTAAATCATGACCAGTGATAAATGAGAGGAAAACTTCACATGAGGTTATACAAAGTAAGATGACAATCTCACTGGGGAAGAGCAAACATCCTACTGGGGAGAGGGATAGACTTCCACCGGGGAAAAGAGCGACTTTTTACTAGGAAAATTAAAACACGAACCTCACTGGGGATGATCAGATGAGGAACTTCCTATAGTGAAGAGTTCAAACGGGATCTTTAGGAATGGACCAGAAACAAAGACAAAACAAATTGGGGATACTAGGGACGACTAGATCTCCGAGACTTGTCTGGAAAAAAAAAGGTCTCACTGGGGATAATGTTGTCACCCAGTTTTAACAAATGGCTCAGGCAGTGCTAGCAACCACTAGACTTTCCGTAGGTGACGACCAACCTGGGGTAATAACAAATGAGATTTCTCAAATCCAGTCGATAACACGTAAGATTTCGACTGGGGAAATTGGTAATGACCAAATTTCAAGCAGTTCCAGTAACTACTGGACTTTAAAGGGGATTAATAACGACCAAGTCCGGGTACCAATGACGATTGGGTTTCAAGTAATGCCAGTTACGACTGGACTTTGAAAGAAAACATGGTGACGAACAAATCAGGGTATACCAACACATGTGGTTACAAGAATGCTAGCAATCTACTAGGCTTTAGCTGGGGAGGTTGGTAACGACCAAACTAAAAGACACCAATAACGATTGGATTCCAAGTGACGCCAGTTACGATTGGACTTCCATGGGGATAGTTAGTAACGACCAACATGATATCAATGCTGATAGGACTTCCCAGGGGATTTGCTAGTGACGACTAGACTTTAGAGGGAAAAAGTTGGTAACAACCGAACCAAGAGGTAATAACGAGTGAAGTTAAGACAATGCTAGTCACGACTGGATCTCAAAGGAAGATATGGTGATGACCAAAAGAAAACCAATAACGATTGGATTTTGAAATCTACCAGTTACGACTGGGGAATTGGTGAAGGTGGTGACGACCACATCACAAGATACTAACGAGTAGATTTTTAAGGCAATGCCAATTATGACTGGTATTAACAAGAAATATGGTGACGACCAAAAGAATACCAATAACGATTGGCTTCTAAAACAATGCCAGTTACAACTGATCTTTAGGCGGAAGTTCACTAGTAGTGATTGGATATTTCACGGGGGATCGACAGATAGCGCACTGAACTCGAGAGACAAAATGAATCACACTGAACCCAGGCTGAAAGGTGTATGTAGTCTTGAAAATAGATCCACTCTCAATAGGGGAACAGAGCTTTAAACAAGCTATTCAGAGATGACAAAGTAGATTCAAGTGCTCAGACATCTTCTACTGGGACGAGCCTTCACATCATCATAAGAAGTTCCTTGAGAAAACAGTCTTCAAGGTTTGATGCCCACACATGATCAAAGGAAAATCAGCAGTTCGACTTGCTTACACTTCATTGGGGAATGTAATTGGATTGCATATCAAAGCTTCCGCTACCCTGAGGTTTCGGGGAAGTATGATTTTCCTCGACTTTTTCCATGAGTTGAAGTTTTTACGTTTTGTTAATCTTTTCAAGTTTATTTAAATAATTTGACCCTAATGCTTTCAAAATTATCGTTGACCAACGAACAATATTTTGCATAACAAAGAAAATAAAGGAAATGATAATTTTGCAAAAGAAAGAATGGCTCAAAACTGATTTTATTTAAGGATGAAATCTTGCGAATGACAAAATTCCATAGAAGTTTTACAAGTGAAAAATGGCAAAGTGGACAAGGTTACATTGAATCCCATGACCAAACTATCCCTCAAGACTAAAATTCCCCCAAATCCTTGCTTCTAACGAGAGCGGTTGGAGTGAATTCTTGTAGGACCTTCTGTGTTAGTGACAACTCATCTGATGTAGTGAAACACCTTTGTCCATAACTTTTGCCTGGACCGCCCTTTCGGGTTTTCAATCCACCGGGACGCTCATTTTTGCCTAAGACGCCCTTTCGGGTTTTCAATCCACCGGGACGCTCATTTTTGCCTAAGACGCCCTTTCGGGTTTTCAACTTAGCGAGCTCTTATTTTTTTCTTTTTTTCTCTTTTTCCTCTTTTCTTTTCTTCAACCCTAACTTTTGCGTAAGTCGCTCCTTTGAGTTTTCGGCTTATCGGGTTCTTTTTAGGCGTAATATTTTCGTACTGCATCAGAATTCACTGGATGAGTAAGTTGCTCTCCATCCATGGTGGTGAGAATTAATGAGCCTCCTAAGAAGACTGTCTTTACAACAAACGGGCCGTCATAGTTAGGCATCCACTTTCCTCGTGCATCTTTATGAACTGGTAAAATCTTTTTGAGTACAAGTTCCCCTTCTCGAAATTCTCGGACACGAACTTTCTTGTCAAAAGCCCTCTTGATCCTTTTCTGATATAACTGACCATGACACATCGCAGAAATGCACTTCTCGTCGATAAGATTCAACTGATCAAACCTTTCTCTCACCCATTCTGCTTCTTCCAGCTTGGTTTCCATCATGACTCTCAAAGAAGGTATTTTAACCTCAATGGGCAGTACCGCATCCATTCCATATACCAAAGAAAAAGGGGTTTCCCCGGTTGAAGTGCGGACGGACATTCTGTAACCATGCAAGGCAAATGGTAGCATCTCATGCCAATCTTTGTAAGTTTTCACCATCTTCTGCAAAATCTTTTTGATGTTTTTATTTGCAGCTTCTACAGCTCCATTCATCTTGGGACGATAAGGAGAAGAATTGTGATGTTCAATTTTGAAGTCATCGCACAACTCTTTCATGATTTTGTTGTTCAAATTGGTACCATTGTCCGTTATGATCTGGCTCGGAATTCCGTAACGACAGATAATCTCCTTTTTGATAAAACGGGCCACCACTTGCCGAGTAACATTAGTGTAGGATGCGGCTTCAACCCACTTTGTGAAATAATCAATTGCAACCAGAATAAATCGATGTCTGTTAGAAGCTTTTAATTCAATTGCCCCAATCATATTGATGCCCCACATAGAGAAAGGCCATGGTGATGACAACACATTTAGCAATGTCGGTGGTATGTGCATCTTGTCCGCATAAATCTGACACTTGTGACATTTCCTGGCATATTGAATACAATCAGTTTCTAAGGTCAACCAGTAATAACCAGCCCTCAAAATCTTTTTAGACATAGCATATCCATTTGCATGAGTACCGAACATTCCTTCGTGAACATCTTACATTAACAACTCTGCTTCTCGTCTGTCGACACATCTAAGCAGGACCATATCATGATTCCTTTTGTAGAGCACATCATTACTGAGGAAGAACTTGGATGCTAATCATCTCAGAGTTTTCTTGTCAAGTGACGTAGCATCTGCTGGACACTCTTGTTTTAACAGATAATTTTTTATGTCATAGAACCATGGCTTATCATCAGTCTCTTCTTCAACCATCTGACAGTAGGCGGGCTCGGTCTTGCGTTTGATTTGAATGAGAGTGGCATCATTGACATCCCTGACTTTCCACATTGAGGCTAACATGGCTAGGGCGTCGGCGATGTGATTTTCAGATCTCGGAATATGTTTGAAAGTGATTTCATCAAAATATTCCATCATCTTGACAATGTAGGCTCTATAAGGAATCAAATTCTCATGTCTAGTTTCCCATTCTCCAGTAACCTGATAGATAACCAAAGCTGAATCCCCATTGACTTCAAGAAGTTTGATTTTGAGGTCAATAGCTGCCTCGAGGCCGAGAATGCATGCTTCATATTCGGCGATATTGTTTGTGCAGTCAAAATCCAACCTGGCTGTGAATGGAGTGTAACCACCTTCCGGATTCATTAAAACGGCTCCTACGCCATGCCCACTGTAGTTGGAGGAACCATCGAACATCATTTTCCACCAAAGACCTTCCTGCGGACCCTCATCGAGACTTGGCTCTTCAGAATCTTTTACTAACATAATGTCTTCATCTGGGAAATCAAATTTGAGAGGCTCATAATCTTCCACTGGTTGATCTGCAAGATATTCTGACAAAACACTACCCTTGATAGACTTTTGGGCTATATACTGGATGTCGTATTCTAATAATAACATATGCCAACGGGCGAGTCTTCCAGTCTGAGCAGGCTTTTCAAAAATATACTTTATTGGATCCATTTTTGAAATCAACAAAGTGGTATGACAAATCATATACTGCCTCAAACGTTTGGCCGCCCATGCCAAAGCACAACAAGTCTTCTCCAGAAGTGAATATCGGCTTTCACAATCAGTAAACTTCTTACTCAAATAATAGATAGCATGTTCTTTTCGTCCAAACTCATCCTGCTGACCCAACACACAACCCATTGAATTCTCCAGTACTGTCAAATACATGAAGAAAGGTCTTCCCAGAACCGGAGGTATTAAGATTGGAGGCTCTTGAAGATAGCCCTTGATCTTATCAAATGCTTGCTGACAGTCTGAATTCCAAACAACCGTCTGGTCCTTGCGTAATAATTTGAAGATGGGCTCGCAAGTGGGAGTCATATTGGAAATAAACCTGGATATGTAGTTCAGTCTTCCAAGAAAACCTCTGACTTGCTTTTCCGTTTGTGGAGCTGTCATGTCTCGAATGGCTCGGACTTTGTCTGGATCTACTTCAATCCCTCGGTAGCTGACAATGAAGCCGAGTAACTTCCCAGATCTTACCCCAAAGGTACACTTGGCTGGACTCAGTCTCAACTGATATTTTCTGAGTCTCTTAAACAATTTCAAAAGATGTTCCAAATGGTCCTCTTCTCTTTGAGATTTGGCTATCATGTCATCAACATATACCTCTATCTCCTTATGCATCATATCATGAAATAAAGTTACCATGGCCCTTTGATAAGTAGCACCTGCGTTCTTCAAACCGAAAGGCATAACTTTGTAACAGTAATTCCCCCATGGAGTAATGAAAGTAGTTTTTTCCATGTCATCGGGATCCATCTTAATCTGATTGTAACCGGAGAACCCATCCATAAATGAGAAAACTGAAAACCGAGCCGTATTATCCACCAACGTGTCGATATGCGGCAAAGGGAAATCATCCTTCGGACTGGCCTTGTTTAGGTCCCTGTAATCCACACACATTCTGACTTTCCAATCTTTTTTCGGTACATGTACAATATTGGCCACCCATTCGGGGTATTTGGACACTGCTAGGAAACCCGCATCAATCTGTTTCTTCACCTAATCTCGAATCTTGAGAGCCATGTCAAGTCTTGTCCTTCGGAGCTTTTGTTTAACCGGTGGGCATTCTGGTCGAAGCGGTAACTTGTGAACCACTATGTCAGTGTCTAGACCCGTCATATGCTGATACGACCAAGAAAATACATCCACGTACTCTTTTAAAAGGTCTTCTAGTCGCTGCTTGACTTCTGCCCCTAGAGCTGCCCCAATCTTGACTTCTTTCTTGTTTTCTTCGGTGCCGAGATTAATGAATTCTACCTGTTCTTTGTAGAGTTGAAGCTCTGCATACTCATGGTGTGCCAATTTTACCAGTTCATCAGGGATTTCGAAATCTTCATCCTCATCTTCAGCTTGGTATATTGGTGAATCAAAGTCAGGAGGGAATGCAAAGTCATAGGATTCAATGGGTTTTAGGACATCACTGCACGTTGGAATGGCTTAATTTATTAAAACACACAAAGACAAATGCAACACACAACAGAGAAAAATTGTTTTGGGTTTTTTAAGATTGCCATTTTTCTTTTAAAATGAAAGCAAAAGCAGTAAGGGAAATACCACAAGGAATTTAACAAAATAGTTCAATTTTCATTGATTTTCTTGAAAGCTCGGGGCCCTTACAAAACATTTCTATAGCCTTGGGCATGGCTATGGAGATTCAAAACAAAAACAAGAAAAGAAAGACAAACAAATTACTTTAACTCAGGAACAACCAAAGGAATCTCAATAGCTTCCCAGTTGCTCAAGGCAGCGTTGCAATGATATACTAACTGTCCAAGGTCTTCGTCTTTGAAATCTTGCTCCGCAACACTGATTTGGAAACCTCCACTGATGAATACTTCTTGTATAGTCTTTGGATGTCCTTTGTCATGTGTCGGCGCTTCATCATGAGTTGGTTTGTAACCCAACCCTTGACGATCCATCTTTGGCTTCACTTCAATAACCTCTCCCCAACCTGCAGGAGGGCCTTCTTCCAGTGTAGACTTGATGCTCTGAGCGGATGCAAAAGACGGACCACTCTTAGCCACTGTTTCTTCCAACATTACCACATTAGCTATCTCGAGTGCTTGAAAGGAAGTTTCTAACGCGCCCTCATCTGCTTCAATATACTTGAATGATGACAGATTGCTCACCATTAGGTCCTCTTTACCGTGTACAATCACTAACTTATCATTCATGACAAATTTCATTCTCTGATGCAATGTGGAAGTCACTGCCCCAGCGGCGTGAATCCATGGTCGTCCCAACAAACAATTATAAGCTGGGTTAGTGTCCTTGACTTGGAATGTAATATTGAATACATGAGGTCCTATCATGATTGGCAATTCTACCTCTCCAACAATTGTTCTTCTTGAACCATCAAAAGCTTTTACAATCAAAGACGTCAGTTTCATTTCTGCCCCTGCATATGCTAACCTTGCGAGCGACCTTGCGGGCAATACATTCAATGAGGATCCAGTATCGACTAAAACTCGTGCCATTGTGTCTTCTTGGCACCTGACAGATATGTGCAATGCACGATTGTGATTGCATCCTTCGTTCGGCAACTCTACATCACTAAAGCTCAGGGTGTTACAGGCTGTAATGTTGGCTATTACTGAATCGAATTGTCCGAGAGTTATGTCTTTTGTCACATGTGCCTGCTTCAATACCTTTTGCAGAGCCTCTCTGTGAGCTGGAGAGTTCATCAAGAGAGACAAGATCAATATCTTTGATGGGGTTTGGTGAAGCTGATCAATAACCCTGTAATCACTTTTCCGAATAATCCTTAAGAATTCCTCGTCGTCTCCCTCAGTACTTGGTACCTCTTTTTCTTTTGTCGCAGCAGGGGTAACCTCTTTTGGAGCGGCTACTGTCATCTTTGGTTGATAGATTTGACCACTACGAGTCATTTTGCTTGTACCTGCAATGTTTGTTACGTCCACTTGGTCGTCTTTTACTGTCTCTTTCTGACTAACCTTCCCAGATTCTCGGTCTATCACAGTCATGTCATACTTCCAGGGAACGGCCTTTGTGCTTTCAAAAGGAAACAGTCTTGGTTTCTGAATAATAACTGATCGAGGTTGATCGATAGCTGACTTGTTGAAAACAGGCTTCGTACCTTTGTTGGTTATTTTAAACACTGGAACCTTCTCACCTTTCTTCGGTAAATTAAAAATAGGCTCAATTACTGCAACTTCTTCTTTCCTCGCCTTACTACGCACTTGTAATATTCCTTCATCAACCAACCTTTGTATACCTCTTCGTACCTCATCACACCCTCTAGAATCACTAGAACATTTTCACAATCATTATGGGTATCCTCTATCAATCCTGCTTTCGGTAGTTTCTCGTGAAGTAACCTCAACGAGGTTTTGATCTCTGACACGCTTTGGACTACCCTTTCGTCTGAAACTTCTTCTACAGCATTAACCCCTCCATGGTTCGGTAATGGATTACTTTTAACATTTGGGGGTACATCATCAAAAGACAAGATCTTCTTTTCCATCAACTCCCTGACAAGATGTTTTAAAGCAAGACAGCCTTCTAAATCATGACCGGCAGCACCTTCGTGAAAGGCACAATGAGCATTTGGATTATAGTGAGGAGATGTAGTGTCTGGATTTAATGGTCGTGTTGTTACCAATCCCTGCTGTACTCAGGAGGGGTACAACTCTGTGTAAGTCATTGGTATCTGAGGAAGTGGAGGTTTTGTTGTCGGTCTCTGATTCTGGTAGTTTTGTCTAGGTGCCTGAGCTCTAGGCTGATGATGTTGTTGATATGGTGGAGTGTTGGGCGCTCGTTGATACCCTTGTTGAATTGGTTGATATACAGGTGCTGGCTGCACTGTCTGATAACTGGGAACAGGATGACTGAAAGCCGGAGTTACAGCTGCCACATATGGTTGTTGAGCATACTGCAACGGATACATTGGTCATTGTTACTGGGATTGCTGAACATAACTTGCTTGAGGCTGCTAAACAAAGCCTTGCTGAGGTTATTGAACAAAACTCTGCTGATACTGTTGGTAAGGTGGTCTCTAGGTGCGACTCTTTCTTCCCATAGTTACTGCATTTGTCTCCCCTTCCTTCTTTTTATGAAAATTACTGCTGAGTTTCTTGACATTGTTGTTACCAAAACTGCTGGAACCACTAGCCACCTTTCCATTCTTCATTCCTAACTCCACTCTCACCCTCACTGCTACTATATCAGAAAAACTTGCGGTTACACTACTGATCATCTTCTCATAAATCTCCGGTCTCACTGTATCGACGAACCAATCTGTTAACTCTTTTTCACTCAAAGGAGGTTCTACCTGCGAGGCAGTTTCCCTCCACCTTTGTGCATACTCTTTGAAAGATTACGAACTCTTCTATGACATACTCAGTAACTGTCTTCTATCAGGGGCTAAATCCATGTTGTATTTGTAATGTTTCACAAAAGTATCGGCCAAGTCTTGGAAACTATGAATACGAGACTGATCCAAACCCAAATACCATTTAGCAGGAGCTCCTTTCAAACTATCTTGGAAACAGTGAATCATTAACTTGTCATCTTCCACGTGAGCGGCCATTCTTCGGTAATGCATAATCAGATGCGTCCGAGGACAGGTAGCCCCAGAATACTGATCAAAATTGGGAACCTTGAATTTTGGCGGAATTACCAATCCAGACACTAAGCACATATCTCTGGCATCAGTACCAAAGATGTCATTTCCTTCCATTGCTCTGACTTTCCTTCCGATAGTTTCTACACTTTCTTTCAACTTATCATGTCGTCCGCTCTCTTCTTCATACCCATCAAGACCTTTGTACACTGGTGGAGGATTATGAAAAACAGGGCGCGCTTGAACCTGAACAGAAGGCTGAGTGTAAGTAGGAATAACTTGAGGAACTTCTGCCCCTAAAGGAACTGCTTGTTGATTGACTACTGGTGGAGGTACAAAACCAGACGGTAACCCATATGTTGGAACATTTGCAACAGTGACTACCGTTGGGATCGGCTCTATAGCTATGCCAGTGATTTTAGAAACAACAGTGGCTTGAGTGTCCAACTTTGCACGAATGACTTGTAGGGCTTCCATGATCTGCCCCATGCCTCCTCGTAGCTCTCCAAGTTCATTATCAATTATGTCCACATCCAAATTCTGTCCTTCCATTCTTAGGCGAGCTTAGGCTCGGGTGTTGTATCGGTGGTGAGGATTCAGTGTGATTCTTTCTGGAGACAAGACAGCGAGATGAGACACAACACAAGAACATGCACATGCGATGCTTATGAATGCAAAATGCAACAATGCAAAGTTAATCATTCAAGGAATCCAAAGAAATGTTTGCAAACATTATAACAATGGGGAAATAAGCAAATTCAACAGTCTTCATAGATCAATAACTGAGAGTTTTACAATAACAATTCTGATACTGAAATACAAGTCTTTAATACAGATACATGATGAAATAAAACGGAAAAAGGATTTCAGATCTTCTGGTTAGACGACCCTTCGTCTTCTGGCTGACTTCTCTTTCCACCTTGACGGATCAACTCTTGAAGTTCTTCCTTCTCTTGCATATCCTTGAAATACTTATCTCTCTAAGTCTTTCCTTCTTTTTCAGCTTTCGCCAAAGCAGCTTTCAATTCTTCTACGAGAGTAGGTTTGGGTGAGTCAGGCTCAAAGCGAGTATAGAACATCTTCAATGCTGCTTCTTTTACCCATGATAAGTAAGATTCTGAAACAGTAGAGTCGTGATAACCTAGGGCAGTTACTCCCCTCGTGTGGACATAACGCTAAGCATACACAATTCGAGCCCTGTAAGCGGGATTCTTCCCCTCTTCAATGTAAAAGCTTCTCAAAAAGTCTGGGTCCGGTTCATCCTCCATGGGGTGTCCCAACTGTCGACGAGCCAGAATAGGATTATAACTGATGCAACCATTGACGCTAATAAGTGGTACATTCGGGAAATCTCCACAACTTTGGATCATGGCAATCCCTCCATACATAGGGTCATACCACTTAATATCTGAGTGTTTGAGCAATAACAGCTTTTCTGTCCATGAGAGCCCATTTTTCTTATCCCAGAGGGCTGGAATTTTTGGCAAGTGCGAAATAAACCACTTGTGCAGGAGAAGGGTGCAACACTCAATCCGTCCAACTCCATAACAGTTCCTACGGTGGATGGTAAAGTACGTATCAGCCAGCAAGGTAGGTACATGATTTTTGATTAAGAAAAGGTTGATTGCATTTGCGTCCACAAAATCATTAGCAGTCGGGAACAGGAACAGTCCGTAAATTAGCAAAACCAGGATGACCTCAAATGCTTCAATATTCTTTGACAAGGCATAGCTCTGAGCTTTTTCATATAGGAACATAGCTAGAAATCCATACAACCCTCCCTTAGCAATCATATGAGATCGTACTTCATCTACCTCCAAATACGCGGCCTCTGCAACTGCTCTTTCATTAGGAGTCCCTTCTCTTCCAAAAAATGGTCTAGGAGTGACGCCTAATCCCATCAGGGCGGAATATTCTTCCAAGGTTGGTAGCAACTGATAGTCTGGAAAGGTGAAACAGTGATAGGTTGAATCATAGAACTGCACGAGTGCGGATAACATCTCTTCATATACTTGAACTTCTAGCAAAGACAACATATTCCCATACTTCTCTCTGAATGCCTCGGGGTCTTCTACTAAACTTCCCAGTTTCTTCAAGTTCTCCAATTTTAGTCTTTGGAACACAACCTCTGCTTTCTTTCCAGAATCCATCCTATAATATCTGCAAAACAATCTTTAGTTCCTTGAATGATTAGTTAATGAAAATGCAAATGCAAAGGTTTCATGGAACTCAGATCAAAACATCATTTCATTTCATTGATTTTCAAGATTTGAATTACAAAATATCTAGTACATTTTACAAAAGTCCTAAGGCTGACAGTATTCTAAATAAAAGTCCTCTTTTGCTTTGAGTTTCTTAATTTCTTCTTCCATCTGAGTCTTCTCAAGAATGAGTTTGTCTACGACTAGCTTCCATGGAGTTGGCTGAGAGCTGGAAGGAAATAAACCTTCCTGTGTCTTCCTCTTCTTACAAGCATTCATTTCTTCATCCTTCGCCTGGAGTTGTCTACGGAGTTCATCATTCTCTTCCATGGACACTTGGTATTTGTACCTCCAGGCTACTTCAGTTTGTTGTGATTTCCTCAAAGCAATCTTCAACTTCTCCTCCTCAGACATAAAGATCATCGGGTGTTCCTCCTCTAAAACCATGGGTTTCTGCTGAGAATAAGGCATCTTCAGCTGAATAGCTCTCTTTCGGCCCCATTGGAGATAAGGCTAGAGAGAGACGCAATTAGGTTTCCCTAAGTCTTCCTTTCCTTTCTTGTGTACATGACCCCAAGCTTTTAGAATTTCTCCTTTCAATTCTGAACTTCCTTTAAAGAAAATATTCTCCACATGAGCGCTATTCGGTTTGTCCTTCAAAGGATATCCAAGCTGTCGACGAGCGAGAACAGGGCTATAACTGATTCCTCCATTTGTACCTAGAAGAGGTACGTTACCAAAACTTCCACAACTGTCAATGATCTTTATCCCATCGTAACTACGGTTGTACCAATCAATATCAGAGTGAGTAAGAGCCATAGCCTTCTGAGACCACCAACCTTCCTTCCAAAAAGCATGAGCCTTAGGTAAGTGAGAAATAAACCACTTATATAAAAAAGGGCCACAACAGGTAACCATTCCTCCTTTATGAAGATTTCTCAAGTGAACAGAATGATATGCGTCGGCTAGTAAAGTAGGCACATGGTTTTTCTTTAAGAAAATCTTAATGGCGTTGAGATCCACAAAATTATCAAAACTTGGAAACAAAAAGATCCCGTAAATGAGCAAGGCAAAGATGGCCTCGAATGCATCCATACTCAAATGATCGGCATAGTATTGTGCTTTCCCAACCAAGAACTCGACAGTCAAACCAAATACTCCTCCTTTAGTAACCATATTTTTCTGAATATCCGCCAATCCCAAACGTGTAACTTTAGCAATTTCTTCCTTTTTAGGGTCTTTCTCCATGATTGGAAAAGGAGAGTCTTCAAGAATAGGCAAACCAATCAAGCAAGAATATTCCTCAAGTGTAGGTACCAGCTGGTAATCAGGAAAAGTGAAACAATGATAGAGTGGATCATAAAACTGGAGAAGTGTGGAGAGAAGTCCCAGATCCATCTTCCTTTTTACCCTCTATAATGACAATAAGTTCCCATATCTACTCTTGAATCTTTCCAGGTCTGTTATCAAAGTGCTCAACCTTTCTATGTCATCCAAGTTAGGACTTTTGTAAGTGTACTTCATACTTTTCTTTTTTCCACTATCCATGATGATCCTAATGTTTACAAATAAGAGATCTGAGTTCCATGAAACTTTTATGATATGATGTTCATGAATGCATGAATGCACAAACACAGGTAAGCACAGATTCACATATACACATGGGTAAACAGATAAAGGTTTTGGTTTGGAGAACATGAGTATGGAGTCAAGGTCTACCCACCCCAAAGGTATGTACTAAGGCTTTCAAAATCTGCAGAGCAAGGTTCTAAAAGAGTTCCCAGAGTCCTCGACCCATCTTTCGGATATTATCAATTTCCCAAATACTTGGTGGTCGACAATATTCTCAAGAGAGTCTCGTTCGAGTGTAGTATCGCGTATCAACTACTTTGGAATTACTTCCTTATAGTTATCGCACTACATCCTAATAAAGTCATAGTGGGGAAAAGGTGATCTAAAGGTCCTCAGTATCACGGGCTCCCATGTAGAAAGTAGCATTGTTTTCACGAATACTCGATCAACAATACTAACTCTCAGAAGGGCCTCTACTGAGCGGTGGTTTTCTCAAGTCAACTTGGTCGAGAATCAACTCCCTATAAGTCTCCGTGAATATACCACCATCCTATCATAAGTACGCTCAAACACGGGTATAGTGTTGTCTCACCACTCATAGTTCCCAAGATCCAACAGGGCACACATGCACATATTTACAAGTATTCACAAATAAGCAAGTATTCAAACAAGATAGGCTAAACCCTCAAAGCAACTTTCCCCAGTGAAGTCACCATTTCTGTTACGGTGAAAATTGGATATCAAGCTATTAAATTAACTTGAATCTTAATTCTTTTACAACCGAACTTTATTTTATCCAAAGGAAAGGTCTAAAGAAAGAAAAACCTTTTTCGCAATGTAACAACAACGCTTAAGAGATTTGGGGATCAGGGGTTGGTTATACCTAGGGAAGGTGTTAGCACCCTAAGCATCTGTAGTACTCTACAGTAACCTCTTGTTTGATTGTTTGCTAAGTTTGTGAATATGTACTATGGATTGGGATAGGTAAAGATAGGTAAGGACCTAGATGGTTTTCTAAGTTTGCTCTCAAAGACATCGCATCTTCTGCCTACGTATCCTAACTAGGATAGAATCAGAGCAATCGTAGTTCACCTTACAAGGGATGAAGAACACTTGATTATGATCAAGGTTCAAAGGGGAACAAACATGACAATGTTTGTGTGGAGTTTGACAAAACTCCCTAATCTAAGTTGTAACAAACAAAGGGGGAAGTAGGAAATCATGACAATGATTCTTAGAGTTGACAAACTCTTTCCTAGGGTTCTAGTTGAAGAACACTCTGTTGCACCCCAAAATTTGACCAACATTTATTTACCAAGTTTGTGGTTCATTGCATTCATCATCTACATCTCATTGATATGTGGGCAGTAGATCAAGAGGTAGGATTACCTAGCAAGAGTTATATGAGGCTATGAAGAAAGTCAAGAAGTTTGTTCAAGTGTTCAAAGGTTGATACCTTTGTCAGAGAACTCAAGAGATCCTCTGAGGAATTGGTTGAAACCAAGGTTGTGTGTCTCATAACTTGAGAGTTGTGGGAGCTCCTCAGATGATTCTGAGACTATGAGGGTGGACTTGAAGTTTTGAGAAAGCTTATGAGATGTCTTGAAAGCCATTATGAAGTATAGAGAGGTCATTGTACAAGAATTCAGAAGATTCAGCCATGAGTGGTGGAATTAGGGTTTGACTGGGTCAACCCTAGGTCAAATGATGATTTGGAGAGGGTTGAGACTTAATCCAAGAGCCATGTGATCATGGAATGATGCATTGAAGTGTTATAAGGATGATTCCTAGACCAACTCATCATGATTGAGGAGTTTGAGAAGTTTTAAGCTAGGGTTTCTAAGGATTGACAGTGTAAAATCCCCTAGTTTGATCCCTATCTTCAAGGCAGTTTAGCTCAAGATGTGATTGTCATATCATCTTCCCCACAAAATGAATGTCGTATAGGTTGTTCTTAGCTTTAATTTGAGTACTAGAAGTCCTTGATAGGATTTGTA
The DNA here is from genome assembly GCA_963859935.3 of Lathyrus sativus. Taxonomy (NCBI): domain Eukaryota; kingdom Viridiplantae; phylum Streptophyta; class Magnoliopsida; order Fabales; family Fabaceae; genus Lathyrus; species Lathyrus sativus. The sequence goes on along the minus strand of OZ012735.1, from coordinate 600,126,119 downwards.
GAGCTCAAGTTATGACTTTGACAAATCACAGGTCATCTGAGGTATGTGAATCTAGGTCCTTGAAAGTCACCCAACTTGCATCCAACTTTTGCCCTAGTAGGATGATTCCTATGAACTCTTGGTCAACATGAATATTGTAGAGCATCTTCTTATCTTTATATAGAGTACTAGAAATCCTTGATAGGATTTGTAGAACTCAACTTATGGCTTTGACAAGTCAAGGGCATTTTGGTCATTTGGAGATTATAGGTCATTTCAAGCATAAGGCCATATCTCCTACTTCCAAGCTTCAAATGGAAAAATCTTCAACATCAAACTTGCTTAGAATGATGTTTTAAGGCTAGTAGGGAGGTCATGAGATATTGAAAAGGCTTGTATCAAAAAGTGATGAAAATGGCCTAAAATGGAGGCATAAGTTAAATAAGTTGAAATTGAAAATTGGAAATCACAAGTTGTACATCCAAACCATGTCATATAATAGGTTATTTTGACTCCAAATGACATTCTAAGAACAATGGTTCAGCCACAATTTTGATTTGGGGCTTAGATCATAGGGCTGCCTTGGAAATGGCTTACTTGCATCTTAAGGTACCAAAGCAAAACTCAAGAAAACTCAATAAACAAGTTGGTTATGCATTGTAACACCTCATAAATCTCATGTGGGGAGAATTTCAAGTCAGTTGCAAAGGTTACAAGAAGCTTGGCATGAGATAGCATGTAAGAAGAATTGAAATCAAAATGTCATGACATGAGAAGTTCAAATACTCATTGGATTGTCCTAGATGGTTCAAGATGATTCTAAACCACTTTATATAACATGTATAACTTGCTCAGATGCAAGGTTGGTGAGAATTGGTGCAGAGAAGAGAGAGTGAGATCAAGAATCTTCCATTGCAAGTCAAGTTTCATTTCTTCATTCTTCTTCATTTCCATTCATTCTTTCCATTCAAACACATTCCATACATCATAGTGAAGTTGTGCAGATTAAATTGAGATCAAATCCATGGTGAATTGAAGAGTTGGTGATTGAAATTTCAAGGTGGCAAGTCAGAATCGAATTCTGAGATTGAGGCTTCCTCCATCAAAATTGTTGCAAACAGTAGCAAGATTGGCATCTAGGGAAACTTTCTGAAGAGTTTCAAGGTCTGAATTGGTGGATTTCATCATCTGTTCATCAAGATTAACCAGGTTTACAAATTCTTTCTTACACCATGTTTTATGCATAATTAGGTTAGTTTGTTAATGTAGAAAGGTTAGAGACACATAGGTGATGGATTTTGGAGAGTTTGAAGAGAATTGGTGAAGATTGGATTATGAACACCATTTCTGTTTGACCTTGTATCTTGCTGAATCTTGAGGGATAAGCTTAGTTTAATAGCAAGAAATGTTCAGGGAAGAATGAGGATGAGATTAGGACCTTTAATTTTGAGAATTGTTAAGATTGGTTCTTGATCAATAATTTGAAGTTGCTATCGGGTTTCAAGTTTGAGGGAGATTCAATGGAATTTGAGATTATGATTGTGTTCAGCATGAAAAACGGAGCATGTTAGGGTTTTAAACTTTGAGTTTTGATGGAGAAATGAAAGAGCACGAGTTGAGGAAGATGAGTGTTCTTGAGCTCTGTTTCCATGGAGGATAGCTTCAAACCCTAGCTGGAGGAAGAAGATGAGTCCCACGCCATTAGATCAAGCAAGACCCTTTGACTATTTCTGAATCCAACGGCCCGTGTTTAATTTCATTTGAGAGGGAAGCCAGAAATGAATGAAACGCACCGTTTCATTAAACGGTGGTTTCTTGGGCTTAGGTGACCTTTTTGATACCCACACCCCCAATCCTGGCCCGCTAATAAAATGAACTGTATTGGGTTACTTCCTGCACCGTTCCTTTTCTATTTTTCTTTTCATTTTTTTATTATTTTCTGATTAATGAATGGGCCTAGCGCGCTTACTTTTTGTACCCCCCAGTCTGGGCCCATGCGCGTATTGAACTGCATTGCCTTGCTTCCTGCACCCCAGTTTCATGTTTTAATTTCATTTTCTTCCATTTTTCATCAATCTTTGAAAAATCATATCAATTTGAAAACTAAAGATTTTTTAATGGGAATTTTTGCTCCCATTTCATAATGATGTCCAGAAAATTATCAAATAAAAACATTTGCATTTCATGCATTTTATTATTTTTTGTGTATTTTCTACTTTTATTGCATTTTATTTCCTTTATGTTGATACATGAATTTGTAGAATTTTGTTTAGGTAGTTCCCTTAACATTTTTAGACCATTCTTTTTAGGATAGTTAGATATAAGCTTTAGCTTCCCCCTGGATTTATTCCATAATTTTGTGATGAATTTTAGGTTAGTTTTGATTAGATGACATTAGGTTGTATAAAATTAGGTTAATCCTTAACATAGGTCCATAATAACATTAGAATTTTGGGTTTTTAGGACAAATTAGACTATGGGACATATAGGGTATTAAGGGTAGGTATGTAGGATCCCTTAGAAATTATATTAGGATTTAATATAGTAGTATACTATTTTTAGATGATTTTTGTATATGATGATTGTTTGTGTTGCCCTTGTGGGCTTGTATTTTTGTTTGTTTTGCTTTGTGGGATTGGAGAGCTTGGTATTGCTTGGTTTTGTTCTGAGGAGCATTGAGGAGCATAGTAGAAGACTTGAAGATGGATTGAGGAGCTTGAGAGCTTGATCTTGTTTGTTTTGTTATTGTTTTAGGGTTAGGGATTAGGAAGAGTTTAGACTTAGATAACTTCTTTCTTAAACATGGATGGTATCTTTCACCTCCATTCCTCCCTATGATTCAAAGTCCTTCCATGGTATACACCTCTCTCCTTTGGAGGGATAAGTGATGGTACCTAGGAAGTAGAACTTTTGAGGGAACCATTCCCTTGATGTTGAACCCTTAAAGGTCACCTTTGGTGGTCAATAAGCAGTTCAATATCCCCAGCTTATCCACTAAGTGATTTCCTCTGGTTTGATTGTCTTGAGAGATGTTGAGCTTGGGCTTGAAGATGAAGACTTCAATGAAGAGTGTATAAGAGGATGAATCCTTGAAGCATTGCCATTCCAGCTGAAGCTTGAAGAGCAGTAAGAGCAAGTTGATACTTGAAGACCCCTGAAGATGAAGTAAAGACTGAAGGATGAAGTTGACACTTCTAAGTGATTGAGATTGATTCTAAAGAGCTGAAGCTTGAAGAACAAAGGAAGTTGATACTTACTTTGATACCTGGAGATCCTGAAGGAACCAAGTTGGCACTTATGATTGATAGTGAAGCCTGAAGGTGGAGCTGATCAAGGAGCTGAAGCTCAGAGAAGATAAGTTGAAACTTATGTTGAAGGGTTGAAGCCTGGAAGAGCTAATTGATATTTGTCAAGAGTAATTGGAAGTCTGAAGACTGAGTTGTTGTTGGAAGAGCTGAAGCTTGGAGTTGAGAGAGGAGTTGATCTGCTTTCTTTTCTTTTTCTTTGCTGTATTGGTGTGTTTTGTTTGATTTGCTTGATGCATTAGAATAAGTTCACATCTAGAATAGGTAGAATCTAGGAGCATGATTGCACTAGAGGTTGAGTTGCTCCCTTTGCTTGTATTGTTACTGTGTGGCTTTGCTTGCGGGTATTCGGTGGAGCCCAGCTCCCTTGCCCATGTGGTTTGTTTGCCTGATGGCATTTCATTTCATTTCTTTCTGTATGATTGCAGTTTACTGTTTTTGCTTGATAGCATGATGTTTTATATTTCAGTATGATTACTGTTATCCATTCTGGCTTGAGGTTGAGATGAGCTTGTTGAGGCTGAAGCCCCACACACATTTCCTCCCTCACTTGCATTGCATGCATTTTACTGTTAAGCTGATGCTTTGTCTGTTTTGGTGTATCATTGACATGATCCCTTAGGACTCTCATTTCCTTTGATAAGGAATTGATGATAGAACTTTAGGTTGAAACCTATGCATGACAACTTCTAGGAGTTCCCTGTTCAAACCTCAACCATAGGATGAATCCATGGCATGACAACAGTAGGACTTGATAGTCTCCCTCCTAGTTGGGCATGTTCTCTTCTCATCTCAAAACAGTTTAAGATACAGTAATCATGAATGATTTCTTTCGTACGTTACGAGCCTTAAGCTATCTGAGAAAGGATTGTGGGAGAGTTTCTTTTCCACAATCTGGATGTTTAGTATGGTACCCTTTGGGTGACATGCGACGCATTCACTCTCAGGTCATAGTCTTTAGTGCGATTGAAATCGCAAACACAATAAAAAAACACTTCTTTCGTAAAAGACAGGAAATAAACTGTAGTTTCCCGAACTACGTGAGCTCTGATCTCTCATACCTGTTGAGAGTACGTAGGCACAATACTGATGTATTGGCGAGCTACCTTCCCCCATAACCCGTCGTAGGCCGAACTACGTTGACTCTGATTTCTCGTTCTCTGATGAGAATACGTAGGCATAAAGTGCGACGCTTTGCCGAGTCATTTTTCTTTTCTTTTTAAGCCAGCCTTGATAGGTAGATAGAATAAAACCAACCCGTCCAAGTAAACACAACAAGCGTGGATCCCGTCGAGTACGACGGACGTGAGGGGTGCTAATACCTTCCCCTTGCGTAACCGACTCCCAAATCCAGACAATGGTTGCGACGACCTTGTCTTAACCTTTTTCGTTAGGTTTTTCCGATCGTTTCCTTTCCCGCTCTGAGGGATAAATAACGAAAGGTGGCGACTCTTCTGTTGTGCCGACACCTTATTTTCGCGCAAGCGACAGCTGGCGACTCTGCTGGGGAATTCAACGGTTCCCTGCGAGAGTCAATCCTAACGCTTGTATGTTTACTTGTTAGGTTGCGTTTATTTATCGCATTTTACTTCTCGCACTTTATTTCCCGCATTTTATATTCAGTATAATATGATTATCTGTGATGTTGTGGGATGGGAGTTCTGATGAGTGAGAAGCCAGACCCAGGCTTGAGTGCACCATAGAATTAGAGTGGAAATTAGTGGGCGCGTGCTTGCTTTGCAGGCACTAGTGTCTCATGAAATCCCCGCTCAGACGAGGTTCATCCGGTTGGATTCTCTTTCAACCCTTTGGGTTGAGACGGTTGCTGGTTTGGTGGATTGTCGACTCTGGGGACCGATCATTTGTGATTCAGCCGAGTGAGGCCGCTTCATGAGCTGGTGATGCCACACCTTCTGGGTATTGTATCACCCCTCTTGAATGTCTGTGACGCTGATGAACGCATAGGATGCTGAACTTGAGTCAGTTTAGGTCCATACCTGTGAGCAGGGTTGGGTTTATTGCAGGAAACCTTGACTTTCAGACTACCTGGTTTTCTTGACAGTGAATCAGTTTTGTTGGTACCAGGGTTTCTCAGTTGCAGATATGTCTATTCTTGATAGAGCAGGTTTGATCAGAGGATCTTATCATCAGGGGTATGTCTGTTCTTGATAGAGCAGGTTTTGATCAGAGGATCTTATCATTAGGTGTATGTCTGTTCTTGATAGAGCAGGTTTTGATCAGAGGATCTTATCATCAGGTGTATGTCTGTTCTTGATAGAGCAAAGGTTTTGTCATCAGTTGTTTGTTCTTGATAGAGCAGATTTTTGATTTGGGGTCTGAAGATCTCATCAGCAGATGTTGTTTGTTCTTGATAGAGCAGATTTTTGAGTGGGGTCTGAAGATCTCATCAGCAGCTGTATGTTTGTTCTTGATAGAGCAGATTTTTAAGTGGGGTCTGAAGATCTCATCAGCAGATGTTGTTTGTTCTTGATAGAGCAGATTTTTGAGTGGGGTCTGAAGATCTCATCAGCAGCTGTATGTTTGTTCTTGATAGAGCAGATTTTTGATTGGGGTCTGAAGACCTCATCAGCAGATATTTCTTGTTCCTACATCAGAGGTCCTTATTATTAGACATTTGTTCTTGACAGAGCAGAATTATCATCCTATGCATATGGCCCTATCAGATGGTTGTTCTTGACAGATCAGATTTGTGGTCCGATACCAGGGTTTCTTCTCATCAATTACAGTGGTTGTTCTTGATAGAGCAAGATTATGGTTTTGTTGATACAGAATCTCCACAACACCAGTTGCCCGGATATACTATTGCATGACTGCATTTTGCATTAGTTTGCATACTCATCTGCATTTCATTAACGTGTGTCTGTGTTGCAGGTACCGTTTTCCCCGATCCAGGATTTCTTGCCTCCTATTGTATTGTTATGGGCTCTCTGAGGAAGACCGTGGCTTACAAGTTCCCTGTCCCCGATGTGGTTAAGTTGACTGGTTTGATAGCTCTAGCAGATGATTCTGTAAGGGATGAGTTCAGAAAATCTTATGGCAGGTTGCTCAGTTTGGTTCACAAACCTTCTGCATTCGAGTTGAATGGGTTGCACGCTCTGCTGCAGTTTTACGACCCTCCGTTGAGGTGTTTTACTTTTCAGGACTTCGTTCTCGCACCTACGCTGGAAGAGTATGCTGATTTGCTAGGTGTGCATATCAAGAGGCAGATGCCTTTTGTTCACATGGATGCTGAGCCTGATCTGGCTGGCTTAGCTCCTTCACTTCACATGGACGCCTCTGAATTAGTATTGACTAGTTGGAACAAGGTTCCTGGGTTCTCCTTGCAGTTTCTGGTGGGTAAGGCTCAGCAGTGCGCCAAGGACGGATGCTGGGGCGCGTTCAATGCCATCCTCGCTCTATGCATATATGGCATTATTCTGTTCCCTAATATGCCCGATTTTGTAGACTTCGACGCGTTTCACATCTTTGCTTCAGGGAATCCAGTCCCTACCTTGATAGGAGATGTCTATCACTCAGTCCACTACAAAAATGAGAACAAGAGGGGGAAGAATGTCTCGTACTGCGTACCCTTGCTGTACAAATGGCTTGATAGTCATCTGCCCAAGAGGGGTCCTTTTGTCTTGTCTGCAGCCACAGCTGAGTGGCCTGAGCATTTGATGAGTTTATCTGCAGAGGATGTGGACTAGTTCGACAGAGATAGGTTGGGTACTGAGGTGATCTTCAGCTGCAGCGGATTTCCAAATGTGCCTCTGATAGGCAGGAAGGGTTGTATAAACTACAATCCGTCGTTGCTGGTTCGACAGTTCGCGTATGCTTTGAGAACTCCTCCGAAGGAGGAAGAGGTACAGGAATCTCTGTACCTCACGGGTATTCTAGAAGGGGATCTGTTGTCCAAGCTTCAGCGTGCCTGGAATGGTATCAGTAAGCGAGGAAAGCCATTGCTGGGAAAAAGCAACAATCAAGCCTACCCTCCGTATTTGACTTGGATCAGAGCCAGGGCCAATGCTATAGGGATGCCGTTCCCTCATGCCAAGCCATAAGGCCCTCTAACAATCGAAGAGCCTACTACTGTGCCCATTCAGCAGCATAATCAGGTGTTAGCTGAGCGGGATGAATTGAAGCGGGCGAACGAAGAAATGGAGAAGGAATTGGCTCAGCTCCGAAGTGAGAGGAACGAAGCCGTTCATTCTTTCAAAAGGCAGACAGAGTTGGTGAACCAGCTAGGTACATACCTGACTAAGCAGATAGCCGAGCGTGAACGCATGGGCCGAGACTTCAAAGCTGTCAACGACGTACTGGCTACGAAGAAGCAGCACTTGGACGAGGCATATCGGAGGATATCCAAGTTCGACCAGCACTGGAAGGCTTCCCTGGCCACCAGGAAAGAGCGGGAGGATAAGCTGATGCTACAGATCTCCAAGATGGAAGCCCAGGTGAAGGACAGTGAAAAGAGGTTTGATGAAGAAACCGCCCGCAGATACGCTGCTGAAGGCCAGCTCAACAAAGCTCTCGCTAACCTGAAGGAGCGCAAGCTGACGTTTGAGTCCAAGAAGCGGAAGTTAGAAGATTGCTTCGGTGAAGGAGCATGGGAAGGTTCGATCGAAGGACTTCAGTATACCATTGTGCAGAGGGAATTACTCGTCGAGGGGTTGCTCACTCTGCCAGATCATCCAGAGACGAAGGAGTTGTTAGAAGAGTATCGCGCCCGTGGCCGTACTTGACTATTTGTATTCCTTTTGTTTTGATCATTGTTGTATGCTGACCATCACCAGGCTTGTTGGCTGAGGTCACGCTGTTGATTCATCTTGTACTCGCTGATGCTATGTACTGCCTTGATAGGCTTCCTTTATATATGAGATTGTTGTTTCCATGATTGGACCCGGACTTCTTCTCCTTATTATTATCAGCACTGGCACTCAGGCACTAGGATCGGGGGAAATCTCCCAAACACACAGACACACGTATGCATTTGCATGAAGCATTTGCATGACGAGCATTTTGTTGTTTTTCCTAACCCTTTAGTGTTTACAGGTTTTTTCAGGTTTACAGGTGTCCCAGGTTGTTTCCGGTGGTTCCAGGATTGATCAGAGACTAATTCACCGTTATCCAACTAGAGCTAATCAGACCAGGATCATGGATCAAGTGCAGACAGATGTTCAGGAGCTCCGCGAGAGGATGGATCGCTTCATGGAACTCATGCAAGTGGTCGCCAATGGCCAAGACCAGCTCAGGACTTTGGTTCAGCCTTTGATCTCCAGGGTTGATAGCAACGGCATACTTCACGGTGGGACCGTGCCTACTCCTCCACCAGTTGATACTCCACAGAATGGTGTCCCTGTGGCCAGGGGCAACGGCAGTGCTAATGGCAATGTGATGGCCAACATCGGACTCAATACGACGGGCGTCGGTAATGGGAGTCTGGGAGCTAATGTCAACATCGGGCCAGGTAACAGCAATGCAGGCGTCGGGAATCTGTTGGTGCCTCAACCATGGCTTGAGGATCATCAGGATGATGTGTTCTCTCAAAGGGGTGCTGAGGGGGAGCTGAATGCTGAAGCGCGGCTCAGATTCAAAGCACTTGAAGATAAAATGAGAGATATTGAGAATCAGAATACTTTGGGCGTTGATATGTCCAAGCTGGGATAATTGCTGATTTCAAGGTACCTCCTAAGTTCAGGGTGCCTGAATTTGAGAAATATAAGGGCACCACCTGCCCTCGTGTCCACCTGCGATCGTACTACAGGAAGATGTCTGCCTATTCCGAAGACGAGAAGTTGCTGATGCACTTCTTCCAAGATAGTCTTTCCGGGCCATCCCTCGAGTGGTACATGGGTCTAGAGCCCACTAGCGTGCGCACATGGAAGGATCTCGCTGAAGCATTTGTGCACCATTACCAGTACAATAGCGACTTGGCCCCGAACCGAGTCCAGCTCCAGAACCTGTCGCAGAGGAATAATGAAGGATTTAAGGAGTACGCCCAGCGGTGGCGTGAGTTGGCCGCTCGGGTTCAACCGCCGATGGTTGAGCGCGAGCTCGTGCAGATGTTTGTTGCCACCCTCCCGGGGGTTTACTATGAAAAGTTAGTCAGCGGTATGTCTGGGACGTTCTCAGCTCTCATTATCATGGGCGAGCACGTCGAGAATGGTATCAAGATCGGGAAAATTCAAGGTGAGTCATCCTCAGCTGGAGGAGGTGGAAAGAAACCTTATGTTGGTAAAAGGCGAGAAGGAGATGCGAGCGCTGTGACCAACGCTCGAAGGAAGGGAAAGGGCCCTCAGCAGCAGGTAGCCAGTATAAATATCCCAGCGGCTCCGCAACAGCAGCAGCAGCAGCAGCAACCGAATCAGCAGGGATATAGAAAGTACCAGAATCGGGCACCCTTGGCAAACCGTCACTTCAAGGCACCGCCCATGTCGTACGCGCAACTCTTGCAGACTTTGCTTCAGCTTCAGTTGGTCCAGAAGAGGACGATGGCTCCCTTGACAAGAGCACCTCCACCAGGGTACGACGCAAATGCCACTTGCGATTTCCACTCAGGGGCACCAGGCCACACGATCGAGAACTGCAAAGCCTTTAAGCACAAGGTGCAGGACCTGGTAGATGCCAAGATCATCAACTTCTCCGACAATGTGCCCAATGTCACAAAGAATCCTATGCCAAATCATAGGGGAGGCAGAGTGAACGCCATTATCGAAGAAGAGATTGCAGATCTGTTGACTGATGTCAAAGATCTAAAGACGCCGCTTAGCTTCGTTAAAGCTAAGTTGCTGAAAAGAGGGTTCTTTCCAGGATGCGGAGAACTATGCATGGACTGTGCCACACATTCTGATGGATGTGAGCAGCTGGTAGAAGGAATTCAAAGTCTGATGACTGAGGGGATTCTGCAGTTCAGCCGGAGGGCTGAAAGTGTATCAGGAGAGGTAGTGTTGAAGCAGGCCAATGAAGTCGCCACCATCACCATCCCTCGCCAACCAATAACCATTTCTGCGCCCAGACCGCCTACAATTACTATTACCAAAGCTGGGCCGATACCCTTCGAGAGCACTAACGCCGTTCCGTGGCATTATGGGGCTGAAGTCTATTGCAACGGACAGAGGTTGGAGTTGGAGCCGTATGGGTCGACTGTGGAGAATCTCGCAGGAATCAGTGGTATTACCCGTAGCGGAAGAGTGTTTGCACCGCCAGAGGTTGTGGCGGAGAAAGCGGTCAGAGCTAATGCGGCCGATAAGGGTAAAAGCAAAGTCGTCAAAGAGGCCCCGTGTGGGGTAGAGAAAGATTTGCTTGTCAAAGATGCCGAGGAGCTTATGCGGTTGATCAAAAAGAGTGGCTACAAGATTGTAGACCACCTCCATTAGACACCTTCAAAGATTTCTATTCTCAACCTGTTGCTGTGTTCTGAAGCGCACCGCAACGCGTTACTAAAGGTATTGAACGCTGCCTACGTACCGCAAGAGATATCGGTGAATCAGCTAGAAGAGGTGGTAGCCCACGTAAATGCTGGCAATGGGCTAGGTTTCACAGACTTAGAGCTGACGCCTAAAGGGAGGAATCACAATAGCGCCCTGCACATCTCGATAGAGTGTAGGGGCACAATCATGTCGCACGTGCTGGTGGACACGGGTTCGTCGCTGAATGTTCTTCCGAAGAAGGCATTAATGAAGTTGGACACTCGCGGATTACTCTGCACACCCAGTGATCTGGTGGTGAAGGCGTTCGACGGAACTAAATGCCACGTTTTCGGGGAGGTGACCCTGCCAATCCAAGTTGGTCCGAAAATGTTCGACACGGTCTTTTATATCATGGACATCATGCCTGCCTACAATTGCCTCTTGGGCCGACCATGGATCCATGCTGCTGGTGCCGTGACCTCCACGTTGCACCAAAAGCTCAAATATGCTGCTGGGGGAAGCATAGTAATCGTATGCGGCGAGGAGGACATAATGGTGAGCCATTTGTCATCCTTTAAGTATGTTGAAATGGATGGCGAAATCCATGAAACTCTCTGCCAGGCGTTCGAAGCTGTCAAGGTGAAAGACGTAGCTCCTGTAGTCACAGAAAAGCCAGAGATGAATCTCTCTTCATTCAAAGAAGCTCGGGCCGTCGTCGAAGCTGGATCCACCCCAGGCTGGGGGCGTATTTTGGAGATACCCAACAAGCAGGATAAGTTTGGATTGGGGTATTCTCCCGGAGCTGAAGCTTCTTCTTCTTCGTCTAGCAGCGCGTCACGGGGAAAGGGGCCGATCCTATTTACCAGCGGCGGAGTGATCTTCGAAAGCATCAACGCGGCGTCTGAAGACAGCGGGGATAACGATTGTGATCTCGACTCTTGGATACAGCCAAGCAAGCCAGGCGAGGGCCTCAACAATTGGACCATCAAGGATATCATTCAGCTGACAAGTGAAGAGTAATGATTTACTTTTTCCAATCATTGTACAACCCTATGTCCTACCCGGGGCATAGCGGTTTTATTGTCAGGGCCTTGTTGGATTATGTACATGCATTTTGTTAATAAATCAAAGGCATTTTCTTCGTATTCAAATATTGTGATCTCTGTTATTCCTGTTTTTATAGTTGTTTTGAAAAACAGTAAAATGGCAATGGGGTTTGTGCTAACCTGCATATTCTTGTTTTAAACTTAACCCTTGTTATTGCAGGATCCACATAACAGATGACATCGACTCTGGACCTTCTACGGCTCACTTCGACTTTGATTGCCCGATCTATCAAGCCGAGGAAGAGATTGATGAAGACGGAGACCTTCCTGAAGAGTTGGCCTGCTTGTTGAAACAAGAGGAGAAGGTTATTCTGCCTCATGAGGAGGAGATCGAAATCGTGAACCTGGGTTCTGAAGAGCTCGTTAGAAACGTCAGGATAGGGGACGCATTGCAAAGTGATTTCAAGCAGAGATTGGTCGAGATGCTAAGAGAGTATAGTGACGTCTTTGCTTGGTCATACGAAGATATGCCCGGACTTGACACGGACATCGTGGTCCACCACTTGCCGCTGCGAGAAGATTGCCCTCCCGTTAAGCAGAAGCTTAGGAGGACGAGACCAGATATGGCCGTTAAGATCAAAAAAGAAGTGCAGAAACAGCTTGATGCTGGCTTCTTAGCGGTCACCACTTACCCTCCGTGGGTCGCCAACATAGTGCCTGTACCGAAGAAGGACGGTAAGGTACGCATGTGCGTCGATTATCGGGATTTGAATAGGGCGAGCCCTAAAGATGATTTCTCGTTGCCTCATATCGATGTGTTGGTCGACAACACAGCCCAGTTCTCCATGTTTTCGTTCATGGGTGGCTTCTCCGGTTACAATCAGATCAAGATGGCACCCGAGGACATGGAGAAAACAACGTTTATCACCCCCTGGGGAACATTTTGCTATAAGGTAATGCCCTTCGGTCTGAAGAACGCAGGGGCCACTTACCAACGAGCAATGGTAACTTTGTTTCATGACATGATTCATCATGAGATTGAAGTTTATGTTGATGACATGATTGCGAAGTCCCAAACGGAGGAGGGACATCTGGTCAACTTATTGAAGCTTCTTGAGAGGCTTAGGAGATTCAGGTTGAGGCTGAATCCTAACAAATGTACCTTCGGAGTGTGGTCCGGAAAGTTGCTGGGGTTTATCGTGAGTGAACGAGGCATCGAGGTCGATCCTGCGAAAATAAAAGCCATTCAAGAAATGCCAGCGCCGAAAACAGAAAAAGAAGTTCGTGGTTTCTTGGGCCGAATAAACTACATTGCAAGGTTTATCTCTCAGCTCACGGCGACGTGTGAACCGATGTTCAAGCTTTTAAAGAAAGATCAGGCAATTATCTGGAATGAGGATTGCCAGAAGGCATTTGACAAGATAAAGCAGTATCTTCAAGAACCTCCAATCTTGATACCCCCAGTGGCTGGACGGCCTTTAATCATGTACTTGACAGTTCTTGAGAATAGTATGGGGTGTGTTCTCGTTCAGCACGACGAGACGGGCAGAAAGGAGCATGCCATTTATTACTTGAGTAAGAAGTTCACGGACTGTGAATCTCGCTACTCGATGCTGGAGAAAACGTGTTGCGCACTAGCCTGGGCTGCCAAACGTTTACGACAGTACATGCTCAATCACACCACTATGCTAATTTCGAAGATGGATCCGATCAAGTACGTCTTCGAGAAGCAGGCTCTTTCGGGCAGGATTGCCAGATGGCAAATGGTGTTAACGGAATATGATATTCAGTACGTATCCCAGAAGGCCATCAAGGGAAGCGTATTGTCTGATTACCTTGCCGAGCAGCCGATCAAGGACTACCAGCCGATGAAATTTGAATTCCCTGACGAGGATATTATGTTTATCAAAGCGAAGGATTGCGATGAGTCGTTGCCCGACGAGGGGCCAGATAGGAAATCCCATTGGAAATTGATATTCGATGGAGCGGTTAATTCCTATGGAAGTGGCATCGGGGCTATCATCCCGACTCCCCACGGATCCCACATCCCGTTTACTGCGAGACTGACGTTTCCAGTCACCAATAATGAGGCGGAGTACGAAGCATGCATCATGGGTCTAGAAGAGGCAATTGATTTGAGAATCAAGAATCTAGATGTATATGGTGACTCAGCGCTTGTGATCAACCAAATTAAAGGGGAGTGGGAGACTCGTCAATCGAATTTGGTGCCGTACATGAACTATGCCAGAAGGCTACTTTCGTTCTTTGATCGAGTGGAACTCCATCATGTGCCCAGGGCTGAAAATCAAATGGCTGATGCCTTAGCCACGTTGGCTTCAATGTATAAAGTCAATTTTTGGAATGAGGCTCCAAGAATTGTACTGTCTCGTCTTGATAGACCGGCATTTGTCTTTGCAATCGAGGAAGCCGCCGACGGCAAGCCATGGTTCCATGACATCCAGAATTTCCTTATGACTAAGGAGTATCCTGTGGGTGCGTCAACCCAGGATAAGAAGACTCTGAGGAGGATATCTGGAAATTTTTATCTCAATCCTGATGGAGTTCTGTATAAGAGAAACCACGATCTCGTTCTACTCAGATGTGTAGATGAGAAAGAGGCGAGTATGCTCATGGAAGAAGTCCATGAAGGCACATTCGGTACGCACGCCGGCGGGCATGCTATGACGAGGAAGATCCTGAGAGCAGGATACTACTGGCTGACGATGGAGTCGGATTGCTTTAAATTCGCGAAGAGATGTCATAAATGCCAGATTTATGCTGATAAAGTTCATGTGCCGCCGTGCCCGTTGAATGTCATGTCCTCCCCGTGGCCGTTCTCCATGTGGGGCATCGACATGATAGGCAAGATCGAGCCTACTGCATCTAACGGTCATCGCTTCATTCTAGTAGCTATCGACTACTTCACCAAGTGGGTGGAGGCAGCCTCGTATGCTAATGTGACCAAGCAGGTGGTGGCTAAATTCATAAAGAGGGATATCATCTGTCGTTACGGAATTCCCGAGCGGATCATTACTGATAATGGTTCGAATCTGAATAACAAGATGATGAAGGAGTTGTGCCAGAGTTTCAAGATTGAACACCACAACTCATCTCCTTACCGGCCGAAGATGAATGGCGCCGTTGAAGCAGCCAACAAGAACATAAAGAAGATTGTTCAGAAGATGGTTGTGACCTACAAAGATTGGCACGAGATGCTGCCGTTTGCACTGCACGGTTATCGTACGACGGTACGTATGTCGACCGGGGCAACTCCTTTCTCCTTAGTGTACGGTATGGAAGCTGTCCTACCGTTAGAAGTGGAGATCCCTTCTTTGCGAGTTTTGGTTGATGTGAAACTCGACGAGGCAGAATGGATTACGAATCGTCTGAACCAACTCAGCCTGATGGACGAGAAGAGGTTAGCATCGATTGCATTTGGTCGTCTGTACCAAAGCCGAATGAAGAAAGCTTATGATAAGAAGGTGCGTTCTAGAAGCTTTCAGACGGGTGATCTCGTCCTGAAGAAGATTCTTCCTCCACACTCCGATCACCGGGGCAAGTGGACTCCGAATTACGAAGGTCCGTACGTCGTCAGCAAGGTTTTCTCGGGAGGAGCTTTGTTGTTATCCACGATGGATGGTGAAGATTTTGCATCCCTGGTGAACGCAGACGCAGTTAAAAAATAATTTGCTTGAAAGCGACCCGCTGGACAAAAAAAGAGAGTCCAGGCAAAAAAGGGGCATCCCGGCGAACCAAAAACAAAATAAAAAGGTTCGGGCAAAAATTAGGGATATAAATTTAAAAATGTACACCCGCGAAGTCGAAAACCTACACTGGGCGGCTTCGGCAAAAAAGGGTATCCCGGTGAACTGAAAACCCGCAAAGGGCGGTTCACGCAAAAGTTAGGGATTCAAAAAAGCAAATGACTGTGTTCCGCGTGTGGACTTTCTTTGTTTAGTGGTTTGGAGGACCTGAGGGCCGTTTATCTGAATCAATCTCTTCCGAAGCTGAAGCGTCGGAGAAGTATCGAAGTCGAGTGGGTCATAGAGGGATCAACTCATGGTGTTCGTCTACGCCTCGTTGCCGACATTTGTATATACTGATGTATATTTATGTTTTATTTTTGCGCGGCTTCCTCATTCCAGGAGCTTGCATCTGTTGTAAAACATTTTTACCTATTCAGGGGTTCGTTATCAATAAAATACACACTATTCAGCAATTATGTTTGCCTGTTTAGCATTTATCTGTTTTGTTTGCGAAAAAGAACGCCGATGTTTTTGATAAAATGCGCATACATAAACTTACTGGCCTAGGCCACTGATTGTCGAAGCGATTAATTACTTGAATATTGTCACGGGATAATAACCTTGATAGGTCCCTTTGAGAAGGGTATCTTGTCTGTTTGTTTGTGTTGTTAGAGGTGTAGCATATTCCAGACAGTGCGTCGTGCGCATCCTGAAGCAGGATGATTCCTCTTTCTCCAGCAGAGTTCAGTAGCAGCTCCCCGTAGAGTCTGAACACGAAATCGTGAGCATTGATATGTCTCCCCAGGCAGAGATGATTCTCTCCCCAATCCGATGTATCCTGAAGGAACGTCACCTCCTCAGCTGAGTCAAGCGCCGAAGCATGAATTCACTCCCCCAGCACCGGGTCACAAGTGCAGGTTTCGTAGGAAGCTACTCGTACGCCGAAGTATGCAACAACTGATGGTGCCAGACTGAAGTCTCCAGCGGAATTGAAATTCCACCAGAGTCATACTCTCCCGAAGTCAGATGATTCCTTCTTCCCCAGCGGAATTGAGATTCCCTCGCAGAGTCGTACTCTCCCCCAGCGAAGCAGAGTGATTTCTCCTTCCCTAGCCGAGTTTGCAGATACCCCAAGAGAGCCGAATCCTTGGAAGCCACTCAAGCCATGATTGGTTTTCCCCAGTGGAGTGTTGATCAACTAAAGTTGTTTCCCCACAGAGCCGTCACCTCCAAAGGAGTAGCCGAGACGGCCACGCAGTTTATTCCCGCGATTGACATCGTTTTCCCTCAGCAGGTCCAAGTTCTCGTAGAGCTTCGTTCCCCTGCAGCAATCAACTGAAGTTGTTTCCCCCGCAGCAGTCAACTGAAGTTGTGTCCCCTGCGGAGTCCAATTGATATTGGCGGGACCATGTTCTCCTCAGCAGGATGATTCCTCTATCTGAGTAGTTCTTTCTCCTTGACAGGAGAATTCCCCTTCGGCATTTATTTTGCTGACGGGACCGCATCATTGTGCATGATTGCGTAGCATTTATCATAAACGCATAGCATTTCCACCGTGTGGAGCATTGTGCCATTGCCGAAGCATATGCATAATAAACATGATCTAGGTTGCTACCGTTCTTGTTTTGCAGGTGTTCCGCCGCAGAATTGATTGCTCAGGATGATTCCTGACATTCTCCCCAACGAAGTCGCTTGCTCAAGATGATTCTTGGGATCCCCAGCGAAGTCTTCGGTTCAAGATGATTCTTGACTTCCTCAGCAGGGTCGTTTGCTTAAGATGATTCTTAAGTACCCAGTGCAGTCTCCAGAGTTGGTTGCTCGAGTTGATGCTTAGAGTCCCCAGTAAAGGTTGCCCAGGATGATTCCTGAAATCCCCAACAGCGTGTTCGCTCAGGATGATTCCTGAAAGCTCCAGCATGGTTATCGGTTCAAGATGATTCTTGAAGGTCCCCGGCGGAGTTACTTGTTCAAGATGATTCTTGAAGGTCCCCGGCAGAGTTACTTGTTCAAGATGATTCTTGAAGTCCTCAGCAGAGTTGATTCATCCAGAATGATTTCTGGACCCCCGAAGCGGAGTTACTTGATAGTTCTCCAGATTCCCCAGCGGCGAAGCGTCATCCCCAGCAGGTTTCTAACGGCGAAGTTGAAACCTCCCTTGAAGACTCCATGATTGAAGTCTGACCGTGTTAATGAAGCAGTTCTCTCAGCTGATGCAGAGTGCCTGATGGCAGAGGTTTAGATGTTCCCAGTTGGCTCATGATTGACCAAGAATTTTATTCCCGACTTGCCGATGAAGTCCGACTGATGCCCGACAGTAGCGCGGAATGCCTGATGGCATGATCAACCTGATGGTTGAAGTCTGGCCGATGCCCGACAATTTCTTTGAATGCCTGATGGCATGATCAACCTAATGGTTGAAGTCCGGCTGATGCCCGACAATTTCTTTGAATGCCTGATGGCATGATCAACCTGATGGTTGAAGTCCGGCTGATGCCCGACGATTTCTTTGAATGCCTGATGGCATGATCAACCTGAGGGTTGAAGTCCGGCTGATGCCCGACAGTTTCTTTGGATGCCTGATGGCTTGATCGACTATGTATTACCGGTTACCGTGTGGCCAATTCCCCAATGGAGTTTCTTCACCCTGATGGCGAAGTCAGACGATGTTGAGAGTTGACGGCGATGTCAGATTCTTTGATTCTCCAGCGGTGATGTTGGATGTTTGTTTCTGGCGGCGATGTCAGGTGGTTTAGTTCTCCAGCGGCGATGTTGGATGTTTGTTTTTGGCGGCGATGTCAGGTGATTTAGTCTCCAGCGGCGATGTTGGATGTTTGTTTTTGGCGGCGATGTCAGGTGATTCAGTCTTCCAGCGGCGATGTTGGATGTTTGTTTCTGGCGGCGATGTCAGGTGATTCAGTTTTCCAGCGGCGATGTTGGGTGTTTTGGTTGTCCGACGGCAATGTTAGACACTCTATTTTCATGAATGCCTGACGGCGAGGTCCGGTGTCTGACAAAAATGATAGAGGAATTTAATGTGGATAACTGACGACAAGGTTCAGATCAGTATGTCTCCAGCTAGTTGCCGTGCAGCTATTATGTCAGTATTCGAAGATTCGTTCCCGCCAGAGTACCGTGTACTTGAGCAGTTGGAAAATTTCCTTGTTTATCGCTATTCAACCGTCTCGCACCTTGATTGGCTGAGAGCCGTTCGCTCCTCACCCAGTCAGGTTCAAGCCGTTTGAATAGGGGCAGCTGTTGCACCCCAAAATTTGACCAACATTTATTTACCAAGTTTGTGGTTCATTGCATTCATCATCTGCATCTCATTGATATGTGGGCAGTAGATCAAGAGGTAGGATTACCTAGCAAGAGTTATATGAGGCTATGAATAAAGTCAATAAGTTTGTTCAAGTGTTCAAATGTTGATACCTTTGTCAGAGAACTCAAGAGATCCTCAGAGGAATTGGTTGAAACCAAGGTTGTGTGTCTCATAACTTGAGAGTTGTGGGAGCTCCTCAGATGATTCTGAGACTATGAGGGTGGACTTGAAGCTTTGAGAAAGCTTATGAGATGTCTTGAAAGCCATCATGAAGCCTAGAGAGGTCATTGTACAAGAATTCAGAAGATTCAGCCATGAGTGGTGGAATTAGGGTTTGACTGGGTCAACCCTAGGTCAACTGATGATTTGGAGAGGGTTGAGACCTAATCCAAGAGCCATATGATCATGGAATGATGCATTGAAGTGTTATAAGGATGATTCCTAGACCAACTCATCATGATTGAGGAGTTTGAGAAGTTTTAAGCTAGGGTTTCTAAGGATTGACAGTGTAAAATCCCCTAGTTTGATCCCTATCTTCAAGGCAGTTTAGCTCAAGATTTGATTGTCATCTCATCTTCCCCATAACATGAATGTTGTAGAGCTTGTTCTTAGATTTAATTTGAGTACTAGAAGTCCTTGATAGGATTTGTAGAGCTCAAGTTATGACTTTGACAAATCACAGGTCATCTGAGGTATGTGAATCTGGGTCCTTGAAAGTCACCCAACTTGCATCCAACTTTTGCCCTAGTAGGATGATTCCTATGAACTCTTGGTAAACATGAATGTTGTAGAGAATCTTCTTAGCTTTCTAGAGAGTACTAGGAGTCCTTTATAGGATTTGTAGAACTCAACTTATGGCTTTGACAAGTCAAGGACATTTTGGTCATTTGGAGATTATAGGTCATTTCAAGCATAAGGCCATATCTCCTACTTCCAAGCTTCAAATGGAAAAATATTCAACATAAAACTTTCTTAGAATGATGTTTTAAGACTATTAGGGAGGTCATGAGATGTTGAAAAGGCTTGTATCAAAAAGTGATGAAAATGGCCTAAAATGGAGGCATAAGTTAAATAAGTTGAAATTGAAAATTGGAAATCACAAGTTGTACATCCAAACCATGTCATATAATAGGTCATTTTGACTCCAAATGACATTCTAAGAACAATGGTTCAGCCACAATTTTGATTTGGGGCTTAGATCATAGGGCTGCCTTGGAAATGGCTTACTTGCATCTTAAGGTACCAAAGCAAAACTCAAGAAAACTCAATAAACAAGTTGGTTATGCATTGTAAGTCAAGTTTCATTTCTTCATTCTTCTTCATTTCCATTCATTCTTTCCATTCAAACACATTCCATACATCATAGTGAAGCTGTGCAAATTGAATTTAGATCAAATCCATGGTGAATTGAAGAGTTGGTGATTGAAATTTCAAGGTGGAAAGTCAGAATCGAATTCTGAGATTGAGGCTTCCTCCATCAAAATTGTTGCAAACAGTAGCAAGATTGGCATCTAGGGAAACTTTCTGAAGAGTTTCAAGGTCTGAATTGGTGGATTTCATCATCTGTTCATCAAGATTAACCAGGTTTACAAATTCTTTCTTACACCATGTTTTATGCATAATTAGGTTAGTTTGTTAATGTAGAAAGGTTAGAGACACATAGGTGATGGATTTTGGAGAGTTTGAAGAGAATTGGTGAAGATTGGATTATGGACACCATTTCTGTTTGACCTTATATCTTGCTGAATCTTGAGGGATAAGCTTAGTTTAATAGCAAGAAATGTTCAGGGAAGCATGAGGATGAGATTAGGACCTTTAATTTTGAGAATTGTTAAGATTGGTTCTTGATCAATAATTTGAAGTTGCTATCAGGTTTCAAGTTTGAGGGAGATTCAATGGAATTTGAGATTATGATTGTGTTCAGCATGAAAAATGGAGCATGTTAGGGTTTTAAACTTTGAGTTTTGATGGAGAAATGAGAGAGCACGAGTTGAGGAAGATGAGTGTTCTTGAGCTCTGTTTCCATGGAGGATAGCTTCAAACCCTAGCTGGAGGAAGAAGATGAGTCCCACGCCATTAGATCAAGCAAGACCCTTTGACTATTTCTGAATCCAACGGTCCGTGTTTAATTTCATTTGAGAGGGAAGCCAGAAACGAATGAAACGCACCGTTTCATTAAACGGTGGTTTCTTGGGCTTAGGTGACCTTTTTGATACCCACACCCCCAATCCTGGCCCACTAATAAAATGAACTGTATTGGGTTACTTCCTGCACCGTTCCTTTTCTATTTTTCTTTTCATTTTCTGATTATTTTTTGATTAATGAATGGGCCTAGCGCGCTTACTTTTTGTACCCCCCAGTCTGGGCCCATGCGCGTATTGAACTGCATTGCCTTGCTTCCTGCACCCCAGTTTCATGTTTTAATTTCATTTTCTTCCATTTTTCATCAATCTTTGAAAAATCATATCAATTTGAAAACTAAATATTTTTTAATGGGAATTTTTGCTCCCATTTCATAATGATGTCCAGAAAATTATCAAATAAAAACATTTGCATTTCATGCATTTTTATTATTTTTTGTGTATTTTCTCCTTTTATTGCATTTTATTTCCTTTATGTTGATACATGAATTTGTAGAATTTTGTTTAGGTAGTTCCCTTAATATTTTTAGACCATTCTTTTTAAGATAGTTAGATATAAGCTTTAGCTTCCCCCTGGATTTATTCCATAATTTTGTGATGAATTTTAGGTTAGTTTTGATTAGATGACATTAGGTTGTATAAAATTAGGTTAATCCTTAACATAGGTCCATAATAACATTAGAATTTTGGGTTTTTAGGACAAATTAGACTATGGGACATATAGGGTATTAAGGGTAGGTATGTAGGATCCCTTAGAAATTATATTAGGATTTAATATAGTAGTATACTATTTTTAGATGATTTTTGTATATGATGATTGTTTGTGTTGCCCTTGTGGGCTTGCATTTTTGTTTGTTTTGCTTTGTGGGCTTGGAGAGCTTGGTATTGCTTGGTTTTGTTCTGAGGAGCATTGAGGAGCATAGTAGAAGACTTGAAGATGGATTGAGGAGCTTTAGAGCTTGATCTTGTTTGTTTTGTTATTGTTTTAGGGTTAGGGATTAGGAAGAGTTTAGACTTAGATAACTTCTTTCTTAAACATGGATGGTATCTTTCACCTCCATTCCTCCCTATGATTCAAAGTCCTTCCATGGTATACACCTTTCTCCTTTGGAGGGATAAGTGATGGTACCTAGGAAGTAGAACTTTTGAGGGAACCATTCCCTTGATGTTGAACCCTTAAAGGTCACCTTTGGTGGTCAATAAGCAGTTCAATATCCCCAGCTTATCCACTAAGTGATTTCCTCTGGTTTGATTGTCTTGAGAGATGTTGAGCTTGGGCTTGAAGATGAAGACTTCAATGAAGAGTATAGAAGAGGATGAATCCTTGAAGCATTGCCATTCCAGCTGAAGCTTGAAGAGCAGCAAGAGCAAGTTGATACTTGAAGACCCCTGAAGATGAAGTAAAGACTGAAGGATGAAGTTGACACTTCTAAGTGATTGAGATTGATTCTAAAGAGCTGAAGCTTGAAGAACAAAGGAAGTTGATACTTACTTTGATACCTGGAGATCCTGAAGGAACCAAGTTGGCACTTATGATTGATAGTGAAGCCTGAAGGTGGAGCTGATCAAGGAGCTGAAGCTCAGAGAAGATAAGTTGAAACTTATGTTGAAGGGTTGAAGCCTGGAAGAGCTAATTGATATTTGTCAAGAGTAATTGGAAGTCTGAAGACTGAGTTGCTGTTGGAAGAGCTGAAGCTTGGAGTTGAGAGAGGAGTTGATCTGCTTTCTTTTCTTTTTCTTTGCTGTATTGGTGTGTTTTGTTTGATTTGCTTGATGCATTAGAATAATTTCACATCTAGAATAGGTAGAATCTAGGAGCATGATTGCACTAGAGGTTGAGTTGCTCCCTTTGCTTGTATTGTTACTGTGTGGCTTTGCTTGCAGGTATTCGGTGGAGCCCAGCTCCCTTGCCCATGTGGTTTGTTTGCTTGATGGCATTTCATTTCATTTCTTTCTGTATGATTGCAGTTTACTATTTTTGCTTGATAGCATGATGTTTTATATTTCAGTATGATTACTGTTATCCATTCTGGCTTGAGGTTGAGATGAGCTTGTGGAGGCTGAAGCCCCACACACATTTCCTCCCTCACTTGCATTGCATGCATTTTACTGTTAAGCTGATGCTTTGTCTGTTTTTGTGTATCATTGACATGATCCCTTAGGACTCTCATTTCCTTTGATAAGGAATTGATGATAGAACTTTAGGTTGAAACCTATGCATGACAACTTCTAGGAGTTCCCTGTTCAAACCTCAACCATAGGATGAATCCATGGCATGACAACAGTAGGACTTGATAGTCTCCCTCCTAGTTGGGCCTGTTCTCTTCTCATCTCAAAACAGTTTAAGATACAGTAATCATGAATGATTTCTTTCGTACGTTACGAGCCTTAAGCTATATGAGAAAGGATTGTGGGAGAGTTTCTTTTCCACAGTCTGGATGTTTAGTATGGTACCCTTTGGGTGACATGCGACGCATTCACTCTCAGGTCGTAGTCTCTAGTGCGATTGAAATCGCAAACACAATAAAAAAACACTTCTTTCGTAAAAGACAGGAAATAAACCGTAGTTTCCCGAACTACGTCTCTAGTGCGATTGAAATCGCAAACACAATAAAAAAACACTTCTTTCATAAAAGACAGGAAATAAACCGTAGTTTCCCGAACTACGTGAGCTCTGATCTCTCATACCTGTTGAGAGTACGTAGGCACAATACTGATGTATTGGCGAGCTACCTTCCCCCATAACCCGTCGTAGGCCGAACTACGTTGACTCTGATTTCTCGTTCTCTGATGAGAATACGTAGGCATAAAGTGTGACGCTTTGCCGAGTCGTTTTTCTTTTCTTTTTAAGCCAGCCTTGATAGGTAGATAGAATAAAACCAACCCGTCCAAGTAAACACAACAAGCGTGGATCCCGTCGAGTACGACGGACGTGAGGGGTGCTAATACCTTCCCCTTGCGTAACCGACTCCCGAATCCAGACAATGGTTGCGACGACCTTGTCTTACCCTTTTTCGTTAGGTTTTTCCGATCGTTTCCTTTCCCGCTCTGAGGGATAAATAACGAAAGGTGGCGACTCTTCTGTTGTGCCGACACCTTATTTTTGCGCAAGCGACACACTCCTAGTACAGGTGGGTTTCTTAGACTTAAAGCAAAGTCTAGTGGTTTCTAAACTAGGGTTTAAGATGACTTAACAAAGTCCAGAGAGGGTGAATGAGCTATCCGTGACATGAGGGTCAAATGGACAGACTTTTCCTTTGGAAGGAGACAGGAGAGGCAACCTGGATGAAAGCTAACAAGCTTCATCACTTGGGGAAGGAAAATATTAGACAAGATAACAACATAATAAAGATGAATTCATGGTGACAACCAATAAATGAGCATGTGGAAGGATAAAATGAAGATGTATGGATGACAATCAAAGCAGTTGTTTAAGCAGGAAGTGTGACAACAGATCAAGCTCAAGTAAAATTAACAGATGAAGTAAAATGAACATGGTAACCACCAAAATAAAAATCCTAGCATGTTAACTAACATCTAAGGATGTGAGGGCAAGCAAAACATAAGCATATACAATTACAACAAGAGAGAAATTCATCTGCATACGTGAAAACGATCACAAACTGCATATAATTTGCACATAGCCAAAAAGGATGAAAATTTAAGTAAACATGGAAATTAAAATTATGGCATGAAAGTAGACATTAATATGAACACAATGCAAAAAGAATGGATGAAAAATGATTAAAAATGAGAGAGATATGAATTTTTGAAGTTGGTATGAAAAATGACAAAAATAAATAAAAGGGTTGCCCTCCTTAGGGGTCGAACCCAGGTTCATGGCATGCAAGGCGCGTTTTGGCTAATGGTCTTACCACTGGGGTGGCTATACATTCATTGATGGAAGCCACCCCATAAATATATATGGGGTACCTACAAAACTGGCTGGGCACAAACCAAACACACAAAATCCTGATTTGCAAATTCATATGTAACTTGGTCATTTCTTGATGGATTTTAGCAAACCTTTAGTGTAACTTGAGTATTTTTTCATGAGGAACAAGATATCAATTTTAGTTTTTTGAAATTCTTCTTCTATTTTAAAACCCAATAGTGCTTATGTTTTGAAGCTTGAAATGCATTTTGAGATATGTGTCATGTTCTAGCTAGCTTTAAGTTCAAACAATCATGCAGACACAATACATATATGATAATGAAGGGATTCATGCACAAGGTAGAGCTTAATTCATGCTGTAATGAAGAAATGCTATGTGAAATGCAAAATTACATGAATGGGATGCATGGTTCATGGCAGTTCAGCTTCAAAGTATGTATTGACCAAAACAAACATACACACACATTGAATACAAGCTGGTGGATGAGTTTGAACATTGAATAGGGGTCTGCACTAATTTTTGTGAATTGTAGTGTTCAAAGTGCAAATGTGCACATGTAAAGTGCATGAAATATTCAGTTTTAGTTTCAGTTGATTTTTCATCACACCAATCATATGTACATGTCATATAAGGGCTCATGAGTGGACACAAACACATATTCAGTTTAAAGACAACCTGCTGTGGAAAATGGTGATCAAGTGTAGGCTTGTGCTAGTGAGATGCATGAACATTTCCAAATTCAGTTCAAAACAAATCCAGGTTAATTCAATCATACATATATCTCATATTCATGATTTTTAATGAGAACAAACAAAGAACAAAGTTCAAAAGAGGCTGGAATTGAAAGTGACACAAGAGTTGCAACTATGGCATGTTATGAGGCAATTGAATATCAGTTCAGGTTCTAGGTACAAATTGCTCATGTAGATCATGCACACACACACTATATATATGCTATTGAATGATTTTAAGTTCATGACATGATTCAAAACAGGTTGAAGTGCAAAGTAATATTCAATATGCAAAATGGCCTTGTACGATGCAGTTTGATGATCAGTTCATGTATTATGCAAAATTAAGGCAGGCAAACCATGTGCACACACTACATATATGTTGTTAAGTGATTTTAAGCAAAAGTAGTGGTCTGAAACAGTTTGGCATGACAGATGACCTCTAAGTTGCATTTTGGTATTTTGATGCATTCATGAGAAAACTCAACAACAGGTTCCATGCATATTTCCACCAAATCAACATTTCAAACATGTTACAAATATCCATACAAATGATTTTAAACAAGTAGACAAGTCACCAAAATAGTTGAAATGGAAATGACCTACTTATGACAAAATGACATTTTTGAGATGCAAGTTGGAAATGCAAACAGGCTCTATGTATTTTCAGGCTAGGCAACTCACATACACACATCATATATATGTCAAAAAGTGTTTTCAAGCAAGAAAAATGAGTCAAAACAACTTGGCACAAAAAAGACTCTCAAACTGCATTTTGGTGTTTTTGCAAGACAGTAGGATGTTCAAATTCAAATTCAAGCACATTTTGACCATATGAATCACATACACATCTCTCATATATACAAACAAGTGAGTTCAAACAAGGAAAATGGTTCAAACATGGCTGATATGAAACTTGGTGAGTTAAGTGCAAGTTTTGTGAAGTGAGATGCATGAACATATTGAATTTATGTTCAAAGCAATTTTAGACCAATTCAAACACATACACATCTTATATTCATGATATTGAGTGGATTCAAACACCAAAATAGGTTGGAAACAGACTGTCATGAAAAGTTATTCACAAAATTCAAGTTATCATGAAAATGAGGCATGAGATATGAATTTTCGGTTCCACATACTTTCTGGTTCAATTAATCACACACATAGCATACATACATGGTATTGAGTAAGTTCCATCACAAAAATGAATCTAAAATAAGATGATATGAAACATGGCATGTAATATGCAGTTTGGCTTTTTGATGAAGCTCACAAAGTTCAAAGTCAGTTTAAGGCATGTTCAGCTCAAATGAAATATGCACACATGTCATATTCATGATTTTGGAGATGATCCCACTTAAAAACACAATTATATCTTGGTCATGACAGAAATTGAGTAAGACATACACATGACATGCTTTTCACATAAGGAACTCAAAATGTCAAATCATGGAATTATGATGCAAAGCAAGAATGGAGTGTTCACATACCTCTAGTAGACTGTATTGAGCAAGTTTAAACACCAAGAAACCCAGAGGAACTTCAAATGCTCCTAGCTTTGAGAGATTCCTTCCTTGTGAAGTAAGAAAGCAAACTTCAAGACAGTTGGAGAAATAAACTCCAACAATGATCCTTAACACTTTAGACAGTTGAGAAATGATATATGTGAGGTGTTTGAGTGATTAGAACATCAAGCAAATGCCTAGAACAAGTTTTGACAGATTTTATGGCTTTTGGTCAAAGTAACTTGGCATGGAAGTTGACATTTGGAATGGTGAGGTTTTTTGAGTGGTCTAAGGTCTTGGACACCTTCTATATCATATTTAGAGATTGTGTGGATGATTGTTGGGGTGTTTGAATAGGGAGAAATGAATTTGGCAGCAAAACTACCAAGACAGATTTTTGGTGGTTTTTGCAATTTTGTGATTTTTGTAATTTTGAGGTAAAGAGTGGAAAGAGTGAGAGATTTGTGTTTCTCTAGTTTTTAGACTCAATCTTGTGTTGAAAATGAAGTGGTGAGGGCTCCCTTTTATATGCAAAGAAGTGGCTTGTGGCAGATTTGGAGATTTCTTCACTTTGAAGAAAGGTTTTTCACTTTTTGGATGAAACCTCCACAAGAGGGTTTTCTTGGATGATAGGCAAGCCTCAATAGTCAATAAAAATGATGAGCTAGTGTGGCTAATTGCAGGCAAGGAGGTACAGGCTTGTGGCTGTTCAGAATTGCTCTTTACACCTCATGCTTGCCTTTTTACTTTTTGGTGCAAGTTGTAAAGCCACTTGCAAGGCAACTTGCAAGCTTGGCTAATTCCACATTTTCTACATTTCCTTGGTTCTCTTGGAATACAAACCTTCTATACATCAGATAAAACAAGATTCATAAGCTGAGATTGGTCAGATTTGAGAAAAGGATGACCTTGGAATATTGGACAATGTGGGACTAAAGTATGAAATCACCAACTTGCCATAACCATAACTTTCAGCTCACAAATCCTTTTGAGATGTGCTAGTACTTTTTAGAAAGCCCTCAAATAGCTCTAAAACATTCATGTTTTCATGAGTTTCAATTTCCCAAAGGAACTTGGCCAAAAAGTCTCCCAAAGTTGCTAAAAAATGAACTTAAAAGTGAAATTTCTCTAAGTCTTTTTCCCTTCTAGAAATGAATTTGATCATAACTCCAAATCTATGCATTTTCTGATCATGGACCACTTAGGGAATTTTTTAGGATTTGTCAAGAGCTTTCAAATGAGCTTTGAACCAATTCAATTGGATGTGTGGTTAAGGAGTTATGGTTTAGCCCTTTTTAAAATCCTAATTTCCCGATTTTTCGATTACTCCTTCATCCTTGATCCAATGGTCATGAAAATTGATAGGCAAGTGCAATATTATATAAGGAACATTTTTGATTCACACTTTGAAGTCCAATTCCTTAAATTTAAATATTTGACTTTTTGGTCAACCGTACGATCGATCGGTGATTACCGAGTCGTCTGTTGACACTCTGGACCTCCTGAGATTTTGAAACTTCTTGAATGAAATCTATTAAGCTATATGAACTTCATGGATCATGATCCCACCATTAAAACACCTTCCAAAATCAAAGTCAAACTACAGTTGACTTTTACTGGTCAAAACCCTAATCGGGTGCCCTGAAATACACTGTTCTTGATTCTGGGGTAACAACCTCAAATTGGATTCTCAATTGACATCATATGATACCCTTGATCTTGTTTCATGATTGAATTAGCCTAAAACTTTGATTGATCACAAACCCTGAAGCTTCGATTTGATTGTACAAAACTCTGATTCATCTGTTGACAAAGATAAACTTGCACTGGGTTAAGTTTAGATAATTCATGAGTATGCTCCTAAAATGATAATGAGAATCTAAGGGGTCAAAATTTGGGGTACAACACTTAGTCCTACCAAGATATGCCTGGGTTGGACACCGACATTGTAGTTCACAAGCTCCCTCTTAAACCTGAGTTTCCTCTAGTTAAGCAGAAACTTTGAAGATCTAGACTCAACATGGCTCTCAAAATCAGAGATGAGGTTAAAAAGAAGATCGACGCGGGCTTTTTTGCAGTTTCTAAATACTCTGAATGGGTGGCTAATATTGTACCTGTACCTAAGAAGGATGGAAAAGTTAGAATGTGTGTAGATTATAGGGATCTTAACAAAGCTAGTTCGAAGGACGATTTCCCTCTACCGCATATCGACACTTTGATGGACAATACAACCAACTTTATAATATTCTCATTCATAGATGGCTTCTCCGACTATAATCAGATAAGAATGGACCCAATTGATATGGAAAATACGACCTTCATAATACCCTAGGACACTTATTGTTATAAAGTTATGCCTTTTGGTTTGAAAAATACTGGAGCCACATACCAACGAGCCATGGTGGCATTATTTCATGACATGATGCACCAAGAAATTGAGGTTTACGTCGATGATATGGTTTCCAAGTCTCAGAGCAAAGAAGATCACCTTGATCATTTGCTGAAGCTATTTGAAAGACTCAAGAAGTATCAATTGAGACTAAATCCTGCCAAATGTACCTTCGGAGTCAGGTCTGGCAAACTACTCGGCTTCATTATTAGTCAACGTGGAATCAAGGTAGATTCTGACAAGGTACGAGCCATCCAGGAAATGCCTTCCCCATAAACTGAGAAGTAGATTAGAGGTTTCCTTGGTAGATTGAATTATATCTCCAGGTTTATCTCCAACTTGACTCCTACTTGCGTGTTGATCTTTAAGTTGCTATAAAAAGATCAAACAGTTTTGTGGAACAAGGATTTCCAGTCGGAATTTGAAAAGATCAAAGGATACCTTCAAGAGCCTCCAATATTGATCCCTCATGTGCCTGGAAGGCCTCTCTTCATGTACATGATTATGCTCGAGGAATCGATGGGTTGTTCCTTGGGCCAAACGGACGAGTCTGGGAAGAAGGAGCATGTGACTTACTACTTGAGCAAGAAATTCACCGGTTGTGAAAGTGGTTACTCTCCATTAGAAAAAGCTTGTTGCGCTCTGGCTTGGGTAGCCAAATGTCTAAGGCAGTACATGATTTGTCACACTACTATGTTGATATCCAAAATGGATCCGATAAAGTACATATTTGAAAAACCTGCTCAGACGAGAAGACTTGCAAGATGACACATTCTCTTATCATAGTATGACATTCAATATGTTACTAAGAAATCAATAATAGGAAGCGTCTTGTCAGACTAGCTTGTTGATCAACCTGTCCAAGATTATCAGCCGCTCAAATTCGACTTCCCCGACAAAGATATCATGCTTCTTTACAAAGCCAAAGAAGAGCCTGACCCCGAAGAGTGTCCTGAACCTGGTTCCCATTGGAAAATGATGTTCAACGGTGCATCCAACAAAAGAGGTCATGGTGTTGGTGCTGTTCTAGAAAATCCGACTGGTGGCTACACTGTTGTTACTACAAGATTGTACTTTAAATGTACGAATAACATAGCTAAGTATGAAGCCTGCATCATGGGTCTTGAAGCTGTCATTAACCTTTGTATTAAAATTCTGGAAGTAATTGGTGACTCTGCCTATATAATTTATCAGCTAAAGGGTGAATGGGAGACCCGAGATGAAAAAATGATTCCTTACAAAGACTATATTTTGGAGATGATCGAGTATTTTGAAGAAATCATTTTCAATCACGTCCCAAGATCTGAAACCACATAGAAGATTCTCTGGCTATGATGGCTACTATGTGGAAGGTTCAGTTTGTCAACAAAGCTCCCCTAATTAGCATTAAAAGAAAGACTACGTCAGCGTACGTCATGATTGCTGAAGAAGAGTCTGGCGAAAATCTTGGTTTTATGACATCAAAAATTACCTTCAGAGTCAAGAATATCTTGCCGATGCCTCTAAACTTGATAAGAGAGCTTTGCGAAGATTGTCATCCAAGTTCTTCATTAGCAATAATGTTATGTACAAGAGAAATTACAACATGGTCTTACTCAGATGTGTTGACAGTAGAGAAGCAGACATGTTGGTGACAGACATTCATGAAGGTGCCTTCGATACTCATGCAAGCGACCATGCCATGGAAAAGAAGACCTTGAGGGCTGGTTATTACTGGTTGACTTTGGAGACCATCTGTATTCTATTTGCATGAAGATGTCATAAATTCCAGATTTATGTGGACAAGGTGCACGTGCCACCACATCCTCTAAACGTATTGTCATCACTATGGCCATTCTCAATGTGGGGCATTGATATGATTGGAGAAATTGATCCTAAAGCATATAATGGTCATCGGTTTATCCTAGTCGCCATCAAATATTTCACTAAACGGATGGAAGTTGCCTCTTACACGAATGTAACGAAGCAAGTGGTTGCCCGGTTCATTAAAAAAGAGATTATCTGTCATTACTGAATCCCTAACCAGATCATTACAAATAATGGGACGAATCTGAACAATAAAATAATGAAGGGGCTCAATGACAATTTCAAGACATCACAACTTTTCTCCTTACCGACCTAAGATGAATGGAGTTGTTGAAGCTGCAAATAAAAACATTAAAAAGATTATGCAGAAAATGGTAGTAACTTACAAAGATTGTCATGAAATTCTACCATTTGCTTTACACAGATACAAAACATCAATTCGTACTTCAACAGGGGAAACCCCTTTCTCCCTAATTTACAGGATGGATGCAGTACTACCTATTGAGGTTGAGATACCTTCATTAAGGGTCTTAATGGAAGCCGAGCTCGAAGAAGCTGAGTGGGTGAAAGAAAGGTTTGATACACTCAATCTCATTGACGAGAAAAGGATGACGATAATGTGCCACAGTCAACTATATCAAAAGAGAGTTAAAAGAGCCTTCGACAAAAGTGTCCAGGTCAAAGAATATAAAGAGGGTGAGTTGGTACTCAGGAAGATTCTACCGGTGTAGAGAGACATGCGTGGATAGTGGATGCCAAACCACGATGGCCCATTTATTGTGAAGACAATTTTTATGAAGGCTCTCTTATCCTTAGGATGATAGACGGTGAACAACTACAACATCCCGTGAACTTAGATGCAGTAAGAAAATATTATGCCTAAAAAACCCGCTAAGTTGAAAACCTAGAAAGGCAACTTAGGAGAAAAAAAAGGGCATCCTGGTGGATCATAACCCGAAAGGGCGACTCAGAAAAAAGTTAGGGACAAAGGCATTTCACTGCATCAGGAGTTGTCACTACTGCAGAAGGTCGTCAAAGAGGCCCACTTTCCTCTACTATCATCAGAGGCAACAATTCAGAAGGACTATTAGCTAGTTAGGACTGGATTATTGTTGGATTTTGTAACCTTTTCCCATATTGCAAATTTTCCAAATTGTAAATGTTCCATGTGACTTTGCCTTTTGCAAGTTTCCATCTTTGAATGAAATCAAATTTGGATCAATCTTTGTTTATGCTCTATTTATTTCCCTACCCTTTTGTTATGCAAAAACATCACTTATTCGTTAATAATGATTTTTAAAGGCAAAAGTTTTTTTTGAAACAAAAATTGTTTTGGAGAAAGTTAATTAACAAGTTGTCACACCCTCTTTTTCACCCTAACCTTTAACCTCCATATCATTATCATTTGCATCAACATTTGCACCTAGCATTGATCTTAGATAAGGAATCAATGTATATTATCTAACAATCAATGGAAGAGCTTCATCAAAGCTCAATCAAGAGCTCAAGCTCAACTTTGTGGCAATCTCAAGTCACAAGGTATTCATCACCATCAAGGCATATCACTCAGCCACTTGAATCAAGAATGCAAGCATTGATTCTTCTCCTCCTATCTCATGGATAACAAGTTAAGATTTTGGTTCAAAGGAGGCTTGTGGCTAGTTCCTTGGGCAAGACATGATTCTAAATCTCAAAACACACCTTGAGGGTCCTCTACATGGATTATGTGTCATCACAAGCTATCACAAGAACCTCAATCAGTGGAAATGGTCCTAGGGTTTCATCTGGTCAACAAAAGTCAACTGTGACTCAATTAGGTCAAAATCTTGGATCTCAGGGTTAATCAAGGGCATGATAGTTGTGTTCAAGTGATTTCATGTGTTTGGAATAAGAAAAGTCAAGGAGAAACATAAAATCATGAGTTTGACTAAATTAGGGTTTTGATGAAAAATGTTCTGTGTATAAAACCCTAATTCTAGCCATCTTGTGACTTCCATAAATTTTTCATTTTTGATCCAATGAAGGCAAACTTGCTATCAAATTAAATAGGACATCATGAACTACAAGTTTGTGGAACGAAGCATGTCCAAAAGATTCATGGTTTAGTATATATGATGAGATAAAGTTGGAAAAAGGAGGTTTTAACATTTCAGGTTATGATGCTCCCAAATTAGGGTTTCAAAGTTGTCAAAAGTGCACAAGTCTTAGCCAGATGTTTGGAGCCACTTTCCAAGACATGAAAGTTGAATATAATTCTCCAAGCTTTCTATCCATTACTAGAACATCTCCATTGGACCAAAACTCCTCAAGTTATGAGGATTCAAAGGTGAGGATTCAATTATGTTGGGAAGTTCAAAAACATAAAAATTTTCTAAGTCCCCTTGGGCAGTTTTGAAGACACAATTTCAACTTAGTTTTTCCCATGGATCCAAGCATTGTTTCAACTGGATTTGAACATGAATCTTGTTCTCTGATCTCCCTATTTTCTATCAAGCTCAAGATTGTATAATTTGGACAAAAATCCATTAAGTTATGATGAATTAAAATGAGTTACTTGGACGGAAAATCATGCATGACTTTGTCACCAATTCACTTGTTTCATGCAGTCAGCATTCCTCTCAAATCCACACGCATCCTACCTCATGTTTCTTGCCCAACACATTGCTTGATCAAGCCAAACACACATCTACCACATGCCCCATTCATACTCTTGTTTTGCCAAAAGAAGGAAAGTGTCAAAATAATGAAACTTAATCATCACCTATCAGTACATGCCAAACCCTCTCACACTCCAATTCTAATCCTTTTTCCACTCAAAAAAGGATACCATTGCAACCTCATGCAAGGCTACCATTTTTACCACACTTCCTCTCACTCATATTTTAAAATTTCACCAGAATGTTTTAACCATGATCTTTAACCATAGTAACAAGTTTTCACTCATCAAAACCATCATATTTAAGCTAAATGAAGCCCTAACATAAGGGAGAGGATCATTGTTCAACAGCCAAGAACCATAAAAGCTCTCTCACTTTCAAAATCTTTGATCTCTTCGAATCACCCCTTTCTGAGCATCTCCCTCCAATTTCTGGCCCATATCATCGTCCACACCGTCCATAGAGTTAGTTGGTGGAGTTTGGAGAGAGCTTAAAGCAAGAACAATAGTTTACAAAAGCTTCATTTCAGGTAACCTTCATGTTTCTTTTCTTTCTGTATTAGGGCTTGTTCATGGTTTATATTCATATGGCTGAAGTCCTCCACTGATTGAGGCAATATATGTGGTTGTTTTGCCTTGTTTTGGTTGAGTTTCATGTTTTATGTGTTTCCTTTTTCTCCTTTTTTCATGATGTTTAAGCCATTTTAAATAAAAATGAAGGATGAATTTGAGACCCTCATAGTTTTCTCTTCAAGATGGTACTTGATTTTAAGTGTTTTGTTGCTGTCTGGCCTGAGCTCCGGTGAGGCTCGTCGAGGAAGATGATCAGAGCTAAGGCTCCAGTATCTCAGGCGTCATGCTAATGTGTGATGTGTGGACTCCTTGACCAACC
Organism: Lathyrus sativus; assembly: GCA_963859935.3. Lineage (NCBI taxonomy): Eukaryota > Viridiplantae > Streptophyta > Magnoliopsida > Fabales > Fabaceae > Lathyrus > Lathyrus sativus. The sequence goes on along the minus strand of OZ012735.1, from coordinate 600,091,296 downwards.
TGTGTGTTTGCTTGTGTGGCACTGAATCATCTGCCACATCATTTAATGAAATGGCCACATGTGCATTTTTTTGTTCCTGAAACTTAATTAATGGGTGGGCCTAGCACGCTTGCTATATACACATCCCAGTTTCTGGCCCATATGTGTGTTCAACTAGTAACCAGTTCATTTTGGATTTACAGCTTCACCCCTCATTTGCTTATTTTCTTCATTTTATTTTATTTTTGTCATATTTTCTTTTGATTTTATTTTTAATAGTTAAAACCTTTTTAAAAATACACAAAAATATTTTTCAGATGCTTTGACATGTAAACTAATTTTTCATAATTTTTATTTTATTTTATTATTTTATTTTAAATTATTGGTGTAAGGTGTCTTTTTGACCTAGTTTTGAATTAATGCTTTGGTTAGGGTCTTTCCTTTTTTATTCTTGGGCTGAATTTTTGGAATGTTTTGAAACACATTATGAGATTGATTTAAATGTGCTTGATGTCCTTGAGTGGTATTGTTTGGCATATTTTTCACTTGCTTGTTTATGACCCTCGAAATATGCTCGATTGTTGAACATGCTTGGACTTGTTGATTTTATTTGATGATGCACTTATGCAATTACTTTGAGGATCCTTTCCTCCCATGTTCTTAGGTGTCTTAGTATGGGGTAAAGCCTTGTGCCCATGGTTGTTTAATTGTCTAAGTTCTTTGAATTGGTTTGTCTTTGTGATGTTTCTTAGAGATGAAACATGCTTTCTTTTGACCTGATTCTTGAACTTGTGTTCTTGTGTGAATCCATTTTATATTTTATGATCTTAATTGATATGAAAGGCTATATCTAAGCCTCATAATTCCCTTGATTCATTATTTGTGGCTTTACTTTTTTGAATCCTTTTGATTGTATATGAATATTTGAATTCTTTTAAGGTTGATAAGAAGTGATGCATGCCTAGTTCTTTGCTCATGTTTTGAGTTTGATCCTCATTGAACTTATTTGATGTCTTATTTTGAATACACTTTGAAGTGCTTGTGTTTACTTTTGACCTCTCATGTTCACGTGTTCTAATTGCATAAGCTTGTTCATTGTTGCTTTGTTTCTATGAGACAATTGTTTGCATATGCCTAGCTCTTTCTTTGACTCACGGTGAATGCTCTTGTGCCTCTTTTCTCATCTTTGAAATGTATTGATCATGCTATGATATAGGTTCTGACCCCAATTGCCTTTCAACTTAATTGATCCATATTGCTTTGGTTTGTTCATTCATGAATATGTGGTTGATTTCCTAAGGCATATGTGCTTGTGCCTTAGCTATTTGACTTTGCCTAGTTGCTTGAGTTGTGTTGTGTGACTTCTTTGAGCTTTCTTAGATGATTTTAATGTGTATGGTTATTCATTTGTATGTCTCTTATTGTCTTTGATTCAATTTTGAAGCATGTTTTATCTTGCATACTTGCTTGTTTCATCCTAATTGACTTGATTGTGTCTCTTGCTTTGGTTGTCTGAAATTATTTCTTGATGACTTGTTTCATTCATTCTTACTCACACCTCTTTCATATTTCACATATCATTTCCCCTCTTGGTGGGCATTATGTATCCTTCTCCCCCATTACAATGTAATAGTCTAGGTCCTTTTGCTTTATGCTTGCTTTTGCTTGTTAAGAAAGATAAAATTGAATTAGACTAGAAAAATATCTTCAATAAAAGGAACAAACAAGGCTTGATCCAATGTCAAGTCATTCTTCAAAATCCATTAACTTCGTTCACACTCTAGGGTTTCTCTCATCTTATTCTCTTATCTTATCTTCTTCATTAACCCCACATCAACCTTGTATGTATTCCACCTTTGTAAGTCGATTGCTTCGTGCATCTCCATCAACCTACCTTGATCTATTCACCACCCTTTCTTTTCAAATTTTTCTCTATTTGTTTTTGTCTCCCTGAGTCTAAAAAACTTTGGTCTTGTACCAAGTGCATTTTCAAACTTCTTTTTCTTAATAAACTTAGATGGTTGTGGAATGGTTAAGAGAAGGCCTTCTCCTATCCTGAGTACTTGACATTACCTTTAGGGTTCACTATGATAAGGTACTTACCATTCAAAATCAAAACATCTTTAATGAGAAAATAGGGTTCTCTTCGTATTGAACTAAAGAGAGAGAATATAGTGAAGACTTCTTCTTCTCCGAGTATTAGGATACTCACTTTAGAATGTGTGGTCTTAGTACTCGTCTTTTAATACGAAGACGTGATTATATTCGCCACACCATTTTCACAATAAATCTTTTGAGATAAAGAATCGAGTACTACCTGCAATGGGTTACTATCCGAGGACTTATTTCACCCTTAAACGTAAATTTCACAAATCAAATGTGACATCTTGCCTTGATGGTGAGAACTAATCTTTTCAAATAGGACATGTTACACCCGTTCTATCGCAAACAGGTAACGCCTAAGACTCCACAAGCGATCTGTAATACACCTAACTACTAGAATGCATATGTTGGCATCGTTTATAAAAAACACCAACAAACAGTAGTCCGAACTACGGGCGCTCTGATTCTTCACTTCGTTTAAGTGAAGATACATAGGCACAAGGGCCCCAATCCTTGGTGAGCACACTTCTCTCTCTTTTATTATTCGTAGTCCTCCGAACTATGTTAACTATGAAGTTCTCATACATGTTGAGAATACGTAGGTATATGACCGCGAGGTCCTACCAAGTCTCTCCACTCCCTTTCTATCTTCTCTTTTCTCTATATTTTTGTATTATACCTTTCTGTCTCCCTTTAAAACAATCTTAGAAAGAAACATCCTTTAGCAATACCCTTACACATATGACAAGCAAATGGTTCCTATCGAGTACGATGGATGTGAGGGGTGCTAATACCTTCCCCTCGCATAACCGGCTTCCGAACCCTTTCTCTTGGTTGCGAGACCATCTTATCCATTTTCGTCTTGGGGTTTTCTCGATGTTCTCCCTTCCTCTTTTGGGATAAATAAAGTTCGATGTCTTTCCACTTTCGCATCTCCGTCGTTTCATTTTTTCGAGTAGCGGCACAAGCAAGTCATAAATTTGATTGTGACATGATGGTGTAAAATTAGACTCCTCTCATAAGTACAAAATGATTAAAACCTTGATACCGTCATTTAAGCAATATGAGGTCTATAGAGATTTCTTTTCCCATGTCATCGCGCTACGAAGTTTCGATATCTCTGATTAGTTATTTTGTCCGCTGTGTTGAATTTGTGACCTCTATCCGGCAAGTTTGCAAGAACAGGGATCGTTTCCTCTCCAGAGGATTAAGACCATTCTCCAGCGTTGGGATTCAGTGTGATTCTTTTTGCCTCTGGTGTGATAGATCGTTATCTATCGCTTGTTTCCTTCTCCTACAGATTCGTTTCGCATTGCATTTGCATCATACCTTTAGCATATACATTTTTTAGCATACCTCTTATTTTGGTTTGTTCTGGTTGTGGCCATTATGATTCAGTTGAAGCGGTTTTCTTTGTCAAGAATCTGCCAGGTGTTCCTTTCCCAGTAGTTACTGGATACCATCTTGAGATCCTTTGGTCGTTACCAAACTCTTTTGCTTCAGACCTGTTGTCACGGGCTTACCCTTTGGTTGTTACCTTAACTTTGTCAAGTTATTTGGATTAGGTATTATTGTGATAAATACTTATATCCCCTATCTGATACTGCTAATTGATGGTTACCAAATTTTAGTTGTTACTAATGTTGCAACTTATCCTTAATACCTGGTGTTTACCTAAATCTATCCCCCCCAGTCGATGTCCCATTTGTTAACCGACTCTTTTGAGACCCAATATTTACTGGTGTTTTTTAATCCAATCGTCATTGGTATCGTCGATTTGGTTGTTACCATATCCTCCTTGAAGTCCAGTAGTTACTGGCATTGCTTAAAATCCAATAGTCATTGGTATCATTGGTTTGGTTGTCACCATATCCTCTTGAAAGTCCAGTAGTTACTGGAATTGTTTTTAAATCCAATCGTTATTGGTATTGTTAATTTTGTTGTCACCATATCTGTTGAAAGTCCAGTAATTACTGGCGTTGCTTAAAATCCAATCGTTATTGGTATCATCGATTTGGTTGTTACCATATCTGCCTTGAAGCCTAATAATGTTTTGACTGGCGTTGTTTAAAATCTAATTGTTATTGGTATCACTGATTTGGTCGTCACCATATCCTCTTAGAAGTCCAGTAGTTACTGGAGTTGCTTAAAATCCAATCATTATTGGTATCACTGATTTGGTTGTCACCATATCCTCTTGGAATTCCAGTAGTTATTGGCATTGTTTTTAAATCCAATCATTATTGGTACCGTTGATTTGATTGTCACCATATCTGCTAAAACTCCAGTAGTTACTGGCGTTGCTTAAAATTCAATCGTTATTGGTATCGTAGATTTGGTTATTACCATATCTGCCTTGAAGTCCAGTAATGTTTTGACTGATATTGTTTAAAATCCAATTGTTATTGGTATCACTGATTTGGTCATCACCATATCCTCTTGGAAGTCCAGTAATTACTAGCATTGCTTAAAATCCAATCGTTATTGGTATCACTGATTTGGTTGTCACCATATCCTCTTAGAAGTCCAGTAGTTACTAACATTGTTATTGGTATCACTGTTTTGGTTGTCACTAATCCCCAAGAAAGTCCAGTAGTTACTGGCATTAATTGAAAACACATTGTTATTGATAGTGGAGTGTTTGGTTGTTACCTGTCTCCTCTCGGAAGTCCAGTGGTTACTGCCATTGTTAAGTCCAATGGTTATTGACAATTTCATCCAACTATGTTGTGTTCTTTGATTGTTGATTGTTACCGACATCTCCCCATGAAGTCCAGTAGTTACTGGCACTGTTTGAAACCCAATTATTATTGGAATGTGGTTGTAACCTACATCTTTTTTTCCCTGTAAGTCCGGTGGTTACTGACATTAGTTGATAATTCCAATTGTTATTGGCATGTAGTTTGGTTGTCACCAATCCTCGGGAAAGACCAGTGGTTACTGGCATTATATGAAGCCCAATGATTATTAGAAGGGCTTTATCTGTACTTTTAGGATAGTTGGTTGTGACCAACATCCCTAGATGTCCCCAGCAGGTCTTGGAGGTCTAATAGTCACTAGTATCCCCAGTGAGTCTGGTCTTGTTTCTAGTCTTTTACTGAAGATCCCGTTTGAACTCTTTGTTGAAAGGAAAGTCCCCATTTGGTTTGTTCCCCAACAGGGACCGAGTCTGTTGAATTTTGTTCCCTTGTGTGGCTTCTTATCCATGTCTTCCTTGATGCATCTTCCGGTTGGATTTGCATTTCCTCAGTGGAGACTTGTCTTCTCCGGTGGAGTTTTTGTCCTCTGTCCCCTGTGTGAAGGATCCCCTTTGAAGTACCATCATTAGTCATGTCTGAACTATTGGTTGGTATGCCTTGGATCTCTCCCTAGTGTGTCGGTGTTCCTAGTGAGTGGTTACTCGTTGTTTTGTTCTTCTTTTTTCTTTTGCTTGTGTGTCAACATTTTCTTGCACTCAAGCATCATAAAGCATCATTTTTAGAACTCATTTCATGATCAACATTTTTCCTTTTGCATACCATCGTGTCTAAGGGAAAAAATTTTGGTTTGCTATATTTAAATACCTTTCACCATGATTCTATAGAGATCGTTATCTCTCATTTCCATCTAATAAAGATATTTAAATATGAGCAACTGGCATACCCCAAATTTTGACCCCTAAATTCCATTATCATTCTAGGTGCATTAAGCATATGTTATATAACCCTAACCTCTTTCAAGTTAGTCTTTGTCAAGATGTAGATGAATTAGCGTTTCACATTGTTAAAGTCAAGAATCCTGTGGACTGATTAGTCAAGGTTTTTTATTGATCTTCTACATATCAAGTCTTCACATCATCAAGAGGTTCATATCTTACCAAAAACAAGTGTTATTTGAGGTAGTGATGTGCAAAATCTTGATTAGGGTTTCTAGTTGAAAAAGTCAACTGTAGTTTGACTTTTGGTCTAAATGGGTTTCCAAAGCATGAACCATGGTCCATGATGCTTATATGACTTATTTAAGTCCCCTCAAGAAGTATGAAAGGTTCAAAAAAAACCAGAACACTAAGGATCGACCCTGAAGATTTCAACTATTCGATTCGTCTGTCTAGAAAGTCAACTCTTTGAATTTTAGGGTTTTGACCCCAAATTGAAGCAATCAAGGTTTCTACCATCATGTGAATCAAGAAATTAGGGTTTATGAAAAATCCTAATTACAAGCTTATTTGGAATGCTCATAACTCTCAAACCGCACATCCAAATTGAGTGGTCCAAAGCTGGTTGGAAAGCTCTTGAGAAATCCTACAAAAGTGCCTTAGAGGGTTGATGTCCAAAAATGCATAGATTTTAAGTTATAAGCTCATCAAGTTGTGAAGGATTTTCACACTTAGAAAAATTTCTTGTTTCTTGACTTGTAAGTCAAGTTTTGCAGCCAACTCCATAAAGATTTTTGACATAGTTCCCTTTGGAATCTTAACTTTGGACAAACATGAACATTGTATATCATATTTGGGGCTTTTTAAAAAGTACAAGATCATTTTCACAGCCTTTGTGGTTAGGGAGAATCGAAAAGAGCAAGTTAGGGATTTTTCATGTCATAAAATCAAGTTCAGCACTTGCATTTTGATGCATAAACTACTCAAACCTCTTCTAATCACTTGCTTAACTCATTCTATGATTTTTATGGACTTAATTGATGAGATTACAATGGATTACCACGAGCAAAAACTAGTGGTTGGATTTCTTTATTTGTTTATTCAAGCAAGTGGATGCAAGTGGCAAAGAGAGAGAAACTTTTTGCATTTTCTGCTACACCTCAGCTACTGCATCAGCTACTCTCTTTCCTTCACTTCATGTCAACTATTTACAGGCTAGTGGTGATGTTGAAACACATAGAAAGATTTCTCATGCTCAGAAAAGAAATCCCAAGTTGAATTTGCTCATTTTGCCTCCAAAAAGGGCAAACTTGGCAAGTTGGCACAATCTTCCCATACCTCTCATTCTCCAAGCTTGCCTATATATAAAATACACTCCTAACATCCAAATGACACTAGAATCAACTAGAACCCAAGTTGAATCTCTCTCATTTCTCTGATCACCATCTCCTTGCAAGTGGTAGAAGTTGCTTCCTTGTGAAGAAAAAATATGCCTTGCAAAAACTATGCCACAACTCAATACAACCACCAAACACTTGATCCAACACCTCAAACACATCACATATGATACATTGAAGTTGTATAAACCCTCACATTCACTAGAAAACCTCACATTTCAAAAGTCAACTCTCATACCTTGAAAATTTGACTTTTATGCATCTACATAGACCAGAACCAAACCAACCCTTTTCTAATCATTCAAACACTTCAAACACTCCTCATATAAGTTTTTTGAACTGTCCATGGCATCATAAAAGTTTTGTAACACCATTTCCTAGAGTTTCACTTTGAAGCTTTTGGTGTTTTCTTGCATTAGAAGGCATTCTGTCAAGGCAGTTCTCATCATTTGAACACCTTATTTGGAACATATCGGAGCTTCTTGTATAATCATCCATCAACTGGTTTTCTTATTTAGTGCATTGAATTGAAAAATCTACAAGAGTTAAGTGTTCTAACTTGCTACTTTTAAGATCATGCAGAATATTGATGTATACTGATTATGAACATGCTAGGTACACTTTATAGGTCACGTTTGAACCATTTCTTGCTCATAAACTTGGGCATTCATGATTGTCCCTTTTGTTTGGCTTGTTAGCTTACTTTAAGTATCATTTCAATATGCAACTTGTTGATTGTGGTTAGGAATATATGGTTGGTGTTTGTAAAATCATTTATAGGTCATATGTGATATGTTTGATCATTTAGTTAATGTTGAATATGTACATTTCTGTTTGTTGCTTTGCTCTTGCACAAGCTTGCTAATTTTGCCACTACATATGCCATATGTTGAATTAGCTTCTCTATTTGTGTATGATGCTTGTAAGCACTCTCTATAAGTCTCATATGTTATGTTTGAATCATTACTTGCTGCTTAGAACATGTACATTGGACTGTCATATTGCTCTTGCACATAACATGTCTTTTTGAATGATGCTATCGAGTTTTTCACATGGTGCATGATCTGAGAAAAACACCACCACTATTGTATTCCTTGTAGAAAATACACAATTTTATTTTTTATTTTTGATTAATTTTTGAATGAGTTATGACCCCTCTTGCAAAATCTGTCTTGCCTTGGTTTCGTTTGCCTTATTTTTTGCCTGAGTTACCTAGTTTTCAAATGTGCATAACTTCTTTTATTTTTATCATTTTTATTCCACTATTTTTGAACTATGCTCTTTAATATTTATAGTTTCAATGTGTGAAGAAAGAATTCAAAAATTGTTATTTTTGAAACACTTTGGTGCACTTTAATGACATGGTCCTTTTTAGGGTTTTCTTTGGTTTTCATGAACTTTCTTGACATAGTACTTGATTTTTCTTGTAAGATTGATCTTGTATGAATCATTTTTGAATGTCTAACATTTTTATATTTTTGAAAACACTTGCCTCTTTTGCTTTACCATGATTATACTTGCCTTTGTGAATGCATAAATGTGAAAAGTATGCCTTGAAACTTCTTTGTGAACCATGATATGTTTCTTAATGTTGTAACTTCTTTGTAAACCATGATATGTTTCTTAATGTTGTAACTTCTTTGTAAACCATGATATGTTTCTTAATGTTGTAACCTCATGAACATGATCCTCAATGTAAAAACAACCAAATGTTATAGGGAAGTAGTGGCTGCCTTTTCATAGGTTCCTTGACTTTTGAACCATCATTGCTACCATTGGTGCAATTCCTAACCTATAGGAACCTGAATGCATAATAGGAGTTAACTGAGCGTAGGACTGAAGATTATCACGTAGATTGGGTGGGTACAAATAAATTTTGAGCCTTTATCCTTTGTTTCGTAAAACGTGAACCAAACCATGTTACAACCCTCAAAAGACCTAAGTGAAGCAAAGTTATATTGAAAGCATACTACAACAAGGTTGCATAGGCTGACTCCAAAAAGATCTTTGCGAATCATTTATTTTGGCAGTACACCTTTGTTTTAAACTTTGAGCGTCTTGAACCACTGTGTTCTGACCAATGACTCATTTCTTTTTCATCTTTCAAAAAGGTTTGGTTTCAAAAGTTGCATGAACTTTGCATTACCATGTTTGTATGAATATTTTTGTTTGTAAACTGGCTTTCCTCTAAGGAATTTTCAAACAATGAAAATCTTGGTTGGTGATCCTATCAGGGGCAAGTTCCTTCCAGATCCTATTGAGAATCAATTCAAGATGTGTTCAGGGGCAAGTCCTTCTCAGAATCAGTTTATCCAGAAGATCCTCCAAGACTCATACTGGGGTAGACCTTCCAGCGGTATAGTAGCGCAATCATCTACGGAATTAGACAAGCTGAAGTAATTATCAGCTCATCTATAATAGACGGTTTAATCAGGGGCAGTTTACTTGAAGGATTCCCAAGCAAATCTCTGTTCTTTCTACAAGGACCATCAATCTGATACAGATTAGAAGTGTGGCAGGGATGTGTTCAGCAGTAACATCTTTAGTTCCTAAAGCAGATTGACAGTGATCTCCATGTTGAGGAATCAGTCTTCCAGTCTTGTCATCTTACTAGAAGAGTCGAGTCATTTTGTCGACGTCTGCATTTGCATTTGGTCATATATCATTTGCACAACTCGTATACACATGCATATCATGAGTGTTTCATCCTTATTTGCATTTCTCCCAAGGTCGTGGTGTTATTCATGTCTCACCTTGTAGTCAAGGTCCAACTCACTTGGCACCTACCAAACAGTTTTTGTCCTGACTTATCTGATGGTTTTCCAGATATTCCTTTTGATTCTGATGTTTTTCCAGAATCTATCCGATGTTTTTTCGGATTTGTTTCTCTCTCTGATGTTTTGCCAGAGTGAGTCTCTGTTCTGATGTTCTTCCAGAACTTATCTGATGGTTTTCCAGATATTCCTTTTGATTCTGATGTTTTTCCGGATTTGTTTCTCCTTCTGATGTTTTTCCAGATTGAGTCTTTGTTCTGATGTTCTTCTGAAACTTATCTGATGTTTTTCTAGATATTCCTTTTTGATTCTGATGTTTTTCCAGAATATATCCGATGTTTTTCCAGATTGAGTCTTGATTCTGATGTTCTTCCAAAACTCATGTTATTAAAAATTGGACTTCTCTGTTTATCTAGTCAAAGGCAATATTCACCAATTTTCATTATCGAATACAAATTAATCGCCAGGGGTTAGTTTTGAACTCAGAAGTTACGGTGGATCTAAGTTGTGCAAAGTGTTCAATTGTCAAATTCAGAGCAATTTTATCGGAAAATAAGAATTCATTTAGTAAAAAATTGAATTTATTTATTTTTCGTACAATTTATTTTACAATTTGCATTTGCGGAAATTACAAAATAAATTAAAACTCCTAATTATTTTCCTAAAAGTTCCTAATTGTCCTCTCGCCCGATCTTCAAGCTTTGACTCTTAAAACCTGCAAAACCAGACACATGAAAATAATTGTTAATCTGGTTAGAATTAGATTTTATCAAAAGTGGTTTTGTTTGTTATTGTGATACCCTCAGTAAATTATCATCATCGGGTACATCGGGAGGGCAACAAGTGAATTCCGCCAGCTCCCGACTCCACTTTCCGACCTCTGGCAGATTCGGTAATATTTGTTCAAGTTTTTTCGAGAGAGAGAAAAGCTTCTGAGAAAAAGAGATTATTTTGGAAAAATGATTTTGCCAGCCAAACAAGTCATAAGAGATCATTAAAGCCAATATGGATATACAAATTGCAAAATCCATATCCAACAGAACCAAAGCATATCCAGACATAAAAAAATCCAACGAGTCAAAAATCTGGATATCCAAAGTTACAAATTCGTATCCAGTTCGTATCAAGAGCAAGCTACTCCTCAAATATTTCAAAACGAAATAACAGAAAAACTGTGAATCGGCAAAAACGCAACAATTCCTCTGCAAATCTCTGCTCCAACGATAAATCAAACCAAAAATCCTTAAAAACAGCAAAAACCCATCGTAAAAATTGTAACAATAACATGGATCCAAGCCCATAAAATCATATCAAGAACAATATAAAAAAAGGGTCATCAGTTTGTTCATGGGGGAATGAGCAAGAACATCAGAAGAAAGAGGGAGGGGAGATTAGAAAAAGAGGATTGGAAGAACCCTAAGAGCCATCAGAAGAAACCACCCAGAAGGTGGCGGCGGAAACCCTAAGGTTTCGAACACCAACCTGCCACCAACGACGGACGAACATCATCCGTCCAACCGGCCGTAAACCGGAAACCCACGACGGCCTCAGCTTCCTCATCATTGGCCGCCGACCGCGGATCAAACCCAGCCGTCATCCAAGTCACCGGACTCAAAGACAAAAATATTTGTCACCATCCTCGTCCACAACAACAAGACAACATCACACCACCATCATCAACAAGCCTCACAAGGAAAAATTCGTAAGATTTCAGGTTTATTATGTAATTTTGTTGTTGTGTGTTATAGGAAAAAGAAGAAGGAAAGCATGGCCATGGCAGTAAGAAGAAGAAAAGTGTTAGAAGGAAGAAGAAAAAGCTCTGCAAGAGCTTCCATGGCCGCCGCGCCGCAAGGAGAAGAAGAAAGGGTCTCAAAACCCTAATTGAGTCTTCAACATTTGACTCTTGCCCATTTCCCCTTTAATAATTTTCTTTTTAATTTTTTTTTTATAATTTGGTTTTACTAGTTTAATTGATATTATTAGAATTCTGTAAAAATAACATAAAACCATTTAGTTTTCTTAAATTAAAACCATTTAGTTAACTTAAATGAAAACCATTTTTTAAAAAACTTAATTGTAAAACTTAATTTAAGACTTAATTTAAAATCTATTTTTCTTAATTAAAAGATTTAAAAGTTTATAATTTAAAAATTAATATTTTTTAAAAAATAAATTTAATACCCCTCTAATTTAATATTAGTTTATTAATACAACTTTTTTCCAAATTTAAAAAAATAAAATAAAATTTAACTCCTAAAAAAAATAATTAAAACATAACATGATTAAAGAAATTTAACTTTTAAAATTAAAACTCTTTTTCTTAAAAATCCCAAATACTAAAAACTCTTTAAAAATTACTTTTAAGAATTAACTTTCAAAATTAAAACACTTTTTATAAATTGAGACTAATCTTCAATTAATTTTTAAAACTTGTTCTAAAAACATGTCTAACCTATTTCTCTAACATTCCACTTTTGGTTTCGAATTGAACCGTCACCTAATTACCGATTTGATCCCTAACCTTGCCCCGTTTATTTTCGTCTAATTTTTATGTCGTTCCTTTCATATTTCTCGGTTGTACTTGTTTATTAATCCTTTATTTTTCGTATTTCATTTTCATGGTTGTAATTTATGCGAGGACATCATCGCTTTTCAATTTCGTTATTACTCTTGCACTTTTTTCCATATTTTAATACTGCCGCTTGATAATTATTTTTCATTATATTTATTTACTGATAATTTCCCCTCCGAAGGATATGTCTAGCCATTTGACCGCCGCGTCGATAGTCTTTACCCTTGACTCTTTCACCTTTCAAACCCTAATTGCATAGGCGTCCCGCTGTGGACAAGTTTACCCTTTACCCTAGCATTAGGATAAGGAGTCGTCGTATTCCGTATTAGGTTTCCCGCCGCAGAATACCTATTTTACCCTTTTTAATTCAATTCAATGACAACGTAGAAATAGGAGACGTCGTACTCTGCGTAAGCGCTTCCTTATGAATGCTTATTCTCCTTGAAACCTTGATCACAGTCAAGAAGTTTCAATTCCTCCCTTTCGAGGGGAACTACGATTACTCTGATTCCATCCCCTACCTCGGATACGTAGGCACAAGATGCGAGTCTTGGCGAGTAAACCTAGGACTAACCCTTAGTTCTTTCTGTCACCTTCTAACCCTTAATATATACCCTTAAGCAGATAATTAAAGAAAAATAGCAACATTAAAACAAGAGGTTCCTGTAGAGTACTACAGAAGTTTAGGGTGCTAATACCTTCCCTAAGCTTAACCAACCCCCGAACCCTAGATCTTTCCCCGTATTGTGTTTACGATGCAAAATTAGGTTTTTCCTTCCTTTGACCTTTCCTTCGGATAAATCAAAGACCGGTTGTGAATCAAAGATTTGCGATTCAAATTAATTAATAATTTGATATCATATTCTCACTGCAACAGAAAATGGCGACTTCACTGGGGAGAACATATCCTATCTTTTGAAGGTTATCCCTACCTTGCTTATATGCTTGATATCTTGCTTTATTATTTTCATGTATATATATCTTGTACCTTGCTTGAGATATCTTTGTTGTGAGATAAGTCCTACACCCGGGCATGAGTGCAATTATTATAGGAAGGTGATATATTCAACGAGGCTTATAGGGAGCGAATCCCGACCAAGCTGACTTGAGAATCACTGCTCAGTTGAGGCCCTCTTGAAAATTAGTATTGTTGAACGAGTATTCGTGAAAACATTCACTATTCTCGATTGGAGCCTGTGATACTGAGGACCGTAGTTATCTTTACCCCCACTTTGGCCTTATCTAGGACGTAGTGCAAGGACTATGAGGGAGTATTCCTAAAATGGTTGCTACGCGATACTACACTCAAAAGAGGTTCTCTTGAGAATATTATTAACCACCGAGTCAGTCGGGAAATTGATAATATCTGAAAGATTGACTAATGACTTTGGGCACCTCTTTAGAACCTTGTTCTGCAGGTACAATTAACCCTATAATACCTACCTTTTGGGATGGGTAGCCCTTGGCTCCGCTCTTGTTCCTCTAACCTAGGACCCTTGTTTGCTTGTATGTTTTGCATCCTGTCTTGTATCATATTGCACCCTATTTGCATCTTTGTATGATCCATTACATATCATATGTCTGTCCGGTAACTCATGTCCAGTTGTCTTTATCTTCCAGTGTCCCTTTGAGTCGTCAAGCTGATTCCTCGACACGGATATCGGACTAGAGCTAACTATAGACGCCAGATGTCAAAACAAGAGACATATAATGTGGAAACCCAAACGGAGATTGATGAGTTGAAATCAGGCATGACCAAGCTCACCAAGATGCTTCAAGTATTGATTGCCAGAGGAGAGTCACCTCAGAGGATCGTCATTCAGGAAGTTTCAAGTGTTAATCCACCTCCTGTTCAATTTCCACCATCTACTTGGCTAGAGTTTGGTTTACCTCCTAACTACTCTCCACCTCTTGCATCTACTGCTATGATTGGTCAGACTGTCAGGCCAGTTTTTCAAGCTCCTATCCTTGCCGAGCCCAGACCTGTGGTCCACACTGTTAACCAGACTGTCCAAGCTCCATTTGAGAACCCTCCCTATGAGTACAATGTTGTCGGTGCTCAAGGGGAAGACCATGACGATTTTGTTGAGCCTGAGGTTGTCCGTGAACAGTTTCAGATCATAAATAAGAGACTCCAAGCTGTCGAGGGTATTGATTTCGTCAACATAGTTACAGACAATATGTGCCTAGTTTCTGGTCTTGTTTTGCCTGCAAAATTTAAGACTCTTGAGTTTGTGAAGTATAAAGGTCACTCATGTCCAAGAGTCCATCTAGTCATGTACTTCTGAAGGATGGCAGCTTACACCCACAATCAGAAGCTGCTCATCCATTGCTTTTAGGATGGTTTGAGTGGTGCTTCTCTCAAATGGTATATGAACTTAGAGCGTAACAGCGTCCACTGCTTCCAGGATCTCGCCAACGCTTTTATGAAGCAATACAAATACAATTTGGACATGACTTCTGATCACCGTCAACTTCAAAGTATGTATCAGGGTGAAAGAGAGTCGTTCAAGGAGTACGCTCAGTGTTGGAGGGAGTTAGCTTCCCAAGTTGAACCCCTTATAGCAGAGAAGGAGCTAACAGGAATATTCATGGATGCTTTGTCTCCTTTCTATTGGGAAAAGATGATTGGGAGTGTCTCTTCAAACTTTACAAATCTGGTGACTATTGGCCAAAGGTTAGAAGAAGGTTTCAAAAATGCTAAGGTATCCAAAGTTGCCGAATCTTCTAATGGTGCAAAGAAATCCTATGGGAATTTCCAGAAGAGGAAAGAGGATCAGACCAATGCTATCATGACTAAAGAAAGAAGGGCTTGCCATGGACCTCAATCTGTTGATCATCATGTTGTTGCTACTGTTGCTACTCCACAACCAGCTCAGACCCCTCAACGTCTAGCTGTTAGACAAAACCAGTATCAGAATAGGAATAAATTTGATCTTATTCCCATGACTTACATAGAACTATATCCCAACCTGGTTCGACAAGGGTTGATCACTATAAGGGCTTTACCACCTCCTCTTAATCCTCCTCCAGCTGGATTTATGGCTGATCTCCATTGCGTTTTTCATGAGGGTGCCCCAGGCCACGACTTGGAGCATTGTTTTGCATTGAAAGCTAGAGTGCGTGAGTTGGTTAGAGCTGGAATACTTGATTTTGAGGATAGTCATCTGAATGTCCAGAACAATCCTTTTCCAGTGCATCAAAAGTGAAGCTTCGGCCTGACCCAAGCGGATTATTTTCCTAAACGCCAGTGTTTCAGACAGGATGGCTCATCTTTGTACTGATTTAGTCACTAAGCCTTTTGTTTCTCGTTGTTTGTACTTTCCTTATTTTTGTATTAGATGTTTGCCTTCAAATTATATTTGTACTTTTATATTAATGAAATGAGCATTACGAATTTTGATTCAATTCATTTGTCCATTGTTTGCATCTTTATGCTTTATCTTTTAAAATATGCACCTTTTTGTTCAGATTTTTGATATGCAAAGATTGGAGGGAGGATGAGGAAAAAGTTATACCCATAACTGTTGTCAATATGCTTTCAATCAAACTTTGTTGACGATGTAAGGCATTTTTTCAATCCCCAAACACTGGAGAAATAAGGAAGTTATTCCCTTGTCACCCCTTTGAGCCCAGAAGTTGGAGTTTCCTTCTTTACAAAAAAAACCGCAATTTTAAGCTGGGGCATGGGTAGTTCTCAGATAACTTGGTTGTGTGTTCCTGCAATACGCCTTTCATGTGAAGGTTTCATTCATAAGTTTTCCTTCGCACACCGCAAGCGAGTGTTGGAGATGTCTTTTAAGTCGATGATGGTTCACCATAATCATTCGAGCTAGGTTCACTTTCTTCCAAAAAAACAAAGAAAAAGCCCGCTAAGTCAAAACCTATGAAGGAGACTTAGGCAAAACTGGGGCATCCCGTTGACTGTGTGCTTTAAAAGAAACAGTTCAGGCAAAAGTTTGGGACAATAAAAGAGGAGATCTTTAAATCCTTACCCTCAAAATCCTCAATAGTGGTTGTCTCTTCAATTAATTTTTAAAACTTGTTCTAAAAACATGTCTAACCTATTTCTCTAACATTCCACTTTTGGTTTTGAATTAAACTGTCACCGAATTGCGGATTTGATCCCTAACCTTTCCCCGTTTATTTTCATCTAATTTTTATGTCGTTCCTTTCGTATTTCTCGGTTGTACTTGTTTATTAATCCTTTATTTTTTGTATTTCATTTTCATGGTTGTAATTTATGCGAGGACATCGTCGCTTTTCAATTCCGTTATTACTCTTGCACATTTTTCCATATTTTAATACTGCTGCTTGATAATTATATTTCATTATATTTATTTACCGATAATTTCCCCTCCAAAGGATAGGTCTAGCCATTTGACCGTCGCGTCGATAGTCTTTACCCTTGACTCTTTCACCTTTCAAACCCTAATTGTATAGGCGTCCCGCCGTGGACAAGTTTACCCTTTACCCTAGCATTAGGATAAGGAGTCTCCGTACTCCGTATTAGGTTTCCCGTCGCGGAATACTTATTTTACCCTTTTTAATTCAATTCGATGACAACGTAGAAATAGGAGTCGCCGCACTACGCGTAAGTGTTTCCATATGAATGCTTATTCCCCTTGAAACCTTGACCACAATCAACAAGTTTCAATTTCTCCCTTTCGAGGGGAACTACGATTACTCTGATTCCATCCCCTACCTCGGATATGTAGGCACAAGATGCGAGTCTTGGCAAGTAAACTTAGGACTAACCCTTAGATCTTTTTGTCACCTTCTAACCCTTAGCATATACCCTTAAGTAAATAATTATAGCAAAATAGCAACATTAAAACAAGAGGTTCCTATAGAGTACTACAGAAGTTTAGGGTGCTAATACCTTCCCTAAGCTTAACCAACCCCTGAACCCTAGATCTTTCCCCGCATTGTGTTTACGATGCAAAATTAGGTTTTTCCTTTCTTTGACCTTTCCTTCGGATAAATCAAAGACCGATTGTGAATCAAAGATTTGCGATTCAAATTAATTAATAATTTGATATCCTATTCTCACCGTAACATTTCCCTTTGTGAAATTTGAATCCATGCTTGAACTGTTGTTACTTTTCTTGCCTATCCATGACGGATTGTCATCAATATGTCTTGAATATGATTAAATGTGTTACATTTGTCTTTAATTGATTCATATACCATGTTTGATTCAATTTGTAACTTGTTTGCATGAGTTTTGTTTGAATACCATTGATGAAAATATTGTTGTTACACATGTTTCATGCTTGCCCTTGTTGGTTGTTACCTTCATGATCATTGAACATTGTAATGTTAAATCATAAAATCTTGGTTGTTACCATGCTTTTTGTGTTCCATTTGTTAATTGATCCTAGTTTTTTTCTTTATATTCATCAAGTTTGTTTCCCCAGTGATGGAACTTGTCTGTTCTCATCAAGTTGCCTTGTTATCATCTTTGCTTAATGTTGTCACAGGCTTGCCTTTGTAGTTCTTGGTTGTTACCATATCTGTATATCTTCATCATGTTTGAATGAATGTATATGTGTGTTTAGGCTTTGTTAAGTTTCCCCAAGTGATGTAGCTTGTTAGCTCTCGTCCAATTGCCTTGTTATCCCTTATTCGAAAAGAAAGTCTATCTATTAACTTCAATGTCATAGATAGCTCATTACCCCTCCCTTGACTTGGTTAAGTCATTAGGTCCTTTAAATTAGTTAAGTTAGAACCTATATCCATTAGACTTTGATTTAAGTCTAAAGTCCTTCCCCTTTTTAGGAGTATCCTTCAATTAGAACTTTAAGATAGAGTTTGTTAACTCTATGTAAGGATCATTGTCATGATTACTTACTCCCCTCTTAGATTTTGTCAAAGTCAATCCCCTTGAATGTTAAACTTAGATCTAGAGACTTTTGCCAAACTCTATACAAACATTGTTATGTTTGTTCCCCCTTGGAGTCTTGACCATAGTCAAGTATTCCTCAATCTTAGTGAGGAGAAGTACGGTTGCTCTGATTCCATCCAAGTAAGGATACGTAGGCATAAGATGTGATATCTTTGTGAGCAAACTTAGAACTATCCTTAGGTTTTTACCTAAAACTTTGCCTTAACCTTGATCCCATGACCCTAGCAAACAAACTTAGATAACTTAGCATACATATAAACAAAATGTTCCTGTAGGGTACTACAGATGTTTAAGATGTGAATAACTACCCTGGGCATAACCAACCCCCGTTCCCCGAAACTTTAGCGTTGTTGTTACATCGCACAAAAGGTTTTTCTTTATTTAACATTTCCTTTGGATAAATCAAAGCTTGGTGTTGAATTTCAATGAATTAAGATTCAAGTTAATCAATAGCTTGATCCAACGCCAAGTTGTTTTGCATTTTCAAAAACTCTTTTCATGATAAATTTGAATAAAAAAGAAGGTGATTGAGTTTAGACCTCTTCCATTCCCGAATACTCAAATAATGTTGTAGACCTCACTGTTTGAGTATTTTTTTTCCTAATAAAACACTATAAGATAAACAAATCTTGATTTGTCACACATTTTCTCAATAACCTTTTTGGATGAAAGAGAAGGTGATTTGGTTTAGACCTCTTCCCTTCCCGAGTATTTGGATAATGCTATGGAGCTCCCTGTCCAAATACTTATATCCACATAAAATCAAACTTAACTCATCAAACTTCTTATTTTTCTCCCTTGAGTGACCCAGAAAACCTTTTTTGAAAAATGAGTGTGTTTTAGCCATTTTGATGCGAAAGAAACAAATGCTTTAGTCTCCAAGAGCGAGCAACAAGAAAATCTTGGCGAGCACCATGAGAACCTTAACTCTATTAAGGAAATCAACTAACACATGGTTTTTTTACCATGAACTATGGAGCTATGATTTTCTCATGGCACCATGAGAATACGTAGGCACAAGATTCTAAAATCTTGGCGAGCACCCTAATAAAAAACTTAGGTTTAGTCCCTATCTTTCTTTCTCTTTTTCTCGTACAATAAATAGAAGATCACAAATAATATCACTTTAACACTCTTACACAAAACGAACTAAATGGGTCCTATTAAGTACAACGGATGCGAGGGGTGCTAATGCATTCCCCTCACATAAATAACTCCCATACCAGATATGGTTGCGACGACCATCCCTTAGATTTAGAGGGTTTTTATTCGATAGTTTGTCGTTCCTTTGGAACAAATAAAGATCGGTGGAAACTTTGTTCTTACCCCGAGCGTGCGACCCACCTAGGTGATTTTTCGCGCTGTGATAGGTGCGTACTCTGTTGGGGACATGTTCTTAAGCGAGTCCACCCTAGTTTGGTTAGTGTTTGTGTTTATGTGTTTGCTTTTGTTTGCTTGCTTTCTTCTTGTCTTTTTACCTTTATATGCTTTATTATTGTACTATTCAACTACTGTATATCGGTATTATATCGTTGGAACTATATGGTGTTGGGCATATTTTGAGGAAAGTTCTATACCCGAGCTATGAGAAAAAACATAAGTTAAGATGGTGTTTGAGTAGTATTGATGTTGCTACGTGAAAAATGACACAAAGTCGCCACCGAATTTTATTTATCCCACGAAGGGAAAGGGAAATAGCGATAAAACCTTTGGGAAAAGAGCATGGTCATTGCAACCAAGTTTTAGGGTTCAGGAGTCGGTTATGCGAGGGGAAGGTATTATCACCCCTTCACATCCATCGTACTCGATGGGAACCTTCTAGGTTGTTTAACTTGAATGGGTGTTTTAAATATAAAAGTTTGCTTGCTAAAGAAAAGAGGGTTTGGTTTTTTATTAGAGTGATCGCCAAGGATTGTGACCCTTGTGCCTACGTATCCTCACTTAAAAGAAGTGAAGAATCAGAGCTCCGTAGTTTGGAGGCTTATGAAATGGTTGTTTGTTGTTTTATTTTATACCTTGAAAAAGGGTTTTTGGATTGATGCCCTAAGGCGAAAAGAAGTTTGATGAGTTGATGTTATTTTTAGGTTTTCGAGAAGATATTGTTTTTGATTAGGATCACACTAAAGAATTTGGATAGAGATGAATGTTTTGAATAACCAAGTCGCCTTGTATTCAAAACATTTGGAACGAGTGTAGGAGGGTTCCA
Source organism: Lathyrus sativus (assembly GCA_963859935.3). Classification (NCBI taxonomy): domain Eukaryota; kingdom Viridiplantae; phylum Streptophyta; class Magnoliopsida; order Fabales; family Fabaceae; genus Lathyrus; species Lathyrus sativus. The sequence goes on along the minus strand of OZ012735.1, from coordinate 600,070,723 downwards.
TTCTCATTCCTTCTCCACCACTTTAAAGTTTATGGTGTATGACCTTAATTGTATCTTTATTGTATTTTGGATTTTTATGAGAAAAATACCACTTGATGTTGGATTGAGGGTTTTATTGTTTATAAAAATATTTGAAGTGATGCGAACAAGGTCGATGGCGAACGCACAAGGCGGTCAACTTACAAGGGTGAAAATGGCTCAATAAAATCGAGAGTTTATTTTTGAAAATAGTTTTTAGAACCCAAAGTCAAAAATGATCATAACAACATTCACATACGATGGTCATGCAACCACATCGGGTTAGTCGGCTTGAAACAACACAAAACACAAAACAAAAAAAAATTAGGAAAAAAACTAGAAAAACTAAGGGAAGTTCGCTAGGAGAAGGCTGTAGTGAAGCTGCCCAGAAACAGCAAGAAGTTCGCTAGGCAAACTTCCCAGCGAACGAAAATAGAGGCAAAAGGGGGTAAAGTTCGCTAGGCGAAGCTGCCCAGAAAAAACAAACAGAAGTTCGCTGTGCGAACTACCCAGCAAACGCAAACAGAGGCGAAAGGGGGTAAAGTTCGCTAGGCGAAGGTGCCAGCGAACATGATAGCAAGAAAACATCAAGAAGTTCCCTAGGCGAACTTCATGCTGTTTTGCCCAAAATATGCCTTTTTTATGGAAACAAATGAGAAATGGGGCAAAGTTCGCTAGGCGAACTTGCCAGCGAACATGACAGCATACATGAGTATTTTCAACTCATGTTGCTATGAAAACTAAACTATGTTCTTTCTCTTTTATTTGTTCTTTTACAACAATTTTTTTATCGTTCTTGAGACCTTATTACAGTATAAACAACACAAACATCACATAAAAGTAAAACATGCAAAAAATGTAAACAAGATAAGGGTTTGAAGGGAAGGATACCCAAGAGCTACTATCTTCCTTCACCAATGGCCTTTGTTGGATGTGCTTCTATAGTCCACCTTCTTCTTCTGGTTTTCTATCCCTCTCTTGTTCTCTCAAGGCTTTTTTTTCAAATCTCTTTTTTTTTCTTCTGATTTTTCTCTCTATCGCTCTATGTCAATGTCTGTCTTTTTTCTACTGTTGTTGCTTTTCTTTTATACCCAGAGCATTAGTGTTTCCACATGTCTTTAAACTTCAGAATTTATACAGTTAGAAATGTCTGATGCCACTTTCTTGGTGCACCTTTTTCTTCTAGAAATATTACTTTTCTGCTGCACTTTTGCTGTTGTACCAAAACAATAGAGCTTGCACATGTCTCAAGTTTCAGAATTTCTACATTTGGAAATGCTTATTACCACTTTCTTGGTGCAGCCCCATTTCTAGCATGTTGTTTTTCTGCTTTTGCTGCTGCACTTTCCTAATGCTATTTTTTTGCATTGCCTTCCTTTATTCACTTGTTCTTGGGTTGTACTTGTGGTCCATGCCTCTCCCTTTGACAGAATTTTGAAATTCTGAATTTTGGCATGTAAGTGAACCAACATGATCTAGTTTCTCAAGTTTTGTGACTTGGTTTGTTTGGTTGGGAATTAGTTGGTCATGGGGCTATTTTGGATCAATTTAAAAAATGCCTTGAAATTGCCCATGAATAAGCATTAATGGTTTTGCTTTTGAAATGCTTCAATGTTGAATTAAACCTTAATTATTTTCCTTGGATATTTGTGGGTTATGAATTATATGTAGCACATGGAAATTTGACGAGGCATGAAGGGTACCATAACATAAAATTAGTTAGAAACTTGAATTAAGACTAGAAATAGCTTAATTATCTAAGCATTGCTTAGAGTTGGAAACTTTGTAACAAACGCGTCATTCTTGCAAATGTCATGAAATTCCCTTTGTAATATTATAATCTTGAATTCTTGAATTTTGAATGATGGATTTCCCTTATACCATTGAAATTAAAATGAATGCAGTCTTGAATTAGGCATGGCACTTCATGTCCATTAGGAATATTGATCTTGAATATCCTAATATTTTTCAAGTAACTTCTCCTTGAAGAAATCTATATGAGTAGACTTTTCAACTTAAACCAAACCTTAGATGATGGACCTTTTCTTCCATGTAGCTCATGATAAGCAATTTATCTTATTTAAAATGGAAAATAAAGGACCAACCCAATCTTTACCTTGTGAAACCACATGCTCGATATGCAATAGAACAATGTATGATATGACGAATGTAGGGTATTAAAGGCTAAAGGTGAAAATGAGGGTGTAACAATTGATATGCGAGACATCAGACTCGTTGGGTTGGTGCGAGAACCCCACTTTGATGAGATCCCTTATGAGTATTACTATCTTACGATTAGTCATTATGGCAGTGATATTTTCAACCTTGATCCATGATTCAGGGAAACTTTGTAAAACCCTATCCAATGGTTACTAAGACCGATGATTGAGTAGTATTGGCCTGCGAGAATTAGGACTCGACGGGTCAATGCGAAGACCTCAATCAGAGCAGAACCTCTTGAGGATATTAATGTCTTACGATTAGTCGTTCTGGCTTGATATCTTCAAAAATGACCCATGATTTTAGGTCGTGTCTAAAGCCTAAGAAACTGCCGTAGTTTAGCATTAACCTGCAAGAATTAGGACTTGTTGGGTTGATACATATACCACACCTAGAGTAGATCCTCTTGAAGATATTACTATCTTGCAATTAGTCACTATGGTGAAAACACTTTACAATAGGGACCATGACTTTGGGAACCTGATTAAACCCTTAGAGCCTACCCAAGGGTAAGTACTGATTCTTAAAACCTTTTCTTCGTGAATAACTACTTATGATGTTCCAATGATCATAAATCCAAATCATGCATGGTCATGTCCATATATAAATGACATGCATTGCATTTTCATATAAATTATTTTCGCATAAGAAAATAGAAGAATTTCATGCATCCAAATTCATAAGCATGCATGCATATTTCTTCCACACAAAAAATCATGTCACCTCTTGCCCATAACCAGTGGTTGATTCCCTGGTACCTATAGTGAACTCATGGTAGCTACTGAAGGATAATGAAGAGTTTGGAACTGAATCAAGTTACGGTGAGAGAAGACATGAACTCTATGAACCATAAGGTGGGCCATATGTTGGAAGCTCTTCTAGCCTTGTCAAAGAATAATCTCCAACATACTGTTACAGAGAATGTTAATCCTTTATCAGACTTTACTGTGGTGAATAACCCACTGTATGATTCTCCTCTGCAAATGGATGATCCTATCCAACCTCAGCCAATGTAGAATGTTTTATCCAGTAAAATCCATATAGTTCAAGGACACACCATTGTTCAAGCTTGGAATATCCCACCTCGTTGCGCTACTGAAAACCCTCAAGTCATAACTCATCAGGATACCAAAGCTATTCAAATGTGTCGTGTTTTGGGTGAAAAAATAAGAGCCCTATAAGGAAAAGATGCCTATGGTATGGATGTTTTTGACATGTGCTTAGTGTCAAACATCATAATCCCTCCAAAGTTCAAGATGCCAGATTTTGAGAAGTCAGAGGGGTTAAATGTCCAAAAACTCATTTGATGATGTTTATTTGGAAGATGGCTGCATACGTCCATGATGACAAGTTTATCATCCAGTGTTTTCAAGATAGTATTAGTTGGGCGTCATTAGAATGATATGCATAATTGGAAAGAAACAATGTCCACACCTAGAAAGACTTGGATATGGCGTTCCTTAAGCATTACCAATATAACACTTATATGGCTCCTAGTCGTCCTTAATTGCAAAATCTTTCTCAGAAGAGTAACAAGTCATTCAAGGAATACGCCCAAAGATGGAGAGAGTTCACAGCTCGCGTTCAACCACCAATGCTTGATAGGGAGATAGTCAATATGTTTATAGGTACCTTGAAAAGCCCATACTTAGAAAAAATGATAAGCATTGTTTCTTCAGGTTTCTATGACCTTGTGATAGTTGGAGAACACATTGAGAGTGGTCTCAAAAGCAGAAAACTCCAAAGGCACCTCGAGTAATCGGATTAGTGAGAAGGAATCTCCTAATGATTCCCAAAAGGAACATGAGGATGAAACTGACACAATCTGGGAAGCTCCATAAGTTTCGTCTCAAGTTTCATATGGTCGACATCCATATGTAATGATTATTCAATGTCAACAACCACTATTTCTCGGTCCTCACTACCGGCAACCATGGGTCGTTCCTTGTTCAAGTCAGCAAACCTAATACCGTGAATATTCAAAATCAATGTAGACCTCAAAATGATTTGGAAAGGAGAAATGCTCCTCTGGACACAATCCTTGTAGCCTATAGTCAACTTCTGCCACATCTGGTTCAAAGCTCGTTGGCGGTTTCCAAATCTCTTAAGGCGTCGCTGAAGCTATTCGCACTTGGGTATGACCTCGACGCCACATGTGGATATTATGCTGGATCGGTAGGGCACTCGACTGAGGATTGCAACGCTTTCAAAGCTAAAGTAAAAGAGTTGATTAACAAGAAATACTTAACCTTTCAAGGATGAAGCCTGTTGGTGAATGGAAACCCTATACTCAAGTGAATGCCAAGACTGCAAGAAATATTTCATGAAGTTGGTGAATCAGACATAAAGCTTTTTCTCTGAGATGATAATCATTAGGATGTCTTTATCATTTCCATTTATAATTTCTTTGATTGTTAAAGTACTGTTTGCTTTTAATTTTGTTGTTTTTAAATGGTAATATTAATGAAATGAACATGCATTTTTTTGAATCAATCCGTTCGTTTTCACTCTGCACATTCATTTCCAAAAGAAAAAATAGTACCAATATTTCTCCACTTCACTTTCTAAAATTTTGTTTTAGCAAAGATTGGAGGGATAATGGTGAAAGTTAAATGCCCAAAATTGCTGACAAGTATGCTTTCGAATAAAAATTTAGTGATGATGTACAGATATTGTTTCAATTCCTAAACACTCAATATATAAGGATTTAATCTCTAGTCAACCCCTTTGAGCCTAGAAGTTGGTGTTTCTTTTTGTATGAAAAAACCCTTAATCTTAACCAAGGGCAGGGTAGTTGTTCGGTTATTTTAGCTATGCATTATAGTTCTAAGAAAAGCACCTCATTTGAGGTTCAACCGTATCTTATATTCACACACATCGCACAGTGTAGAAGAAGTAGTGAACATTGAAAAGCTTACAACAGTTGTTTCCCTCGAACCATCAAAACATGGTAGTCACAACCTTTTTAACAAAAATCAAGTGAACAAATGTCATACAAGTCATTCCAAAAAAACTGAAGAAAAAAAAAAGAAAAGAAAAAAGAAAGCCCGATAAGTTGAAAATTTGAAAAAACGACTTACGAAAAAAATAGGGCCTTGTTGCACCCTAAAATTTGCTCAACCTATTGCACCTGGTTTATGTTTTAATTGCATTATCATTTGCATAGTCACATCATGTACATGGTCCAATCATTTGCATATCATAACATAGCAAGTCATCTAACAAGGGATCAAGTGCCATCCTTATCTAAAGAAGCACATCAAGGGGCCTTATTCAAGCTGAAGAACATTCAAGTCATCAAGGAATGGGTTGAAATTTTGAGGAGATTTGAGTGTCAACAGGTGGGTTTCTCTCCTAACTTGAGGTGTATTGAAGATCATCAACATGTAATTATGAAGCTGAGGTGTGTATGGATCCCATGGGAGGCCTAGAGATCCCTATTGAAGCTTGGACAAGTCATGGTATCAAGTTCAAGAACCACAGTTGAGGTGTGTACAAGTAGGGTTTTCATCTGGGTAACCCTAGGTCAAGGAGAGCAAAGAAAGGGCATCAAGACCTAGCTCTAGGTCATGGAAGTCATAGATTGAGATGTTGAAGCATGTGTATGGATGAGTCAAGATCAAATTCAAGAGAATCAAGAGTGGTTGGAAGGGTTTGAGACAGGGTTCCTAGGGTAAAATCCCCTGTATAGCACTGGACTTCCAAGCCACACAAGTCCAAATGCAAGTTTCAAATGGATTCTTGGCCAACATGAAACTTGTAGAGCTTCTCAATAGCTTTAATTTTAGTACTAGAAGTCTTCAAGGAGACTTGTAGAACTCAAGTTATGGTTCTTGCAAGTTATGGGTCATCAGAGGATACTGAAATTTATCTGTGAAAGTCACTTGACTTCCAAGCAACTTTTTCCCATCAAGGAGTTTTCAAATGGATTCTTCCACTCCTCAAATGAAAAAATGATGTGCTTAAAATGATGTTTTTAGGTTAGATAAGAATTCATGGGTGATTGAAATGGCTTGCTTCACAAAGTGATCCAAAATAGCCTAAAATAAGGATGGATTTTAAATGAATCAAAGAGGGAAGTTGTGATTTTTGAGCTATGGGTCCAAACCAGTCCATATGACATACCAAATTGATCAGGAAATGCATTTCAAACACAATGGAATTTCCATATTTTTGAATTGAGGCTTAATTCCATGACTTGCTTTGTAAAGTGCTTACTTACATTACAAGTCACCATGCCAAAACAAGAATCAAAACATTTCAGGCCAAGCTAGCTATCTAAACACACTCCATAACCAATTTGCAGTTGAATAGAACATTCTAGAGCAAGCTGGAAGCTCAGAATCGTGACTGGTACATTGCACTTTCAAGAGGAAAATCAGAAATGAGGGATCAATGAATTGGGCTTCAAACTGGGCTCAAAAGCCCATAGAGAGTTTCTATATATTAAGAGGAGTGAGTTCAGACTCATTTTGGTGCAGAATTCGTGGAGGAGAGGAAGATTGAAGTTGAGTTTCAAGAGCTTCAACTCAGAATCGGTTTTGGAGTTGCAAGCCCATTCAAGTCAAATTAAGGGTTGGAGAAGCTTTATCTTGCATTCTTGATCGTGTTTGAAGAATTTTGGAGCTTGGAGTGAGCATTTGATCCCTCTGTTCATCCAATTTCTTCAGGTATGTAACTCTTGGATTTCCCATTGATCTAGGCTGAATTAGGTAGCAATGTGCATGTGGTTAGGTTCCCTATAATTGGTAGAATGATTTAGGATTGGTTTGGCATCGTTTGGTGATGGTCGAGGGAGTGCACCAATTTCTGTTTGGATTCAGTTACATGTAATCTTGAGGAATTAGCATGAGTGTGATAGCTTAGAATGACCAGTATAACCTGAGGATCATTTCTATGGTTTCAATTTTAAGAATGGTGACCATCGAGACTTGGTGATTTCTCTTCAAATTTGATAGGGTTTGGCTTTTGAGGGTGATTCAATGATTTTGGATGGTGGATTTGAGTTCAGGGTGAAATTTGGAGTGGATTAGGGTTTTTATTTGACTTGATTGGTGAGGTTTAGGGTTTGCTTCGCCGGAGAAGACGGTGGTTGGACCATCGGACCACCTTCTGAGACTTGACCTTCACCTGAGCTCGTTTGGAGAAGATGAAGCCTTCATCGTTGGATCATTTTAAAGAGGAGACTTGTTATGCGGATCGTGTGGCCAAGGTTCAAACTGAGATTGCCTCCATTAACTCCAAACGCTGTGTTTCATTTATCCAGTCAGCTGGTGACTAGACACCACACGTGGACGCGTTCTGAAGCCTCAGATGTGCTTACCAGTCCATTGATCTAATGGCTCCTGTTTTATCCAGCATTTTATTTTTCATTTTATTTCTTTAATTCATTTTTGTTTTATTTTTAATCCATTTGATTTCTAAAATTCATAATAAATCCAATATTGATCCAAAAAATATTTTAAAAATACCTCCATGATCTTGGATTTATTTGTGATTTTATGAAATTAATAAATCCCATTTTTATCCATTTTTCAATTTAATTTGAATTTTTCCATTTTATTATTTTCTTTAAATTTGGTATATTTGCTACATATTCTTGCTGATTTTCTTGTGATCAATTGGTGAATGATTTTAAGTTGATTCTTGTTGGATTGATTAGATTAGGGAAACATGTAACCTTAGAAATTTTATCACAATTTTGTGAATAAAATTTAGGTTAGTTTGAGAGGTGAATATGAGAGGTGTTAGAATTAGGGTTTCAAGACACATAGTTGTAGTGTTGTGCATAGTTTGAGGATTAAATGGTTGATCTAGGGTTTGGGATTCCTATGGGGTATTGGGTATATGGTTAGGTTCCCTTAGAAATTTACCTAGGATTTTCTGATAAGCTTTGGCATTTTATCTGATTTTTGCAACTGGGGTGATGATTGTGGGTTTCTCCTTTGGATGTTGGACTTGGTTATGCTTGTGTGGGGCTATTTTGGAGTGCTTTTGGCTTGGGCTTTGCTTGGACGACTTGAAGAAGCTTGGAGTTGAAGACTTCTCTTTTGTTAGAAGGCTTGTCATAGGCTTAGGAGTTAAGATATATAGGAAGAGCCTTAGAGTAGTCTTGCTTCTTCTGTCAAACATAGAGAGCTTCTTGTGCCTCTATTCCATCCCATGACACAAGGTCCCCCTAAAGAAGTTCCATATCTCCTTAGGAGGGATGTAGAGCATGATTTGGTTGGGTAGAACCTTGAGGATACCCTTCACTTGCTATGTTAATATCTTAGTGATTTCCTTGGGTTGTCACTAAGCCTTTTAACATTTCAACTTCATAATTGATTCTCTTCTGGAGTGATTGCATTGAAGATGGAAAACTATGGAAGATGGAGTTCATTGAAGATTGGTGAAGATGAAGCTTGTGCCTGTCAGAACTGGTTATCTGTTGAAGCTAGGGTTTTGCTGCTTTTTGTTGAAGCTGTCTACTGGTTGAGGTTCATGCTTGCTAGAACTGGGATATTTTTTGAGACAGGAGCTTATCTAAAGCTTGGGAATCATTGAAGAGTGAAGATGGGATCTTACTTGTAGGTGTTGATGTCAACTTTTTTTGCTGTTAATCAACTGTAGTTGTCAGAGCTGTTGCTGTTTGAGCTGCTTACTGTAAGAGTTGGTGTTGCTGTCAGAGCTGGTGTTGGGTTTTATTTCTTTTTTTGTATTTGTTTGTTGGCTTGTTCAGCTTGCCCCTTAGGTTTGAAGTGAAGCTGTTTCACTTTGCCTATTGTTTTCCCAGGTTCGAGGTTGAGTGGGACTCCCTTGCCTCGCTTGTATTGCTGCTTTGCATGCATTTTACCGTATTTGCTTGCTTTTCTTTTCTGTTTATCCCCTAGGATCTCTGATTTCCTCTGTGCAGGAGGGAATTATGACAGACATTAGGATTTTTATCCATGCATGACAACATTAGGTTAGTTTTTATTCCCTTTTCAACCCTAGGTTTTTAGAGCTTCTTTCTCTTCTATCTCAAAATAATTCAAAACACAGTAATAAGGATAATCGATATCGTACGCTACGAGCCTTAAGCTATTTGAGAGAGGGTTTCTGGAGGGTCACTCTTCAGTAATCTGACTGCTTAGTATGTTACCCTTAGGGTGACATACGACGTAGTCACTCTCAAATCATAGTCTCTAGTGCGTCAGAGATTGCAAACAAACCAAAAAACACTTCTTTCGTAAAAGATTCAAAACAAACATCAAAGTGTCATTTTTATCCGCTTGGACTTCTAATTGGAAGAAAACCTTTTCAGAAAGATCTAAAAAAAGTCAGACAAATATGTGTCTTCCATAACCCGAACTACGTTTGCTCTGATCTTTCATGTTGTATGAAAGTACGTAGGCATAGGATGTCGTATCCTAGCGAGCAACCTTCCCCTCCTTTCCCGTAGGTAGGTGAACTACGTTGGCACTGATTTCTCGTTCCAGACAGGAATACGTAGGCATAAAGTGTGATACTTTGCCGAGTCATTTTCTTTTCTTTTTAACCCTTGACCTGTAGAGTAGGTAGAATAACAATCCGTACTAGAAAACAAGCATGGATCCCGTCGAGTACGACGGACGTGAGGGGTGCTAATACCTTCCCCTTGCGTAACTGACTCCCGAATCCAGGATTTGGTTGCGATGACCATTCCTTTCCCGTCTTTGCGGTAGGTTTACTCTGAGCGTTTCATTTCCCTCCTTTGGGATAAATAACGCACGGTGGCGACTCTTCTGTTTAGCCGGCGCCGATTTTTGCAGTAGCGACAGCTGGCGACTCTGCTGGGGAATACTTTGGTTCCCTATGTGAGTCAATCCTAGCGCTTGTTTTCCCGTCGTGGGTTTTGTATGGATTTACATTTCTGTCTTCACTTTCCGCATTTTATTGTCAGCTTTTTATTGTTATTGCTATTGTGGGGAGGGGTGATCTATTGAGAGGTAAGTCGGACCTGGGCTTGAGGTTACACCTAGACTTAGAAGTAGAGAGTAGTGGTTAGCCTGCTTGCTTAGCTCGCACCAGCTAGCCGCGAAATCTGCGCTCGGACAAGATTCTCTTTGATGCTTCTTGCCTGGCCCTTAGGGCTCGACAAGTTGTCTGACCCGAGGATTGTCGACTCTGGGGACCGATCAATTGGAAGTTGGCTGAGGAGGGCCTCTTCAGGACAGGATGATGCCACACCTTCTGGGTATCGTATCATCGGTCTTGAATGTCTGTGACGCCAACGACCGCATAGGATGTCGTACCCTGTAGCAGTTGATAGGACACCTACCTGTGAGAGGGATTGGGGCATGCAGGAAACTTGACCTTCAGATCACCCGGTTTTCCTGATATTGGATCAGTATGTGTGGTTACCAGGGTTTCTTCATCAGAGCTTTGTTATGGGTCTGTTGAGACCAGGCTAGAGCATTGTTATGGGTCTGTCGAGACCAAGGTCGAGCAGTATTGTGAGCCTATGAAGACAGATATTATGGAGGGATCTCCTCAGCAATATGTCACTTGATCCCCTCTGCATTATTTTTGCATATGACATTGTTGCATACTCATCTTGCATATCATTAACGTGTATTTATGTTGCAGGTGTGATCATTCCCCTCTAATTCTAGTGTATTTTCTGGCCAGACATGGAGTCCACGAAGAGGACGGTGGCTTACCGGTTGCATTCACCAGATATCGGTTCCTTTCTGGGATTAGTTGCTCTAGAAGATGAGAGAGTGAGGGTTGATTTCAGAGTATCTTATGGGAGATTGCTTAGTTTGTTGTACAGACCTTCAGCATTTGAGACGACTGGGGTGTATACTTTGATGCAGTTTTATGAGCCTCAGCTGAGATGCTTCTTATTCCCTGACTATATTTTGGCACCCACTTTGGAGGCATATTCTGCTATGTTGGGAGTCCCTGTGTTAGACCAGATGCCCTTTATACATGTCGATGCTGAGCCTGAGTTGGCTACACTTGCTGAGATTGTCAGTTTAGACGCTTCGGAGTTCCCTGGAGGTTTGGTCAAGCTGAACGGAGCTTATGGTTTTCACCTGTCTGTCCTGGTCGAGAAGGCTACACAGTGCGCGAAGAGGGGATGTTGGGTTGCCTTCAGTGCCATTCTAGCTGTCTGCATATATGGGGTTGTCTTGTTTCCCAATGTGCCAGATTTTGTTGACTCAGATGCCTTCTTGATTCTTGCCTCGAAGAATCCAGTTCCTACTCTCTTGGGCGATGTTTATCATTCTATTCACTATAAGAATGAGAAACGTCGTGGCAAGAATGTTCCCTGCTGTCTTCCTCTCTTGTACAGGTGGTTCCAGGGGCATCTTCCGAAGACAGGACCTTTTGTTGATGCTGTTGATACTTTGGATTGGTCTTCCCGGTTGATGGGGATGTCTGCTGAGAACATCATTTGGTTTGATCGGAGTATGCTTGGCACTAATATTATATATAGTTGCAGTGGCTTTCCGAATGTCCCTTTGATTGGACAGAAAGGTTGTATTAACTATAACCCTTCACTACTGGTAAGACAGTTCGGTTATGCTTTGAGGGACACTCCTATTGAGAAGGAGATACAGGAATCTTTGTATCTCACAGGCTTATTAGGCGCGGCTGTTTTGATCAGATTAAGACATGCATGGGCTAACGTCCATAGGAGAGGGAAAGCTTTGCTTGGTAAGAGCAACATCAAAGCTTATGGCCCTTATTTGGCTTGGATCCACGAGAGAGCTAGTATTTCCTTGATGCCTTATCCGGTTGTGGAACCTCTGTATCTTCCAGTGATTGAGGCACCTACTTCGATCGAGCTTGAAAAGTATAACAAATTATTGGCCGAAAACGAAGAATTGAAGAAAGTCAATAATGAGTTAGAAAAAGAGATCTTCCAGTTGCGTCGTGAGAAGAACGAAGCTACCTTCACTGTGAGGGAACAAACTGAATTGATTAATAAGTTGGGTTCAGAGTTGACGGAAGAGACCAACAAGAAAGAAAAAGTGGGAATAACCTTGAACGGTGTTAGCAAGGTGCTTACTTCCAAGAAGGAACTTTTAAGCAAAGCTTATTCCCGCCTCAGCAGGTGGGAAACGTTGTGGAATGCCACGCTTACCAAGCGGAAGGAGCGTGAAGATGAACTGAAGCTGCAGATTGCCACGCTAGAGGCACAGATCAGAGCACAAGACGCAAAGATTGCTGAAGAGACATCACTTAGGAGCGCTGTTGAGCTTAGATTAAGTGACCTTGACGAGAAGCTAAGAAGTTATGAAGTGAAGGCCGGCTCCAAGAGATGCAGACTCGACGAGGGTTCTGGCGAAGGAACCTGCCAGGACAACGCCAAAAAGCTGAGATCCACTGCCGAGCGACATGCATTACTGATACAAGAGCTAATCTCCAGACTGGGTCGTTCAGAGGCATTGAGGATATTGGAAGATGTCAGAGAGCGCCACTTGGCCTGAGTTGTCTTTTGCCTCGCTTTTGTTATCTGTACTTGTATTTTGACCATCGCTAGGCTTGTTGGCCGAGGTCTCTTCAGTTGTATGCAATTGTACTCCTGTACTCAGCCTCTTGACATTTGTTTATATATGAGGGTTTTCTGATTCCTTGCTTTCTTGATGGGGACTCCATTATCGTGATGGCCTTCTCTCCGAAACTAGAACCGGGGGGAATATAACCTGTAGCATATTTACACATTTGCATCTGCAATCATCTTGCATGACCGGTATTCTTGAATTTGTATCTTATTTCCTGCATCACAGGTTTTCAGGATTGACGAACAAAGAGTCCACCACTACTCAACCCGAAACAACTGCAAGAGAATCATGGATCAAGTCCAAGTGGAGATGTAGGAAATCCGCGAGAAGCTGAATCTGTTCATGCAAGCAATGGAGAACATTGCTAAGGGCCAGGAGAGCCTCCAGACTTTGGTACAGCCGCTGCTGACGCGGACCAATGGGAATGGCAACAATGACCACAATTCTACACACGTTGAGACTATTCTGGAGGATGGGCCCCCTACGCCTGTGGTTCCACCTATAGTGACCCCACCGGTTGTGGTTGTAAACGATGGTGCTGGCGCTGGCAATGGCAACACAGTGAATGGAAATGAGACTGTTGTTAACAATGTTGGATTTGGGGACGCCAACCAAGGCGGCGGTAACAACAATGGCGGTAATGGTTTTGGCAACAATGGTTTCGGCTACAATGATCAGGGATTTGATTACGTCAATTAGGACGGGAAATTCGGCCTCAATACTCAGGGTTTCGGTTACGACGGTTTTGGTAACGCTAACCAGGGGTTTGGTGGATTTGGTAATATGAATGGTGCTGGGTTTGGACCTGTTAGGGTCAACCAGGGTTTCAGTAACGGGGGACGAGGTCCCATGATCAATCAGCAAGGGTTTGGTCGCAACACTGGTTATGACGAATATGGAAATGAAAATGTGAATTGGGGTGAAGACCGCCAGGAGGACGCCTTTTCCGGAAGAGGCATGGGATTTGAAGGACTTGTTGATCCTGTGCAGAGGATCAGAATGCTTGAAGAACAGATGAAGGGGGTAGTGAGTCAGAACTCCACCGGTTTGGATATGACTACAATGGGCTTGGTACCAGGGTTGGGGGTGTCGTTGAAATTCAAGGCTCCCACTTTTGACAAGTACAAGGGGGACACCTGCCCTAAGGTCCATGTCCGCTCTTATTACAGAAGGATGTCTGCGTATTCAGATGATGAAAGGATGCTCATGCACTTCTTTTAGGACAGCTTGTCAGGACCGTCGCTTGAATGGTATATGGGGCTGGAGCCCACGCAGATCAAAACCTGGAAGCAATTGGCTGATGCTTTCGTGACACATTACAAATATAACAGCGATCTGGCGCCAAACCGGGTCCAATTGCAGGGTTTATCACAGAAGAACGGTGAAAGCTTTAAAGAGTATGCACAAAGGTGGTGCGATATGGCAGCAAGGGTGCATCCTCCTTTAATTGAAAGGGAGATGAATGACATGTTCATTGGGACATTTACGGGGGTGTTCTACGAAAAATTGTTTAGTGTATCATTGAGCAGTTTCTCATATTTGATTCTTATGGGGGAGATGATCGAGAACGGGATTAAAGTTGGAAGGTTCCAAGCAGGTGAGTCTACTTCAACAGGAGGTGCCAGAAAAGCATTTGGTGGTAAACAACAGGGTGATACTAGTGCCGTGTTTGGTGGCAGGGACAGGGGCAGAGGAAGAAATCAGTATGTTCAGCCCCAACAGATAGCTAGTGTTACTATCCCGCTTCCTCAACAGAGGCAGCCACAACAGCAACAACAACCACCGCAGCAGCAAGGGCAGAATCCCGGTCAGAGAAGGGTACAGAATACGAGGCCGAAAAGAGTGTTCGACGCACCTCCTTCCACGTATGCAGAACTCCTCCAGACCCTGCTAGGGTTGAATTTGGTTGAAAAGAGGACTTTGGCACCACCTACAGGGGCGGTACTCCCTTATGGGTATGACGCCAACAAGCATTGCGAATTCCATTCCGGGGCGCCCGGGCATGATGTAGAAGCCTGTCAAGCATTTAAACACCAAGTTCAGGATTTATTGGATAACAAAGCTATCAACTTTGGACAGGTGGGTCCAAATATCGTACAACAGCCTATGCCCAATCATGGGGTAAATGCCATCTTGACGAAAGAAAATTTGAATCTAGTGATGGATGTCAATGAGCTGAAGACACCATTGGGTGAGATTAAAAGCAGATTGTTAAAAAGGGGTGCATTCCCGGGGTGTGATGAGTTTTGCTTGGATTGTTGGACCCAGCCAGAGGGTTGTAATGAGTTGAGGCAGGGCATTCAGGTCATGATGGATGAAGGTACCTTGCAATTTGATAGAACCGCGGTTGAAAAGCCTGTAGAGGCGTTGTGTGATGAGCTGAACGATGTTGCAACGGTGACGATTCCGAGGAAAACAATAATGATAACGGCGCCTGCCAGGCGGCCGACAATCACAATTACCAAGGCAGGACCAGTTCCTTTTGAGAGTACTAAAGCAGTGTCGTGGACTTACGGGTTGGAGGTATATTGCGACGGCAAGAAAATTGAAGTCAGTGGACAACCAGCTGGGGTTGTAGATATTGTTGTCGGAACAGGGGGTATGACCAGAAGCGGAAGAATCTTCACGTCACCCGAGGTAGAGGCAGAAAGATTAGCCAAGGGTAAAACCAAGGTAGCTGAGGGTGGTCTTTCTAAGTCGAATGAAAAGGAAACGTCACTTAAGGATGTGGAGGAGTTTATGAGGCTCATTCATAAAAGTGATTACAAAATTGTTGAGCACCTCCAGCAAACGCCGTCAAAAATTTCCATCCTATCATTGCTGTTATGTTCCGAGGTCCATCAGAACGCTTTGTTGAAGATTCTAAACACGTCGTTCGTTCCTCAAGAAGTGTCTGTTAATCAGTTAGAAGGGGTGATGGCGCATGTCAATGCAGGGCACAGTTTGGGCTTCACAGACTTTGATTTGACTCCGAGAGGGCGAGAGCACAATATGGCATTGCATGTGTCAGTAGAATGTCGGGGCACGGTCATGTCCCAGGTTTTAGTAGACACCGGATCTTCCCTGAATGTGTTACCGAAGAAAGCCATGATGAAGTTAGATATCAGGGGGATTATCTACACGCCCAGTGATTTAGTGGTGAGAGCGTTCGATGGAACAAGGAGGTCGGTTTTCGGATCAATAACATTACCGTTGCAGGTAGGGCCTGAAATATTTGAAATTGAATTCTATATAATGGACATCCAGCCAGCGTATAGTTGTCTTCTTGGGCGCCCATGGATCCATGCTGCTGGGGCAGTCACATCCACGTTACACCAAAAGCTGAAGTATATGGTTGGGGATAGTGTCGTCACTGTTTATGGAGAGGAAGATATTCTGGTTAGCCATTTATCTTCGTTCAAATATGTGGAAGTTGACGGAGAAATACACGAAACACCCTGTTAAGCCTTCTAGGGGTTGCGAATCAAAGATAAAGCCCAGGGTTCTAGCAAAATATCAGATGTGGCAGTGTCATCTTACAAAGAGGCTCAGGCTCTAGTGCAGGCAGGCAAAACTAAGGGCTGGGGGCAGGTATTGGAGATTCCCGTGAAGAATGACAAGTTCGGGCTAGGGTACCATCCTTCATCGGCAACGTCCTCTTCAAGAGCGCCCAGGTTCAAGGGACCAGTCACGATTACGCCAAGCGGGGTGAGCTTCGAGACCATCAATGCTGTTTCCGATTCTGAAGAAGGAGATAGCGATTGTGATATGGATGCATGGATCAAGCCAAGCGTGCCAGGACAAAGTCTCTACAATTGGTCTATCCGGGAAATTGTTCCTATGACAACTAAACAGTAATGATTTGTTTTATTAATTGTTGAATAATCCTGTGTCCTACCCGGGGCATAGTGATTTTGCTTAGGGCCATTTGGTTATGTACATTACATTCTTTAATCATGAAATAAAGGCGTTTTTCATATACAAATATTGTGATCCCTGTTTTTTCGTTTTTGTGTCTTACAATAAAATGGCAATGTGGTTATTTGCTTTGTCTGCGTTTTGAAGCATTTAACCATTTCCTTTGCAGGATTACTATTTCATATGACATCTATGAACCGCCTATGGCTCACTTCGACTTCGAGCACCCGGTATTCCAGGCTGAGGAAGAGATTATTGAAGATAGCGACGTGCCAGAAGAGTTGACCTGGTTATTGAAACAAGAAGAAAGAATCATTCTGCCTCATGAGGAAGTCGTTGAGATTATCAATTTGGGGTCGGAAGAGGTTGTGAGAAACATCCGTATAGGGGCTGCGCTGCAGAGCGACATCAAGCAAAAGCTGGTTGAGATGCTCAAAGAGTACAGTGATATATTTGCTTGGTCATACGAGGATATGCCTGGGTTGGATACGGATATGGTTGTTCACCGTCTGCCACTGCGAGAGGAATGTCCGTCTATTAAGCAGAAACTCCGAAGAACTAGACCGGATATGGCTGTGAAGATCAAGGAAGAAGTTCAAAAACAGTGGGATGCTGGTTTCCTAGCTGTTACAAAATATCCCTCATGGGTCGCTAATATTGTTCCAGTGCCAAAGAAAGACGGTAAAGTGTGAATGTGTGTAGACTACCGTGATTTGAACAAAGCGAGCCCGAAAGATGACTATCCACTTCCTCACATTGATGTGCTGGTTGATAACACTGCTCAGTTCTCCATATTCTCCTTCATGGACGGCTTCTCGGGTTATAATCAGATCAAAATGGCGCCAGAAGACATGGAGAAGACTACCTTTATTACTCCTTGGGGAACATT
Organism: Lathyrus sativus; assembly: GCA_963859935.3. Classification (NCBI taxonomy): domain Eukaryota; kingdom Viridiplantae; phylum Streptophyta; class Magnoliopsida; order Fabales; family Fabaceae; genus Lathyrus; species Lathyrus sativus. The sequence goes on along the minus strand of OZ012735.1, from coordinate 600,053,182 downwards.
TTGCTACAAAGTGATGCCCTTCGGATTGAAGAATGCTGGGGCAACATATCAACGTGCTATGACGACTCTCTTTCATGACATAATGCACAAAGAGATCGAGGTTTATGTTGATGATATGATTGCCAAATCTCAGACGGAGGAGGAGCATTTGGTTAATCTGCTGAAACTGTTCAAAAGGCTCAGGAAGTTCAGGTTGAGACTGAACCCTAATAAGTGCACCTTCGGGGTGAGATCCGATAAACTGCTGGGGTTCATTGTGAGCGAAAAAGGAATAGAGGTTGATCTTGCGAAAATAAAGGCAATACAAGAAATGCTGACGCCTAAAACAGAAAAAGAAGTGCATGGGTTTTTAGGGAGGTTGAACTATATCGCCCGGTTCATATCTCACCTAACTGCGACATGCGAGCCGTTATTCAAGTTGCTGAAAAAGGATCAGGTGTTGACCTGGAATGAAGATTGTCAAAAGGCGTTCGACAAGATAAAAGAATACTTGCAGGAACCTCCTGTTTTGATACCCCCAGTGGCCAGGAGACCTTTGATTATGTATTTGACAGTTCTTGAGGAAAGTATGGGTTGTGTTCTCGGTCAACACGACGAGACCGGACGTAAAGAGCATGTAATCTACTATTTGAGTAAGAAGTTTACTAACTGTGAGTCCAGATACTCAATGCTCGAGAAGACGTGTTGCGCGCTAGCCTGGGCCGCCAAACGTTTGAGGCAATACATGTTGAATCAGACAACCATGCTAATTTCAAAGATGGATCCAATCAAATACGTGTTTGAAAAGCAAGCACTCTCCGGAAGAATTGCCCGATGGCAGATGGTGTTAACCGAATACGATATCCAATATGTCTCGCAAAAGGCTATTAAAGGTAGTGTCTTGTCAGAGTACCTTGCGGAGCAGCCTGTTGAGGACTACCAATCGATGTGGTTTGATTTTCCTGACGAGGATATCATGTACCTGAAGATGAAAGATTGTGACGAGCCGTTGCCGGACGAAGGACCAGAGATGGGTTCCAAATGGCAGTTGATATTTGACGGAGCTGTAAATTCCTATGGTAGCGGAATAGGTGCAATTATTACTACTCCTCAGGGGTCGCACATCCCCTTTACTGCCTGATTGACCTTTCCTGTTACCAATAATGAGGCTGAATATGAGGCTTGCATCATGGGTCTAGAAGAAGCTATTGATTTGCGAATTAAACATATGGATGTATACGGATACTCAGCTCTAGTGGTGAACCAAATTAAAGGAGAATGGGAGACACGTAAGCCCAATTTGATACCATATATGAATTATGCAAGGAGATTGTTGCCTTTCTTTGACAAGGTGGAATTGCGTCATGTGCTGCGAGCAGAAAATCAAATGGCTGACGCCCTGACGACACTGTCTTCAATGTATAAAGTTAACTTCTGGAACGAGGCTCCCAGGATTGTTATCTCTCGGCTCGATAGGCCTGCATTCATATTTGCCATCGACGAGGCTCCCGATGGTCAACCCTGGTACTTTGACATCCAGAATTTCCTGAAGAGCAAGGAGTATCCGGCTGGGGCATCCAGTCGAGATCAGAAGACTCTCAGGAGATTGGATGGTAATTTCTATTTGAATCCTGACGATGTCCTATACAAAAGAAACCACGACTTGGTGTTGCTACGTTGTGTAGATGAGAAAGAAGCAAAGTTGCTCATGGAAGAAATACATGAGGGTACGTTTGGTACACATGCTGGTGGGCATGCTATGACGAGAAAATTGTTGCGGGCAGGTTATTACTGGTCAACTATAGAAACAGACTGTTTCAAGTTTGCAAAGAGGTGTCATAAATGCCAAATTTATACGGACAAGGTCCATGTACCCCAAGTCCTCTGAACGTTATGTCATCACCGTGGCCTTTCTCGATGTGGGGAATCGATATGATTGGCAAGATTGAGCCTACGGCATCCAATGGACACCGGTTCATCTTGGTGGCAATTGATTACTTCACCAAATGGGTGGAAGCAGCATCATATACCAATGTCACCAAACAAGTGGTCGCCAGATTTATCAAACGAGATATTATCTGCAGATATGGAATCCCTGAGCGGATTATTACCGACAACGGTTCGAATTTGAATAACAAAATGATGGAAGAGCTGTGTCGGAATTTTAAGATTGAGCACCACAACTCTTCTCCGTACCGGCCCAAGATGAATGGCGCTGTTGAAGCGGCCAATAAGAACATAAAGAAGATTGTCCAGAAGATTGTTGTGACGTATAAGGACTGGCACGAGATGCTACCTTTCGCTTTGCACGGTTATCGTACGACGGTACGCACATCAACCGGGGCAACCCCTTTTTCATTGGTATACGGAATGGAGGCAGTGTTACCGTTGGAGGTTGAGATTCCTTCCTTGAGGGTTTTACGAAATGTCCAACTTGACGAGGCAGAATGGGTTAAAGATAGACTGAATCAGCTCAGTTTAATGGATGAGAAGAGGCTATCTTCTCTCGCATACGGTCGATTATATCAGAGCCGGATGAAGAAAGCATACGATAAGAAGATATGTCCACGAAGCTTTCAGACGGGCGACCTTGTGCTGAAAAGGATTCTCCCGCCACAAACAGATCACAGGGGCAAGTGGACCCCTAATTACGAAGGTCCCTATGTTGTCAGAAAAGTCTTCTCTGGAGGAGCCTTGCTACTATCTACCATGGATGGTGAAGACTTTACGTCTCCTGTGAATTCGGACGCAGTTAAAAAATACTTTGCTTGAAAGTGACCCGCTGGACAGTAAAAAGAGAGTCCAGGCAAAAATGGGGCATCCTGGAGAACCGTAAAAAATGAATAAAAGGTTCGGGCAAAAGTTAGGGATAAAATTGAAAAGATGTACACCCGCGAAGTTGAAAACCTGCAAAGGGCGACTTCGACAAAAAAGGGTATCCCGGTGAATTGAAAACCCGCAAAGGGCGATTCACGCAAAAGTTAGGGATTAAAAAAGCAAATGACTGCGGCCCAGATCTGATACAGCATTGCTTAGTGGTTTGGGAGTACCTGAGGGTTTGTTTATCCAACACAATCTCTTCCGAAAATTGAATACCGGGAAAGCGCCAGAGTCAGGCGAGTCATAGGAGGATCAGCTCATGATGTTTGTCTGCACCACGTTGCCGACATGTATACAAATATTGTTTTGTACTTTTTTATTTTATGCTTTTTTGTGCGTACATGTATGTGTGTGTGCGTAACTTCCTCTTTTCAGGAGTTGCATCCGATGTACAAAGCTTCGCCTATTTACAGGCTCAATCAATAAAACATGTTATTCAGTATCTGATGTTTGTGCTTTACTGTTTTGTATGTGGAAAACGCCGATGTTTTGATGAACTCGCATGTGCATAACTTTACTGGCCCTTGCCAATGATTGATAAAACTTCGAATTGACTGAGGAGATGTCGTGGACATTAACCCGAATAGATTTGGTTGTATAGATTTGTTTGTCTCGTTTGTGTTTTGCATGGTTCTCACCCTTGGAGCAGACAGTCAGAAAAATGGTGGCCCCAGCCAGAGGCCCTGGAAGAAGGACGTGACCTTATTTCCCAGCAGGTCGCACCTCATCCCCAGAGGTTAAGATGACGTTGTCCCTTACTGAAGGAGGGATTATTTTCCCCAGAAGAGTATCCTCATGGAAGTTGTCCACAGGATATCCCCAGCAAGACAAGATCAGTGTCCCATGCAGAGGTTATACTCCCCAGAGAGTCGGGTATGTGCACGCTCAATCCTCAGCTGGGAGGATATCCGCGGCACATAACCAAGTCATGGTAGGTTCAGAAGGATTATCCCCACCGAGGATGGTTTTTCTTTCTCCCCACAGGTCGTTGTGCTTTCATCAGGATGATTATCCCCAGCGGAGTGGAAGCTCCGAGTTGTAAACTGTACCCAGACAGTTGTCTCCCAGAAGGGTCGCTTCTCCCCCCAACTGAGTTAATCTTCCCAGCAGGTGTTATTCTTTCCTCCTAGTGGAAATTGATGTGTAATCTCTCCCCGGCAGAGTTGGTTGTATTTCCGGCATTTATTTTTCCAGAATACTTTGCGATACCCGTTCATCCCCAACAGGGTGGTATTTGTCCTCAACAGCCGTGTTGAAGTAAGCTTGTCAGAGCTTCCCCAGCAGCTTGAACCTGCATTTGCATTTGCATACATTATCATGTTTGCATCTACCCACAAACGCGTAGCATTTCCATGCTGTATGGAGCATTGCGCCATTACCGAACATACGCATTTTGAAACATAAATCAGGTTGGTTACCCTTTTTCTTTCATGTGTGTTTCTCAACAGGAGTATGAAATTACAATTCAGATTTATTACCAAACAATCGAGGTATCGCCGTGAGACATATGATGATGTGGTTCTTGTTATCATTCCCCACAGTGTTACTGGTTGAAGTTTCTATTATTAGACCAGCGGAGTGTTTTTCTTCAGATTTTTGCTGTCACGGCAGCATGTCAGGGTCTCATGAATCAAGACTTCAGAAGTGGTCACTTGTTGTTGAATGGGTGTCGGGCAGTTATTTTCAGAATATCCCCAGTGGAGTTAGCTACTACCAAGAATGGGCAAGGAAGCTATATCCGAGATGGACTTTCCCGTATGAAGCAGGCGGATGAACTTTCCTGTAAGAATCAGGCAGATGTGTTTTCCCGTATGAAGCAGGCGGATGAATTTTCCTGTAAGAATCAGGCAGATGTATTTTCCTATAAGAATCAGGCAGATGGGTTTTCCCGTATGAAGCAGGCGAATGAATTTTCCTGTAAGAATCAGGCAGATGTGTTTTCCTGTAAGAATCAGGCAGATGGACTTTCCCGTATGAAGCAGGCGGATGAATTTTCCTGTAAGAATCAGGCAGATGTGTTTTCCTGTAAGAATCAGGCAGATGGACTTTCCCGTATGAAGCAGGCGGATGAATTTTCCTGTAAGAATCAGGCAGATGTGTTTTCCTATAAGAATCAGGCAGATGGACTTTCCCAAATGAAGCATGCAGATGAATTTTCCTGTAAGAATCAGGCATATGGACTTTCCCGTATGAAGCAGGCGGATGAACTTTCCTGTAAGAATCAGGCAGATGGATTTTCCCGTATGAATCAGGCGGATGAATTTTCCTGTAAGAATCAGGCAGATGGACTTTCCCGTACGAAGCAGGCGGATGAACTTTCCTGTAAGAATCAGGCAGATGTGTTTTCCCGTATGAAGCAGGCGGATGAACTTTCCTGTAAGAATCAGGCAGATGACTTTTCCCGTACGAAGCAGGCGGATGAACCTTTTCTTGTATGAATCAGGCAGATGGAGTTTCCCGTATGAAGCAGGCGGATGAATTTTCCGGTATCCAGATAGATGATTCTCCCGTGATCGCCAGGGAGTATGAGTTGTGTTCCGATGATTGACAAAAGTATTTTCCCCAAGGAAGTCGCCATGATTTCCTCGTGTTAATGTCCTCAGTAGAGTCCTCCTCAAAGTCGTTTGTGGGTTGGGACCAACGGAGTTGGCTACTGCAGAGGTAGGCAGAGAAACGATATTCAGATGCTTTTCCCGTATGAAGCAGGTGGATGGATTTTCCTGTAATCAGGCGGATGACTTTTCCCGTATGAAGTAGACAGATGGGGTTTCCTGTGTGTAGGTGTCGCGGTGAAATTTGGATACCAAACTATTGATTAGTTTGAATCTTTAATTCATTTTGCAACCGAACTTTGATTTGTCCAAAGGAAGGGATAAAGATCGAAATTCCCACAATGCAATGCAAATGCAAGCTAGATTGTTTAGGTTCGGGGGTTGGTTAAACTTAGGGAAGGTACTAGCATCCTAAGTTTCTGTAGTACTCTACAGGAACCTCTTGTTTTATGTTTGTTTACTGCTAAGTGTTTATCTGCTTAAGGGATTAAAGACCCTAGTGGTTTGTTTCTAAGTATACTCGATAAGATGTCGCATCTTATGCCTACATATCTTTACGGGAGTGGAATCAGAGTATGTTGTAGTTCACCCTAAAGGGTTAGAGGAGCTCTTTGACTGTGGTCAAAGTTCCTACGGGTTTAGGGTAGTTGTTTTGATTGGGTTTAGGAGAAGAGATGAGTCTTCATGTTAAGGGAGATGTAACCACCACAAATGTAAAAGGGGGTTGTAGGAAATGGTCTTTGCATCGTCTTAAGAAAAGGTCTTACACACTCGGATGGTCGCCAAGCATGCCTTTGTCGCTCTTAAGGCAAAGTCCCTACATGTTTGATTGTATTGTTGTGGGGGTGGAGATTATATCTCACTTAAGATGATTAACATCTATTCTCTAAATGTGTTTTGAAAGTTGTATTGTGTTTGTGTTTGTCTAAGTTGTAGAAAAATAAAGACAAGGTCCTTCCTATAGGGTAGGTCCTGAACTTAACTGATCAACTTGAATGGAATCAAGGATCGAAGGGGATATGATGCAAATGATGTGCAACTACACACAACGTTGAATTATGTGTAGGTTTTTCCTTTGGACGGAATGCGATGCATAAGTATAAATGCGATAATGTAAATTGCGGTAAATAAATTGCGGAAATGTAAACCATACATATACGCATGAAAGCGCTGAAATGTAAGTGAATGTGTCGTGAAGTGGGTGTGCACGATTAATTTGTATTTATACGATGTTGTTTGATTTTAACTGTTTGACTTGTTTTTAGACGAGGTTGAATTGTTTGAGAAAAGCTGATTTAATTTTTAAAAGGTTTTCGATTTCTATTTTATGATCAAAAGTTAAATTGTAAAGAGTTTATTTTAAATAAAATAGTTATTACTAAAGTTATGTTGTTTAGAAAAAGATTTTAATTTTTATATTATTATAAACGATTAATTTAGATTGGAAGAAAAAAAGGATTTGTTTCCTATTTATTTATAAAAGGGTCTAATAGGTTAATTGTGTAGCTAAGAATAAAATTAATTATTAAAGGGCTGAGATTTAAAAAGTTATTTAATTAATAAAAGGTTAATTAAAAAAAAGACTCAAATATTAGTTATTAGTCTATATTAAAAGATCAAGGGTGGTGATTAAAAGGGTTAATGGTTTAAAAAAAATGTTAATATAGATTAAAAGGGGTATTAATTTAAATAATAGAAGGATAAGTTATTAATTTAAATAAATTGTATATTATCGTTATATACGAGAGATTTATTGGTTTATTAAAAAAGTTGATTAATAAAATAGTTTAAACATGGTTTAATTATCGAATTAAGGTTAATTAAGGGGTTTGGGGGAATTAAGCGGTGGTTAGTGGGGAGATCAGTGGTGTGTGTTAGTGATTGCAATACGTTAACGAATTACAAAAAATAAAAAGAAAAACATGAAAACCCTAGATCCCAAATCACCCTCTCCGCCGTGATTTCCCGATTTCGGTTCTCCCTCCCCCCCAAAATCGATTCAAGCCATTTCGACTCTTCTTCTTCTTGCGGTTTCGCCTTCACTTTTAATATGGAACCTGCAACAGTCACATCAACATATCAATATCATAAGGAACTTCAATGTACACGATGGTTTTTTTACCGAGATTAGGGAGTGGCGGCTGGTGTTGGAGCTCCGACGGCGGTCGTTGATGGACGGAGGCACCTTTCGTGAGCTAAGACAAGATAAGTCTCCTAGCTTTGGTTCCTCGGTTACGAGATTTGGCTTGTGATAGCTCTAGGGTTTGATGTTCTCTGCTTCGTACGATAGGGTTTTTTTGCATGCCCCTTTTCTCTTCACTTTCATCTCTTTATATAGGCACCATGAGGATTAATGTCTTGTTTAAAACTTGATTGAAGGAGTTGAATGCTGATTTCGATATTCCTATTTGGGTTGCATCAGATTCGAAATCTTTCCTTTTTGGTGATTGTAATAATGGCTTGTTTGATTGATATTCAAACCTTTGATTCAGATGGGCTAGGATTCGATTTGATTCTGAATAGAATCTCCTATCTCCAAAGGATATTCTCCGATTTGCTTTTGATAACTTGATTTTGGTTTGGCAGGTGTGGAAAATAATTAAATTATTGGGTCAGCTGATGGATCTAGAAGCCCAAAAAGGGGGTGTTCGTGCTTGGGTACGAGAATGTTGGTGATGCCCTTGGTTATTTGACTTTCCTCTTCTTCTTTCAGGTTGTTACTTGATTTGGAAGCTGCCAGTTCTGGGTCATTGCTGGGGAAGGTATAACTGCGATGATGACTCATAAGTCTGAGCTTGTGGCTGTGTTGTTGGTATCTCGGTTTGTGTTGGAGAAGGAATTCTGTGGATGGTTACCCTGCTTGTCTAGTTTTCAAATTTACCAATGCCCGGTGATGAGTTAGTCTGAGGGCCACGTTTGCCTTGGTTGCCGCTTTAGGTCTTGCGTTGCCATTGTTTGCTTGTTAAGTTGAGTGGTGCTGGTTCTGCAGTTGTTGCCTGTTCTAGCTAATGCTTCTTATAACTGGTTTGTGCCCGATGTGGGTACTGCCCGTTTGGGGTTGATTGCAGCCTTGAACTCGTTACTTTGTTGCAGCTTGAGGTTATTAATTTGTTGGTTTGTTGGTTAACTCCATCCTCGTGTTTTGCAGGCGTACTGATTATTTGTGGTACGTAATGGAGATATCTTCATCAGGAAAACTCAGGACCCCACCATGTATTTGTTGCTCCAAAGGTAGATTATTGCTACTGATAAGAATTGGGGCGAGGCAGCCTGGGATGCTCTCTCTCTTTCTTGTGCTGGCTGCTGATACATACTTCTTATTGTGTTCCAAATTGACTGCGACTCGTGCTGTCAGTTGTTGTTGTTCACCTGTTGCTGAATGTTTGCTCGCAGTTAGCATTGTTGCCTTGATAACTTTTCTATTCTTTCTTCAGGTTACTTGATGATTGGTTCAGAGCCCATTTGGTCTTAGCTCCGGTGCCGGGAAACGTATAACGGTGATGATGACTTGATAGTCTGAACCATATTGGTGTTGTCGGATGTAGTTGCCTTGCGAATTACATTGAGTTGTTCGAAACAGTTGCCTTATTTCAATTTTCGATGCTCGGTAGGGAGTTTGATAATGGCCACGGTCATAGTCCTCCCGGCCGCTCGAGTCTCATGCCCGATGATGAGTTGAGTTGAGGGCTGAAGTTAAATCTCACTCCCCTTTAGATTTCACTTTATTTTTGACAGCATTTGAATGACGGTTATTGCTTTGACAGGACTTGACAATTCCTACTCTGTGGACAGTATCTTGTGGTAACACGAGGGGCGGATTGTGGAGTTGTGAAATTTGCGAAATGCAGGATGCTTGATGTACTGATGTTTACATTCTGTACCGAAATGTTGATGTTTACCTCCGTACTGCAACTAATACTATTATGTGCACTGCTCCTGTTATTGTCTGTTGTTGAAGAACTATCTAGTTATTGCTGGAATGCTGGCTTGCTAATTGCAAGACCTTACTTGCTGATACACTTTTGTCGTAGCCACTGTAGTTGCTTGCAAAAACTGAAATACCTGTGGTTGTGATATCGAGATGCTTGGTCACACTTTGATAGTCCTCCCTTTTATCAAAGATACCGACACTGTTAATTTCAGATATTATCCTGTCTTACGCCGTTGCCGGGGGTCCATCTGGTGTTCAGTAGGGAGTCGGCGACAACTTCGGTTGTTGTCCTTCCGGCTGCTCAGACTTCACACCCAATGATGAATTAAATCTGAGGGTTGCACAAATCTTTAATTCTTAATCTTCTTGAATTCCCCCTTTTTTTTTACTGCTGACATTCTGATATTGTTCTGCTGATAATTGTGTGCAGGGTTGCTGGGGTTAAATTGCATTGAGGCAACTGGAGATGGAGTTGCGTGGTCGCGTCAAAACGTCGGCGTTATGCTTGCAAGAACGGCCTTAATTATCACAAATGTCCTTTCGAACAAAATTCATTTGCATCATGTGAGCGGTGGCTGTTACGTGCGATCCCCCTCCTACTTCGATTCAGCTTTCCACGAGATTGCCATGGTGTAACAGAGCAGATTCTCAAAGTATTTTTAAAGTTGCATCTGCATAGTTGAGAGGAAAGTCTGAAGGTGGTGTACTTGGAACGAGACCTCTGTGTCTTGCGAGTCGAGTAATAGGATTGTATTAAATATGTTTTGTTAATGTCAAGGCCTTCAAATGTTAATGCTTTGGGCCACCTTGTATTATTGGATTTTTGAGTTAAATATCAATCCTTTCAACTTGTCCGTTTGGTTATATCCTTTGAATTCATTATCATTACTTTTGAATCTCGTGAAGACATGTGCTAATCTCTTGTAGTCTTGGAGTTTTGAATTTTATACGTTAAAAAAATGTGGCACGGTTGACTTGAACATTATTGCAAAAGGTGATTGTATAAGCATGAATCTTCAATGAGGTCCTTAATTATAAGGTTACTTTGGTAATGTGAATACTGCCACTTGGAGATAGTTTTGGTGAATGTCACATAAGAATTTCCTCGTGCATGTAACTTGGACTGTTAACTTTAACTTCTTGCTCTGAGCTTGTAATAAATCCCTCCATAGGCTTGAAATTGACTTAATAGCACGAACTTCTGATTCACATATTCTTGAGTCTACGACTTTTGAAATTTATGCGCCTGCATACACTTGTTAGTGACAATAACATAAATATGAAATATAACGTCAAATGACGTAAGAGACGCACAAAAGAAGGTGAGATCTTGTGGTCAAAAATTAGGGTGCAACAGATGCCCCTATTTAAGTTACTTCTATTCGGAGATATGGAGATTGAAATCTCCATCTCGACGAGATAGGAGGGACTTAAATAAAAACATTGCATGAATTTTTGGCCCTAAGAGCTCACCGTATGCAAATGATATGCGATGATATGAGAATGCAAGACAGACGGGTCCTGTGAGGAAATGATGTCACAGGGGAGCAAATAGACACAACAAGACTCCGCGGGCATGGGAAACGAAAATCACTGGGGAAATCTCCAGGGGTATAATAGTATCTCATATACCGGGGACATAGTGATGAGAAAGTGGCTTTTAGTCGAAAGATATGCTTATTGTCATAATGTTGTGGTTGGTAATAACCCAAATGAACTGAGTTGATGGTTCATCCTCATTTTTCTTTTTCTCTTTTCTTGTTTTTCTGCATATCTTTTCTTTTGGAACTCAACTCGAAATAGTAAAATGTATGACTTCCCCTTGCACCATGGTATGGGGACCATGAGCCGGTCTCGGTCTCTGATGTCATTGTAGTTGTAGATGTTGTTGTAGTTGTTGAGCTTCCCCGAGCATCATGATATGGGAGTCATGCGCCGGTCTCGGTCTCTGATGTCGAACTTCCCCTTGCACCATGGTATGGGAACCATGAGCTGGTCTCGATTCCTGATGTCGAACTTCCCCTTGCTCTATGGTATGGGAACCATGAACTGGTCTCGGTTCCTACCCAAAATGATGGAAACTTGTGAGAGTGTCTTCAAAGAGGGGTTGTAAATTTGTAGATTGTAGATTGTATGTTGTAAATTGTAATGTTGATGTAGAATTGTTGATGTAAATGTAATTGTAGAATTTTGTAGACGTGATCTTGTACTTGTAATTGTAGATGCAATTTGTATTGTATTAGCAATTTGTAGAATGTGCACCGGGGATCTTCAAAATAGTTGTAAACCGGTTGATACGTGGAGTGTCCTCTTGTAAGGAGATATGTCGTTGATTGTACTCATAATGAACCCTCTGGGGAAGATCATTTCTTAAGGAATATCTTTGCTGTAATTGTAAAAATATGTGAGATTGTTGTAGCAGAAGTCCTCAAATGGGGAAGTATCTGTAATGTCCCTTGACTTGATAATCTTGAAATAATCCACTGGGGATAGACAGATTGTCTTGAGGAAGTTGTTGTTTGTCGTTTTGAGGATAGATCTGCCCAAAACGAGTTGCTCAAATAAAGAGGCCTTCTGTTTTTCGACTGTAAGTTGTTGAAGAGATCTTGTAATGTTGTTGAAGAAACGTTGCGTCTTCAATGGTGATCCTCATGACGTCAAAGTGCAAAATAAATGCACTCTTGATCCATGCTCAAAAGCTGGAGATGTTCATAGCGTGATTGCCAAAGACCGAAGTTCAATTCGGGAAATAACCGAAGAGAAACTGTTAAGCAAGACTCAACCATAGAGGCATAAACTCCAATGGGAATGTACTTAAACAACTGTCTTCCACGAGGATCGAACTTCGTGGGGAAATAGAAATATTGAGTTTTTTCTGCTTAGGGCTGACAACTCTATTTGGAAGGAGTAAGACGCGCCCAAAATACCCACGGGTAACCGCAATCGAAGAGATAGAGTAAAACAAACAAAGGATGCACAAAATGCAAATGTTATGCTATCTACTTATATGATATGCGTATGCTTATGTTTGCGCTGACAAGTCGAGAGGGACACATCATTTATGCATGGGGAAATGCTCGAGCCTTATCTCCGCAGGTCCTTTGAACGAGAATGACCTTCACTCTCAGATGGCATAAGCGTCAATAGTCTAGTCATCTTTCCGTGAGTAAGGGTGAGCATTGGCGGTCATCCTCTCGTTATTCATATATCAAGTAGAGCAAGTTTTGAAAAGGTTTAAATCAGTCAGGATTTTGCTATCAAGATCGCAGATTTAGTAAAGGGAAAAACTTTTATTGAACGGCGGGCAGCGGAAAAGCGTGACCCGATATTACAGTGTTGGAAAATGATATTGATTACATAGAGGGAATAATGTCCTGCTTCTCCTAAACAAAGTATTTCTTGACAGCGTCCGTATTCACGGGGCGAGCGATCTCTTCTCCATCCATTGTTGCTAACATCAAAGCGCCTCCAGTCAAGACCCTTTTGACTACATATGGTCCATCATAATTCGGGGTCCATTTTCCTCTGACGTCAGTGAGGAAAGATTGTATTTTCTTGAGCACAAGGTCACCTTCCCTGAATACCCGGGGTCGAACCTTCTTGTCAAACGCTTTCTTCATCCTCTGCTGATACAACTGCCCGTGGCATAGCGCGGCCATCCTCTTTTCTTCGATTAAGTTCAACTGATCATACCTGTTCTGACACCATTCTGCCTCTGATAATTTTGCCTCTACTAAAATTCTCATAGAAGGAATCTCAACTTCTATTGGGAGTACTGCTTCCATACCGTAGACAAGCGAAAATGGAGTTGCCCCAGTTGATGTACGTACCATCGTACGATATCCATGTAAGGCAAAGGGGAGCATTTCGTGCCAATCTTTGTAAGTAACCACCATTTTCTGAATGATCTTCTTAATGTTTTTGTTGGCGGCTTCAACAGCCCCATTCATCTTTGGTCTGTAAGGAGAAGAATTGTGATGCTCGATCTTGAATTCTTCACACAACTCTTTCATCATTTTGTTATTCAGATTGGAACCATTGTCTGTAATAATTCTGCTTGGCACACCATATCGGCAAATAAGCTGGTTCCTGATAAATTTGACGACCACATGTCGGGTTACATTAGCATAGGAAGCCGCTTCGACCCACTTGGTAAAATAATCAATGGCTACCAAGATGAATCGGTGTCCATTAGATGCTTTCGGCTCTATCATTCCAATCATATCGATTCCCCACATGGAGAATGGCCATGGTGATGAGATAACATTCAACAAAGTCGGAGGCACGTGAATTCTATCTGCGTAGATCTGGCACTTGTGGCACTTTCTGGCAAACTTGTAACAATTCGACTCCATAGTGATCCAATAATAACCGGCCCTTAATAACTTCTTAGCCATAGCATGTCCGTTGGCATGAGTGCCAAAAGATCCTTCGTGAATTTCCGACATTAACCTATCCGCTTCTTGCTTGTCAACACATCTCAGCAAGACCATGTCAAAATTCCGTTTGTACAACACATTGTTACTCAGAAGGAACTTTCCAGCCAACCTTCTCAAAGTCTTCTTGTCTTTGTTGGAAGCTCCCAGGGGATATTCTTGAGTTCTAAGAAACACTTCGATGTCATAGTACCAGGGTTTATCATCCTTAACTCCTTCGACAGCAAAGACGTAGGCAGGTCTATCGAGACGTTTTACTTCAATCCGAGGACACTCGTTCCAAAAGTTCACCACAATCATCGAGGCCAAAGTTGCCAATGCGTCTGCCATTCTGTTCTCATCGCGAGGGATATGATGAAACCCAACCCTATCAAAGAACGGTAACAATCTTCTAGCATAATCCCTGTATGGGACTAAATTATCATGTCGAGTTATCCATTCTCCAGTAATTTGGTTGATTACTACTGCAGAATCACCAAATACATCTAAATTCTTGATTCTCAAATCGATCGCTTCTTCGAGACCCATGATACATGCCTCATACTCAGCTTCGTTATTAGTACATTGGAATGCTAATCTGGAGATGAATGGGAAATGGGTCCCTTGAGGAGTCACAATAACAGCACCTATCCCTTTTCCATGGGCGTTGACAGCTCCATCAAAGATTAAACCCCGCTGAGAACCGGGCTCTGGTCCTTCACCGTGTACGGGTTCTTCACAATCTTTCATCTTTAAGAACATGACACCTTCATCAGGAAAGTCATCATTTGAGTGTTGATGATCCAAAATAGGTTGGTGAGCCAGGTGATCAGCCAAAACACTTCCTCTAATAGCTTTCTGAGTATGGTACTCGATATCATACTCGGACAATAACATCTGCCATCTGGCAATTCTCCCAGTTAAAGCGGGTTTCTCAAAAATATACTTGATGGGATCCATCTTCGAAACCAACCAGGTAGTGTGGTTCAACATATACTGGCGTAAACGCTTAGCGGCCCACGCTAGAGCGCAACAAGTCTTCTCTAGCATAGTGTATCTGGTTTCACAATCGGTAAATTTCTTGCTCAGGTAATAAGTGACATGATCTTGTTTTCCGGCTTCATCTCGCTGACCGAGTACGCAACCCATTGAATCCTCTAGGACAGTCAAATACATAATCAAAGGGCGCCCTTCAACCGGTGGTATCAGGATAGGTGGTTTGAGCAAATACTCTTTGATACTATCGAAAGCCCTTTGACAATCTTCAGTCCAAACGTACCCTTGTTCTTTCCTCAGAAGCTTAAAAATAGGTTTACATGTAGCAGTCATGTTGGATATAAACCTGGAGATGTAGTTCAAACGCCCTAAGAATCCTTTGACTTGTTTCTCAGTGGCGGGAGCTGGCATTTCTCGGATAGCTTTTACTTTGTCAGGGTCCACTTCGATCCCTTTTTGGCTGACAATAAAACCCAATAATTTCCCTGATCGTACTCCAAATGTACACTTGTTGGGGTTCAGACGAAGTTTGTATTCCTTCAAACGAACAAACAGTTTAGCCAGGTGCTTAACATGATCATCTTCGGTTTTTGACTTAGCTATCATATCATCCACATACACCTCAATCTCCTTGTGCATCATATCGTGGAACAAAGTAGTCATAGCTCTATGATATGTTGCCCCTGCATTCTTTAATCCAAATGGCATAACCTTATAACAAAAGGTGCCCCAGGGTGTTATGAATGATGTCTTTTCTCTGTCTTCGGAAGCCATTCTAATCTGGTTGTAACCTGAAAAACCATCCATGAAAGAGAACACCTCATATCTTGCAGTACTGTCTACCAGGATGTCAATGTGAGGTAATGGGAAATCATCCTTCGGGCTAGCTTTATTCAAATCCATGTAATCTACACACATGCGAACTTTGCCATCCTTTTTCGGAACGGGTACAATATTAGCCAACCATAGTGGATATTCGGCAGTAACAAGGAAACCTGCATCAATCTGTTTCTGTACCTCTTCCTTAATCTTCAAAGCCATATCAGGTCGGGTCCTTCTAAGCTTCTGCTTTACTGGCAGGCATTCTGGTTTTAAAGGTAAATGATGCTCAACTATAGCTGTGTCCAAACCGGGCATATCCTGATATGACCAAGCAAACACATCAACAAATTCTCCAAGCAGATCAACCAACTGTTTCTTCACATCTGGTTTGAGCAGAGCTCCAATTTTCACTTCTCTATGGATTTCTTCTGATCCCAAGTTGATTACCTCCACCGGCTCTTGATGGGGTTGGATGGCTTCTTCTTCTCTCTCAAGCAATCTAGTAATTTCTTCTGGAATACCATCTTCTTCGTCCTCGGCTTCATACACAGGAAACTCAAAAATTTGGAGGAGGTAGTGGATCATTATTCCCAGGTTGTAATCTGGGTAGCAATCTGCGCAAGTGACGTGATTTTTAATAAGTTTTTATTTTGTAAAGTGGAAAGTGTGTGTACGCGAGATGCTACTTATTGTTTTCCAACATCATGAATAAAATAAAAAACAGATGTAAATGAAAGTAGTTTATTGATGATAGCAAAAACCGAAAAGACACGCCCAACAAAGTCACCTTTGCCTTGGGCAGAGCAAAGGGAATTATTGAAAGTATGCCCTACTAAATGCAGTTTCGCCTTGGGCAGAGCGAAAATTTTAAACAAATGCTTTACTTAGATATATGAATGGCGGTAGGAGCTTCAACCACACTCCAATTCTTGACCACGACGCCTGGAGTCACAAAGTCCGGGATGTCTTCAGCCGGCTCTTCCTCAGTGGTGGTATAAACTCCAAAGGTATAGTCGAAATCATCTGACACGTAACCTGGATCTTCCATATAGGGCTCGTAGTCTTCATAAGGAATGGAGGACCTTGTAGAACCGTCCGATATGTAGCCCTCGAGTTCATCTTTTAACACAGCATTAACCTGAGGATGGTGGGAAATTCCTCCACTACGGAACACTTCACTGATCAATGGAAATCCTTGGTTCTTGGTGCCTTGGCGGGCAGAACTGCTGGTGAAACCGAGGCCCTCCTTGTTCTTGTTCTCTGGCAAAGACAACACCTTTCCCCACATTGACTGGTGACCACTGTTCACTACTCGTTGTGCGTCCTTAAATGATGACATGGATGTCTGAGCTCTCTGAACGCTCTCACCCGCAACAGACAAAGTTTGAAACTGCGTGCCAACTTCCTCTTCAGCCTCGACGTATGAGAACGATGACAGGTGACTCACTACCAAAGCTCTTTCTCCACAAACCGTAACTACTTTCCCTTCAAAAACATACTTTAACTTCTGATGCAGGGTAGAAGTAACTGCTCCAGCTTCATGTATCCATGGCCTCCCTAGCAGACAGCTATAGGCGGCACGAATGTCCATGACCTGAAACGGGATCATGAAAGTTTGTAGTCCAATAGTCATAGGCAAATCAACCTCACCAATTACTGCTTTCCTTGACCCATAGAAAGCTTTGACAATAACGCGACTCGGCCTCATTGGCGATCCCTGATATGACAGCTTAGATAGGGTGGTCCTAGGCATTACGTTTAGAGACGATCCAGTGTCAACCAGCACACTGGACAGGGAGTCATTTCCGCAGTTCACAGAAATGTGCAAAGCCATATTATGTTTTCTCCCTTCCTCTGGGAGATCACCTTCATTGAAACCCAGATTATCACTCGAAGTAATACTGCCAATGATGTCATCAAATTGTTCCATAGTCACATCCTGCTCGACATAGGCTTGTTCCAAAATCTTCTGAAGTGCTTCTCTATGAGCCTCGGAACTCATCAACAATTGTAGCACGGAAATCTTTGACGGGGTCTGCAAAAGCTGATCTGCAACCTTATACTCGCTCTCTTGATTATCTTCAAGCATTCATCAGAGTTGGACAGGTTAGACCCACCAGATTGCCCCACATTTGGGTCCTTTGAGCCTGATGGTTCGAACAAAACCTCTTTTTCTTTCGGTGGCACGGTCGGGTAGATTCGCCCGCTTCTTGTCACTCTACTAACATCTGCAATATTAAAGATTGAGGGTATGGTGGGCAGAGGCACTTCTTTCCCATCCTCCAACATAGTAGCATTATATCTATAAGGGATGGCCTTACTAGAGGTATAAGGGACAGGTCCAGGCACATTGATTACCAACGGAGCAACAGTTGGCTTCTTGCTATTGTAAACGATCTCTATACGTTCCACCTCTTTAAAGTGGGGTACTATGACACAGACTTCTTCAACTTTCTCACTTGAAACTTCTTGATCATCACTTTCTAAACAAACTTCAATCATATTGACAGAGGGTGAACCATGTGGTGGTAATGGATTCTTCTGTACATTCGGTCGGAATCCCTAAAAGACAAGATCCCATTTTTTATGAGCCTCTGGACATCCATCTTCAAGCCGAAGCAACTCTCAATATCATGTCCCGGAGCACCCTGATGGTAAGGACAGAACTTGTCAGCTCTATAAGAAGGGGGAGGATTCGTGGGAGCTGGAGGTGGAGCTTTCGTCTGAATGTGACCCTTTTTGATCAAGGTGGGGAATAAATCAGTGTATGTCATTGGGATCGGATCGAAATTTATTTTCCGGTACACACGACCCTGGTTGCTAGGTGGCCGATTTTGCTGAGGATTCTGTGAACTCTGCTGAAGCTGTGGTTGTTGAGCAATGGGAGACTGAGGTTGATAAGCAGGAGCATTAAACACTGGAGACACCGCTGCAACCTGATGTGGTGGCATGTACCTCCTTCTGAATTGTCCTTTTTGAATAGCATTCACACTTTGTTCCTTTTTCTTCGCAAAACTGCTCCCATACCTCTTAGGAGCATTTTCTTCTTTGGTCAGCCTTCCCTCGCGAACACCTTCTTCTAAACGCATTCCCATGTTGACCATTTCAGTAAAGTCACTGGGGGCGCTGGCTACCATCTTCTTATAGAAGAAAGGACCCAGAGTCTTCAGAAAGATCTTGGTCATCTCTTTTTCTTCTAACGGTGGCGTGACTTGCGCGGCCACCTCGCGCCAACGTTGGGCATATTCTTTGAAGTTCTCCTTATCCTTCTGTGCCATTGCCCTCAACTGATCTCGGTCGGGTGCCATGTCCACATTGTACTTATACTGCTTGATAAAGGCTCCTCCTAGATCATTGAAAGTTCGAATCTTTGTACTGTCCAGCCCCATATACCATTTGAGTGCGGCGCCTGTCAAACTGTCTTGGAAATAGTGAATAAGTAACTGATCATTATTAGTTTGGGCAGACATCTTCCTGGCGTACATAATGAGATGGCTTTGAGGGCAGGTATTCCCCTTGTACTTTTCGAAATCAGGAACTTTGAACTTTGGTGGGACTTTAACATTCGGCACCAAACATAGCTCAGAAGCACTCTTACCAAATAAATCTTTTCCCCGACGGGCTCTCAATTCCTTTTGTATTTCAGAAAACTGGTCTTGGAATCCATCCATTTTCTCTTCTAAACCCACGGTTTCGGTTGGCGACCCATGTAGAATTGGTTCATCCAGAATATACGGGACAGTGTTCACCTACGGAGGTGCAGTAGTCATCACAGCAGAGACAACAGGAGCAGCTTGAACAACGGTCACAACAGGGGTCTCAGACACGGGCGGGTGGTAACCAGCCGGAGTGAAATAGGGAGACATCCCCCATGGGAAACCTTGAGGCATACTGTAAGATACTTCGGCAACAGAAGACACCACTGGGATCGGTGTTGGTGTCACTTCGGGTACAACAGTCCTTGGAACTTCTTGGTTGTTGATCGAGATTTGACTGGACAAAGCTTCTACCAGGCCATTCAACTTTTCCAAACTCTCTTTCATACTTGCAACTTCATCACGGAGCACCCTGTTCTCTTGTTCTAGCTGATCCATCTTCTGACGTTGACTGGCTCGAGTGTTGTATCGGTGATTCAGCTTGTTCTGCGGAGATGAAGCAAGAGTAAGACCCTGGAATGCAAATGATGATATGCTTATGTAAAATGCAAATGAGTGAAACTTTCAAGAAACTCAAGTAACTCTGGCATTGTAATCTTGGAAGAACTTATTTTATTTGAGGATTGGAGCGTTACAAAAACGGAGTACTCTTTTAAGAGTTTATTACATTGAATCAAAAGCAAAAGAGAAACTCGAGAATCTACTCCTTATGCTCCCTCTGTGCACGAAGCTCCTTTTCTAATTGATTGACGCGTTCTTGCAATTCGGCCTTTTCTCTGATGAGTCGGTCGACACACTCCTTCCAAGCCATAGTATCTGGGGGGAGATCATTTTTGGCGACATCACTTGAAGAGGCATGAGGAGAAAATAAATCTCCTTGTGCCTTTCTCTTTCTGGCAACTTCGATTTCTGGAGTCTTTTGAAGTCTTTCTTTCTCTACCTTGAGGGTGAGGAACTTGTTCTTCCAAGCAGTCCTCAATTTCCGGGCTTCATCTAAAGCAATCCTTACTTGTTCAATTTCGTCCACATCGAACCAGTCGGGGTCATGAGGAGATAGTACCATAGGTTCATGGAAAAGGAACGGCATTTTGAGGTCAAGGGCTCTTGCTCGCACCCAATACAAGTATTCTTCAGAGACAGCACAATTGGGGTATCCCAAAGCAGCTTTCCCTTCTTTATTGATGTACTCCCATGAGTAAATTATGACGGTCTTCAAGTCTGGGTCCTCCTGACCGATGAATATGGGACGGGCCGTTACAGGCATCTTCAGGAAATCAGAATACTCCTCCAACGTTGGCATCAACTGGTAGTCTGGAAAAGTGAAACAGTGGTACAACGGGTCATAGAATTGAACGAGAGTCTCCAATAACCCCCCCCCCCCCCTTCATCTGGAGTTCGAGGAAACGGAAAACTTCTCCATACTCTGCTGCGAAGGCGTACCGATTCTCGATGAGGTCAGCTAGCTCTCTCAAGCTTTCAATGTTTGGGCTCTGAAAAGTGTACTCCAAGGCTTCTCTTTTGGAATCCATAGTTACAATACCTGAGAAATAAAGTTGAGTTTCTTGAAATGAATAAAGGAAAATGTAATGCAATATGAGTAGGACTTCATGGGATCCCCAACTATTTATAAGCATTATAACAAAAGAAAACGTTTTTTTATTAATTTCAAAACGGAATACAAATTATTGCTTTAAAAGTCCCAAGTAAAGCTAAATAAAAGCTAGTAAAGACGCTAAAGAAGTTTTGAATTCTGTTGCTTGAGCTGCTCTTCGAGTTGCGCCTTCTCACGGATAAGATTGTCCACAATTAGTTTCCAAATAGTGCACTGTGGATCGGATAAAAATAAGTCCTCCATGACTTTCCTCTTCTTGTAGGGGAGTAGCTCTTCATCCTTTAATTGTAGCTGTTTCTGGAATTCATCCCTCTCCTTTTGAAGTTCAGCCTTCTGCTTTTGACACTCATCGCTTTCTGCCACTGCCACATGGTACTTATTCTTCCATGATTCCAACTCACGTTGAGATTTCCTCAAGGACACTTCTAACTTCTCGGCTTCGGACATAAAGACATAAGTGGGCTCCCTCCTTGGAGCTATGGGATCTTGACGGGAATAGGGCATCTTTAGCTTGATCGCCCTTTCTCTGACCCACCGAAGGTAGGGTTCTAAAGATACACAATTAAGCTTCCCAAGGCTTTCTTTCCCTTTCTTGTGTAAGTGATTCCATGCAACTAAAACCTTGTTTAGGAGTTCCTGGTCTTCCCTAAAGAAAATATTCTCTACTTGGACACTCTTAGGTGGCTCCTTCAATGGAAATCCCAATTGTCGACGAGCTAAGACCGGATTGTAACTGATCCCTCCATTAAAACTGAGTAATGGTACATTAGCAAAGTCGCCACAACCATCAATAATCAAAGTTCCATCATATACTCGGTTGTACCAAATGATATCTGAGTGGGTCAGTGCCATAACTCTGGGAACCAAAGCCCCCTATCGAGACTTAAAAGGGAAGTAGACCTCGGCAAGTGCGAAATAAACCACTTGTAGAGTAGGGGTACACAGCAGGTGATCATTCCTCCACCATATAAGTTTCGGAGGTGTACAGAATGGTAAGCATTACCCAATAGGGTTGGTACTGGATTGTTCTTCAAAAAGATCTTAATTGCGTTGAGGTCAACGAACCCTTCAAAACTCGGGAACAAAAATACTCCATAAATAAGCAAGGCAAAGATCGCCTCGAACGGAGCTTTGTTCGTATAGTCGGCATAAAACATTGCTTTACTGATTAAAAACTTCGTAGTCAAACCAAAAAGACTGCCTTTACTAACCAGATTTCCCTTGACGTCCGATACCTTTAGGCAAAGGGCCTTAGCAATTTCTCTTTCATCAGGGTCCTTTTCCAGGAAAGGGAAAGGAGACTCTTCTAAGATGGGTAAACCAACCAAAAAGGAGTATTCTTCTAACGTAGGCAATAGTCGGAAATCTAAAAACGTGAAACAATGGTATAGTGGATCATAGAATTGCAATAAAGTGGACAGGAGTCCTTCATCCACTTGTCGACTCAATAAAGATATCAGCTTCCCATACTTGCTTTGAATTTCTCTTGGTCTTCAATCAGGGTCACCAACTTCTTTAGGTTATCCAACTTGGGACTTTTAAAAGTGTATTTCAGAGTGTGTCTTCTATTGGGGTCCATAATACCCTACAATGTTCATAAACAAAGGTAAATCCCATGAAGTCCAATGCGGTATGATGCTTTATGAATGCAACAAACACAAGTAGGCACATAGAAGCATAAGCATAAACAAACAAAGGGGTCCCTAGGCTTGCAACGAGCATGGAGCAAAGGTATACCCATCCCCAAAGGATTTGGACTAAAGGTTGATTGTACCTGTAGAACAAGGTTCTAATAAGGTTCCCAAAGTCATTAGCCCATCTTTCGGATATTATCAACTTCCCAAGTACTCGAGGGTTAATAATATTCTCAAGAGAACTTCTTTTGAGTGTAGCATCGCGTAGCACTATTTCGGGGGTACCCCCTCATAGCCCCGCACTACATCTTAGTAAAGGTCAAAGTGGGGTTAAGGTAACTATGGTCCTCAATATCATAGGCTCCAACATCGAATGTAGTGCATGTTTTCACGATTAAAGACTCGTTCAACAATACATCTTTCGAGAGGGCCTCAATTGAGCGTGATTTTCAAGTCAGCTTGGTCGGGATTCCACCCCCTATAAGCCTCTTTGAACATATCACTATCCTATCTTAAGTTCACTCAAGTCCGGGTGTAGGACTTTGTCTCACCACTCAAGAGTATCAACCCAAGAATACAAACAAATAAGCAAGTAAACAAATAAGCAAATATAAGCAAATATAAAAAGCAATAAAGAAATAAAACAAGATAGGGAGACCCACTGAGAGTCCCCAGTGAAGTCGCCATTTCTGTCGCGGTGAAATTTGGATACCAAACTATTGATTAGTTTGAATCTTTAATTCATTTTGCAACCGAACTTTGATTTGTCCAAAGGAAGGGATAAAGATCGAAATTCCCACAATGCAATGCAAATGCAAGCTAGATTGTTTAGGTTCGGGGGTTGGTTAAACTTAGGGAAGGTACTAGCATCCTAAGTTTCTGTAGTACTCTACAGGAACCTCTTGTTTTATGTTTGTTTACTGCTAAGTGTTTATCTGCTTAAGGGATTAAAGACCCTAGTGGTTTGTTTCTAAGTATACTCGATAAGATGTCGCATCTTATGCCTACATATCTTTACGGGAGTGGAATCAGAGTATGTTGTAGTTCACCCTAAAGGGTTAGAGGAGCTCTTTGACTGTGGTCAAAGTTCCTACGGGTTTAGGGTAGTTGTTTTGATTGGGTTTAGGAGAAGAGATGAGTCTTCATGTTAAGGGAGATGTAACCACCACAAATGTAAAAGGGGGTTGTAGGAAATGGTCTTTGCATCGTCTTAAGAAAAGGTCTTACACACTCGGATGGTCGCCAAGCATGCCTTTGTCGCTCTTAAGGCAAAGTCCCTACATGTTTGATTGTATTGTTGTGGGGGTGGAGATTATATCTCACTTAAGATGATTAACATCTATTCTCTAAATGTGTTTTGAAAGTTGTATTGTGTTTGTGTTTGTCTAAGTTGTAGAAAAATAAAGACAAGGTCCTTCCTATAGGGTAGGTCCTGAACTTAACTGATCAACTTGAATGGAATCAAGGATCGAAGGGGATATGATGCAAATGATGTGCAACTACACACAACGTTGAATTATGTGTAGGTTTTTCCTTTGGACGGAATGCGATGCATAAGTATAAATGCGATAATGTAAATTGCGGTAAATAAATTGCGGAAATGTAAACCATACATATACGCATGAAAGCGCTGAAGTGTAAGTGAATGTGTCGTGAAGTGGGTGTGCACGATTAATTTGTATTTATACGATGTTGTTTGATTTTAACTGTTTGACTTGTTTTTAGACGAGGTTGAATTGTTTGAGAAAAGCTGATTTAATTTTTAAAAGGTTTCCGATTTCTATTTTATGATTAAAAGTTAAATTGTAAAGAGTTTATTTTAAATAAAATAGTTATTACTAAAGTTATGTTGTTTAGAAAAAGATTTTAATTTTTATATTATTATAAACGATTAATTTAGATTGGAAGAAAAAAAGGATTTGTTTCCTATTTATTTATAAAAGGGTCTAATAGGTTAATTGTGTAGCTAAGAATAAAATTAATTATTAAAGGGCTGAGATTTAAAAAGTTATTTAATTAATAAAAGGTTAATTAAAAAAAAGACTCAAATATTAGTTATTAGTCTATATTAAAAGATCAAGGGTGGTGATTAAAAGGGTTAATGGTTTAAAAAAAATGTTAATATAGATTAAAAGGGGTATTAATTTAAATAATAAAAGGATAAGTTATTAATTTAAATAAATTGTATATTATCGTTATATACGAGAGATTTATTGGTTTATTAAAAAAGTTGATTAATAAAATAGTTTAAACATGGTTTAATTATCGAATTAAGGTTAATTAAGGGGTTTGGGGGAATTAAGCGGTGGTTAGTGGAGAGATCAGTGGTGTGTGTTAGTGATTGCAATACGTTAACGAATTACAAAAAATAAAAAGAAAAACATGAAAACCCTAGATCCCAAATCACCCTCTCCGCCGTGATTTCCCGATTTCGGTTCTCCCTCCCCCCCAAAATCGATTCAAGCCATTTCGACTCTTCTTCTTCTTGCGGTTCCGCCTTCACTTTTAATATGGAACCTGCAACAGTCACATCAACATATCAATATCATAAGGAACTTCAATGTACACGATGGTTTTTTTACCGAGATTAGGGAGTGGCGGCTGGTGTTGGAGCTCCGACGGCGGTCGTTGATGGACGGAGGCACCTTTCGCGAGCTAAGACAAGATAAGTCTCCTAGCTTTGGTTCCTCGGTTACGAGATTTGGCTTGTGATAGCTCTAGGGTTTGATGTTCTCTGCTTCGTACGATAGGGTTTTTTTGCATGCCCCTTTTCTCTTCACTTTCATCTCTTTATATAGGCACCATGAGGATTAATGTCTTGTTTAAAACTTGATTGAAGGAGTTGAATGCTGATTTCGATATTCCTATTTGGGTTGCATCAGATTCGAAATCTTTCCTTTTTGGTGATTGTAATAATGGCTTGTTTGATTGATATTCAAACCTTTGATTCAGATGGGCTAGGATTCGATTTGATTCTGAATAGAATCTCCTATCTCCAAAGGATATTCTCCGATTTGCTTTTGATAACTTGATTTTGGTTTGGCAGGTGTGGAAAATAATTAAATTATTGGGTCAGCTGATGGATCTAGAAGCCCAAAAAGGGGGTGTTCGTGCTTGGGTACGAGAATGCTGGTGATGCCCTTGGTTATTTGACTTTCCTCTTCTTCTTTCAGGCTGTTACTTGATTTGGAAGCTGCCAGTTCTGGGTCATTGCCGGGGAAGGTATAACTGCGATGATGACTCATAAGTCTGAGCTTGTGGCTGTGTCGTTGGTATCTCGGTTTATGTTGGAGAAGGAATTCTGTGGATGGTTACCCTGCTTGTCTAGTTTTCGAATTTACCAATGCCCGGTGATGAGTTAGTCTGAGGGCCACGTTTGCCTTGGTTGCCGCTTTAGGTCCTGCGTTGCCGTTGTTTGCTTGTTAAGTTGAGTGGTGCTGGTTCTGCAGTTGTTGCCTGTTCTAGCTAATGCTTCTTATAACTGGTTTGTGCCTGATGTGGGTACTGCCCGTTTGGGGTTGATTGCAGCCTTGAACTCGTTACTTTGTTGCAGCTTGAGGTTATTAATTTTTTGGTTTGTTGGTTAACTCCATCCTCGTGTTTTGCAGGCGTACTGATTATTTGTGGTACGTAATGGAGATATCTTCATCAGGAAAACTCAGGACCCCACCATGTATTTGTTGCTCCAAAGGTAGATTATTGCTACTGATAAGAATTGGGGCGAGGCAGCCTGGGATGCTCTCTCTCTTTCTTGTGCTGGCTGCTGAAACATACTTCTTATTGTGTTCCAAATTGACTGTGACTCGTGCTGTCAGTTGTTGTTGTTCACCTGTTGCTGAATGTTTGCTCGCAGTTAGCATTGTTGCCTTGATAACTTTTCTATTCTTTCTTCAGGTTGCTTGATGATTGGTTCAGAGCCCATTTGGTCTTAGCTCCGGTGCCGGGAAACGTATAACGGTGATGATGACTTGATAGTCTGAACCATATTGGTTTTGTCGGATGTAGTTGCCTTGCGAATTACATTGAGTTGTTCGAAACAGTTGCCTTATTTCAATTTTCGATGCTCGGTAGGGAGTTTGATAATGGCCACGGTCATAGTCCTCCCGGCCGCTCGAGTCTCATGCCCGATGATGAGTTGAGCTGAGGGCTGAAGTTAAATCTCACTCCCTTTTAGATTTCACTTTATTTTTGACAGCATTTGAATGACGGTTATTGCTTTGACAGGACTTGACAATTCCTACTCTGTGGACAGTATCTTGTGGTAACACGAGGGGCGGATTGTGGAGTTGTGAAATTTGCGAAATGCAGGATGCTTGATGTACTGATGTTTACATTCTGTACCGAAATGTTGATGTTTACCTCCGTACTGCAACTAATACTATTATGTGCACTGCTCCTGTTATTGTCTGTTGTTAAAGAACTATCTAGTTATTGCTGGAATGCTGGCTTGCTAATTGCAAGACCTTACTTGCTGATACACTTTTGTCGTAGCCATTGTAGTTGCTTGCAAAAACTGAAATACTTGTGGTTGTGATATCGAGATGCTTGGTCACACTTTGATAGTCCTCCCTTTTATCAAAGATACCGACACTGTTAATTTCAGATATTATCCTGTCTTACGCCGTTGCCGGGGTTCCGTCTGGTGTTCAGTAGGGAGTCGGCGACAACTTCGGTTGTTGTCCTTCCGGCTGCTCAGACTTCACACCCAATGATGAATTAAATCTGAGGGTTGCACAAATCTTTAATTCTTAATCTTCTTGAATTCCCCCTTTTTTTTTACTGCTGACATTCTGATATTGTTCTGCTGATAATTGTGTGCAGGGTTGCTGGGGTTAAATTGCATTGAGGCAACTGGAGATGGAGTTGCGTGGTCGCGTCAAAACGTCGGCGTTATGCTTGCAAGAACGGCCTTAATTATCACAAATGTCCTTTCGAACAAAATTCATTTGCATCATGTGAGCGGTGGCTGTTACGTGCGATCCCCCTCCTACTTCGATTCAGCTTTCCACGAGATTGCCATGGTGTAACAGAGCAGATTCTCAAAGTATTTTTAAAGTTGCATCTGCATAGTTGAGAGGAAAGTCTGAAGGTGGTGTACTTGGAACGAGACCTCTGTGTCTTGCGAGTCGAGTAATAGGATTGTATTAAATATGTTTTGTTAATGTCAAGGCCTTCAAATGTTAATGCTTTGGGCCACCTTGTATTATTGGATTTTTGAGTTAAATATCAATCCTTTCAACTTGTCCGTTTGGTTATATCCTTTGAATTCATTATCATTACTTTTGAATCTCGTGAAGACATGTGCTAATCTCTTGTAGTCTTGGAGTTTTGAATTTTATACGTTAAAAAAACGTGGCACGGTTGACTTGAACATTATTGCAAAAGGTGATTGTATAAGCATGAATCTTCAATGAGGTCCTTAATTATAAGGTTACTTTGGCAATGTGAATACTGCCACTTGGAGATGGTTTTGTTGAATGTCACATAAGAATTTCCTCGTGCATGTAACTTGGACTGTTAACTTTAACTTCTTGCTTTGAGCTTGTAATAAATCCCTCCATAGGCTTGAAATTGACTTAATAGCACGAACTTCTGATTCACATATTCTTGAGTCTACGACTTTTGAAATTTATGCGCCTGCATACACTTGTTAGTGACAATAACATAAATATGAAATATAACGTCAAATGACGTAAGAGACGCACAAAAGAAGGTGAGATCTTGTGGTCAAAAATTAGGGTGCAACAGTAGGCAGATGATTTTCCTGTATGGATAAGCAGATGAGGTCCCTGTGATTAGACAGAAATGTTTCCCCAGCGAAGTCGTCAGGATTTTTCTGTGTTGACGGAATGTAGAATTCTAACGCGGACAAAGTTCTATCTCCGCGACGATAGAATCTTTTTTCGGGTTGATGAAAATGATCCCCGGCATGGGCAATAATTTGTTTTCTCCGTATTAACGGGCGGGATGTTTTGACAAGAGAGATTTCAAGGCCTAGGGCGTTGCGCAGGCGGGTTGACATTGAACTCAGGTTTTGATATCAGATGATTGATCAGTTGGTTGCCGTAACAACCGGATTCAGTCGGTGGCTGTTGTTTTCCAAGCAGTTTGCGCAGTTTATTTCTACGGTTGGCAAATTTCCGGGTTCTTGGTATTCAACCGTCTCGTACCTCAATTATTTGAAGTCCGTTCGCTCTTCACCCAGTCGGGTCCAAGCCGTTTGAATAGGGGCAGCTGTTGCACCCTAAAATTTGCTCAACCTATTGCACCTGGTTTATGTTTTAATTGCATTATCATTTGCATAGTCACATCATGTACATGGTCCAATCATTTGCATATCATAACATAGCAAGTCATCTAACAAGGGATCAAGTGCCATCCTTATCTAAAGAAGCACATCAAGGGGCCTTATTCAAGCTGAAGAACATCCAAGTCATCAAGGAATGGGTTGAAATTTTGAGGAGATTTGAGTGTCAACAGGTGGGTTTCTCTCCTAACTTGAGGTGTATTGAAGATCATCAACATGGAATTATGAAGTTGAGGTGTGTATGGATCCCATGGTAGTCCTAGAGAGCCCTATTGAAGCTTGGACAAGTCATGGTATCAAGTTCAAGAACCACAGTTGAGGTGTGTACAAGTAGGGTTTTCATCTGGGTAACCCTAGGTCAAGGAGAGCAAAGAAAGAGCATCAAGACCTAGCTCTAGGTCATGGAAGTCATGGATTGAGATGTTGAAGAATGTGTATGGATGAGTCAAGATCAAATTCAAGAGAATCAAGAGTGGTTGGAAGGGTTTGAGACAGGGTTCCCAGGGTAAAATCCCCTGTATAGCACTGGACTTCCAAGCCACGCAAGTCCAAATGTAAGTTTCAAATGGATTCTTGGCCAACATGAAACTTATAGAGCTTCTAAACAGATTTAATTTGAGTACTAGAAGTCTTCAAGGAGACTTGTAGAACTCAAGTTATAGTTCTTGCAAGTTATGGGTCATCAGAGGACACTGAAATTTATCTGTGAAAGTCACTTGACTTCTAAGCAACTTTTTCCCATCAAGGAGTTTTCAAATGGATTCTTGGCCAACATAATAATTGTAGGGCTTGATCTTACCTTTAATTTTAGTACTAGAAGTACTCAAGAAGATTTGTGGAACTCAAGTTATGGTCTTGGCAATCCAGGGGTATTTTGGGAAGGTTGAATTATAGGTCATTTTTCAACATAGGTCAAAATCTCTATCTTCCACTCCTCAAATGAAAAAATGTTCAACATGAGATATGCTTAAAATGATGTTTTTAGGTCAGATAAGAAGTCATGGGTGATTGAAATGGCTTTCTTCACAAAGTGATCCAAAATGGCCTAAAATAAGGATGGATTTTAAATGAATCAAAGAGGGAAGTTGTGATTTTTGAGCTATGGGTCCAAACCAGTCCATATGACATACCAAATTGATCAGGAAATGCATTTCAAACACAATGGCATTTCCACATTTTTGAATTGAGGCTTAATTCCATGACTTGCTTTGTAAAGTGCTTACTTACATTTCAAGTCACCATGCCAAAACAAGAATCAAAACATTTCAGGCCAAGCTAGCTATCTAAACACACTCCATAACCAATTTGCAGTTGAATAGAACATTCTAGAGCAAGCTGGAAGCTCAGAATCGTGACTGGTACATTACACTTTCAAGAGGAAAATCAGAAATGAGGGATCAATGAATTGGGCTTCAAACTGGGCTCAAAAGCCCATAGAGAGTTTCTATATATTGAGAGGAGTGAGTTCAGACTCATTTTGGTGCAGAATTCGTGGAGGAGAGGAAGATTGAAGTTGAGTTTCAAGAGCTTCAACTCAGAATCAGTTTTGGAGTTGCAAGCCCATTCAAGTCAAATTAAGGGTTGGAGAAGGTTTATCTTGCATTCTTGATCGTGTTTGAAGAATTTTGGAGCTTGAAGTGAGCATTTGATCCCTCTGTTCATCCAATTTCTTCAGGTATGTAACTCTTGGATTTCCCATTGATCTAGGCTGAATTAGGTAGCAATATGCATGTGGTTAGGTTCCCTATGATTGGTAGAACGATTTAGGATTGGTTTGGCATCGTTTGGTGATGGTCGAGGGAGTGCACCAATTTCTGTTTGGATTCAGTTACATGTAATCTTGAGGAATTAGCATGAGTGTGATAGCTTAGAATGACCAGTATAACCTGAGGATCATTTCTATGGTTTCAATTTTAAGAATGGTGACCATCGAGACTTGGTGATTTCTCTGCAACTTTGATCGGGTTTGGCTTTTGAGGGTGATTCAATGATTTTGGATGGTGGATTTGAGTTCAGGGTGAAATTTGGAGTGGATTAGGGTTTTTATTTAACTTGATTGGTGAGGTTTAGGGTTTACTTCGCCGGAGAAGACGGTGGTTGGACCATCGAACCACCGTCTGAGACTTGACCTTCACCTGAGCTCGTTTGGAGAAGATGAAGCCTTCATCGTTGGATCATTTTGAAGAGGAGACTTGTTATGCGGATCGTGTGGCCAAGATTCAAACTGAGTTTGCCTCCATTAACTCCAAACGCTGCGTTTCATTTATCCAGTCAGCTGGTGACTGGACACCACATGTGGATGCGTTCTGAAGCCTCAGATGTGCTTACCAGTCCATTGATCTAATGGCTCCTGTTTTATCCAGCATTTTATTTTTCATTTTATTTCTTTAATTCATTTTTGTTTTATTTTTAATCCATTTGATTTCTAAAATTCATAATAAATCCAATATTGATCCAAAAAATATTTTAAAAATACCTCCATGATCTTGGATTTATTTGTGATTTTATGAAATTAATAAATCCCATTTTTATCCATTTTTCAATTTAATTTGAATTTTTCCATTTTATTATTTTCTTTAAATTTGGTATATTTGCTACATGTTCTTACTGATTTTCTTGTGATCAATTGGTGAATGATTTTAAGTTGATTCTTGTTGGATTGATTAGATTAGGGAAGCATGTACCCTTAGAAATTTTATCACAATTTTGTGAGTAAAATTTAGGTTAGTTTGAGAGGTGAATAGGAGAGGTGTTAGAATTAGGGTTTCAAGACATATAGTTGTAGTGTTGTGCATAGTTTGAGGATTAAATGGTTGATCTAGGGTTTGGGATTCCTATGGGGTATTGGGTATAGGGTTAGGTTCCCTTAGAAATTTACCTAGGATTTTCTGATAAGCTTTGGCATTTTATCTGATTTTTGCAATTGGGGTGATGATTGTGGGTTTCTCCTTTGGATGTTGGACTTGGTTATGCTTGTGTGGGGCTATTTTGGAGTGCTTTTGGCTTGGGCTTTGCTTGGATGACTTGAAGGTCAAATGAAGTTGCTTTGGATGGCTTGAAGAAGCTTGGAGTTGAAGACTTCTCTTTTGTTAGAAGGCTTGTCAGAGGCTTAGGAGTTAGGATATATAGGAAGAGCCTTAGAGTAGTCTTGCTTCTTCTGTCAAACATAGAGAGCTTCTTGTTCCTCTATTCCATCCCATGACACAAGGTCCCCCTAAAGAAGTTCCATCTCTCCTTAGGAGGGATGTAGAGCATGATTTGGTTGGGTAGAACCTTGAGGATACCCTTCACTTGCTATGTTAATATCTTAGTGATTTCCTTGGGTTGTCACTAAGCCTTTTAACATTTCAACTTCATAATTGATTCTCTTCTGGAGTGATTGCATTGAATATGGAAACCTATGGAAGATGGAGTTCATAGAAGATTGGTGAAGATGAAGCTTGTGCCTGTCAGAACTGGTTATCTGTTGAAGCTAGGGTTTTGCTGCTTTTTGTTGAAGTTGTCTACTGGTTGAGGTTCATGCTTGCTAGAACTGGGATATTTTTGGAGACAGGAGCTTATCTAAAGCTTAGGGATCATTGAAGAGTGAAGATGGGATCTTACTTGTAAGTGTTGCTGTCAACTTTTTTGCTGTTAATCAACTGTAGCTGTCAGAGCTGTTGTTGTTTGAGCTGCTTACTGTAAGAGCTGGTGTTGCTGTCAAAGCTGGTGTTGGGTTTTATTTCTTTTTATGTATTTGTTTGTTGGCTTGTTCAGCTTGCCCCTTAGGTTTGAAGTGAAGTTGTTTCACTTTTCCTATTGTTTTCCCAGGTTCGAGGTTGAGTGGGACTCCCTTGCCTCGCTTGTATTGCTGCATTGCATGCATTTTACCGTATTTGCTTGCTTTTCTTTTATGTTTATCCCCTAGGATCTCTGATTTCCTCTGTGCAGGAGGGAATTATGACAGACATTAGGATTCTTATCCATGCATGACAACATTAGGTTAGTTTTTATTCCCTTTTCAACCCTAGGTTTTTAGAGCTTCTTTCTCTTCTATTTCAAAACAATTCAAAACACAATAATAAGGATAATCGATGTCGTACGCTACGAGCCTTAAGCTATTTGAGAGAGGGTTGCTGGAGGGTCACTCTTCAGTAATCTGACTGCTTAGTATGTTACCCTTAGGGTGACATACGACGTAGTCACTCTCAAATCATAGTCTCTAGTGCGTCAGAGATTGCAAACAAACCAAAAAACACTTCTTTCGTAAAAGATTCAAAACAAACATCAAAGTGTCATTTTTGTCCGCTTGGACTTCTAATTGGAAGAAAACCTTTTCAGAAAGATCTAAAAACAGTCAGACAAATCTGTGTCTTCCGTAACCCGAACTACGTTTGCTCTGATCTTTCATGCTGTATGAAAGTACGTAGGCATAGGATGCCGTATCCTAGCGAGCAACGTTCCCCTCCTTTCCCGTAGGTAGGTGAACTACGTTGACTCTGATTTCTCGTTCCAGACAGGAATACGTAGGCATAAAGTGCGATACTTTGCCGAGTCATTTTCTTTTCTTTTTAACCCTTGACCTGTAGAGTAGGTAGAATAACAATCCGTACTAGAAAACAAGCGTGGATCCCGTCGAGTACGACGGACGTGAGGGGTGCTAATACCTTCCCCTTGCGTAACCGACTCCCGAATCCAGAATTTGGTTGCGATGACCATTCCTTTCCCGTCTTTGCGGTAGGTTTACTCTGAGCGTTTCCTTTCCCTCCTTTGGGATAAATAACGCACGGTGGCGACTCTTCTGTTTAGCCGGGGCCGATTTTCGCAGTAGCGACAGGCCTCCCACTGAATTGACAACTCAAAAGCAACAATATAGGCAAAAGATTAGGGATAAGAAGAAAAATCGAGAAGAAGGATTGAAAAAAATCCTTAGATAAAAGAAAGAATAAGAACAAACTATAATGACTACCAGAGAAAAATAGGTGACTGCCACCTCAATCAAAAACGTCATGGGTTCTCAAACCATCAAATCTTCACCTTCAATAACCTCTTGGAAGTTGAATTCCTATGTCAAATTAGCTGAACGTAGGACTGGAGATTATCATGGAGAATTGGGTGAGTTAAAATTAAAGTTTTGAGCCTTATATCCTTTGTTTCGAAAATCGTAAACCAAGCCACATTACAACCTGCAAAAGACCTAATTGAAGCAAGGTTTATTTTGAGATCATACTCAGCAAGATTGTGTTAATCTAACTCCTAAGATGTTTGCTAATCATCTGTATTAGTATAAATTTCATGTATCATTATTCAAACTTTGAATAAACCAATGATCAATTCGATGTACATTACATCATTTCAATAAAGACGTTGTTTTCAAAACTTGCGTAAGTATTGCATTAAAATTACCATTTTGAATAAACAATTTTATCTACAATTTAGTGCTCAGCATCAAGAAATTTCCAATAAGGAACAATCAACGAGGAATTCGATCATTCATAGATGACCCAAGGTGGGGAAAACCATCAAAAGACATTGTGGCTAATGGAAAATCCCTCAAAAGAGCAGTTAATCTGTGGTAGATCGTTTCAAGATTTAGTCAATATCGAGCAGTCATTTCAAGGTTCACTAAATCTGTCATATAATTTGTTAATCAGGGGTATCCTGCTTCGAGGTTCAACACACTGGGGTAATTCATCTCATGGTCGGGTTATGGCAAGCTACTTACAAACACCCTCTCGAGGTAAATGTATTCGGAGACCCAACATACCAAGGAAAGGTAGGCTACAAACGGACGAGTCCTCTCCATATCTTCAAGTTGTTCAAGCGAAATTCTACCGTACATCAACAACTATCGAGTTCAAAATGAGGTTCAGGGAATTATGCTGGCAGAACACCTTCTTGACGGGAAACTCGTTGCAAAAACCTTTATTGGTCTTAACTGTTCAAATAGCCAGATCATCCCGATGCATTGGCATCAGCCATGTTTGCATGCATTAACATTACTCTTCCATCACATCATGCATTTCATATTGTGCATTAAGGTGTCACCCATATATATGTAAAAATTCCAACCTTGTTTGGTACCTTAAAGTCCAATTCTCGTCTGGAAGTCACTTTTCAAATCTAGTTCTCATTTGGAAGTTAATATTGGAATCCAATTCCAGTCTAGTATCCACTTCTCGTCTGGTAGTTAAGTTTTCAAAATCAGTTCCCGTATGGTAGTCATCATAGTTCTTGACTGACGGCTTAATTCATAAGCCAGTTCTCGTATCACAATATTTTCACTAGTTCCCGTATGGTAGCCTAAATCAAACCCAGTTCTCGTCTGGTAGTCAGTTCTCATCTGACAATTAAATCAAATCCAGTTCTCGTCTGGAAGTTGAGTTCTCAAATCCAGTTCACGTCTGCGCCTTTCATTTTAACCAGTTCTCGTCTAGTAGCCCTTGTTAAAGTCAGTTCTTGTCTGGAAATTGTCATTTTCACATGCTATAGTATGGTAATCCTTTTTCAAAGTCAACTCTTGTTTGTAAATTCAACTTTAAAGTCCAAATTTCATTTGGCACACATCAAATAACCTATGCATGTATTGATCAATCATCACATAACTCACTCTCATACATTAATCATGTTGCTTCAGGTATGCATATCATGCAACGTATAAGCACATTTCACATCATGCCAAAAATATACATGTATAAATCTCATCCCATATTCAGTGGCCTCTCAAGGAAGTCCAGTTTAATCCTCGGATGAACCAAGATTTTAGAGGTGTTCTGAAGAGTAGAGCATCTTTTTTCTTTAGTGCAAGTTATTTTTGGAAGCTAATCAATAGTGGGGATGATTCTCAAGACGAGCTTATCCCTCAGAAAGGTGATTGATTTTCCCTAATTAAGCCCTAGTGTTAATGGAATTTCTTCTTGGTTTCCCCAGTAGATAGAGTTCCCATTGGAAACTTCTCCAGCAAAGATCATGAGCTCCCTAGGCGAGTTTCATTTCAGTTGGAATCCTTAGAAAGGTATCCTCAATAGCAATACCCTCAATAAGCCCTTGTGATATATTTGCCTAAAATAGATATCTCTTCGCAAGGATATCTCAATTTAAAAATCTCCCTAATGAGTCGAATGCGCAAGAGTCCTCAATATACCAGATTCACTAAACATTCTCAATATATTTCCATCAAGTCTCCGGCGTGGTTATTCTATAAGAGAGTCTTTTATATAACCCCAACGAATAATTTCATCCAAGTATGACTGAATACAATGTTTTTAGCTAAGAGCATCTAAATATGTTGCTTGCATATAGTTGTCTTCAGCTAAGAACAGGTGGATACATTTTATTTTCACATATTTTCTTTCATCCAAGGGCAGCTGGATGCAATAGCTTCAACTAAGATTAGTTAGATGCACTTAGTTTCAGCCAAGGGCAACTGAACATGACATCTTCAAGCAAGAGCAATTGAATATAATCATTTCTCCCCTAGGAGAGTTTAAGTTTCAGCGAAGGGCAATTGAACTTAACTTTTATGACTACATCTATCTTCAACGAAGCGCATTTGAATATGATGTTATCTGCAATTTATCTACACTAAGGGAGTGTTTGAGTTTAAGATTCAACGAAGGGCAACCGAACTTAACTTTCACAAGTACATCCATCTTCAATGAAGGGCATTTGAATATGATGTTACTTATAATTTGTCGACACTAATAAAGTGTTTGAATTTAAGATACATTGAAGGGCAACTGAACTTAACTTTCATGAGTACTTCTATCTTTAACAAAGGGTGTTTGGGATACAATGTTACTAATAATCTATCTCCACTAAGACAATGTTTAGATATGATTACATGATACATCCCCAGCAATTGCATTAGGATATGGATTTATCCATCCTCTATAGAGTTTTTTAACATGTTTACATGTTTGTTGTGATCCACTGTCAACCAGAAGCAACCAAGTGCGATATGTCAAAAATTAGAAATATTTGCATTACTCAAGAGCATTGGACAAGATTTACAAGCCCCAGAAGAGTCTATTGCAAGTCAAGAGTAATTGGACATGATATTCTAATCCTTTGAGGAATCCACTTTTAGTCAAGAGCAGCTGAATTTATTTCCCCATAGCTTTGCATTACATCTGATGATTAAGTAATCAAGAGTATTGCTTAGTCTTAGTGTATTTGTTTCACTTTAATGTTTAGGAAGTCAAGAGTATTTCTTAATCCATTTATTGCATTTTATGAGTAAGTAATCAAGAATATTGCTTAATCTCAATGTGTTCATTTCATTTCATGGTTAATGAATCAAGAGCATTTTTTAACTCATTGCATATAATGTTTAAGTAATCCAGAATATTGCTTAATATCATCTCATATTGTCTATTTGATGTTTAAGAAAACAAGAGTTTTCTTAACCATATTCCATCTGATGATTAAGAAGTCAAGAGCAATTCTTAATAACAGTACATCATTTCACTGCATCTTATCCCTTGCATTCAGGGACAAAATTTGGGTCTGTTTAATATTTAAACTATCTTTCACCATGACGATTTAAAGACAAGAGTTCTTGATATTCTCTAGTTAAAGATTTTTAAATAGGGGCAACTATCATACCCCAATTTTACCTCAAGTATTCATTCTTCTAAGCACTTGCGTCTTGCTATTCTTGCACACCCATGCTTTCACTCATGCCCCTTTCTTTAAATCATGTTTGTTAAATTCTCTTATTTGGTTAGTTGTTTATGTTGACCAAGAATGAATTTGATGGATCCTTTGGTTTCTCGATTAGTCGATTTCATTGCATTAGTTCATTTTTATTATTCATACCATTGCGCATGTAAACAACCGCACTCGATATTTCACCAATTTCACATGCATATAATTTCAAAAACAAATAAAATGCTCATCAGCATCGAGCTAATTTTTCCAATCACTTTCTAAACCAAAGTCAAACCAAACATTTGATTCAACGTTAAGTTGTTTTTCATTTTCAAAAACTCTTTTCATAATAAATTTGAATGAAAAAGAAGGTGATTGGGTTTAGACCTCTTCCCTTCCCAAGTATTTGGATACTATTGTAGAGTTCCATGTCCAGATACTCGTCTATACATAAAATCAAACTTAACTCATCAAACTTCTTATTTTTCGTCCTTGAGCAACCCATAATTTTTTTTAAACGTGGTTGTGTTTTAGCCATTTCGATGCGAAAGAAACAAAGACTTTAGTCTGCAAGAGCGAGCAACAAGAAAAGGTTAAATGCTCGAATCCCTAACACGTCACTCTCTTAAACCAATCAACCAACACGTGGTTTTTTACAATGAACTATGGAGCTCTGGTTTTCTCATGGCACCATGAGAATACGTATGCACAATGTAACACCCTTTTCTATCCCACAAATAAATGGCAAAATAATCACATATATCATAGTAAAATATTAAATTCAATAAAGTCACCTCAAAAGGGCGTACATTTCCTAATAAATCAAAAAAGGTCAAGGCTCCGTAAGCAACGGGTTTTCCTAAAAGACATCAAAATTTGCACAAAGGCAGCAGAACTCAAAAGGCATAATCCAAAGTTTCCCTTATATGGGAAGATAATCAAAATAACTCAAATAAAACATGGTTTAACTCAAAGACCCCAACCTGATGTTACACTATCAGAGCAAGACCCTCTAAGTTAATAAAAAGGCCAATAACTCAATTTCAAAATTCCTTAACGGCATCCATGGCTAAACCTGGTCATCTGCATGTTACCCACGGGGAGGCAACATTCAAACAGGCAGGGTGAGTAAAACGATTCATAATAATCAATGTAGGAAATAAACATATAAAATGGCATCATTTTCATATTCAACATCATCATATTCATCAGGAAACATCAAAGGTCACAACATCATAATTTACTCAAAATCATCTCACAAATGCAAATACAACAAGACTCAATGCATGTGGTACAAATCATCACAACTCGGTGGACACTGGGCCATCAACTCTCCATAGATCCCTATCAATATGACTGATTCTACTCGAGAACCGGAGCACGTCAAAATACCTCATATCCACACAATGGGATTGAAGCCAAAGTAATCAAGGTCCTGAACCGAA
The DNA here is from genome assembly GCA_963859935.3 of Lathyrus sativus. Taxonomy (NCBI): domain Eukaryota; kingdom Viridiplantae; phylum Streptophyta; class Magnoliopsida; order Fabales; family Fabaceae; genus Lathyrus; species Lathyrus sativus. The sequence goes on along the minus strand of OZ012735.1, from coordinate 600,014,322 downwards.
GTCTGGAGGCACATGAATGCATGATGCACACGTCAATAATCATCCTCATAATAACATCATAGGTGCATCATCATTCATCATAATCATCATCATCAAAAAATCATGTCATCATAGAATCATCAAAACTCATGGAAATATCATCATAGTTTGTCAATCATTACATCATAAGAATCATCATATAATCATGTACAAATCACATAGAACTCATAGTCATACTCATATTTCGTCAAAGAAATCACAACATCAGAACATCAAAATAGCATTGCACAAGAACATTATTGACTTCCCAACTCTCTTATCTATACCATTTTATAGCCCTGCTCATTAGCTTTCCAACGCTTCAAACGGTTCGTCAATTGGATTAACAGCTAAAAAGTTATGATCGAAATTGTTTCTGACATTTTTCTACCTATTAATCGACGCACAACGCTATGAGTCGACGCATACTGTTAAAATTTCCATAATTTTGTAGACCTCAGGTCGACCCAGGGGTTCTAGCGGTTGATTCACACTTTTTTGAACCTCAAAAATCATTTTTTAAGAGCACTTTCACCCTAGATTATCAATCCAAATTCTATACCACTAACCCCCATCACCCTAGACCTGATTTTATATCAAAATCACATCCTAAAACTCAATTAAGCTATGTTTTACTCATGGAGTAACAACAATTAATTATAATTTCATCACAACTACACCACAGTCATTAGAGTTCCTCATTATCCAATTTCCCTACAGGGTTAGACAAATGTCAAATTAGAGTTTTGGCCACGAAGGCCTAATTTCCTATAACCCGAATAAATCCCTACGTTAAAATCTCAATAATAGATTTAGGCCACGAAGTCCAAAAATCCCTTTTTCATCATAATTAGCCTCAAACCCTTAAATCGGCCTTAAATACATTGAATTTACACATTGAAAACAATGAAGGTCATACTCCTCATATCTTAGTTGTCGACTCTAAGCCTTCTCAAATCTTTCAAAAAACCTTTTGAAGCTTTTGCCTCAATTCTTCCTCCTCAGAGCTCTGACCTCAATTCTTTCCACGGTCTAACAAATGAATCATAATCCCAACACAATTTTCTTTTTGTTAAACCTAGCTTTGGGCCTCAAAATTGGGCTTTCTCAATATTGCCCTCACTAACTCCTCCTCAATTGTCCAATTTTCCCTTATTTAACTTATATTTATTTAAATTAATAATAATACTAATATATTCATATTATATACTATTATTTAAATAAATAACCCAAAAATGCATAATTCTTAATAATACCACAACAAGCACCGAAAATTACCAAAATGCGAATATTCTTATTTAAATCAATTAAATAAATATTCCAATGAAATTTGGGGTGTTACAACTCTCCCCCACTTAAAAGAATTTTCCCCCTCGAAAATTGCCTCAAGAAAACAGAGTTGGATACGACTCCCTCATCTGATCTTCACGCTCCCAAGTCCAACTTTCTCCAGCTGGTCCTCCCCAAACTACCTTCACCAAGGCAATCTCTTTACCTCGCAGTTGCTTCACTTCTCGTTCATCAATCCGAACCGGCAACACCTCAACAATCAAATCATATCTCACTTGTACATCATCCATCTGAATCACATGTGACGGATATAGAAGGTACTTCCTCAACTAAGACACATGAAACACATCATGCAAATTTGCAAGCGATGGCGGTAAAGCAATCTGATATGCTACTTCCCCCACCCTCTACGAAATCTGATACGGAGCAACAAAACACGATGTGAGATTTCGAGACTTCAAAGCTCGACCAACATCAGTTACCGGCGTAACTCTAAAAAACACGCGATCTCCCTCTTGGAATTCAAGTGCTTTCCTCCTCTTATCATGGTAACTTTTCTGACGACTCTGCGATGATTTCCTCCTTTCGTAGATCATCTTGATCTTTTCAGTCGTCTCTTGCACAATTTCAGGTCCGAGTACAACACTCTCGCCTGACTCATACCAACACAAAGGAGTCCTACACCTCCTAACATAGAAATCCTCATACGATGCCATTCTGATACTAGAATGGTAACTATTATTGTAGGTAAACTCAATCAACGGAAAATGACTATCCCATGATCCACCTTGATCCAACACACAAGCTCTCAACAAATCCTCTAAAGACTAGATAGTTCTCTCTATCTATCCATCCGTCTGCGGATGATAGGTAGAACTCAACCTCAACTTAGTACCCAAAGTTGTCTGCAAACTCTCCCAAAACCTTGATGTAAATCTCGGATCTCTATCAGACACAATACTCGAAGGAATACCATGCAGTTTCACAATCTGATCAATATATAACTCGGCAAGATTCTGCAATGAATAATTGATCCTCATCGGTATAAAATGAGTCGATTTGGTCAATCTATCAACAATCATCCAAATCGAATCATATCCCTTCAAAGTCTTCAGTAAACCGGTCACAAAATCCATAGAAATGCTATCCCATTCCCATTCTGGAATACTCAACGGTTGCATCAGACCCGACGGTCTCTGATGTTCAATCTTCGACTTCTGACAAGTCAAACAAGCATATACAAACTCTGCAATTTCCTTCTACATACTCAGCCACCAAAACAACTTCTTCAAATCTTGATACATGTTTGTGGCATCAGGATGAATACTCAACCCTCTTATGTGACCTTCCTCAAGAATGCTCTTCTTGATTTCTGGCACATCGGGAACACACACTTTATCTCTGAACCTCATCACACCATTCTCATCGATCCGAAAATCACCTCCGTTACCTTGATTGATTAACATGAGACGATCCACCAGTCTCACATCAGATTTCTGACCTTCTCTGATTTCTTAGAAAATACCACTAGTCAACTTCAGCATACCCAACTTCACACTATTAGGTGTCTCTTCACAAACCAAACTCACATCTATGAATTGCTCAATCATTTCTAACTCTCAAACCATAAGCATCGACATATGCAAGGACTTCCTACTTAACACATCAGCTACAACATTAGCCTTACCAGGATGGTAACTCAATTCAAAATCATAATCCTTCAGAAGTTCAAGCCATCTTCTCTGCCTCATGTTTAACTTTTTCTGATCAAACAAATACTTCAGGCTCTTGTGATCGCTGAACACTTCGAACCTAGACCCAAAAAGATAATATCTCCAAATTTTCAACACAAACACCACAACGGCCAACTCTAAGTCATGCGTAAGATGATTCCTTTCATGAACCTTCAGTTGCCTGGAAGCATAAGCAACAACCTGACCATTCTGCATCAATATGCCTCCAAGACCCATCTTCGATGCATCACAATACACTACAAAAGATTCACTCGGGTTTGGCAAAATCAACATTAGAGCAGTCGTCAACTTCTTCTTGAGTTCTACAAAACTCTTCTTGCAAGCAACATCCCACACATAAGCTTGACCTTTTTGAGTCAACGACAGTGCCAACTTTAAAAACCCTTCTATAAACCTACGATAATAACCAACCAATCCAAGGAAACTTTGAATCTCAGTAGCAGACTTTGGAGTCTCCCACTGCAACACAGCATCAACTTTCGACGGGTCAACAACAATTCCTCCACTAGAAATCACATGGCCAAGGAAGTTCACTTCCTCTAACTAAAACTCACACTTGGACAACTTGGCATAAAGCTTCTTGTCTTTCAAAACCTGTAATACCACTCTTAGATGTTGCGCATGCTTTTCCTCAGACTTAGAATATATCAAGATATCGTCAATGAAAACTACCACAAATTGATCCAAATAAGGATGAAAATCCTATTCATATACTCCATGAATACACTAGGTGCATTAGATACACCAACAATATCACAGTATATTTATAGTGTTCATACCTCGTCCTGAAAGTTGTCTTTGGAATATCATCAGGCTTAACGCGAATCTGATGATAACCAGACCTCAAATAAATCTTTCTAAACACACAAGCACCCACCAATTGATCCATTAAATCATCAATCCTCGGAAGTGGATACTTATTCTTGATTGTTACTTTATTCAACTGCCGATAATCCACACACAATCTCATGCTACCATCTTTCTTCCTCACCAACAACACACGAGCACCCCATGGAGAAACAGACGGTCGAATAAACTTCTTCTCAAGCAGCTCTCCCAACTATTTCTTCAATTCCCCTAGCTCAGGTCCAGACATCCGATAAGGAGCCATCGATATAAAACTAGTGCCCGATATCACATCAACAGTAAACTCTACCTCACGCTCAGGAGGTAAGTCACTCACGTCATCTAGAAACACCTCTGGAAATTCTCGAACAGCTGGTAGCTCCACGCTCACTGCTTCATAATCAACTTGAAGTGATGAAAACAATGCAAACATATGAGCCTCATCTTCTAAGAGTCCTTCCACTTGCTTGGCAGATACATACATCAGCTCTCCACCATCACCAAACTCTGGGAACCTCACATTCTTGTCGTAGCAATCGATATGAACATAGTTGTACTCCAACCAGTTCATTCCAAGAATAACATAGATTTGATGCAAAGGTAGACAGACCAAGTCCATCACAAAATTCTTATCATAAATGGTCAAAGGGAGGCTCAAACAGACTAACGCAGTAGTCACAAAACCATTAGTCGGGGTATCTATAACCATACTATCAATCATAGAAGATAGTTTCAAATTCAACCTCTTAGCACATTCAAGCGAAATAAACGAATGAGTAGCACTAGTATCAACTATAGCAATCAATTTAACATCATTAATAAAATAAGTACCTCTGATCAAGTTATTTGTCTTGGATTCTTCTGCACCGCTCAAAGCAAACACTCTGCCATTTGTCTGAGCAGCTGTAGCAGTCTTCTTTGGCTGCTGACACTGGGTACTGATATGACCCTTCTCTCTACAATTGAAGCAAGTTGGAGCTTCGTCTTTACAGTCAGTAGCTCTATGACCTCTCTTGCCACAATGATGACGTCTCAGCGCCCTACAAACTTCAGCACGGTGACCTTGCTCGCCGCACTTATAACACTTGCCTGGAGCAATAGCCACTCCCCCACTTGACTTTTTCCCATCTAAAGCCTTCTGCTTCCCTTTATCACCAGAAGTCACATACGATTTCCCTCTATACTACCCTTTCTCTTTCTTCTTACTCAGTTGCTTGTAGTGAGTAGATCGAGCTCGGCTATCCTCATCATAAATTATGCTATTGTCCACCAGTTCCGCAAATCGATGAATATGTTGGTACCCAATTCCTTGCTTAATCTCTGGTCTCAATCCATTCTAAAACTTGAGACACTTTGACATCTCTACGTCAGCACGATTGTAATGCGAACAAAACTTTACCAAAGACTCAAACTTTGCCGCATACTCAGCCACAGTCATATTCGTTTGTTTCAGCTCAAGGAATTCCACCTCTTTCTTGCCCCGAACATCTTCAAGAAAATACTTCCTCAAAAATTATTCCTTAAACACAACCCAAGTTATTGCAATGCCAGCACCTCCCAATCTCTGATGAGTGTTATCCCACCAGTCCTCGGCTTCCTCTGTTATCATATGTGTACCAAACTGCACCTGTTGAGCATCAATGCACGCCATAACTCGGAAAATCTTCTCTATCACTTTCAGCCACTTCTACGCATCATCAGGATCATGAGTGCCCACAAAAGTCGGCGGGTTGTTCCTCTAGAAATTTCTCAAAGCACGAAACTCATCTGGAGGTCCACCATTCTGGGTCATCACTTAGGCAAGTGATTCCAGCGCATCAGCAATAGCACAATCCTTCCTTCCAGCCATCTACAACCACCAACAAGGTTAGAAGAAAACAACTCATCCAATAATGTTCTCACACTATTGACTGACAGGGGACTAACAATATAAATCCTTGGCCGGATGGACGAACCTGCTCTGATACCACTAAAACACCATTTTCTACCCCACAAATAAATGGAAAAATAATCACATATATCATAGTAAAATATTAAATTCAATAAAGTCACCTCAAAAGGGAGTACATTTCCTAATAAATCAAAATAGGTCAAGGCTCCATAATAAAACGGGTTTTCCTAAAAGACATCAAAATTTGCACAAAGGCAGTGAAACTCAAAAGGCATAATCCAAAGTTTTCCTTATACGGGAAGATAATCAAAATAACTCAAATAAAACATGGTTTAACTCAAAGACCCCAACCCGATGTTACACTATCAGAGGAAGACCCTCTAAGTTAACCAAAAGGCCAACAACTCAAAAATTCAAAAGTCCTCAACGGCATCCACGACTAAACCTGGTCGTCTGCACGTTACCCACGAGGAGGCAACATTCAAACAGTCAGGGTGAGTAAAACAATTCATAATAATCAATGTAGGAAATCAACATATAAAATGGTGTCATTTTCATATTCAACATCATCATATTCATCAGGGAACATTGTTGCACCCCAAAATTTGACCAACATTTCTTTACCTAGCTTGTGGTTCATCTCATTCACATTAGCATGTGTGCAGTAGATCAAGAGGTATGATTACCAATCAAGAGCACCACAAGACTTTGAAGCTAGACAAGAGGGCTATTCAAGTGTTCAAGGGTTGATATCTTTGTCAGAGAAGTTAAGAGATCCTCAGAGAGATTGGTTGAAACCAAGGTTGTGTGCCTCCTAACTAGAGAGCTGTGGGAGCTCCTCAGATGATTTTGAAGCTGTGAGGATGGACTTGAAGCTTTGAGAGAGCTTATGAGATGTCTTGAAAGCCATAATGAAGCCTAGAGAGGTCATTGTGCAAGATTAAAGAGACCCAGCCATGAGTGGTGTAATTAGGGTTTGACTGGGTCAACCCTAGGTCAACTGATGATTTGGAGAGGGTTGAGACCTAATCCAAGAGCCATGTGATCATGGATTTATGCATTGAGATGATATAAGTATGATTCCAAGATCAACTCATCATGATTGAAAAGTTTGAGAGGTTTCAAGCTAGGGTTTCTAAGGCTTGACAGTGTAAAATCCCCTAGTTTGACCCCTACTTCAAGGCAGTTTAGCTCAAGATGTGATTGTCATCTCATCTTACCCCCAACATGAATGTTTTAGATCTTACTCTTAGATTTAATTTGAGTACTAGAAGTCCTTTATAGGATTTTTAGAACTCAAGTTATGACTTTGACAAGTTACAGGTCATCTGAGGTATGTGAATCTGGGGCCTTGAAAGTCACCCAACTTGCATCCAACGTTTGCCCAAGAAGGATGATTCCTATGAACTTTTGGTCAACATGAATGGTGTTCCTTATCTTCTTAGCTTTCTAGAGAGTACTATAAGTCCTTGATAGTATTTGTAGAACTCAGGTTATGGCTTTGACAAGTCAAGGTCATTTTGGTCATTTGGAGATTATAGGTCATTTCAAGCCTAAGGCCATAACTCCTATTTCCAAGCTTCAAATGGAAAAATCTTCAACATCAAACTTGCTTAAAATGATGTTTTAAGGCTATTAAGGAGGTCATGAGATGTTGAAAAGGCTTGTAGCTCAAAATGGTAAAAATGACCTAAAATGGAGGCATAAGTTAAATAAGTCAAAGTTGGAAATTAAAATTTCCAAGCTACACATCCAAACCATGGCATGTAATAGGTCATTTTGACTCTAGAAAACATTTTAGAAACAATGGTTCAGCCACATTTTTGAGTTGAGGTTTAGATCATGGACTTGCTTTGGAAAATGGTTGCTTGCATACTAAGGTACATATGCAAAACACAAGGAAACTCAATACACAAGCTAGTAAAGTATCCTAACATGTCATGTATCTCATCTAAGGAGATTTTCAAGTCAGAACAAGCTGCTGCAAGAGGTATAGCATGAGATGGTACATGAGATGGATTGAAATCAAAAACTCATGGCATGAGAATCTCAAATTCTCATTGGATGATTCCAGAAAGTTCTGGATGGTTTAGAACCATCCTATATATGGATTAGAACTTGCTCAGATGCAAGGTTTGTGAGAGATTAGAGAGGAGAGTGAGATAGCCATTTCAATTTCTTCCATTGCAAGTTGAAATCAATTTCTAGATTCTGCTTCATTTCCATTGATTCTTTCAATCCTAACACCTTCCATTGATCATACTGAATGTGTGCATACCAAATTGAGGGCAAGATCGTGTGAGATTGAGGAGATAGCATTTGGATTTTGGGAGATGCAAGTCACAATCGGATTTGGAGATTCAAGCTTCTTGGATCAAATCTTTTGCAAACAGAAGGATTAGCATCAATCAAGGAGTGTTTCTGAAGAGTTTGAGAGGTTGAAGTGAAGGTTTGACCTATCTGATATTCAAGATTTGACAGGTTTGCAACTTTTCTTCTACACCTTAATTTAAGCATAATTAGTTAGATTTGTTAGGTTAGAATGGTTAGAGACAAGTAGGAGATGAATTCTGGAAAGTTTGAGAGCATTTGGTGAAGTTCAAGATAGTGACACCATTTCTGTTTACCACCATAACTTGCTGTATCTTGAGAGATAATCGTGGTATGATAGCAAGAATTGACCAGTGTAGCATGAGGAAGAGATTGATCACTTTAATTTCAAGAATTGTTAGAATTGAAGTTTGAGCATAATTTTGATCTTGGATTGGGTTTAGAGATTGAGGATGATTCTTTGAATTCTAATACCATGGTTGTGATCAGGGTTGAATTTAGAGCAGATTAGGGTTTTGAACCATGGATTTTGGTTGAGTTTGGATGGAATCCAAGTTAGGTATTTGAAGCTCTGTTCATGGAGCTTTCCCTCCATTTCCATGGCTGGAGGAAGAAGATGACTCCATGGCCGTTGGATCATGCAAGGACCGGTTGACCAAAGCCAGATCGTGAGGCTGAGATTCAATTTCGTGTTTGAAGAGGCGTTCTGAAGATACAATGAAACGCGGCGTTTCATTAAAACTGTGGTTTTGGGCTTTAGTTGAGATTGATAATCCCACCCCACTCTCATGGCCCATTGCATTTTGAACTGATTTTCTTTACTTATTGCACCGTGTTTTTTCTTTTTTTCTTTGTATATTTTTGAATTGATTTTCTGATTAAAATTGGGCCTAGCACATTTATTGTTTACACCCCCATTCAGAGCCCGTCTGGATAATGAACTGTATGGCATTGCTATCTGCACCAATGTTTTCATATTTTAATTTCTTTTTCTCCATTTTTCTTTAATCTTTGAAAAATCATATTAAATATAAAAATGATGATTTTTGCATGGGTATTTTTTCTCCTATTTCATGTTAATGTCTAGAAAATTATAAAATCAAAATATTTTCATTTCATGCATTTTTAATATTTTTTGTGTATTTTCTCTTTTAATAGCTTTTTAATTCCTTTTATGTTGATGCATAGATTTGTAGAAATTTGTTTAGCTAGTTCCCTTTGATTTTTTATGCCATTCTTTTTAGGATAGTTAGATTAGGACTTTAGATACCCTCTGGATTTATTCCATAATTTTGTGATTAGTTTTTGATTAGTTTTGATTAGATGACTTTAGGTTGTGTAGATTTAGGTCAATCCTTAACATAGGTCCACAATAACACTAGAATTTTGGGGTTCTAGGTCAAGATAGATATTGGTATATATAGGGTATTAAGGGTAGTCATATAGGATCCCCTAGAAATTATATTAGATTTTAATATAATAGTGTACTATTTTTAATTGATTTTTGTAGTTGAGTATTGTTTGTGTTGCCCTTGTGGGCTTGTATTTTGTTTTGCTTTGCTTTATGGGTTTGCTTGGCTTGGTGGGCTTGGTCTTGCTTTGTGGAGCATGGAGAAGCATAGTGGAAGACTTGAAGATTGAAGAAGGAGCTTGAGAGCTTGATGGCTTGTTTGTTTTGTTGTTTTTTTAGGGTTAGGAATTAAGTAGAGCTTAGACTTAGTTAAGTTCTTTCTTAAACATGGATGGTATCTGTCACCTCCATTCTTCCCCATGATTCAAGGTCCTTCCATGGTATTCACCTCCCTCCTTTGGAGGGATAAGTGATGGTACCTAGGAAGTAGAACTTTTGAGGGAACCATTCTTTTGATGTTAAACCCTTAGAGGCCACCTTTGGTGGTCAATAAGCAGTTTAATATCCTAGCTTATCCAGTTAAGTGATTTCCTCTGGTTTGAGTGTCTTGAGAGATGTTGGGCTTGAGTATGAAGATGAAGGCTTCATTGAAGAGTATGGAGGAGGATGATTCCCTGAGCATTGCCATTTCAGCTGAAACTTGAAGAGCAAGAGGGGCAAGTTGATACTTGAAGATCCAGTAAAGATTGAATGAAGAGCTGAGGCTTAAAGATTGATGGATGAAGTTGACATTTCCAGATGATTGGAGACTACCCTGAGAAGCTGAAGCTTGTAGGAAGAGAAGCTAGTTGAGACTGGTAAAGTAAAGAGAGCTGAAGCTTGAAGACTAAGTTGATACTTATGAAGAGGATTCAATTGAGATTGACTGAAGAGCTGAAGCTTGAAGAACAAAGGAATCAAGTTGATACTTGTGGTTAAGGGTGAAGCCAGAAGGTGGAACTGATTAAGGAGCTGAAGCTTGAAAAAGAAGAATAAGTTGAAACTTATGTTGAAGGGTTGAAACCTTGGAAGCAAATTGATATTTGTTAAGAGTGATTGAAGTCTGAAGACTGAGTTGCTGTCAGAAGAGCTGAGGCTTGGAGTTGGAAAGGAGAGGAGTTGATCTGTTTTCTTCTTTGTTTCTTTTTTGTATTGATGTGCCTTGTCTGACTTGCTTGATGCATTAGAATAAGTCCATATCTAGACTAGCTTTAATCTAGGAGCATGATTGCACTAGAGGTTGAGTTGCTCCCTCTGCTTGTATTGTTACTGTATGGCTTTGCTTGCGGGTATTCGGTAGAGCCCTACTCCCTTGCCCATGTGGTTTGTTTTGCTTGATAGCATGATGTTATTTTCTTCTGTATGATTGCAGTTACCTGTTTTTGCTTGATAGCATGTTGTTATTTCCTCAGTATGATTACTGTTATTCATTCTGGCTTGAGGTTGAGATGAGCTAGTGGAGGCTGATGCCCCACACACATTTCCTCCCTCACTTGCATTGCATGCATTTTACAATCATTTACTGTATTACTGTTTACTGTTTAAGCTGACGCTTTATCTGTTTCTGTATCATTGACATGATCCCTTAGGACTCTCATTTCCTTTGATAAGGAAGTGATGATAGAACTTTAGGTTGAAACCTATGCATGATAACTTCTAGGAGTTCCCTGTTTCAAACCTCAACCATAGGATGAATCCTTGGCATGACAACAATAGGACTTGATAGTCTCCCCGTAGTTGAGCCTGTTCTCTTCTCATCTCAAAACAGCTTAAGATACAGTAATCATGAATGATTTCTTTCGTACTTTACGAGCCTTAAGCTATCTGAGAAAGGATTGTTGGAGAGCTTCTTTTCAACAGTCTGGATGTTTAGTATGGCACCCTTTGGGTGACATGCGACGCGTTCACTCTCAGGTCATAGTCTTTAGTGCGATTGAAATTGCAAACACAATAAAAATCACTTCTTTCGTAAAAGACAGAAAACAAACCTCAAACCTTTTTGCCCCGTGGGCCCATAATTCAAAGGAAAACTTTTCTGAAGAAAAGAGTGTCGGTAAACTTCAGCGCCACCGCAAACAGACTTTGTCCCTAACTGCTGGAACTGTTGTTTAACCCTACTCGGTAAAACAGATGAATCTGAATTCCCGTAATCCGTAGTACCCCGAACTACGTAAGCTCTAATCTCTCATATCTGTTGAGAGTACGTAGGCACAATACTGATGTATTGGCGAGCCACCTTCCCCGTAACCCCTCGTAGGCCGAACTACGTTGACTCTGATTTCTCATTCTCTGATGAGAATACGTAGGCATAAAGCGCGACGCTTTGCCGAGTCATTTTCTTTCTTTTTTAAGCCAACCTTGATAGGTAGATAGATAAACCAACTCGTCCAGTAAACACAACAAGCGTGGATCCCGTCGAGTACGACGGACGTGAGGGGTGCTAATACCTTCCCCTTGCGTAACCGACTCCGGAACCCAAACAATGGTTGCGACGACCTTGTCTTACCCTTTTCGTTAGGTTTTTCCGATCGTTTCCTTTCCCGCTCCGAGGGATAAATAACGAAAGGTGGCGACTCTTCTGTTCTGCCGGCACCTTATTTTCGCGGAAGCGACAAAAATCAAAGGCCACAACATCATAATTTACTCAAAATCACCTCACAAATGCAAATACAACAAGACTCAATGCATGTGGTATCAATCATCACAGCTCGATGGACACTGAGCCATCAACCCTCCATAGATCCCCATCAATAGGATCGATTCTACTCGAGAACCGAAGCACATCAAAATTCCGGATGAACATGAATGCATGATGCATACGTCAATAATCATCCTCATAATAACATCATAGGTGCATAATCATTCATTATAATCATCATCATCAAAAAATCATGTCATCATAGAATCATCAAAACTCATGGAAATATCATCATAGTTCGTCAATCATTACATCATAGGAATCATCATATAATCATATATAAATCACATAGAACTCATAGTCATACTCATGTGAATTCGTCAAAGAAATCACAGCATCAGAACATCAAAATAACACTGCACAAGAACATTATTGACTTCCCAAACATATTATCTATGAAAATATTGAGAAACCAACTCTCTTATATATACCATGTTATATCCCTTCTTATTAGCTTTCTAACACTTCAAACGGTTCGTCGTTCGAATTAACGGTTAAAAAGTTATGATCGAAACCGTTTCTGACGTTTTTCTACCTATGAGTCGACTCAAAGGTCGACGCACAGAGCTATGAGTCGACGCATACTGTTAAAATTTCCACAATTTTGCACTCGGGTGACCTCAGGTTGACCCAAGGGTTCTAATGGTCGACTCACACTGTTCTGAACCTTAAAAATCACTTTTTTAAGAGCACTTTCACCCCAGATTATCACTCCAAAGTCTATACCACTAACCTTCATCACCCTATACCCAATTTTATATCAAAATCACATCCTAAAACTCAACTAGAATATGTTTTACTCATGGAGTAACAATAATTCATCATAATTTCATTACAACTACACCACGGTCATTAGAGTTCCTCACTATCCAATTTCCCTACAGGGTTAGACAAATGTCAAATCAGAGTTTTGGCCACGAAGGCCTAATTTCCTATAACCCGGATAAATCCCTACGGTTAAAATCTCAATATTAGATTTAGGCCACAAAGGGCAAAAATCCCTTTTTCATCATAATCAGCCTCAAACCCTTAAACCCTTAAATCGACCTTAAATACATTGAATTTACACATTGAAAACAATGAAGGCCATACTCCTCATACCTTAATTGTCGACTCTAAGCCTTCTCAAATATTTCAGAAAACCTTTCAAAGCTTTTGCCTCAATTCTTCCTCCTCAGAGTTCTGGCCTCAATCCTTTTCACGGTCTAACAAATGAATCCTAATCTCATCACAATTTCCTTTTTGTTAAACCTAGCCTTGGGCCTCAAAATTGGACTTCCCAATATTACCCTCACTAACTCCTCCTCAATTGTCCAATTTGCCCTTATTTAACTTATATTTATTTAAATTAATAATAATACTAATATGTTCATATTATATACTATTATTTAAATAAATAACCCAAAAATGCATAATTCTCAATAATACCACAATAACCACCAAAAATTACCAAAATGCGAATATTCTTATTTAAATAAATTAAATAAATATTTCAATGAAATTTGGGGTGTTACACACAAGATTCCAAAATCTTGGCGAGCACCTTAATAAAAAACTTAGGTTTAGTCATTTTCTTTCTTTCTCTTTTTCTTGCACGATAAATAGAAGATCGCAAATAATATCACGCTAACACTCTTACACAAAACTAACTAAGTGGGTCCTGTTGAGTACAATAGATGTGAGGGGTGCTAATATCTTCCCCTCACATAATCGACTCTTAAACCAGATTGGTTACAGTGACCTCTGTTGCGTTGATGATGAAACTCCCAGAGTTTCTCTGAGCCTCCGCTTTTAGGGTGATGATGATGAAGAACCTGAAGGGTCTCCTGAATCCCCCTTCTTCTGGTTAGCCGCCGCTTGAATTTCATTTTAGTGCTTCTCCGGATCCTCCTTTCGAAAACTAATGATGATGCTTTTATAACTTGGTTGATTTATTTGTTGGCTTCTTGGATTCGCGAAAACTGGGGTTGCCTTCGGATTTTTTGTTTTGATCTTGTTGGCTGGTTGTGTTATATTTCCCAGGGTTTTGTTGCGATTTAGCCGGATGAAATTTGAATGATTATGGCTTGTGGGATCCGTTGGATTTCCTGGAAAATTTGTTTGTCTGCTTAGGTTGTTATTGCGAAACCCTTGTGTTGGATCCGCGGTTGCCCAGATTTTTAGGAAGAGGCGATAGTCTAAAAGCTCTTTTTTTTGGATAAGTTCTTTTTCTTAAAAGCACTTTTTCAAATAAGCACTTTTTGGATAAGCGCTTTTCCTGGAAATCTTCTTATCTCTCTCTTTCTATTGGATGCCTTACAGAACAGAAATTACCGGTCTCGTGTCGGGGTCGCGAAACTAAAGTCGGGAGCCGGCTTCGGAGTAATCTGTTGCCCTCCCGACACGCCTGATGATGACATTGTTCTGAGGGTGTCGGATAAAATTCTAACCGATTGTTCTTTTGCTCGTTTTTTCGCATGTTCGAAATGGATAATCGGAAGCTCGGAATCGGGAGAGTCGGAAAATCAGAAGACTTAGGATTTTTTTGGAATTTGATTTTTTATGCACAATGTAATTTTGTATTTTTTTTATAATTTTATGCATTTTTGGATATTGTAAAATGTAAATTTTATTTATTATAATAAAGTTAATCTCTTTTCATATATTATAAGGGAATAACAATAAAAATAAAATAAAACTACCATTATCATTTCTTTTGATAACAAATGGAATAAACCCCATATCAAAAAGAAACAAAAATTATTTTAACAATAAACATTTAAAAATGCAATAAGATTTGATTTAAATGAAATGAACACAAACTTGCAAAAATGAACTTGATTCTTAAAACAAAATGGAACGAAATTATAAAACAAAATGGAACGAAATTACTAATAAAAAAATGGAATATGTTTTGATTAAGAATGTAATTAACTTGAAAATGAAATTAAATTGAACATGAAATTAGATTAATAATAAAAAAAATGCAATGAAATTGAAAGAAATGAAAATAACAATGAAATTATTTATTTTTATTTTTATTTTTAAAATGCTATGACAAGACCACTAAAATCCTATATATTTCTTTTAATTCCCGATTCATCCAATTTGTCCGACTAATTCCGTCTCCAATGTGAACTTCCGACTACTCTTTTCGACAATCCAAATGAATAACTTTCTCCAAATAAATCCATACTGTCTGATTAAACTCAAACGATCATATTCTCCTGATAACTTCAACTCACCAACTTGCACCGATTTAATTTGAACAGCTCAAATCCTTTCCAATCAAACCATTTTGATTACACTTCGGCCCTGACTCACATCACCAATGTCCAACGGCTCAAACTTATTGACTACAACTCGAAATTCACAACTGACAACCAACTGCCGACAAATGACCATTTTACCTTTTATGAACTAAAGAGCACGCCAAATGATATTTTCCTGCAAAAATCAGCCAACTGCACAAACCGTTAGTGGTTAGTTAAACGCAATGCAAAATGAAATGGGATGCAAGACGAAACGAATAATCTTAGGGCAAAATTTGGGGTATTACAGTTGTCCCTATTTAAATAGCTTCACCGGATGATTTGAGCGACGAAGGCTCGAGAAATCATGGTGGAGGGATTTAAATATAGATAACCAAAACTTTTGCCCTTAGATGCAGTGATATGCAATGCTAATTGACAAAATAAAACGAGAGACAATGCTAACAATGCCATGAATATGGTATGAGGCGTATGATGGAATGATAAATGCAAAGATGCAGACAACACGGGGACAAACGCGACGAACGAACCACACTGGGGAAAATGACGAACTGGGGAAACAGCGCGGCACGGGGAATTCTAAAGTGATAGTCAACTGGTGTAAACACGACCAATTGTCACTTTAGAGATAAAGGAATGGTAAGAACGAGATCCACAATGGAGACCGATGAGACGGCCTCCACTGGGGAACAACTGAGAGTAATTATTCAACAGGTTCAGGCGTGAACGGCTGATACTCTAGGGTAAAAGTAAAACTGGATCTGCACGACTGTAGGATCGATTAACAAGATGCTGGAGCATTGAGCAAAGAATAACATCCGAGCTTCTGGAACCTCTCCCTCGTGACAGGATCAGAAGGAATTTTTAGGAATCTGTAGAAAATATACAGGGTAAAACCGGCTGTATGCCAAAATAAATGGACTTTAATGGAAAATGCCTTGATAAGCTTTCTCGAGAGAGGACTGCCACTTATCATTGGAAGGGACTTATATGCCAAACTGGATAAGCCCTCAAATAAAGAGACTGTTGTTTATCTGTGGATAATAGATTGATTGATAAAATACTTCTTCACGTCTCAGGTCTGTGCTCCCTGAACATGATTTGGTTTCTTCTTTTACTAAAGGATAAAATGAACTTCTTCATAATTCAAGATTCTTGCTCTCCTGACTATGATTCAGCTCCTTCTTTTACTAAAGGATAAAATGAACTTCTTCATAATTCAAGATTTGTGCTCTCCTGAATATGATTCCGCTCCTTCTTTTACTAAAGGATAAAATGAACTTCTTCATACTTCGAGATCTGTGTTCTACCGAATATGATTCAGCTCCTTCTTTTACTAAAGGATAAAATGAACTTCTTCATAATTCAAGATTTGTGCTCTCCTGAATATGTTTCAATTCAAACCTCCCCGCACTTCAAGATGAAAAGGAAAATGGAAACCAAGCTACTCGATGGAGACGGCCATTTGCTGCAAGTCATAACAAAGATAGGATAAGCATCTCAGGCGAGAAATACTGCTTATTGATAGGCTTCTCGGGTGAGAACTGCTTGTAGAGGTGGTAACAGGTAATGTAAATTGTAATGAAGATTGTAATGAAGGCTGTAATGAAAGTTGTAATGTAAGTTGTAATGAAAGTTGTAATGAAAGTTGTAATGTAAATTGTAATGAAGGTTGTAATGAAAGTTGTAATGTAAATTATAATGAAGGTTGTAATAAAAGTTGTAATGTAAATTGTAATGAAGATTGTAATGAAATAATGAGCTCCTTGTATGAGAAGATTGTAATGAGCCTTTGAGGACTCCTGTTGACATACCTTAACAACACCTTAGATTTTCATCTAGGATCCACCTCATTGATCTATCATGTTATCTTAGGATCCCTCTTGTGAGAGCCTGGCCTTCCATAGGAAGTGCTA
This sequence comes from Lathyrus sativus, assembly GCA_963859935.3. Taxonomy (NCBI): domain Eukaryota; kingdom Viridiplantae; phylum Streptophyta; class Magnoliopsida; order Fabales; family Fabaceae; genus Lathyrus; species Lathyrus sativus. The sequence continues at coordinate 599,996,937 of OZ012735.1, read as the reverse complement.
TGTGCATTCCTCAAGAGGTTGAACCTTTGAGTGGATTCCTGTGTTAATTCATATTGACTACAGTGGGTTCCTTAGGTTCACACTGTACTTCTCATTCCTCAGCTATCTCTCCTACATTCTTAGAATCCCTCTTGTGAGAGCCTGGTCTTCCTTAGGAAGTACTCTTCACATTCCTCAAGAGGTTGAGCCTTAGAGGACTCTTGTGTATACACCTCCAACTTGATGTAGCCTTGGGATTCTCCCTTGTTGCTCATCTTGTTTCCCTCTTTTCTTCACGGTTGGTTAGCCTATTGCTGTGATGCATTTAGAATAGATTTGCATGTGTATATACTCTCCTATTTAGGATCATGTTTGCATTAAAGGTTGAGGTTGCCTCCCTTTGCTTGCTTGTTTCTATTTGCATCGAATGGTTGAGGTTGCCTCCCTTTGCTTGAGTGTTTCTTTTCTTTTTGCCTGCTTGCATTGAAAGGTTGAGGTTGCCTCCCTTTACTTGTATTGCTGCATTGCATATGCATCCATATTTCATCTGCTTTATGATTTCAGCATTGTTTTCTCTTCCCAATCATATGCTCCCTTAGGATTCTCACTTCCTTGTTTAAGGATAGTGATGATAGACATTAGGTCTGAAACCATGCATGATAACGTATGGGATTTCCCTGTTTCAAACTCAACCCTAGGACCATATTGCATGATAACAGTAGGATTTCAGTTTCCCCTGTAGAGACCTCTTATCTTCTCCTCTTCATACAAAATTAAAACACTTAATAAAGGCTAATGAATACTGTATGTTACGAGCCTTAAGCTACTTAGGAAATGGTTGTTGAAGGGTCATTCTTCAACAGTCAGGATGTTTAGTGACGCACTCTTAGGGTGGCATGCGATGCATTCACTCCTAAGTCATAGTCTCTAGTGCAGTATGAATTACAAACATTCATAAAAAACACTTCTTCTCTAAAAGACAAAAATAAACATTCAAATCATTTTGCCCTTTGGGGTCTTTTAATCAGGAAAATCATTTTAGAAAAAGAGAATTGTTAACTCTTAGTTCTACCGCAAATGGTAACGCCTAAGTCTCCAACGAGCGAGCTGCATACACTAACTGCTGGAACTGTTTGTTAACCGTACTCGGATAAAAAAGACAAACCTGTGTTCCTTTTTATCCCAAACTACGCTAGCTCTGATCTCTCAAGCCTGTTGAGAGTACGTAGGCACAAGATGCGATATCTTGGTGAGCAACCTTCCCCCATCACCCGTAGTTAGCCGAACTATGTTGACTCTGACTTTCCCATTGCACGAGGGAATACGTAGGCCCAGAGCAGCGACGCTCTGTCGAGTCCTCTTTTATTCCTTTTTCTTTTCTTTCAAACCAGACTTTTAGCGTAGATAGATAAACAACCCGTCAGATAAATAAACAAGCATGGATCCCATCGAGTACGATGGACGTGAGGGGTGTTAATACCTTCCCCTTGCGTAACCGACTCCCGAACCCCGAGATTTGGTTGCGATGACCGATCTTATCCCGTTTCGCGAGGTTTCTCCTGATTGTTTCCTTTCCCTTCCTGGGGAATAAATTATGATAGGTGGCGACTCTTCTGTTGTTTCGGCACCTTCTTTTCGCAGTAGCGACAGCTGTAATGAAAGTTGTAATGTAAATTGTAATGAAGGTTGTAATGTAAATTGTAATGAAGGTTGTAATGAAAGTTGTAATGTAAATTGTAATGAAGATTGTAATGAAATAATGAGCTCCCTGTACGAGAAGATCAATTGTAGAGTGTAATGAAAGTTGTAATGAAGGTGATATAATGATAGGTTTCTCGGCTGAGAACAATCGCATACCAGTTGTTGTAATGCTTATACTGTAATGACAATTGTAGTGTGATGATACGCTTCTCAGGCGAGAACTGTCGCATATCCGTAAAGGATTGTGAAGGATTTTCTTGAAAGATAGTGCAAAATAAATGCACACCCAGGTAGGCTCGACGACCGACGGGCCTGAAGTTCGATCTAGAATTGGGCTAGAAAGAACTGACAACAAGACTCCATTGAGGAAATGAACTCACATTGGGATTATCTTATCCTTTCGTGGAAACATAACTGAAATAACCATCGTCCACGAGGGTTGAACTCTGTGGGGGTTAGCTGGAAACAAATGTTATTTTATGCCTAGGGATGACAATCTACTTGGAGAGAGCGGACAAACCCAGTTACTCAGCGATAACGACAAAGGATGATGACAAATACCAAGCATGCAAATGCTAATGCGTATGCCCAAAGTGTGCACTAATGTGTATGAAGATGACATGCACTGAGTATGCAATGATTATGCTCATGCATATGCTGACAAAACAGACGAGAGAAGAGACATGAGATGAAATAAACATCTCGACGGGAATACCCTGCGATCTCTGCAGCAGTACATCTATCAGAGGATAGGAGGAGTCGATGGTAGAACCCAATCTTGCTTCAAAGTTATAACTTCTCTGGGGAGAAAATATCATGACTTCCACATGGGTATATGATACGATTTCACTGGAGAGTACGATGTCATGACTTCAACTAGGGATCCTTGATCTCCGCCTGGGGATGCGATGTCATGACTTCACGGGAGGGATTGCTATCATGAACCATAATCAGCCAAGGAAAACCCTAGGATCAGAGACTTCCAGGGATAAAATAAATATCCACTTCGTGGGGAAGATGTGGAGCTAGGTAGTTTCACGGAGATAGTGTAGCAACTTCCTGGAAATAATACCTCGACTTCCTGGGGGCAAGCTATATCCAACTAGGGATAAAAGATAACGAAAACTTCCCTGAGGAGAGTTCGGCGGACTTACTGGGGAGAAATCAAAATACATTCCTGGGGCAAGTATCCTGATTTCTTGGGGAGAACATGACAATCTCCTGAGGAGTACTTCTTGAGGAAAGTAAGGCAATTCCACTGAGGAACAGATAATTCCACAGAGAGTGGGTCCTCCAGAACATACATCATTTGGAGGATAACAGAGATATCTCTGCAGTCTTGAGAGTCATTGGGGATTTATCGAATGGATCCCAAAAGTGTTGTCAGCTTAAAGTCTCGCTGGGGACTATCACTGGGAAGATGCTGGTATGATCTCTGTAGTCTACGAAATTACCGTCTCGGTCCAAAGGGTTGACAGCTTATAGTCTCACTGGGGACTGTGTCAGCTTAAAGTCTTGCTGGGGACTGTGTTGAGGCATAGATTCTGCAACGATGAGATTTACTGGGGAATGAAGACCACCGGGAGTAAAATCTATTAGGTGCATGAAGAACGTTGTGAAACAAGCTAGTTTTAATCTTAATGGACTTTGTAGTGGTCGCCATTTTAAAAATAACGTGCCCCATAGTACTTGCTTTGTGAGAAAGTCATCTCGAGAGGATTTGTCTGATCTCGACGTAACTGGAACGGATCAACCGTGTTACGACTGAGTCTTCTAGAAGTAGCTCTCAAGAAAGTCAGGCTTGCATCAATAAATGACTTGGAAATCACTTGCCCCTATTTAGCAGGATCTTCAAGCTTTATGGTCGACATCTATATGTAAGTTTCTAAGATATCAGGCAAAACCAACACGCGTAATCTGCTAATCCTGAAATATCAATGCAACATGTATGTTTGTCTTGAAATTTTTGTTTTGAATTTTGAAAAAAGGATATCACAATAACTCGTGACCGAAATCACATAGTCAGGATATAAATTTGATTTGTAATGCCAACATTGAGCATAGCTCATGGGAGTTAGAAAACATTATCTCGTCGAATATGCTTTCAAAACAATTCGTACTTCAATTAGGTCTTTGAAAGGTTGTATTGTGGCTTGGTTCACGATTTAAGAAACAAAGGATAAAGGCTCAAAGTTTGGTTGTACCCACCCCTTCTTCGTGATGTTCTTCAATCCTATTCAGTTAACGGGATACGGGCACTCATATCTCAATCGGATTTGATATGGTCGAGAACTCAGTAAGGCTTTGGACAATGGCAGTCACTCACCTATTTCTTTAGTGTTTGATCAACACGACTTTGTTCTTTATTGGGGATCCTTTATTGTAATCCCTTGTTTTTTTTTTTTCGTTCCCTAACTTTTGCCTGGATGGCGTGTTTTGGGATTTTGACTTTGTAGTCCAGCGGGATGCCCCAGTTTTGCCTAAGTCTCCTTCACAGGTTTTGACTTAGCGGGCTATATATATTTAAAATTTTTTGTTGACTAAGTCGTGTGACTCCTTTGAAAGGCTTGTGGCTGCCCCATTCTTTTAGTATTAGAGGGATTGACTTCTAACTTCCTAAGACGCTAGGGATAAATTCTCGAAGGTTCGTTCCTCCTTTTTGAGAGTTTGAGCGCTCAATCGATGTAACTGAAAAACTACCTTGCCCCAGGTTAAAGTAAAGGGTTTTTTAATGTTTGGCAAAGAAAACTCCTACTTCAAGGCTCAAAGGGGTTAAAGAGGGATTATCGACTTATATCTCCATTGTTTGGGATTTGAAACAATGCCTTACATCATCAGCAGGTTTGAATCGAAAGCATACGACAAGAAATTTGACGTTTTTGGTTCATCATCCTCCTCCCAATTCTTTATCAAAGCAAGAGATCGGGTAAAGTTGGCATTATAGCTTATGGAAAATAAATTTTTAGAGTGAAACGAATGGATTTATTCAAGACAAATATGCATTGCATTAATTATTCAAAACAACAAGTTTGTACATGCTAATTATGCTTAATCAAAGAAACAGAATACATATCAATAAACAAAATAAACTGTATGACAAGTCCTTCAACAAGTGTTTATGAAGTCTTTGAATCTTCCTTTAGACTAACTTTCCCAGATTCTTTGTCGATCGAGGTCACATTATCTTGAGGAATGCTGAAATGGCACGGCCTAGGCTTCTAATAACTACCGTCTTCGGCAGATTCACAGGAGAAGTAACTGGCTGAGATATGTTGAAAACCTTGAGAGGAGTCTTGATTTTCGGTAGAGGATCATCGAAAGACAATATCTTTTGTTCCAACAACCCTCTGACGATATCCCCCAGAGCATAACAATTTTCAAATCATGTCCGAGCGCCCCCTCATGAAATAAACAATGAATGGCGGCGGCGTAATTGGCAGGCAAAGGATTACGAGGCAGACCCATTACTCGGGTGGTGATCAAACCTCGTTGCACTAAGTAAGGATACAACTCGGTGAACGTCATCGGAATTGGCGGACAAGGCTTGTATTTCCTCCTAATCGGAGCATTCTGACTAGGTGCCTGATTCTTAGGCTGTTGATAAGCAGGAGCATTGGACGCTCGTTGACAGTTGATAGGAGCTTGTGCAGGCTGATAACTGGGAGATTGTTGATAAACCGGATGCTGATAGACCGGGGCCGTTTGCACAGGCTGATAGGTAGGAAATTGAGGACTGAAAGGAGGTGCAATAGTAGCTATATAGGGTTGTTGAGCATACTGAACCGGATAACCTTGAACGTAACTCTGCTGATGTTGAAGAGCAGCCATCAAGCGATTCCTCGGACGCGTAGCTCTTTTATGGTGGTCAAAGCTCGGAGTTTTTCACTTCGGAGGAGTAACTCGTCGAACTAGTTGAGCGATGGTAGGATGCACCAAACTGGATTGAAGACCATGAGGAGGTATACTCTCGACAGTAACAGTCGGGTGAGGACCCATAATCGTGTTGGTAATCTCAGAAACAGCAGTAGGTTGATTATCCATCTTCACCTTAAGGGCTTGCAGCATATCCATAATCTGCCCCACACTTCCTCGAAGATCTTCGAGTTCATGGTTGACACGGTAGATCTCTTGGGCTTGTTCTTCCATCCTTTTTCGAGCTTGGGCTCTAGTATTTTACTGATGCGGAGGACCCAGGGTGACGAAACTGGAAGGTGAGAGAACCGAGGATAAGACACCGGGAGACACGTGTAATGTAAAATATGATGCTAAAATGCAAAATGAGAATGAAAGATTTCATGGAATTCAAATATTTACGAATATCGCAGAATACCAAAGAAGTTTTATTTTATTAATTGAGAACTGGATTATAAATAATATAAAGTCTTTAAAGAAAAACAACTAAACAAAAGCTAATAATGACCCCAAGGAAGCAACTTCCATAACTTCAAGGAGTAGGCGAACATTTAGAGGAAAATAAATCCTCATAGATTCTTCTCTTCTTGCAGGAGAGTACCTCTTCATTCTTCGACTGAAGCTGTTTTTGAAGTTCGTCGTACTCGCTGACCGTCACATGGTATTTGTTCTTCCATGTTTCTGCTTCATGTTGAGCTTTCTTCAAAGAGATCTTCAACGTTTCTTCCTCGGACATGAAATATTGAACAGGTTCCTCTCTTGGAGGTAAAGGATCCTGGCGAGGATAAGGCATCTTCAACTTGATAGCTCTGTCTCGGACCCACTGAAGGTATGGTTCCATGGATACACAATTAGGCCTTCCCAGACTTTCTCGACCTTTCCTATGCAAGTGACGCCAGGAAGATACAATCTGATCTTGAAGCTCTTTGTTGTCTTCGAATAAGATCTTCTCTACGTAGATACTTTTAGGCGGTTCTTTCAAGGGATATCCTAACTGTCAGCGAGCTAGGACTGGATTATAGCTTATTCCTCCATTAAAACCGAGCAAAAGCATGTTAGCGAAGTCTCCACGACCATCAATAAGCAATATTCCATCGTACATCCGATTATACCAATCAATATCAGAGTGAGTTAAAGCCATAACCCTTTGTGACCAACGTCCCTGAGTGGGATTCCAAAAAGGACCGGATCTAGGAAAGTGCGAAATAAACCATTTGTACAGTAACGACACGCAACCGGTAATCATCCCTCCACCATGGAGGTTTCGGAGATGGATTGAATGATAAGTATTACCCAATAAAGTTGGTACTGGATTCCTTTGCATGAAGATCTTGATGGTATTAAGGTCCACAAATCCTTCAAAACTAGGGAAAAGCAACACTCCATAGATAAGCAAAGCAAGGATCATCTCAAAGGTAGGCATGCTTAGATGATCGGCATAATATTAGGCTTTCTTGATGAGGAACTTCGTAGGTAACCCAAAAATTTCACCCTTATGAGTCATATTCTCCTTAATGTCGGATACCTTCAAACATGTGGCTTTAGCAATATCCTGTTCTTTAGGGTCCTTCTCCAAGAAAGGGAAAGGAGTTCTATCCATAACAGACCGCCCTACAAGCTGAGAATATTCTTCCAAAGTAGGTAATAACTGATAGTCGGGAAATGTGAAGCAATGGTAGTCAGGATCGTAGAACTGTAGCAAAGCCGAAAGAATTCCTTCGTTCACTTTAAATTCCAACAGAGGTAACAACCTTCCATACCGTTTACAGAATCCTTCTCGATCTTGGAATAAAGATCCTAGCTTCCTTAGGTCATCTAGCTTAGGACTTTTAAAATTATATTTCAAAGTTTTCCTTCTGTTGTAATCCATAGTATCCTGCAATATCCATATAAGATTTGAATTCCATGAAATGTAATGCAATGTAATGTTTTAATGGATGCAATGCACACATATACACAAGTCCTAGGTTAAAGACATGTACAAGGAGTTAGGGTCTACCCATCCCAATAAGGTATGTACTAAGGTTAGTTGTACCTGCCGAACAAGGTTCTAAAGAAGTGTCTGTTCTTTAGGGTCCTTCTCCAAGAAAGGGAAAGAAGTTCTATCCACAATAGACCGCCCTACAAGCTGAGAATATTCTTCCAAAGTAGGTAATAACTGATAGTCGGGAAATGTGAAGCAATGGTAGTCAGGATCGTAGAACTGTAGCAAAACCGAAAGAAGTCCTTCGTTCACTTTAAATTCCAACAGAGGTAACAACCTTCCATACTGTTTACAGAATCCTTCTTGATCTTGGACTAAAGGTCCTAGCTTCCTTAGGTCATCTAGCTTAGGACTTTTAAAATTATATTTCAAAGTTTTCCTTCTGTTGTAATCCATAGTATCCTGCAATATCCATAAATAAGATTTGAATTCCATAAAATGTAATGCAATGTAATGTTTTAATGGATGCAATGCACACATATACACAAGTCCTAGGTTAAAGACATGTACAAGGAGTTAGGGTCTACCCATCCCAATAAGGTATGTACTAAGGTTAGTTGTACCTGCCGAACAAGGTTCTAAAGAAGTGCCCAAAGTCATCAACCCTTCCTTCGGATATTACCAACCTTCCGACTGACTCGGGGGTCGATAATATTCTCAAGAGAACCTCTTTTAAGTGTAGTATCGCGTATCAACTATTGTAGGACTACTCCCACATGGTTCCCGCACTACGTCCTATATAAGGCCAAGGTGGTGTTAAGGTACTACGGTCCTCAATATCATAGACTCCTTTCCAAAAATAGTAAAAGTTTTCACGACTACTCGTTAAACCGAACTATCTTATGGAAGGGTCTCAATTGAGCGATGATTCTCGAGTCAGCTTGGTCGGGACTCACTCCCGGCAAGCCTCGTCGAATATCTCACCTTTCTATAATAAGGTCACTCAAGTCCGGGTTATGACTTATCTCATAATAACAGATATCCCCATAATATACAATAATATATACAGATAATTAATAATATAAAATATCATACAATAAACAAAATAGGGGCAAACCTTAAAAATTATGAGTGTCCCTAGTGAAGTCGCCATTTTCTGTTGCTATGATGATGAAACTCCTAGAGTTTCTCTGAGCCTCCGCTTTTGAGGTGATGATGATGAAGAACCTGAAGGGTCTCCTGAATCCCCCTTCTTCTGGTTCACCGCCGCTTGGATTTTATTTTAGGGCTTCTCTGGATCCTCCTTTCGAAAACTGATGATGATGCTTTTATAACTTGGTTGATTTATTTGTGGGCTTCTAGGATCCGCGAAAATTGGGGTTGCCATTGGATTTTTTGTTTTGGTCTTGTTGGTTGGTTGTGTTATATTTCCCAGGTTTTTGTTGCGATTTAGCCGGATGAACTTTGAATGATTGTGGCTTGTGGGATCCGTTGGATTTCCTGGAAAATTTGTTTGTCTGTTTGGATTGTTGTTGCGAAACCCTTGTGTTGGATCCTCGGATGCCCAAATTTTTAGGAAGAGGCGTTAGTCTAAAAGCGCTTTTTTTGGATAAGTGCTTTTTCTTAAAAGCTCTTTTTTCAAATAAGCACTTTTTGGATAAGCGCTTTTCTTGGAAATCTTCTTATCTCTCTCTTTCTATTAGATGCCTTACAGAACAGAAATTATCGATCTCGTGCCGGGGTCGCGAAACTAAAGTCGGGAGCCGGCTTCGGAGTAACTTGTTGCCCTCCCGACACGCCCGACGATGACATTGTTCTGAGGGTGTCGGATAAAATTCTAACCGATTAAGTTGTTATTCTTTTGCTCGTTTTTTCGCTGGTTTGAAATGGATAATCAGAAGCTCGGAATCGGGAGAGTCGGAAGACTTAGGATTTTTTTGGAATTTAATTTTTATGCACAATGTAATTTTGTATTTTTTTTTTATAATTTTATGCGTTTTTGGATATTATAAAATGTAAATTTTATTTATTATAATAAAGTTAATCTCTTTTCATATATTATAAGGGAATAACAATAAAAATAAAATAAAACTACCATTATCATTTCTTTTGATAACAAATGGAATAAACCCCCTGTCAAAAAGAAACAAAAATTATTTTAACAATAAACATTTAAAAATGCAATAAGATTTGATTTAAATGAAATGAACACAAACTTGCAAAAATGAACTTGATTCTTAAAACAAAATGGAACGAAATTATAAAACAAAATGGAACGAAATTACTAATAAAAAAATGAAATATGTTTTGATTAAGAATATAATTAACTTGAAAATAAAATTAAATTGAACATGAAATTAGATTAATAATAAAAAATGCAATGAAATTGAAAGAAATGAAAATAACAATGAAATTATTTTTTTATTTTTTTATTTTGAAAATGAGATGACAAGACCACTAAAATCCTATATATTTCTTTTAATTCCCGATTTATCCAATTTGTCTGACTAATTCCGTCTCCGATGTGAACTTCCGACTACTCTTTTCGGCAATCCAAATGAACAACTTTCTCCGAATAAATCCATAGTGTCTGATTAAACTCAAACGATCATATTCTCCTGATAACTTTAACTCACCAACTTGCACCAATTTAATTTGAACAGCTCAAATCCTTTCCAATCAGACCATTCCGATTACACTTCGGCCCTGACTCACATCACCAATGTCGAACGGCTCAAACTTCTTGACTACAACTCGAAATTCACAACTGACAACCAACTACCGACAAATGACCATTTTACCCTTTATGAACTAAAGAGCGCGCCAACTGATATTTTCCTGCAAAAATCAGCCAACTGCACAAACCGTTAGTGGTTAGTTAAATGCAATGCAAAATGAAATGGGATGCAAGACGAAACGACTAATCTTCGGGCAAAATTTGGGATATTACAACCTCCACCTTAGCTTTAGCGGGTTTTTATTAGATATTTTCCCATTCTTTTGAAACAAGTAAAGATCGATGGCGACTCTATTGTCACCTCGAGCGTGCGACCCACCCGGGTGATTTTTCACGCTGTGACAAATTTTTTTGTGATAATCAGAATCCTTGGAAATAGACATATCAAATACCATACGACAAATCTAAATAATCAAACTTGATAAATTTATTTTTAAACCTACTCTCGAGTCTTGCATGAGTAATTTCTAAGTTATAGTAAAAAACTTTGACTTAATCGGAACTGTATTTTCTTTTCATGCCAATGAACTTTAACAAATGATGATCAATAAAAGGTTTCAAAAAGTTGGTTTTTAGCTCAACTTCAACAGTGGAATCACCAAAATATTCAGGATCAATTAGCTTGTATAGAAACTTATCTTGATACTTTTGCAAGCTATGTTTAGGTAACAAATGAACTACTTTACTACACAAAAATGGAAAAGAAGAGGAACCTATAGTAAATGATCGTTTCACCTTCTTTCTCACAACTCCATCCAAGAATGCTTTACTACCTTGGACCTTTATTCTGGACCTTTTTGGAATTGGAATTGGAGGTTCAGAGTCAATGGGGGTGGAAGTTGGTTTCTTGTATTTTTGTCTATTAAATCTTCCTTTGGAACCAAGCTCATATGCCACTATGATGATGATGGATGATGATTACGATGGTAAATGGATGATGATTTGATGATATTTGAAAAAATTCTCAAAATAGGGTTTGTAACGGTTAAAAGAAGAAAAATTATGGAATGAGTTTTGGAAAAGTGAAAACTGAAATGAAATGAGTTTCAACACGACTTTTCAATTTTTGATTCAGATCAAGTTCAAAAAATAATTCGAAGCAAATTAAACAGTCTCGAGCCTCAAATGAACGATTCAAATCACGGGCCCAGTCGAAAAGAGTTTGATTCGAATCAAAAGTGAACGACCTCCAGTCATAATGATTTGAATCATGAGGTTAGTTATAAATTTTGATTCGAATCAAAAGGTTAAAGTATCAACAATTTTTTTTGAAAAATGAGACTTTTCAAAGGGCTGATTCACTTAAAATTGAAACAACTTTTTAATGCTTATGAAAAATATATTTGATGTTATGTATGAGTGTAAAAATGTTTGAGCCTTTTATAATGCAAATGGTCAAAATTGTTTTAATGCAGATGTGTTTAATATGAACATAAACGATTACTTTTAATGCACAAAAAATAATGATGATGCATGAATGTGTGAAAGATCTAGGTGAATGCAATGAACGAACAACATAAAACTTAAACCATTGCATTGAATGATTAAGCAATTATGAAATGAAATGTACAAACACAACACATATACAAACATATATAAATCACACAACATATTAAGGCAAAAGAATAAATACTCTGGTGCATGCTCAAAAGAAATAAAGGAGGGTTGAATCGATCATATAAATTTAGACAATCTAAGTTTAATTTGTTACACAAGGTGCTAAATGGAAACAACAACAAGAATAACACAAGCTTTAAACACGAATAGTCGAATACAAATTGGATAAAACTCAAATTACACGTCTAAAGAACATTATCAGACACTCCTTCATAAGACTTCAGATGAACTTAGAAACAACAACATTATGATCATTACTGATTGACACAACTTATCAATCCCAAATCAATGATTCAAATCTTGGACGATTGATTAGCACTTCAAGTATATTCCCTGAACCTTTTGTAGTTGGTTAAAACTTCGGAGAGTCGTTTCCAATAGGTACAAAACTATCTTCATCTTCTTTTTACGACGACCTTGGAAGAATAGGTCACTAGAAGATGCTTTTGTTTTCTTTCCTTTTCTAGTAATACTTTCCAGCATATTGTAGTGTGAATTCGTGAACTTTAAATTAGGATTAACCTGGAACAACCTTTAAGAAATAGTGTAACAAACATACTGCACATATCTCAGAAAAATTGTTAATTTAATCTTGAATGAATCAAAACATACAGAACATCTCAAGTACAATTAATGCTTTGAAGAATATTCTAGTAAAGTTTTACTTTGAAATAATATATGTATTGCATTGAAATGAATAATCAAACACGTGTAAATCAGTGTAATTTCATTGGGATTCATTGAATTTCATAACCTTCCAAACATTAACAAAAAAATTCTTCTAGAATCGAAGGAACCATATCCTTAACTTTTGTAGTCGCTAGACTTTGATCAAAAGCCCGACTCTAATGCCAATTTTTAAGTGAGAATATGGATACAAAAATGTATAGAAGGGGGTGTGAATAGACCCAAATTCCCTTTAGACAATTTAAAAAACTTTTTAGATCCCATAAAATGAAATCGGAGAATTTAAAGAAGCTCGGAAGCAAGACACAACAACAAGAGAGCTTGGAAGAATCTCAATGAATTAAGCCACATAAAATGGTACATGAAGTTTACATGAGATTGATTTCTTATGGTGAAAGTCAATTACAAGTCAATCAAACTGATTTAAACAAGGAAATTTAAACACACATTACTTAGATATTCTTAGCAATGCATAATTGACTTTATGATGATTCCATAAGATTGATACACCACATACCTAAGCTTGTGTTAAATCGCTATAAGCATGGTCTAACTTATATGGTACACATTCAATGTAATCATTCAATAATGCAACAAAAAATATGAATAAATGCTTGTAAAGTAAAAGGATAAGAAATGAGAAAGATACACCGAGATATATAGGAATTTGACACTCATACTCGCTTTGCTTACGTGAACTCTTCAATGGATTATGCCATCATAACATAATCATGATCTTCTACCAATTTATAATATGTTTACAAAGTTTTGGTTACAAAGATCTATCACACGATAATTCTCTCTGATGACGCAGGCACTAAACTTCTAACAAAAACAAGATCCCTCAAGATCTTGATCCAATAACCTCGCTATCCGCAATATCCTGTTCCAAGTATTCATGTGTGGCGATCCCCCTGATCCCACCAATTTCTTGTCTGAGTGATTGCCGTTGACTGAGCATACATAGAACAACTCCCAAATTTGTCTACAAGCAATCTTTCTTCAACGCCACCAAAGAATGACTACTTTCTACTCCTCCTTCAGACTGTTGATACTTGATCTTGCCAAAGTCTTCCTTGGAGTATAATGGAAACTCTAATCATGATAGATAGCAACTCGATGCTAAACTGCATTCAAGAAATGATACCTTCACCTATTACATAAAAAACCAGTTACATAAAGAAACATTAGATACCCTAATTTACCACTAGTATCCCTTACACTCATAATTTAGAGGAGGGACCATAATCAAATGAAAAATACTAAGGACGAAGATGGTGAACAGTGCCAAATGATCTCAACCAACCACTAACATTACAATGTGTTAGTAAAGTAATTCAGTTTTGGTGAATAATGAACACACACAGAAGGTTCAATCAAGTTTTTAGATGAGTGAGTCTTTCTTCTTGATTATTATAAAGAGCTTGATCAATCTTCCAAAAGATTGATCAACTCATTCTCTAAATCACACAAAGATAAAAACCAAATTAGACAAGAACAAGATGCAACAAAAAAGATATCAAAGGGTTGGTGTTTGGAAAAAAAGGGAGAAACATGGTGTAAAGATGAACACACTTAGAAGAGAAGATAAAAATCATATTTTTTGCCTCTAAGGATCACCATAGGTTTCACAAAACTTGTTACTTTCACCAAAAGAAATTACTACTTAAATAAGAAATGAAAATTAGATTATGAAAATTTTGATTCAAGTCAAGAAGGATTTGTGATTCGAATTAATCTAGACAGCCCCAAGAAGGGCACATTGCAAAGCTAATGATTTGAATCGTTATTTGCACTTGATTAGAATCAAATGAGGTTATAACTCGAATCATGTTAAATTTTTTATCTGAATCATTTGATCCAAAATTCAGTTCCAATTTTCAACAGGTGAGTGATTTGAATTAAATATAACCTATGATTTGAATCAAATGCCAAAACATCCAAATTCAAATGTTCTAACTTGTGATTCAAGCTACTCATGTGGAAATGACAAAATAGTAATTTCATAGGCTTAAAAATAAATTACCAACAAGGATCAAATGAAAATAATCATAAATGTTGAGGGTTCTTAGTGGTACAATTTAGTAGCCGAAGCGATCATATGTTTAAACTAAGACTACCCAAAATACTGCTTCTGACAAGAGAGGTTGTATTGGACTTTTGGTTTGATCTTCTGTAATGATGAGCGCCATCTGATGCAGTGAAATGCCTTTTTTCCCTAACTTTTTCCTGGATCGCCCTTTTGGGTTTTCAATCTACCGGGACGCTTATTTTTGCCTAAACCACCCTTTTGGGTTTTCAGCTTAGCGGGCTCTTATTTTTTATTTTCATCCCTAACTTTTGTCTGGATCTCCTTCATAGGTTTTGATCCATCGGGATACCCATTGTTGCCTAAGTCACCTTTTCAGGTTTTCGACTTAGCGGGTTTTTTAGGCATAATATTTTCGGACTGCATTAGAGTTCACAGGATACACAACCTTTTCACCATCCACTGTTGTGAGAATTAGCGATCCTCATGAGAAGATTGTTTTTACAACAAATGAACCTTCATAGTTGGGAGTCCATTTTCCACGCATGTCTTTATGAACTGGCAAGATCTTCTTAAGTACAAGTTCTCCTTCTCGAAATTCTCAGATTCGGACCTTCTTGTCAAATGCCTTCTTCATCCGTTTCTGATACACCTGACCGTGGCACATCGCAGTCATGCGCTTCTCGTCTATCAGGTTAAGCTGGTCAAATATTTCTTGGATCCATTCTACTTCGTCAAGCTTGGTTTCCATCAATACCCTCAAGGAGGGTATCTCGAATTCAATAGGAAGGACCACATCCATTCCATACACCAATGAAAAAGAGGTTTCCCCTATTGAAGTTTGCACTGAAGTTTTGTATCCTTGCAAAGCAAATAGTAGCATTTCATGCCAATCTTTATAAGTCTTTACCATCTTTTGCAGGATTTTCTTTATGTTTTTGTTCGCGACTTTAACAACTCCATTCATTTTAGGGCGATAAGGAGAAGAATTATGGTGCACGATCTTGAAACTTTCACACAACTCCTTCATGGTTTTATTGTTCAAATTAGTCCCATTATTTGTTATGATCCAACTTGGAATCCCATAACGGTAAATAATTTCCTTCTTAATGAAGCGGGCAATCACTTGCTTGGTTACATTAGCATAAGAAGAAGCCTCCACCCATTTTGTGAAATAATCAATGTCAACCAAAATGAATTGGTGTCTGTTAGAAGCTTTAGGTTCGATTTCCCCATTCATGTCAATGCCCCACATTGAGAAAGGTCATGGTGATGATAAAACATTTAATAGTGCTAGAGGCACGTGCACCTTATCAGCATAAATTTGGCACTTATGGCATTTTTTGGCATATTGGATTCAAACAGATTCCATGGTTAACCAGTAATACCCAACTCTCAAAATTTTCTTTGACATAGCATAACCATTGGCGTGAGTCCCAACCGACCCCTCATGAATTTCTTGAAGTAACATGTTTGCTTAACGTCTGTCAACACATCTGAGCAGGACCATGTCATGGTTTCTTTTATACAACATATCATTGCTGAGGAAGAATTTGGATGTTAATCTTCTAAGAGTCGTTTTGTCAATAATTTTGGCATCGTCCGGATATTCCTGGTTTTATAGATAATTCTTAATGTCGTGGAACCATGGCTTGTCATTAGTTTCCTCTTCAACTAGTTGACAGTAAGCGGGTTTGGTCCTGCACTCAATTCAAATGAGTGGTGCTTCATTAATAAACCTAACCTTCCACATCGAGGCTAGCATGGCTAAAGCATTAGCGATATGGTTTTCAGACATCGGGACATGTCGGAAAGTAATCTCATCAAAGTATTGGATCAACTTCATAGTATAAGCATGGTACGGGTTTAACGTTTTATCTCGTGTCTCCGATTCGCCCTTGACTTGGTAGATTACCAAAGTTGAATCTCTACTCACTTCAAGAATTTTGATTCGGAGGTCAATAGCCGCTTCAAGGCATATAATGCATGCCTCATACTCGACAATATTGTTTGTACATCAAAATCTAACCTTGTTGTAAATGGGGTATAACCGCCATCTAGATTCATCAAAACGGCACCTATGTCATGCCCACTGTAATTAGAAGAACCATCAAACATCATTTTTCAATGGGAACCTGGCTCGGGGCCTTCATTATGACTTGGCTCTTCACAGTCTTTCTTCACCGACATAATGTCTTCATCAAGAAAGTCAAACTTTAGAGGCTCATAATCTTCAACTGGTTGGTCTGCAAGGTAATATGACATGATACTTTATTTAATAGTCTTTTGAGTCACATATTGGATGTCATATTCAGATAACAACATATGGCAATGGACAAGTCTCCTAGTCCGAGCAGGTTTCTCAAAAATATACTTTATCAGATCTATTTTTGAGATTAATAAAGTAGTGTGACAGATCATATATTGCATGAGATGCTTAGCAGCCCATGCTAAAGCGTAAAAAGTATTTCCCCAAAGTGAATACCGACTCTCATAATCAGTAAACTTCTTGCTTAAATAGTAGATGGTGTGTTCTTTTTGTCCACTCTCATCGTGTTGGCCCAATGCACAATCCATAGACTTCTCAAGAACAGCCAGATACATGAAGAGTGGTCTTCCATAAACATAAGGAATTAAGATAGAAGGCTCTTGAAAATAACCTTTGATCTTCTCAAATGTTTTCTGACAATTAGAATTCCAGTCAATAATCTAACCCTTGCAAAGTAACTTGAATCTTGGTTCACAAGTAGTAGTCATATTGGAGATGAATCTGGAAATATAATTTAGGCGTCCAAGAAAACCTTTGGCTTGTGTTTCAGTTTGTGGAGCGGGAATTTCTTGAATGGCTCAGACTTTATCGGGGTCCACTTAGATTCCTCACTGGCTTACGATAAATCTAAGTAACTTCCCAGATCTAACACCAAAGGTACACTTTGCAGGATTCAATTTCAACTGGTATTTCCTAATTCGTTCAAACAGTTTCAACAAATGATCCAAATGGTCCTTCTCACTTTGGGACTTGGCAATCATATCGTCCACGTACACCTCAATCTTCTTACGTATCATATCATTTGAGAGAGCGACCATCGCTCTTTGATATGTTTCCCCTGTGTTCTTCAGGCCAAAGGGCATAACCTTATAACAATAGGTTCCCCTAGGAGTAATGAATGTAGTATTTTCCCTATCGGCGGGGTCCATCTTAAGCTGATTATAACCGGAGAAGCCATCCCTATGAGTAAAGTTGAATTGAATAAAAAGGGTAAAATAGGTATTCCACGGCGGGAAACCTAATGTGATTAGGGTTTTGGAAAGGGAAATGTTCAAAGGTTAGGGTTATTGACTCGGCGGTCAAACTGTTAGACCTAATCCTTCGGAGGGTAACGGTAAATAATGTGATGAAAGATAATTAACAACAGAATTGAAATTAGAGGAAAATATGAAAGCAGTAAAACAAGTGCAAAGCGACGATCACTCGCGTAAATTACAAACCCACAAAAATGAAAATAAATGCGAAAAGTAAAGGAAGTGCAAAGCGACTATATACTCGCGTAAATTACAACCGTGAAAAATGCCAAAATAACAACGGAAACAGGCGACGATATACTCGCATAATTACAACCCAAAAAATGAAAACACGGAAAAGTACATATTAGTAAACAGAGACAAACGAGAATTAAATGACGGTCAGACGAAAATTGAAACGAACAGATTAGGAGTTCTTTATTTTTTTGAATTTTTTATTTTAAAAAAGAATAATTTATTTTAATTTTGACTAAAAGTGGATTTTTATTGTAAGTCATTAATTTAAATTTTAACAAAGGATTTAATTTTAAGTTATTAAAATAAATTTTAATTACAAGTTATAAAAAAAAATTACTAACTATACATTATAAAAATATTTATTAACTTAGAAGTTATTAAAAAATGTTTTTAACTAATATCTATTTAAAAACTATTTCTAAATTTTAAAAAAACATTTCTAACTATAAGTTATTAAACATTACTAACTAGAAGTAAAAAAAACTATTAATTATTAGCTATTAAAAAAAATAAATTAATTATAAGTTATAAAAATTTAATTAAATCATAAATTATAAAAATTAACATTAAATTATAGAGAGAAAAAAATAAAAGAAAAGAAAAGAAACCGAATAATAAAAAGGGGAGGGCGATATTCACGCAGACAACTTCTAGGTTTTGTTTAAAATCCCTCTTCTTCTTCTTCCTAAACGGTCGCTGCTGCCATTGTTGTCTTGGTGAACCTTTGAAACTTTTCTTCTCCTTCTTTTGCATGGCCCTTCGTATTCTTCCCACATGCTTTTCCTGAAACGAAATGAGAGAAAAAATAAAAATGGGTCATTTCTCTTCTTACCCAAAACAAAGCTTGCGAACAATGGTGGCTTCGAGGTTGAGTTTTTGGCTCCCAAAAGCTCCTTCTGAACCTCTTTTCCGGGCTCGTGGGTTTGATTTTCGCATTTTGGTCTTTGAGATGATGATGTTCGTCCGTGAGTTTCTGAATCCCTCTTCTCGGATGTTGATGGTGAAGTCCCCCTTTTAATTTCTGATGTTCGTTGATATTCTTCTTTGATGATGATTTTTACGTTCTTCCCCTTTTCTGGGTTCGCCTCCTTTGTCATGGATGATGATGATGAACCCTTGTGGTTTTTCTGAATCCCGCCCCTCTTTTGTGATTTTTGATATTAGTTTGATGACAATGCTCTCCCCCCTCTTGACGAACTTATTCGATGTGATTTTATATTATGAATTTTCACCGTGTTGGGCCTGGATGGTATTACGAATTTTGCGATCTTAACGGTTTTGTTGTTGTTACTGCATTTTTGTGGCTTAATTTGTTATGATTTCGCGATTTTTCAGGCTTTGATTTTGCTTTGGCTTGAAAGGTTTTGCTAATACGAAATTGTTGTTCTTATGGGTTGTAGGTTTGCTGCGAAAATGTCACTGGTGAGCCTGTTTGATCCGTTGGTCTGAGGATTTCTGGGAGATGTTGTTAAGGCCATGTTTGGCAAAACCATTTTTCAGAAGAAAAAGTGATTTTTTCAAAAGCACTTTTCAAAATCACTTTTTCGCCAATCACTTCAAAAAATCATGTTTTCTCTCTCTCTTGGAACAAAACGAACAGATGTTGCCTGATTTACCGAGGTCAAAAAATAAGTCGGGAGTTGGCTTCGACTTCGTCGTTGCCCTCCCGACGTACCCAATGATGATATCAAGCTGAGGGTATCGGAACCACTTCTCTAACCGTTTTAAAAAAAATGCTTGTTTGTTGTTGACTTGCAGGTTCGAAGGAAAAGATCAGAAACTCGAAGAATCGGAAGCGGAAGACATTTTTATGACCATTTTAGGAAATTTAGGAAAATGTGATTTAATTTGTAAATTTTATTCTTTTTGGATATTGTAATGAAATAATAGCATCAATAAAAATTCTATTTCCTTATTTGGATATTGTAACAAAAATAATAAAATAAAAATTCTATTTTTCTATTAATTTGAAATTCTCAATCCAAAATCCGATTAAATCCCATCTCCGATAAAATCTCCGAATAACTCATCTGACACTTAAACAAATAACCTCATCAGAATAAATCCAACTTGTTCGATTAAATCCAAATGGCTAAACTCTTTAATCAAATTAATTAAATTTCTCAAATGATATTCATCTAATTTCCAACTCCAAACTCGGTAATTAAACATTTTGTACGGTTTAAATCGGACGTAACTAAGCTCAAACAAATCATTTGGCAAATTAAGTTGTGGCCGATAATAAAGTTAGTGAATATGGCCTTGAACAGATAAGTAGAGAATCCATTTTCCTACAAAAACCAACAGACTGAACAAACCGGTTAGCGGTTAGTTAAAAATGCCATGCAGGATGAGATGACGTGCAAAATGAACCTAATAATCTCGAGGCAAAATTTGGGGTATTACAGTTGCCCCTATTTAAATAGCTTCACCGGATGACTTGAGCAGCGGAGACTCGAGAAGTCACGGGGAAAGGGATTTAAATACAGATAACCGAAAATTTTGCCCTTAGACGCAGTATGCGCCATGCTATGGACAAAACAAAACGACTATAATGTTGACAATGCCATGACTTTAATATGATGCGTATGATGAGAATGATAAATGCAAGGATGCATGCGACATGGGGAACAGATGCGACGAACACACACTAGGGAATATGACGCACTGATGGAACAATACAACCACTGGGGAATTTTGAAGTGATGGATCAACCGGTGCAGGCACAACCAGTTGTCACTCTAGGATGAAACAGTAACACAGGATCCACACGGCGGTAGGATCAGGTAAACGACAAGTGCTGGAGTTTTAGGGACATTCCTTTAAACAAAGAGATCGAGCGGGATCCCCAATGAAGTCGCCATTTTCTGTTGCGGTTAGAATAGGATATCAAATTATTAATTAATGTGAATCACATATTTAGTTCACAGCCGATCTTTGATTTATCCGAAGGAAAAGGTCAAAAGAAGGAAAACCTAATTTTTGCATCGTAAACAATGCCGGGAGAGATCTAGGTAAGGGGTCGGTTAAGCTTAGGAAAGGTATTAGCACCCTAAACTTATGTAGTACTCTACAGGAACCTTTTGTTTGAATTTACTATTTTGCTTTATTATTTGCTTAAGGGTATATGTTAAGGGTTAAGAGTGACAAAAAGACTTAAGGGTTAGTCATAATTTTACTCGGCAAGATTCGCATCTTGTGCCTACGTATCCTAGGTAGGGGATGGAATCAGAGTAATCGTAGTTCCCCTTGAAAGGGAGGTTAGAAACCTCTTGACTGTGGTCAAGGTTTCAAATGGGGAATAAGCGTTCATAAGGAAGCGCTTTCGTGGAGTTCGGGACATTCTTTTAAACAAAGAGATCGAGCGGGATCTTCAGGAATCGTCAGAAAATACACAGGGAGGAACAAACATCAGAAACATCCGAAAGAACATCGAATGAACTCTGAAACACACCAGAGATACTCGGAAAAACATCGAATAAACTTTGGGACAAAGAAACAAATTTCAGGGACATCCGGAAGAACATCGAATGAACTCTGAAATACACCAGTGATACTCGGAAAAACATCGAATAAAATCTGTGACAAAGAAACAAAATGAGAACATCTATAGGAGCATGCGATGAAAACAAGTCTCTGAAGGTACATCCGACACATTCAGGAAAGCATTAAATGTATGGGACGGGTTTGAAGACATATCTAGAAGAACCTCAGATAAGCAACAAAGGAGTTCTTGAATAAACATCATAACCAAAAACTCAATCTGGAAAAACATCAAAAAGAGAAACGTATTCAGAAAACCATCGGAAAGATTCTGAAAAACCATCAGAATCGAAAGAACATATCTGGGAAACCATCAGATAAGTTCTGGAATAATATCAGAACAAAGACTCAATCTGGAAAACCATCAGAAAGAGAGCGAATCCGGAAAAACATCAGATAGATTCTGGAAAACCATTAGAATCGAAGGAAAATATCTGGAAAACCGTCAAATAAGTTCTGGAAGAACATCAGAACAAAGACTCGATCTAGAAAATCATCAGAAAGAGAAATAAATCCAGGAAACCATCGGATAGATCCTGGAAAAAACATCAGAATCAAAAAGGAATATATGGAAAACCATCAGATAAATTCTGGAAAAACATCAGAACAAAGACTCGATCTGGAAAACCATTAGATAGAGGAATAAATCCGGAAAAACATCGGATAGATTCTGGAAAACCATCAGATAAGAGAGCAAATCCAGAAAACCATCGGATAGATTCTGGAAAAACATCAAAATCGAAAGGAATATCTGGAAAACCGTCAGATAAGTTCTGGAAGAACATCAGAACATAAACTCAATCTGGAAAAACATCAGAGAGAGAAACGTATCCGGAAAACCATCGGATAGATTTTGAAAAACCATCAGAATCACACGAAAATATCTGGAAAACCGTCAGATAAGTTTTGGAAGAATATCAGAACAGAGACTCGATCTGGAAAACCATCAGAAAGAGAAACAAAAGTGACATCCAAGAATGGAATTGGATATAAGGATATCAGACATCCAATAATGGCTTTGAATGAAAGGTATAAACACAATATATGAGAATAGTATTGGACGTAAAAGGAACAGACATATTCGGAAAAACCATCAGATAAGAAATGTCATATCTGGAAGAACATCAGATAGACACGACACAAAATTATTTGGTAGGTGCCAAGTAAGTTGGACTTTGACCACAAGGTAAGACATGGATAAAACACGATCCAGGAGAAATGAAAATGAGGATGAAACACTCATGATATGCAAATGTATAAGAATAATGCTATGATATATGATCAAATGTAAATGCAGATGCCGACGACAAGACTCGACTATTTTGGTAAGATGACAAAACTAGAAGACTGATTCCTCAATACGGAGATCACTATCATTCTACTTGGAAACCAAAGATGTTACTGCTGAACATATCTCTGCCACACCTCTAAATTGTATCAGGTTGATGGTCCTTGTAGGAAGGATGCATAACTGCTTGGGGATCCTTCAAGTAAACTGCCCCAGATTAAACCGTCTGTTATAGATGAACTGATGATTACTGCAGCTCGTCTGATTTTGTAAATGATTGTTTTGTTGTGCCTTCAGAAGGCTTGCCCCAATATGAGTCTTGAAAAAACTTATGGATAAACCAAATCTGAGAAGACCTTGTCTTGAACAAATCTTGAACTGATTCTTAGACAGAATGTAAAAGGAACTTGCCCCTGATAAGATCACTTGACCAAGTTTCTCGATGTTTGAAAATTCCTTAGAGGAAAGCCAGTTTGCAAACAAAAGTGCTCATACAAACATGGTAATGCAAAGTTCATGCAACTTTTGAAATCAAAATCATTTTTGAAAGGTGAAAAATAAATGAGTCGTTGGTCAGAACACGGTGGTTCAAACTACTCAAAGTGTAAAGAAAAAGGTGTAATGCCAAAATAATTGATTTGCAAAAATCATTTGGAGTCAGCTTATGCAACCTTATTGTAGTATGCTTTCAAAATAACCTTGTTTCAGTTAGGTATTTTAAGGGTTGTAACGTGGCCTGGTTCACGGTTTATGAAACAAAGGATAAAGGCTCAAAATTTATTTGTACCCACCCAATCTACGTGATGATCTTCAGTCATACGCTCAGTTAACTCATATTATGCATTCAGGTTCCTATAGGTTAGGAATTGCACTGATGGTAGCAATGATGGTTCAGAAGTCAAGGGACCTATGAAAAGGCAGCCACTACTTCCTTATAACATTTGGTTATTTTGACATTGAGAATTTTTAGGGTAAGGATTTAAAGATTTCCTTTTTTATTATCCCTAAATTTTGCCTGAGTTGTTTCTTGTGAAGATTACAGTCAGCGGGATGCCCCAGTTTTGCCTAAGTCTCCTTCATAGGTTTTGACTTAGCGGGCTTATACTTTTTTGGAAGAAAGAAAGTGACTGCTTGGATTAAATGATCACGGTGAACCATCATCGGCTTTTTGACTTGGAA
The DNA here is from genome assembly GCA_963859935.3 of Lathyrus sativus. NCBI lineage: Eukaryota > Viridiplantae > Streptophyta > Magnoliopsida > Fabales > Fabaceae > Lathyrus > Lathyrus sativus. Next base: position 599,972,801 of record OZ012735.1, on the reverse strand, counting down.
ACATCTTTGATACTTACTTGTTGTGTGCGAAGGAAAGTTGTGAGTGCAACCTTTGTATGAAAGGTGTATTGTATGAACACATAACCAAGTTAACTGAGAACTACCCATGCCCCAAGTTAAGATTGTGGTTTTTTATAAAGAAAGAAACTTCAACTTCTAGGCTCAAAGGGGGTGACAAGGGAATAACTTCCTTATTTCTCCAGTGTTTGGGGAATTGAAACAATGCCTTACATCGTCAACAAAGTTTTGATTGAAAGCATACTGGAAGCAGTTATGGGTATAACGTTTTCGTCATCCTCCCTCCAATCTTTACATATCAAAATTTTGGACAAGGAGTAAATATTTGAAAAATAAAGCATAAAGATGCAAACAATAGACAAAATGATTTGAAATCGAAAGTTGCAATGCTCATTTCATTAATGTAAAAGTACGAACATATTTTGAAGGCAAACAACTAATAAAAATAAGGAAAGTACAAACAACAAGAAACAAAAGACCTAATGACTAAATCAGTACAAAGGTGAGCTATCCTGTCTGAAACACTGGCGTTTAAGAAGATAATCTGCTGGAATCGAACTAAAGCTTCACTTTTGATGCACTTGCAGCATTGTAGTCATAGAGAGGATTCTCAAAGGGAGCTCAGACGTTCAGATTTCCGCGCTATATGTCTCTTGTTTTGACATCTTGCGTCTATAGTTAGCTCTAGTCTGATGTCTGTGTCGAGGAATCAGCTTGACGACTCAAAGGTACACTGGAAGATAAAGACAACTGGACATGAGTTATCAGACAGACATATGATATGCAAAATACAATGCTACAATGTAGTGGTTTCAAGAACTTCAACGATCGATTGCAAATGTTTTCTAAGAAAAGCTGGAAAATGTTTTAGACTTTAAAATGTAAGACTTTTTGAATTTGCAAAGGACAATTGAATTCCTTGAAACTAGGAATGATATGATGCTTTATGGATGCAATGCACAAACACACACAAGTACACAAGAGTCCTAGGTTAGAGGAACATGAGTGGAGTTAAGGTCTACCCGTCCCGAAAGGTATGTACTATAGGTTAATTGTACCTGCAGAACAATGGTTCTAAAGAAGTGCCCAAAGTCATCAATCCATGTTTCGGATATTATCGAATTCCCGACTGACTCGGTCGTTAATAATATTCTCAAGAGAACCTCTTTTGAGTGTAGTATCGCGTAGCAACTATTTGGGACTACTCCCTTATAGTCCTCGCACTACGTCCTAGATAAGGTTAAAGTGGGGTTAGGTAACTAGATCCTTAGTATCACAGACTCCAATCAAAAATAGTAAGTGTTTTCATGACTACTCGATCAACATAACCATTTTCGAGAGGGTCTCAACTGAGCGGTGATTCTCAAGTCAGCTTGGTCGGGAATCACTCCCTATAAGCCTCGTCGAATATATCACCTTCCTATAATAATGTCACTCAAGTCCAGGTGTAGGACTTATCTCACAACATTGGTACCCCAAGTAAGGTACAACAGATATATATATATATATATATATATATATATATATATATATATATATATATATATATATATATATATATATATATATATATATATATATATATATATATATATATATATATATATATATATATATATATATATATATATATATATATATATATATATATATATATATATATATATATATATATATATATATATATATATATATATATATATATATATATATATATATATATATATATATATATATATATATATATATATATATATATATATATATATATATATATATATATATATATATATATATATATATATATATATATATATATATATATATATATATATATATATATATATATATATATATATATATATATATATATATATATATATATATATATATATATATATATATATATATATATATATATATATATATATATATATATATATATATATATATATATATATATATATATATATATATATATATATATATATATATATATATATATATATATATATATATATATATATATATATATATATATATATATATATATATATATATATACAAGAAAACAAATAATAATAAAGCAAATAGCATAGAAAATAAACAAGACAAGGGTAACCCTTAAAAGATATGACTATCCCCAGTGAAGTCGCCATTTTCTGTTGCGGTTAAAATAGGATATCAAATTATTAAATTTGAATCACATATTTAGTTCACAACCGATCTTTGATTTATCCGAAGGAAAAGGTCAAAAGAAGGAAAACCTAATTTTTGCATCGTAAACAATGCCGGGAGAGATCTAGGTAAGGGGTTGGTTAAGCTTAGGGAAGGTATTAGCACCCTAAACTTCTGTAGTACTCTACAGGGACCTTTTGTTTAAATTTACTATTTTGCTTTATTATTTGCTTAAGGATATATGCTAAGAGTTAAGAGTGACAAAAGGACCTAAGGGTTAGTCCTAAGTTTACTCGGCAAGATTCGTATCTTGTGCCTACGTATCCTAGGTAGGGGATGGAATCAGAGTAATCGTAGTTCCCCTCGAAAGGGAGGTTAGAAACCTCTTGACTGTGGTCAAGGTTTCAAATGGGGAATAAGCGTTCATAAGGAAGCACTTACGTGGAGTTCGGCGACTCCTATTTCTACATTGAAAATAGTTGAATTGAAAAAGGGTGAAATTAGGTATTCCACGGCGGGAAACCCTAAAACGGAGTGCGGCGACTCCTTATCCTAAGGCTGGGGTAAAGGGTAAATCTGTCCACGGCGAGACGCCTAAAATATGAGTACGGCGACTCGAAGTTCTCTAGGTTGTAAAGTTGAATTGAATAAAAAAGGTAAAATAGGTATTCCACGGCGGGAAACCTAATGTGATTAGGGTTTTGGAAAGGGAAATGTTCAAAGGTTAGGGTTATTGACTCGGCGGTCAAACTGTTAGACCTAATCCTTCGGAGGGTAACGGTAAATAATGTGATGAAAGATAATTAACGGCAGAATTTAAATTAGAGGAAAATATGAAAACAGTAAAACAAGTGCAAAGCGACGATCACTCACGTAAATTACAAACCCACAAAAATGAAAATAAATGCGAAAAGTAAAGGAAGTGCAAAGCGACGATATACTCGCGTAAATTACAACCGTGAAAAATGCCAAAATAACGACGGAAACAGGCAACAATGTACTCGCATAATTACAACCCAAAAAATGAAAATACGGAAAAGTACGGATTAGTAAACAGAGACAAACGAGAATTAAATGACGGTCAGACGAAAATTGAAACGGCCAGATTAGGAGTTCTTTATTTTTTTGAATTTTTTATTTTAAAAAAGAATAATTTATTTTAATTTTGACTAAAAATGAATTTTTATTGTAAGTCATTAATTTAAATTTTAACAAAGAATTTAATTTTAAGTTATTAAAACAAATTTTAATTACAAGTTATAAAAAAAATTACTAACTATACATTATAAAAATATTTATTAACTTAGAAGTTATTAAAAAATATTTTTAACTAGTAGCTATTTAAAAAAATAATTTAATTATTAGTTATTTTAAAAAAATATTTACTAACTAGCCGTTATTAAAAACTATTTCTAAATTTTAAAAAAATATTTATAACTATAATTTATTAAACATTACTAACTAGAAGTAAAAAAAACTATTAATTATTAGATATTAAAAAAATAAATTAATTATAAGTTATAAAAAGTTAATTAAATCATAAATTACAAAAATTAACATTAAATTACAAATAAAAATAAAAGAAAAGAAAAGAAAAGAAACCGAATAATAAAAAGGGGAGAGCGGTATTCACGCAAACAACTTCTAGGTTTTGTTCAAAATCCCTCTTCTTCTTCTTCCTAAACGGTCGCCGATGCCATTGTTGTCTTGGTGAACCTTTGAAACTTTTCTTCTCCTTCTTTTGCATGGCCCTTCATCTTCTTCCCACATGCTTTCCTGAAACGAAATGAGAGAAAAAAATAAAAATGGGTCATCTCTTCTTACCCAAAACGAAGCTTGCGAACAATGGTGGCTTCGAGGTTGAGTTTTTGGCTCCCAAAAGCTCCTTCTGAGCCTCTTTTCCGGGCTCGTGGGTTTGATTATCGTGTTTTGGTGTTTGGGATGATGATGTTCGTCCGTGGGTTTCTGAATCCCTCTTCTCCGATGTTGATGGTGAAGTCCCCCTTTTAATTTTTGATGTTCGTTGATATTCTTCTTTGATGATGATTTTTACGTTCTTCCCCTTTTCTGGGTTCGCCTCCTTTGTCGTGGATGATGATGATGAACCCTTGTGGTTTTTCTGAATCCCGCCCCTCTTTTGTGATTTCTGATATTAGTTTGATGACAATGCTTTCCCCCCTCTTGACGAACTTATTCGATGTGATTTTATATTATTGATTTTCACCGTGCTGGACCTAGATGGTATTACGGATTCCACGATCTTAACGGTTTTGTTGATGTTACTGCGTTTTTGTGGCTTAATTTGTTATGATTTCGTGATTTTTCAGGCTTTGATTTTGCTTTGGCTTGAAAGGTTTTGCTATTACGAAATTGTTGTTCTTATGGGTTGTAGATTTGCTGCGAAAATGTTGCTGGTGAGCCTGTTTGATCCGTGGGTCTGAGGATTTTTGGGAGATTTTGTTAAGGCCTTTTTTGGCAAAACCATTTTCCAGAAGAAAAAGTGCTTTTTTCAAAATCACTTTTTCTCCAATCACTTCAAAAATTCACTTTTTCTCTCTCTCTCTCTCTTGGAACAAAACGAACAGATGTTGCCTGATTTACCGAGGTTGGAAAATAAGTCGGGAGTTGGCTTCGACTTCGTCGTTGCCCTCCCGACGTACCCAATGATGATATCAAGCTGAGGGTATTGGAACCACTTCTCTAACCGTCTTTAAAAAATGGTTGTTTGTTGTTGACTTGCAGGTTCGAAGGAAAAGATCGGAAACTCGAAGAATCGGAAGCGGAAGACATTTTTAGGACCATTTTAGGAAATTTAGGAAAATGTGATTTAATTTGTAAATTTTATTCTTTTTGGATATTGTAATAAAATAATAGCATCAATAAAAATTATATTTCCTTATTTGGATATTGTAACAAAAATAATAAAATAAAAATTCTGTTTTCCTATTAATTTGAATTTCTCAATCCAAAATTCGATTAAATCCCATCTCTGATAAAATCTCCGAATAACTCATCCGACACTTAAACGAATAACCTCATCAGAATAAATCCAACTTGTTCGATTAAATCTAAATGGCTAAACTCTTCAATCAAATTAATTAAATTTCTCAAATGATATTCATCCAATTTCCAACTCCGAACTCGACAATTAAACATTTTGTACGGTTTAAATCGTACGTAACTAAGCTCAAACAAATCATATGGAAAATTAAGTTGTGGCCGATAATAAAGTCAGTGAATATGGCCTTGAACAGATAAATAGAGAATCCATTTTCCTGCAAAAACCAACAGACTGAACAAACCGGTTAGCGGTTAGTTAAAAATGCCATGCAGGATGAGATGACGTGCGAAATGAACCTAATAATCTCGGGGCAAATTTTGGGGTATTACACCATTTATAAAAGAAAAAATTGAGAAACATGTTGTATTATCCACAAGTGTATCAATATGCGGTAGAGGGAAATCATCCTTTGGGCTTGCTTTCTTCAAACCTCTATAGTTTACACATATTCTGACTTTACCGTCTTTTTTAGGCACTGGAACAATGTTGGCTACCCATTCAGGGTACTTCACAACTGTTAGGAAACCTGTGTCAAGTTTTTTTTAACCTCATCTCAAATCTTCAAAGCCATGTCAGGTCTGGTTCTTCGAAGTTTCTGCTTTACATGTGGGCACTCTGGTTTAAGTGGAAACTTATGAACAATAATATCAGTGTCTATACCAGACATGTTTTGATACGTCCACACAAACATATCAAAATATTCTTCTAGAAGCTTGACCAAACTCTATTTGACATCAGCCCCAAGTGTTGTACCAATCTTGACTTCTTTTTTTCTTCATCAGTGCCAAGATTAATCAAATCTACTTGCTCTTTGTGCGGTTGAAGTTCGGTGTACTCATACTCAACCAATCTTGCCAGTTCAGCGGGAATTTCGAAATCTTCCTCACTCTCATATTCAGCTTGATAAATGGGCGAATCAAAGTTTGGAGTGAAAGCAGGGTTGTCGGATTCAACGTGGTTTAGGATTATTCTGCATGTTTGGAATGAATTATTTTATTAAAGGCGTAAAAAAAATGCAAGAGAAAAACTGTTCTATTTTTTTATAGTTTTGAAAGATTGTCAATTTCTTTTAAAAGGTAAAAGTGAAAAATAGTAAATGAAACAACGAGAATTTAATAAAATGCATTCATTGATAATCATTTGAAAGTAAAAGGGTGGCCCTACAAACTAATCCAATAGTTTTGGGCACATCTATGGAATTTTTGAAAACAACAAACAAAAGACAATAAATTACTTTGACGAAGGAAAAATCAATGGGACTCTACTGCTTCCCAATTATCTAAAGCAGCATCACACTTGAATACCAGGTTCTTTCACAAAATATGGAGGCTTGGTCTTTGTGACTGTTGGGTCATGGGACACCTCAGCCACATCATGGCTACTTCTATGGTGAATGCCATGCTAGACGCCGTGAGTGCAAAACACACACTTTCCTTTGTTTCTCATCTGATTTACCTCGTTTCTTCGTGTAACAGCTCTCACTTAGTTAAGTACCCGAAATACAGACAAAATACTAACATAATACTAGAATTAAAAATAAAACGACTATAAAATATGTGCGAGTCGAGCCAAGTATGCAATGTGTTTTGGTGTTATCATGAGTGTTAACTGTATTTGAAATCTACATGGACGTCATAGTCACCCCACACACTGAAATCAGTTCTTTCAAGGTTATCTTTCCCCCAAATCTTACTCATTGCGGGTGGTTTTGATTATTCTTGATTGATCTTGGTTTTTTAAATTGTAGGGTTCATTCCCCCTTTTTTGCAAGAATAATAACCTGAATTATTCTAGAATCAATACCTATCTCTATTGAGGATCTAGTTACTTTTCCTTTGTTAAGAAGCTTTTGAATTTCCATGGAAAGACAGGGGACGAAGATTTGCATAAAAACACCTACAAGTAGAGGAACTGGCACACCCAAAGAAAATGCTAAAAAATTAGGATGGACAAAGATTTCAAGAATAACACCTACTATCATCCACCTCCTAGATAGCAGGGAGGGAACATAATTGTGCTTGCACTAGAGGAATCTAGAGAAGGACACATAGAAAGAGACAGGTCATGGATAAAGAATGAGAGGTTTGGGGAGCCGAAGAGAAACCAAGCTTAGAGAATTTGGTTATGGAAAAAGAAAAGAATATGAGAATAAAGGGAAAGAAATTGAAAGGATCAATCACCATTATTATCTTCCTGGGTTTCTTGGAGCATTCCTGACTAATTTCTTTAACAAATATGTAACACCCCGTACTACTTTCAGGATTACCTACTGACCCACAAACCAACATGTGTCTTCTCAGCATGCTTTGTCCTCAGTCACACACCTTATGGGAAACTTCCAGGAAGGTCACTCATCCAAATACTACTCCAAGTCAAGCATGCTTAAGTATGGAGTTCTTACATGTTAGACTACCGAAAAGAAGATGCATCTTGTTGGTATAGGTAGTACTAATCAATCCTTATAAACCTTCATTCAACCATGCAGTCTCATACATGTATAACCTCAGGATCCTTCTCATTTCGATGTGAATTTGGTTTTTTTTTCTAAAAGTTGCCAAGAGCCACTCGTTGTCATGCCTTGTGCATGGTTTTTGCCTAGAAGTTGCTCATTGTCATGCCTTGTGCACTAGCAACCACTCCCCGCCCTCGTTGGCCTCGGGTGTTACATATCCATTAACTTCTGATTGGTTCATCCCCAAACTACGTCGTAATGGGAGATGTCTGCTTTGATACCATTTGTAATATCCCATAATGCTTTCAGGATTAGTGACTGACCCCATAAACTAACATGGGTCTTCTTAGTATGATTTATTCTCACTCACACACTTTCTAGGAAACTTCACAAAAGGTCACTCATTCAAATACGACTCTAAGTCAAACACGTTTAACTATGAAGTTCTTATTTGTCAGGTTACCCAAAAGAAGATGCATCTTGTTGGTATAGGTACTACCAATCAATTCTTATAAACATCCCTTCAACCATGTAGTTTCATATCTGCACAACCTCAAAATCCCTCTCATTTCGATGAGAATTTAGTTTTTGCCTAGAAGCAGACAAGAGTCGCTCATTATCACCACTCCCTGACCACGTCAGCCTCAGGTGTTACAAAATCATTCTCTTTGAATGCAATTATCTTTTTCTACATGGTTGATCAAAAGTAAAAGATTGGTATAGAAAGAAATATATGTGTGCAAACAAATTCTTGAAAGAAAGGTTTACAGAGAAAGTCATCGAACAATATTTTTCTTTATTATTATTATTATTTATTATTATTATTATTATTATTAGTAGTAGTAGTAGTAGTAGTAGTAGTAGTAGTAGTAGTAGTATTGATATTATTATTATTATTATTATTATTATTATTATTATTATTATTATTATTATTATTATTATTACTATTACTGCCATTATTATTATTTATAATATTATTAATATAGTAATATTATTATTACTATTATTACTACTATTACTATTACTATTACTATTATTACTACTAGCGTCCAAATGGGCACTCCGTGTCCGCTTGTCCGCTTTTTTTACCATGCTAACGCGTGAAAATATTGACAACGTCTTTTTTATAAGTTTTTGATTTTAATATAAAATATTTATATGACGAAATATATTGTATTTATTCAAATACATATTAAGTATTACTTGCAATATGTAATATTCGTGTATTAAATTTTGTTTGAATTAAGAAAACTGCATAGTGACGTGACTATATTTAACCAGTTTTTTTCAAGCAAATCAATAATGTGAGAGGAATAATTTGATGGTTACAAATACCGTATTAAGGAAAAAGAAAATAGGTTACACCAAAATTAAATTTTGTATTTATGTATTGCTATAGATTGTACAAAATCATACGAAGATTTAAATAAAATAAGGAAAAAAAATAGGAAGGTCAACCATAAAATTGAAATAAAAAATATCTCTTGTTTTACTGCAAAACAAATGAAGTAAATTTTAGTAGTCAACAATATAGTGTAATCGAGTGAGTGCACGCCAAGTGTGATTTTGCAGAAGTATAGTTGAACGTTTAAATATAATAGATAAATACCTGAGTTTGTAACAATATTTTTAAAAAAAAAACTATATTTTTGGTGAACACCCCTTCTCCCCCATCTACTTTTCCGTCTTTAATTAGCACTTTTGTGGCAGCACGCGAAACACCTCTTGATAAAGCAACGTACAATTGTTGTGACTGAAAACATGTTGTGAAAGATAAATTCTAACCTTTGGAATTGTTTGTCCTTGTGATTTGCTTATAGTGATTGTAAAGCTTAGTTTGACAGGAAACTATTTTCTAATAAGCACAAAAGAAAGTCTCGCGCCTTCAGTGGTTTTGAGCTTAATTATTGGCAATGAAGCTCTTTTTTCAATGTTATGGTCAGTAAGTATTTCAACATCAAGCAAATTCATAAAAATCACGACATAACAACCTTGTACCATTACACAACCCAAATGTAGGGTCTATGTTTCGCATCAACATAAGTGGAGCCCCTATTTTCATCTTTAAAATATGTGGTGGTAAAGTACCAGGAGCAATTGTGTGTAAGTATTCCTGTTGATATAGATTATGAGTATCACCATCAACCTCATCAAAAGATAACAAAATATGTTCATCTCCATAGAATTTATTAATAATCTTGTCATTCAACATATGTACATCACAATTTTTGGGACTAAGTATGACTCTCTCCACCATATATGAAGCATCTCACCCATGATTTTCTAATTGGGGAAATGTATGATATTACAATTTCAGCAGGCATCCTGACTATGTCATCCTCTTTATTATCCCTAAAAAAATCAATACGTGGCACAACATTGCATAATAGAGCGGTTTTTAAAAGTTTGCATTGTTTAGTGCATACCAATTAAATTCTAATAACAATAATACCTCCATCAATAAATTAATTTAAAAACAGTTGAATAGCAATCCCTATGTGAATGATGAAAAATCATCTTTGAAAGGAAAATAATTTGAAATCTAACAATAATATTTTCTACGCGTGACTTCTAAATAAGACAAAACCTTGTGGATAATACACCAAAATAATTATAAATGTAACTTAACAAAACTGGTCACCAATTAAAATACATACATACGTGTAAATTCATTTTTAACAAACTATAATGAAAAAAATTAATTAATTTGTTTTCTATGTATGATCACCAGCAAACACTCTTCAAAAATCGCCATACAAAGAAGATTTATATGCGTTAAAGTTTCATAAGTTTTTCTTAATGGAAGTTAATGATGGTTAAAGAAAAAAAATAACCAATGACTCATATTAAATTTATCTATAATTAGAGTATCTTTAGTGGGAGTAAACTAAATGGGTAAACTAAGATACTTTTTGTGGGCCCAAAGTGATTTGTAGGATTTAAAAAATTTATAGTTGATTTGATTAGTTTTTACTTTAATGGTGGTTGTCTATAAGAAACCAAAACTTGACCCCACATTTTATATATTTTTTAATTAAAATACATATAATTTTTAAAATAAAATTTACCTTAAAAACTTAAAAATAATATTAAATATATTTTATTATAAAATTAAAAATGATACAAAATTCACAACAATAATACATAAAAAAATTATATTTTCATAGGAATATAATTATAATAAGGATTCAATTGGTTGGGATCCATTTGATAAATAAATAAGATTGGAAATTGAAAGAAAAAAATTTAGAAGTAAAACTGTGTGTAAAAAAAATTAAAATTTCTATAGAATTTATAGAAGGTAAAAAATGATAATATGACCGTTACTATTTTCAAATATCATATCCTAATTGGAATATTTGGAATATTTTATTAATATTAAATAATATTATAATAGGTTTCACATAATTAACGTTAACTATATAGATAATGGGAACTAAATTTTAGTTCATTTGGATGCCATGTCAGCTCTCCTATAATGCAAATTCCTTATTACTAACGTAAGCTATAAAGAATTTTGGTTTAACAACTCTGCTTTAAAGTTGCTCTTATAAAAGTTAGATTTAACTTAACTAAAATCATCATAAATTTAGTATAATGCATATATAGTGTAATTTTGTCCACAAACCATACAATAGAAAAAAATATATTGTAGTATTTAGTCATTATCATTGCATAATCACCAACTAATACTTGAAAATAAACATTTTTGAAAATACAGATACAAATTACATAACTTAGACGATGATCATTGTATAATCACCGACTATTACTTAGATATAAACTTTTTTTAAAATGCAGAAACAGAAATACAAATTACGCAACTTAGACGGTAAAAAGATAACATAATAATAAATAAAAGAGAATATCTTCTTCAACCTCCAAAACCATATAAAGTTCTTCCTTGTCTCTTAAGAGTATACACAACATTCATGACAGTCACAATCTTCCTTCTTGCATGATCAGTATATGAAGCAACATCATGAATGATTTTTGTCAAGAAAACCTTGAGAAATAACCTAGTTTCTTCATAAATCAAACCACTTATCCTCTTCACACCTCCTCTCCTCACCAATCTACGAATCGCTAGCTTTGTAATTCCCCAAATGTTGTCGCGCATAATCATCCTGTGCCTCTTTGCTCCTCCCTTTCCGAGCCCCAATACCCTTTCTACGACCTGCCATTTTTGTAAGAAATTTTGAGAAATTATTTATTCTTTTGAATTTTGAATGTGAAAAAGTAGATGAAAGGGGTATTTATATATCATTTTAAGCGGGAAATGAAAAAACTGCTTATCCTCTATCGTTGGATTTAAAGTAATAGATGGTTTAATTTTGACTGAGATTTTTCAAGATAAAATAAAATATAGTTTTTAAAAATGTAATTTATTTTTATATAAAATATAGTTTATATAATTTATTTTTAAAAATTGTTTTTAAGATAAAATAAAATATTGGTTATTCATATTTTCAAAAACTGTATTTTAAGAACTCTAATGAATTTTTTTAGACAATTATAATTCACTTATCCGTACAATCCATTACATTGTATGAGAAAAATTATTGATGATAATGATAAGTAATTATTTAAATATTTAAAAGATAATATATAATTGTGATTATTTTAAGTATGTAATTTTTCAAAACTTAGAGTATACAGACTTAATAATCATTATCATTCAGTTTTATTAAGAAGCTTTGGATAAATTTAGTCATAAATAAAATACATTATAAATCTTCAAAATTAAAATAATTAAATATATAATTAAATATAGTAATATTAGTTGAGTACGGAAGTTGTTATATGCTTCTATCTCATTCGGTAATGAAATTAGTGGGTTATAAAGCAGTTAATCATTTTTAGAAGTTACTACAACTTTTTTATTATCATTTCTTATTTAATTAATTTAATTAAGTATGGAAGTTGTTATATGCTTCTATTTCATTCAGTAATGGAAGTAGTGAGTTATAAAGCAGTTAATTATTTTTAGAATTACTACTATTTTTTTTATATTATTTCTTATTTAATTAATTTAGTTAATTCAGTAATGGAGTTAATTATTTTTAGAAGTTACTACTATTTTTTTTAATTATTATTTTTTATTTAATTAATTTAGTTAATAAATTATTTGTTACTAAAGATGATGAATAATAACTTACTAATCTATTAACAATAAAATAATAGTGTAAAAAAATCAATTTATTAGGGGCAAAATTGAAAGTAAAAAAGGCTACACCAAAATTGTGTTTTGCCTTTATATATTGTTAGAAAATTACCATTATTATTACTATTATTATTATTATTATTACTATTATTATTATTATTATTATTATTATTATTATTATTCATAATATATTATTACTATTATTTACTAGCGTTCAGACGGGCACTCCCGTGCCCGTCTGTCCGCTTTTTTTAATGCGCACAGCATAGAAAAATAAACGCATGTATATTTTGTATGAAGTTTTTATCATATTTAAGATTAATTAATGCATTTGTTTTTAGATATTTTTCAAGCAGTCTTAAAATCAAGATGATAAATGTATATATACTAAAAATACTTTAGTGAATTAACTATATATTAATGCTACTATTATTTTAAACATACTGAATTAATCCTCCACAACACCTTGTAGCACTAACCCGAGACCACCATAACTATGAAATTCAATAAGAAAGAGTATAAGCTACATTATTTGGCACAAAAATGTTTATGAACATACCTTGAGGACGACATGATGCACCATCATTTATGACTTCCATGTTAACATCTGATATTACTGCATCCTCCAAAGCTTCATCAACATCCATATCGCCTGATACAAAAATAATAATTAACATATATATATATATATATATATATATATATATATATATATATATATATATATATATATATATATATATATATATTGAAATTACTGCTCGCATATGTAAAACAATATCTTGTATACCTGTAGCAAAGTGACTATTGTTGATACGTTGGTTAGGTGATATGAAATTATGATCTACGGGTTTAAATACATAAAATGAGGGATGACAAATAAATAATATTATACAAAGTACGATTATAATGTCTATATTGATCATCACCAACCAAGTTCAACATCATTAACATGTGTAATTCTACTTGGGTCGGCTTCATTGTCATGAGTTCTTTGAAAGTGTGATATTGGAGATCTCATATTTGTAAAATTTTGAAATGGAACTCTCCTCCGACTGTTCATAGTGCAAGATGTTTGAGCTTGTTTATCTTTCTCTTTTCGCCGCCTATAATTGTCACGTCGTACAGATAAATAATTTTCTCTTTGTTCGAGGTTCATATTTTGTCTCCACTTCTTTTCATTTTCGGCCCTTCTTGTCATTTGTTGTTGACTTGATATCTGACGGGTATTATTTTTCATTTTCTTAATATAACTGCCAAACACATATGCAATTTATAAGCAACATAAGTTCACTAATTATGTTGAAAAATATTGGTAAATATGGACGGGATTTAAAATAAATATATTTGTTTTTTGAAAAAAGAAGTTTACACCAAAAAGTATTATTTGTAAAACATATGTTAAAAATATAAATCAAAACTAAAATATAAAAAAGACGGAGAAAAAATGGGCAATCAATAAAAAGAAACATAAATTATGTTGGATAAATAGATGAAAAGATTGCATATTAACTAAACATTAAAATATAAAATGGGGTAAGAAATGAAATTAGTGTAACTTAATTATATGAAAAACTACTACAAAAAAAAAATTACATGAAAAACTGAGTTAATTTAAGTTATAGATAAAAGATATATTAATTAAAAAAATAATGAGAAAAAATAGTGTTATAGTAAAGGGAGTTTAATAGATTTCACTGTGTTCCAATTGCTCTTTGTAGGTTCATAGTAATATTTCTATGTTACTCCAAATTATTTTGTATTTTAGTTAACTCATAATGTTAGTGCATTTATATTAAATATTTCTAAAAGGATATTATCTATACGGGAGTTTAAAATATTTTTTTGAGCAGTGAAATGAGTTCACGATAGCCTATGTTCCATTAGATGACAATTACCAACCATCGCTAATAGGAGTTGTGTATCACCATCAATATTCTATTATACTCACCACCAAAATTAGTTTGTATTATCTATCTTACTTTTTTTTATACTCCTATCTTTATTATGTTCAAAGGGCTAGCAAGAATGAAGTTATCCAAAAAAATGAAGTTGATTGTAACAATTTCAAAGATGAATTAAAATATTCATATAAAGTTTTGTTCAATGTATTCAAACACACCAGTATATCATATAAATTAATATACACATAGACATTATCCTTTGGAGATGGTAAAATAATAATATTACTTATTTAATTAAACAATTTTTTTAGTGTGTATATATAGACTTCTATAAAGATATCATTCCATATTCTAGGAAAGACTTAATTTTCTAGAAAAATATCAAGATCAATTATCACACATAGGGAACCAATTTACTAACATATTTTTGTATGATTTTTGCAAAATAAAGAATATATATATATATATATATATATATATATATATATATATATATATATATATATATATATATATATATATATATATATATATATATATATATATATATATATATATATATATATATATATATATATATATATATATATATATATATATATATATATATATATATATATATATATATATATATATATATATATATATATATATATATATATATATATATATATATATATGAAGGAGATATAAATTTTGAAATGTATTATTTTCATTCATTTATTGCTTTTAACTTTCATTTATAAATAATTGATTTATAATTTTTAATTATATAATCATATTTGAATTGATATCTATAACCTCTCTTCTCCATTTTACAAAAATATATATTTTTTTTTGTAAATCTACATTTGCATTTGTCCCAATAACATCTCTATCTTTTTTGCAAAATTACTCCTCTCTTATTTGTAACGCATCTTTGATTCTTCTCCCCCTCTCTTTATATGTTATTGTAACTTTATACTTTCTTTCATAATTGCAATTGTATTTTTAAATTCGATTACCATGTCTTGATTTGTGGTTTATGTTTCTTCACCTAGAGTCCTTTCAAATATGTAAAATAGGAAATAACATGTGAGTGACAAATTCTTTCATTGCATGCCTTGATTTTAAATTTTGAATAAAAGAAGTGAATAAGGTCTAGAAGTTAAGAACCAATTACACTAAACTTAAACAAATTATACTGATACAAAATTAAGGCTAAATGAGAATTATACCTAAGGCTAAATCACAAAGCATATGATATATAGTTTCTGAGATATATAATTAAGGCTATTTATTTATAAATAATTAGGGAATATTTTTCCAAGAGTGAATATACTGAACTATATACTTCAAGCTTAAATATTAGTATATTTTATAAATTACCTAATTTAGTATACCTAAGTACTTCCATCTGCTTTCTATTACGGTAGTCCTGATATATAGGTATACCTAAAATCATGACAATTGACACAAACCACAAAGCATATAATACTACTTCAAACTTTTATGTGTATGATGATGACAGTTTGATACTACAATGAACAATACATGTGGTTATGAATATTGTGCCGGAAACATTTTATGGCCGTTTATGAATTTTGTATTTTTAATAGAGACTTCCAATGTAATGAAGTAATAATTACGTGTAGTGTCATATTTCGTCAATAATTACACCAAATATATCAAATACCCATTGAAAACTTACAAACAATTTCTTAGTATAATCTAAAAAACATCCATGTATCATATAATTTCCAATTTATACTGGAAGTGCGCGTCAAAAGTTATGCAATATTCCAATTGTTACGACAATTTCTTAGCAACTATTTCATAGTTACAATAATTATCAAGTCCAATAAAAAACTTCCATGTATCAATTAAAAATAAAACAAAAAATGCACGCAAGTGTAATTGTTAGTTTCCATTAATATCCAGAAACGATGTCCATAAAAGAATGTAAACCAATAGAAATG
This sequence comes from Lathyrus sativus, assembly GCA_963859935.3. NCBI lineage: Eukaryota > Viridiplantae > Streptophyta > Magnoliopsida > Fabales > Fabaceae > Lathyrus > Lathyrus sativus. Next base: position 599,956,066 of record OZ012735.1, on the reverse strand, counting down.
TAAATAGGAGGAGATGTGATCAATTTTTAATAAATTCATTCAATTATATTTAAAAAAATACCTGACAAAAATAATACCAGAATGAGTTTGTTGATAGCCTTGATCTACACTACTTTATACATTAATTCCATTGTATTTCAAACAAAGGTACCAGTGAATTGAATTCTCTTGATAAATTATAGATGAAGTAATAGATCAATTATTTACGCTCCAATAATGGAGGTATGCATGGTTTGACAAAGAAAGGGAGAGAGGGATACGATTAATTTGCAAATAGCTTGACAAATTGAGAGAAATAGTTTGTAAATGGCTTGGAGAGAGACTCATTTTGCATAAAGGAGTTAGTATGAACCTTAATAATAGGAAGGACTATTGGAAATAGTGGGAAGTTATTTTTAACCGTTATTATTTAGTATTATTATTAAATAAATCATGTGAGAAATTAAGCATTAAAATAAAGGGTAAATATGGAATAAAAATATGAAATTAAGCATTAATGAAGGGTAATTGTGGAACAAAAATAGGCCACACCAAAAAGTTGTATCCCTTTTATATATAGTTATAGATAATATTATTACTATTATTATTATTATTATTATTATTATTACTATTATTACTACTATTACTATTACTATTATTATTATTATTACTATTACTATTATTATTACTAGCGTCCAGACGGACACGCGTTTTTTTAATGCGAATGAATGAAAATATAAACGATATTTTTTGTTTAAATAAAATTTTTAAAGTATACAATATATAAAAGTTACTTGAAAGCTAATAATAAGAAGTTATTAAATAAATTACATAATAAAATAAGAATAAAAATGATAGAAAAATAAGTTACACCAAAACAAAATATTTTCTTTATATATTGTATAGATTATTATTATTATTATTATTATTATTATTATTATTATTATTATTATTATTATTATTATTATTATTATTATTATTATTATTATTATTATTATTATTATTATTATTATTATTATTATTATTATTATTATTATTATTATTATCCAAATCTAAAACCCTAATTTTAATCCTAAGACCCTAATCTTAATCCTATGTTAAGATCGTAAATCTAAAACTCTAATCTTATCATCATCTATCAATTTATTATTCGGAAGGTTAATTAAATTAATAGACCTTCAATCTTCTATCTTAATTGATAAGTGTGTTTCAAAATTTTCAATTAGTTCAGTGAAATAGTTATGATATCGATTATTTGCTTTTTTTTTTCTTCCTAAAATTGATTATAATATAAGTAAATGACTATTCAATATTTAATTTTCATTTATGGTGATGATTTATGATTTTACCTTGATTTGTCAATTTTACAGAAACATTTAGGAAGTTTTACCCCATACCCCTACACTTATACCTATACCCCTACATTAAAAAATTTTGGACCAAAATATCCTCGTATAAAAATTTATTATTTTTTAATTTTTTTTATATTTTTTTATGTGTTTACCGGAAGACTTTTTGGAAGTCTTCCGGTTCACATTTTTTTAGTATGTTTACCGGAAGACTTTTTGGAAGTCTTCCGGTATATATTTTTTTCGTTTGTTTACCGGAAGACTTTTTGGAAGTCTTCCGGTTCATGTTTTTTTTTTAATTTGTAATTAATATTTAAGATTTATTAATTTTATATAAAGACCAATTTAGTAAATTTTTGAATATTATACTTAAAATATAAAAATTCTATAAATAGAGAATCATTTTCTGAATATTTTCTATTTACTATAATTATTAGAATACTAGGATTAAAATCATTTATTTTAAATGATCATAATAGTAGAATTTTCTTAAATATCTTATTAATCTTAAACATTAATAAATAAAATAAATTTAAATATAAGATATAAGTTTACATTATTCAATATATTTAATCAAATGAAAACATATGTGATAAATAAATAATGTATTTTAACTTGCAAAATAATATAAGTAATAAATTAATAATGTATTTTATTTAAAATAATCACAATAATAAAATACGCAAATAATGTGTTTTATTTATAGGACTGATATAGTTTTATTGATTATTTAATTTTGAATACTACTATGAGTATAGTATTTAATCTATACTTTAGAACTCACATAATTATAAATATAAAAAATATTGTTTTATTACCCATATTTTTATTTAATTAAAAAAAATAAGAATATAAATTTATTATTTGTTTTTCATTTTTGTTTGATCTTTTTAATTATTTTACTTTATTTAATATTTTTAATAAAATAAATAATATATTTTATTTAAAGTAAGCACAATATAGAATATGCAAAAAATTTATAAATAAAAAAAAGATCAAACGAAAATGAAAAACAAATAATAAATTTATATTCTTATTTTTTTTAATTAAATAAAAATATGGGTAATAAAACAATATTTTTTATATTTATAATTATGTGAGTTCTAAAGTATAGATTAAATACTATATTCATAGTAGTATTTAAAATTAAATAATCAATAAAACTATATCAGTCCTATAAATAAAACACATTATTTGCGTATTCTATTATTGTGATTATTTTAAATAAAATACATTATTAATTTATTACTTATATTATTTTGCAAGTTAACTTATTGTGATCATTTTAAGTTAAAATACATTATTTATTTATCACATATGTTTTCATTTGATTAAATATATTGAATAATGTAAACTTATATCCTATATTTAAATTTATTTTATTTATTAATGTTTAAGATTAATAAGATATTTGAGAAAATTTTACTATTATAATCATTTAAAATAAATGATTTTAATCTCATTATATTCTAATAATTATAGCAAATAGAAAATATTCTAAAAATAATTTTTTATTTATAGAATTTTTATATTTTAAGTATAATATTCAAAAATTCACTAAATTGGTCTTTATATAAAGTTAATAAATCTTAAATATTAATTACAAATTAAAAAAAAAAAAATGAACCGGAAGACTTCCAAAAAGTCTTCCGGTAAACAAGAAAAAATACGAACCGGAAGACTTCCAAAAAGTCTTCCGGTAAACATATGAAAAAAAATGTGAACCGGAAGACTTCCAAAAAGTCTTCCGGTAAACAAATAAAAAAATATAAAAAAATTAAAAAATAATAAATTTTTATACGAGGATATTTTGGTCCAAAAATTTTTAATGTAGGGGTATAGGTACAAGTGTAGGGGTATGAGGTAAAACTTCCAAACATTTATGGTGAATTTACGTTTTCAAATTTGTTTTAGGAAGTTTTACCCCATACCCCTACACTTATACCTATACCCCTACATTAAAAAATTTTGGACCAAAATATCCTCGTATAAAAATTTATTATTTTTTAATTTTTTTTATATTTTTTTATGTGTTTACCGGAAGACTTTTTGGAAGTCTTCCGGTTCACATTTTTTTAGTATGTTTACCGGAAGACTTTTTGGAAGTCTTCCGGTATATATTTTTTTCGTTTGTTTACCGGAAGACTTTTTGGAAGTCTTCCGGTTCATGTTTTTTTTTTAATTTGTAATTAATATTTAAGATTTATTAATTTTATATAAAGACCAATTTAGTAAATTTTTGAATATTATACTTAAAATATAAAAATTCTATAAATAGAGAATCATTTTCTGAATATTTTCTATTTACTATAATTATTAGAATACTAGGATTAAAATCATTTATTTTAAATGATCATAATAGTAGAATTTTCTTAAATATCTTATTAATCTTAAACATTAATAAATAAAATAAATTTAAATATAAGATATAAGTTTACATTATTCAATATATTTAATCAAATGAAAACATATGTGATAAATAAATAATGTATTTTAACTTGCAAAATAATATAAGTAATAAATTAATAATGTATTTTATTTAAAATAATCACAATAATAAAATACGCAAATAATGTGTTTTATTTATAGGACTGATATAGTTTTATTGATTATTTAATTTTGAATACTACTATGAGTATAGTATTTAATCTATACTTTAGAACTCACATAATTATAAATATAAAAAATATTGTTTTATTACCCATATTTTTATTTAATTAAAAAAAATAAGAATATAAATTTATTATTTGTTTTTCATTTTTGTTTGATCTTTTTAATTATTTTACTTTATTTAATATTTTTAATAAAATAAATAATATATTTTATTTAAAGTAAGCACAATATAGAATATGCAAAAAATTTATAAATAAAAAAAAGATCAAACGAAAATGAAAAACAAATAATAAATTTATATTCTTATTTTTTTTAATTAAATAAAAATATGGGTAATAAAACAATATTTTTTATATTTATAATTATGTGAGTTCTAAAGTATAGATTAAATACTATATTCATAGTAGTATTTAAAATTAAATAATCAATAAAACTATATCAGTCCTATAAATAAAACACATTATTTGCGTATTCTATTATTGTGATTATTTTAAATAAAATACATTATTAATTTATTACTTATATTATTTTGCAAGTTAACTTATTGTGATCATTTTAAGTTAAAATACATTATTTATTTATCACATATGTTTTCATTTGATTAAATATATTGAATAATGTAAACTTATATCCTATATTTAAATTTATTTTATTTATTAATGTTTAAGATTAATAAGATATTTGAGAAAATTTTACTATTATAATCATTTAAAATAAATGATTTTAATCTCATTATATTCTAATAATTATAGCAAATAGAAAATATTCTAAAAATAATTTTTTATTTATAGAATTTTTATATTTTAAGTATAATATTCAAAAATTCACTAAATTGGTCTTTATATAAAGTTAATAAATCTTAAATATTAATTACAAATTAAAAAAAAAAAAATGAACCGGAAGACTTCCAAAAAGTCTTCCGGTAAACAAGAAAAAATACGAACCGGAAGACTTCCAAAAAGTCTTCCGGTAAACATATGAAAAAAAATGTGAACCGGAAGACTTCCAAAAAGTCTTCCGGTAAACAAATAAAAAAATATAAAAAAATTAAAAAATAATAAATTTTTATACGAGGATATTTTGGTCCAAAAATTTTTAATGTAGGGGTATAGGTACAAGTGTAGGGGTATGAGGTAAAACTTCCTTTGTTTTATCAAGATTCAAATTACAATCCTACCCGTTATTATGATTAGGTTAGATACAACACACAAAAATTGAGTTTTTTATTATTCAAAACAAAGAGGCCATTTAGTTGCAATAAGAAAGAAAAAAAATTATTTTATTAATTTTAAATATATTAAACCAAGTAAACTTAAATATTAATCATAAATAAATGTTATCTATATTTTTATTAATTTTAATTTTTAAATTTTAACTCTATCATGATTTCTTAAAAAGAAATGACTTATTCTAAGAACTTTCAAGAGTTGTTCCAAAACAATAAAAATAATATTATAACTAATTAACTTTTAAGGTTTATGGACTATTTCTTAAATTATTATATTCATTATTCAATGGACTTTTTAAATGAAAATGAACGAAGTTATTTAAATATTAAAAAAATAGTTATAAACTCTCGATCTAATCTATAGTTATTTAAAATAATATTAAAACTGAATTAAACTAAATTAAAGTTTAGATTTAATCTATAGTCAGCAATGAATTTATTTTAAAATTTAGATCTAACATTTTCAAAAGTTTGATAGATATCTTAATCTACTTACCTTGAGACAAAAATTCTGTAAATTATATATTTAAAAAACTTATTTTTATTAACAATTGTTTATACTTCATGATAGAAAATAAGTTAATAATTTTATGAATTATTTACTAATAATCATAACAAAACTAAAATAAACTCAATAAAAAATCTAAAATAAGTAAATATATTTTGATGAATAAATAATTAATCCAATTAAAAAGTAAAAATGATTTTCTAAGGAAACCCTCTCTTTTAAAGAACTTGGACAATGAAGACTCTCTTATTTAGCTTCTCAGTCAATATGGTGATCCGTATTTGAAAGAGGCTTATCAATTTAAATTTCCTTCTATCAATCAAAAATGGGCTAAAACTATTTGGTGCAAATATATTCTCCCATCCAATACCATATTCATCTCGAAGCTAATAATAAAGAAGGTTGCAATAGATGACAAGTTGATGCATAGGGGTGTAACATTGTCTCCATGTGTAGTCTTTGTAATGCAAATACTGAAACCTCTTAACGCCTTTTCTTTAATTGTTCTTTTGCAAAAAAGATTTGACAATGGTTCTACAACACCATTAACATATCTAGCTCTCCTAAAAGTTTGGAAGATTGATGGATAACTTGTTCCATAAACTAATTAAGGCAATGTTATCTAATTCTCAAAGACTCTCTAACTTACATTCTAAGCAACATATTAGAGGCTAGGAACTCTCAAAGATTTAGAGAGAAAACACCTAGCATCATCCACACCATCAACAAAATTAGAGCTCATATTGTTTTTTTAACACCCTAATAACCTCAACACGAAATAATACAAAAATAAAACAACTACGAACTAGGTGTCACTCAAATACAACATACCTGCTATGTAACATGGGTTAATATAAAACGTGCAATAATTTAAACATTTGTCATCACATGCTCGCCTTTTCATAGACTATTCGCAGCGAAAATAATTCAAATAAAATAATCAACAACACATAACATAACGAGTTACAAGTCTACTACTCACATAAACAACATCAAAATAATAACAAATAACGAAACAGGCGTTTGCCCACCCAGTGTTACAAATCAAAGCAACGAGATCTAAGTATCACATAAAATGGGGAAAAAGAAGAATAACCTAAACTCTATTCTTCAGCTTCTAAGCAACTACTTATTTACATGTTCGTTTGTACCCCCAAGAAGGGGCACAAAACCACACAACAACAAAGGGGCAAGAATACGCTCATGATATATAATGGTGCAAAAGTATGCAAGGGTAGCCTAAGAAAACATCAGCAATCACACAGTTCAATCACATAAGCTACATATGTATTCTCAACCACAAGTATCAAATAATCAAACAATCACATATGTAACAATAGATGCAATGTACTCAACACGAAGACTCAACATGCATGACGTACCATTATGGATGACATGTGTTCATCTCACTCATGAATTCCTACCTTAGAGCTAGAGCACACCAAATATTTAATATCATTAAAAGTAACGCTTCACCGATTTCCATATGGAACTAGCTACTCGCTTCTGAATCCCCGCCATCCGACCAAAGCACAACAAAACTGGACCGAAGTCCGTCACCATGATGCGTGACTTTCAACAACATGCAATATCACCAAAATGTTCACCATATAATTACCACAATTATGCACAACAACGTAGAAACGCCAATTCATACCAACTTCATTAACAAGAACCCACAAATTCCATGGCAAATCAGTACACAAATTTCATATAATGCAACATAAAAATCATGCTATTACAGAGTTTAACTCACATTCATCAATCATTCATCAAAAATAAAATTTAGGGAAAATCTAATGGAATTAAGGACTTCCATCTACCCAATCATGCATTCTACACTATATTATGAGTAACCCCCTTACCTTAGATTTTTCAGCAAAAGTACCTTCAAGCTCTAAGAATGGAGATTCTCATAAGCCCCGACATTACTTCTTCTCCCAAATTTGTTTTTCTTACTTCTTTTTCTTCCAAAACTCTATTGACCCTCATATATTCTTAACCTAATTATTTAATATTTTAAAAATAACACTAAGGCCCAACTTATGTTACAATTTTCACCACTTTCCCCATATTTATACTTTCTACTTCTCACCCAAAAACTCCTTTTCTAATTTATTTTAATAAATAAAATAAAATAAAATAAAATAATTCTAATTCTAATTATTTTAATTACTCTAAATAATTTAATTCTTCTACCACCCTACCAAGGCTCTCACCCCACCCCACCAATATCCCACATGCACATCCAAATCACCATACATATTTAATTAAAAGCTTACCAATACTAATTAATTAAATAAAATATGAAATAATATAATTAAATAATTTAATTAAATTCCATGGTGTGACAACTCTCCCCCACTCAACAAATTTCCTCCCTCGAAAATTACCTGAAGGAAACATAGTTAAATATGACTCTCTACCTCCCACGTCATGCTTCCACCAACTGGTTCTTCCCACACTACCTTCACCAAGGAAATCGCCTTGCCACCCAATTGCTTCACTTCATGTTCCTCAATCCTCAACGGCAAAGTCTCAACTGCCAAGTTCTATCCAACTTGCATATCATCCAATTGGATCACATGAGATGGATCCAGAATGTATCCCCTCAACTGAGACACATGAAACACAACATAAAGATTAACAAACGACGGTAGCGAGACAATTCGATAGGCCACCTCTCCTATCCTCTACAAGATCTGACATGGACCAACAAAATATGACATGGGCTTTTAAGACTTCAAAGCTCGTAAAAACACTTGATCTACCTCCAAGAACTCATGTGTTTTCCTCTTCTTATCATGATAACTTTTCTGCCAACTCTCCGAAGTTTTCATATTTTCTTGGATCATCTTGATATTTTCAGTAGTCTGCTGAATTATATTAGGTCCGAGCACAATACTATCACCAAAATCATACCAACACAAAGGTGTCATACACCTTCAACTATACAAAGCCTCGAACAGTTTCATTTTAATACTAAAATAGAAACTATTGTTGTAGGTGAACTCAATCAACGACAAGTAACTATGCCAAGAACCTCCTTGTTCTAGCAAACAAGCAGAACTCAACTTCAACTTAGTATCCATTTCTTCTTGCAAACTCTGCCAAAACTTTGATATAAATCTCGGGTCTCTATCTGACATGATACTCAAAGGAATACCATGCATGTTAACAACCTTCTCAATATACAATTCATGTAAATTTTACAAGGGATAACTGATCTTAATCAGAATAAAATGAGCCGATTTAGTCTGTCTATCGACAATAACCCAAATGGAATCGCATCACTTTATCATCTTCAGCAAACTTGTCACAAATCCATGGAAATATTGTCCCATTTTCACTAAAAAATGCTCAACGATCATAAATGTTATGATTATAGCCATATAGAGAGGTTGACATAAGCTATACACTAAAACAAACTCTTCAAATGTGGTGCTTGCTTTACACAAGCCTTAGTTGTTTGACTTACTTTACTTATAGACATATTTTCATTTCACACGTTTATAGAGAACAAAACTCATGTGCTCATTTTATAACTAACGTAGGTCTCACTTGTAGTTCCCTCACCATTTTGACTTCATTCCTAATAGTAGTAGAAAGGATTTTGTACAAAAAACTATGCCAAATATGACCTTTAGCAGCGCTTAAAAGCGCTGCCTAAAGTGGCGCTGCTAAAGGTAAAGACAACACTTTTTTTAATGGAAAAAACGCTGTTATAGGACCCCTTTAGTAGCGCTTTTGAAAAGCGCTGCCTTTTCCCCCCATACAACAACGCTTTTTAGAAGCGCTGCCTATTCCCCCATCTCCCCCTTTAGCAGCGCTTCTGAAAAGCGCTGCCTATTCCCCCCCCCCCCCCTTTAGCAGCGCTTTTCAAAAGCGCTGCCTATTCTCCCCTTTCCCCCCTATAGCAGCGCTTTTTTGAGCGCTCTTTATGCCTCCCCTTTAGCAACGCTTTTACTTAAAAGCGCTGTCTATTCTTCACGTTTTAATTTATCTTTTTTAATAATCACTTTTTTTATATTTTTTTTGATAAACCTGCTTATAACAATTACATTCCCTACTTATAATTCAGGCCTTTAATACAACACTTTGGTCTTATATATACATTGTAATTCAACACTTTGCCCTTATATATACATTGTAATTCAACACTTTGGCCTTATATATACATTGTAATTCAACACTTTGGCCATAATCATTGTAATTCACATAAACCTGCTTATATATAATTCAACACAAGCCGATCCTCAAAACAACTTCACAAATACAATCAATTTACATATAATTACAAAGCCGATAACTTTACAAATACATACGACTTCCAAAAATATTATTATCCCGCATCAATATTTGACGATACATATACCTTATATAATTCTCAACTCAAGAATGTATCGACATCATTCCTCCTTAATTTCTTCCAATCCTGCTTTCGAGTAAGTACCACACTTGAATTCATCAAAGTACTACATAATATAACAGAACATGCACGATTTAGTTTTAAAACTAATTACTCAGATGAAATATCGGTTAATTATGTAAATCATATAACTTATGAATTGATCCATACCATGATTGGAATATCTATTTGACCCGAGTGGATAATTTTCTTCATAAAGCGCAATACAAAATATCCACAATCAATCCTATTGCGCTGATGAGGACACTGTAAATAGAAAAAACAAATGATCATTTATCAGGATATATAGTTTAAATAGTTTTATCAAGTAGAATCACTATAACAGTAAAAAATGTGAAAATATACCTGCACTCTGATCCAGCTAATGTTGTTAGCCTTCCTTTTTGACACTGTTGCTTCTCTTTGTGATCGAAATATTTGTATAGCTCTAACATAATATAAACGAATATTTAGAACAATCTCACATAATAAATAAAGATAATTATTCAGAACAATATATCTCATCACGTACGTATCAACCATAGTCTTCATATCAGGATATTTTGTTTGATCACCATCCAATGAATCCAAATAATACACTATTTCTTTCATCATATTAATCGCGACCAACAACCAGTGTTCACTGTAAAATAAGACAAAAGTTTAGACGAAAATGTTAAATAGAATGACAAAAAACGAATAATTATAATAAATGAATTTAGAATGAAATCTAACCCATGACCAGTATTATATGGCAAAAAGTACAACTTCTCTGTATCTGCGACCGTAAATGATTTGACTATGTAATCTCTGACTACATCTGGAGTGTGATCGATTTACCGTGTGTTGATACATCTAGCGGATAAGAATGCAAATCTTGAAGTCAAATTATGCGGGACCAACATCTTGTCATACAATAACCTTAAATAAAAACATAATCAACATTAGAATATTCATTTAAATGAGCAAATAAATTGTTCAATTAAAATTGATCGGAGTACTACCTGATGTAGGAATGCATAACACCTATGCCCAATTTAGAATGTTGGAAATCTGGTCAAAATCCTCCTTGGCAATTGTTTCGGTATATTCAAAACTGAAAATACCTTTTTGCATAGGTATTTGATGGATGCCACCCTCAGCCACATCTGTTGTTCCTACATATGTTTCAAGGCACAACCTAAATCGAGGAACATGTGCTTTTTTTGGCTCGGTCTTTTTTTCTTGGGCACCTTGCTAGATTCGGGCATCTTACCCTTGCTGACTTGTTGCAACTGTTGATCATGAACCTAAAAGTCATATGAATTCAGTAATTAATGTATAATAAGATCATCATGTAACTGTAATAGTACCTATTTTTTTGATGCAGCTGAATCGGTTTCCCGCACAATAATTCCCTTATCTTTTGATTTGGATTTTGTAGGAGTCTAAGATCATCATGTAAATAAGTAAATGTAAATGTAAGAATAACTTTCATGTATGGGCCGTAAAACATTTGAATACTTCATAATGGAGTTTTACCTACCTCATCATCTATGAAAATGAGATTTGACGGCCATGCAACATACAATCCTATTGCGTCTTCCACCACCGTTACGTTTGAAACATCATCTGGTATAGGCAACAACGCACCCCCCTCTAACGCAATATCAATCGATACTTTCAAAAATCCAGCAGGGAGCGGTTTATGGTGAAGTAAGTCTCCCAAAGTGTTATGCACTTTTCCCTTGCCAACCATGCGATAAGTCGGTGACGATAAATATAGCCGACAAGGTGAAATGCCCTAAACAAATAATGAATATGATTAATATGTCAATTAAGAAAATTGTGCTAAATTAATTTCAATGTAATATATACAATTACCTCTGGAAGCTTCTGCGGACAATTGATACTATCTTTGTCACTAGTATCTTTACACTCTGGACCGCGCCTTTCTAACATGTATCTCTCTTTGTCCTTCTGTAATTCACGAATATAAACTTTCAATTCCTCCAACGTCTCCATCATTTCTTTATTACTAGGATTTTTATTCTTTGGCTGCTTATACAGTTTTGATGGAGTCGCACCAAATCCCTTACCCCTCACACGCCTAGAATACTCAGGAATATTTAACACTCGACTCAGTAAGCTCATGCAATCATCATCCTCAGCTGCAGTTATAGTCTGGGATAGAGTCTCCTGAAATGTTACTGACAAAATTAATGTTGTACTTACACATTATTCAAATACTTGTTGAACTTCTTCCTGAACGACTCCATCTGTTCCCACACGGGCAACCTTCCACAAAACATGGTCCGAAAGAGATGTTGCATCACTTTTCTCCTCTTCTAACTACACATTAAGACAGATAATAAAGCATTCATATCCCATTATATATGCTTACTATTTTTTGTAACTATATCATATTAAAGCATTTATATATACTTACTATTTTTTGTTGTAAGCGTGCATATCCCAAACGCCTTTTTTTGTATGGATACGCGGGTTTTGATGCCCGTTGCTGATTTACGTCACTCATAACCTGAAAAAACAAGTTTAAGTCATATCAGAACTCTTGTGGAAGAAGTATATATATTATACATTGTTCATGATAAGTTGTACTTACGCAAAATTCTTTGGTTCTTCGCTTAGCAACAAATGTCTCCCATTCTTCATCTGAAATCAGATCAGCGTACTTCTTTGGACGCTCCGATTCGACAAAGTTTCCATCAGAATCTTTAAGAAACTTGTTCGTTAAAAACGCTCTAAATCCTCTCAGTCATTTTCCGGCCAATTGAAGACAATATTTTATCCTGCAATCATCAATATTAAAAGATCTCTGCAAACAAATAAACATTCATATAACATGTTAGTATAATTAATTTAAAGATGTAACTGTCGACATAATTAAAAAATATCAAATATCATACCTGTATCTCGCTCCAAATTTTGTCTTTAGCCGGTTGTAATGAAGGAATTCTCCAATTATCGCAAGTAATTGGAATTTGCGAACGAACAAGTGCTCTAATGTAACTTGTCAGCATCGCACTGTTAGGCTCAATTAATTGATCTCTTTCATCCAATGCATATCATACTTTACACCTTTATCTCTCGCACGAATAATTTTTTTCATAATCGTTATTCCTCTTTTAATATCGCCTTCCACGTCTTTTTCGTTTCCATCATGTGATTTTTCCTCGTTGGTAGCCATAATACCTGTAATTCAGAAAAACCAAATTATCATATGAATGACAAATATGTAAATAAGAAATATATACATAAGAAATATATAAATAAGAAAAACATATATATAATTTTATTGAATGACATAATATGCCAAGCGAAGGTTTCTAGCTTCTTCTCCAAAATCAGGATACTCATTATCAATTTTTATCCACTGTGGTGAATCTGCCGGATGTCGATACTTCTCATCTATAATTCTATCATCTGCATGCCAAGTCAAGTGTTTTACATCTGTTTCACTATGAAACATACGTCTAAATCTCGAAATTATAGGAAAATACCATAAGACTTTTGCTAGTGACAACTTTTTCTTATACCAAGATACACCACATTTAGGACACTCGTTTAATGATGCATATTCATTTCGAAACAAAATGCAATCATTTAGGCAAACATGTATCTTATCATAGCTCATGCCAATAGAGCATAACATTTTTTTAGCTTCATAGGTTCGATTGGGAAGAACATTATCCTCCGGAAGCATCTCTTGTAATAGGGCTAACAACTCTGTAAAACTTTTATCCGACCATCCATTACCCGCCTTTAAGTTGTACAACTTTAATACCGCAGACAATCTTGTGAAAGTAGTGCAACCTTTATACAACGGTTTCTCTGCATCGTTTACCAACCTCTCAAACATCTTGGGACAATCCTGAAGATCTTCTTCAAGTGCTTCTGCAATCTCTTCGACTCGATCACAATCATATGTATCCCTGCCATTGTCCTTTAAAGTATAGGTCGTATTATCCTCCGGTTCGACATTCCCGTTACTTATATCACCATGTAATGTCCAACATGTATAACTTCGATCAATTCCATGTCTCATTAAAGGAGATTCCAACTGAACTGCGTCAATCCGACGCCTATAGCAGCAACCTAAGCAAGGACATGTGATCCTACTGGGGTCTTTGGCGTGTTCAACAGCAAACTTAACGAATTTTGATACCCCATTCTCGTACTATTTCGAAAATCGATTAGAAGACATCCATTTTTTATCCATACTAATTAAGTAGGCTAAACTAAACTAAGAAAGCTAAACAAAAACAACAAATACCTGTAGCACCTATAGAGAAATCACCAACTTCTAAAACTACACAGTAGGATTCTTGGAAACGATCACAATCTTGCTCTACACAGGTAACCCCTATAACAGACAAAATTAATAACATCATCAACATTAAATAATTCTTGGAAACAATCAAAATTAACAGACATAAATAATTCATTTACTTTCATCAACAACAATAACATCAACAACAATAATTCATTTACTTTAATTCAAGTTTCCATCAACAACAATAACATTAACATATATACGAAATTAATTCATTTGTTTCCATCAACAATATCAACAACAATATCATTAGAATCAACACTAACAACAACAATATTAACATTATTTTTTTTCATCAACAACAACACTAACAACAACATCATTCCATTTTAACATCAACAACAACACTAACAACAACACTAACAACAACAACATTCCATTTTCACAACTAATATTTCACTAACCTCTAATTCAATTTAATTGCATCCTAACAACAAACTTTAATAGAATTTCTAACTTTGTTAACTCTTTAACAAATTTCTGCATGACATGACATTGGACATATTCAGCATCAAATCAAAGCAAAAAACTATATGCTCAACTTGCATCAAAATAAAAGCAGCAAATACATGATGTCCAAAGTTGTATCAAAATAGTGGAAACAATATCAAACCTAAACAAAATGTTAATCTTGTATCAAAACCGAAACCAACTACTCAACACTCATATTAGTCAAAACCAAACCACCTTGTCATGCCACCAAGAACAAGCAACAACATAATGCAATACTTATATATATTTTACTCATCATTGCTGAAAATTTTAAAAGCAAACTCAGTAAGAAAACAAATCCATTACATATACCATTGCCTCAAAATACAGTATGAAACAAATAACAACATTGCGAGATTGGTTCGAAGCAAACCTGTAGATTTCGTACAGAATGAGTGGAGGACGAAGACAGACCTTCAAAATGGACGGACGAAGGCGGAAATGGAAGACGGCGACGGACGAAGGCGGTCAGACGAAGCAATGGACGGAGGTATTCACTGGGTTTTTCCATGGGTTGCGAGCGTAAGAATGCCAAAAACCACGACTGTTTCTGTTTATGAAATTTTCTAGGTTTTTTTTTTTATAAATTTATGCCACTTAAACCTACAGAAGCGCTTTTGCATGACTTTTAGCAACGCTTTATAAAAGCGCCCTCTAAGGTCTGCTAAGGCAGGACCTATAACAGCGCTTTTATAAAAGCACTGTCTTTTGTACCACCTATAGCAACGCTTTTCTAAAAGCGCTTTCTTAGAATGACCCCTTTGGCAGCGCTTTCTGGAAGCGCTCTCGTAGGTGACCCCTATAGCTGCGCTTTCTAAAAGCACTTTCGTAGGACCTACTTTTAGCAACGCTTTTTATAAAGCACTTTCTATTGTTAACAATAACCGCCACTTTTAGCAGCACTTTTCTAAAAGCGCTGTCTAAAATCTACTTTTTTTTTTGTTCCTGACTCTTTAGCAGCGCTTTTTCAAAAAACGCTGTCTTTTCACACGCTGCCAAAAATTATTTATGTAGTAGTAAAATATATTAAAAATATTTTTAATTTTTTAAGTTTATATGTCTTCTTTTTGATAGGCCCTTGTATTTAACTCTTATTTTGTAGGTTTTTTTCTTCTTCAATATATGATTTACATTTCAATGTGTATTTTCAGATTTTCACTTATTTCATTGAAATAGTTATAACTATAATTTACATTTTCTTCCTAATTTTTTTGGTACAATTCTTAAAATTGATTTTAATACAATATGAATGGCCATTCAGTTTTTCTTTATGGTAGTGATTTATAAGTCAAAACAAAAAAATCCATTTAGTTGAATTAGGAAAGAAAAGTATGATTTTATTAATTTTAATACTTTAAACCAAATTGAATTAAATTTTAATAATAAAAAATATTATTTATAACTTTTATTAATTTAAATTTTAACTGTTTTGACAGAATATATTTTTTTAATATGAATAATTTCTTTGTTATTGAAATTAGTTAAATTAAAATGAATAATTTATCCTAAAAATTTTCATGCAACTTTAAAGGATGAAAAAAAATTTCATTCTAAAAATATGGTAATCGTTATGAATAGAACAAATCTAGAACCTTGTAAGATAAAGATATAAAAAATGACTATTGAAATTAATATTGTAACTGACTATACTTTTAATGCATAAACTAATTGTATAATATTTATTATTCAATTGGCTTAAACCTTTTTCTTTTTTAAACCTAATAATAGCTGTAAAAAATTAAAAAAAAATTCTATAACAAGTATAATTATATTTATGAATTAATAATTAATTAAAAAAATCTAAACAATTTTAAATCTTAAATAGAAAACATATTTATTTTCGTCTAAAAGTTATTAACTTTCTAGATCTTGTAACTAGATCTTATAACTAGATCTTCTTGTAATTCACATCACTTTTTATTATTATAACAGAAACTTCAGCCACCTTTTGTGGTGGTCTTGTGCCGCCTTTCAGCCAGTATCAGTGAAAGAAAGAAGCGAAATTTTATTTACTATCAGTGAAAGAAAGAAGCGTATAATAAAGAAAGCGATTTCAGAAAATTCAATTGGTCCCCATAATTACTCACAAGGTTTTCACATAAACGGCAACGTTTTCACTATGTACGTTCTCCTTCACTCTAACCCTATTTTCTTCCATTGCAATCAAGAATTAATCGTTAATTAATATTGGTTCAACCTGGTTTTCAAACGCATTTGTTTGGTTCAGCCGTGAATTTTCAATCGCGCGTTTCGAATTTTTCACCGATTTGAGTCCCTATTAGGGTTTTGGTTAGAAAATTGATTCTTCTTGCTAAAATTGATTCTGATTCTAAAACGAACAACACGTCGATTTATCTATTTCATCACCAGAAAATCGTTTTTATAATGTATTAACTTGCATAAAAAAATAATGTTCTAACTTAATTGACATAATCGTTAATTAGTATTTGTTCAACCTAGTTTTCAGCCGTGAATTTTCAAACGCGCGATTCCAACTTTCCACCATTTTCAGTTTCTATTAGGGTTTTCGTTGGAAAATTGATTCTTCTTGCTAAAATTGATTCTGATTCTAATAGGGTTTTCGTTTTTATAATGTATTAACTTGCATAAAAAAATAATGTTCTAACTTAATTGACATAATCGTTAATTAGTATTTGTTCAACCTAGTTTTCAGCCGTGAATTTTCAAACGCGCGTTTCCAACTTTTCACCATTTTCAGATTCTATTAGGGTTTTCGTTGGAAAATTGATTCTTCTTGCTAAAATTGATTCTGATTCTAATACGAACAACATGTCGATTTATCTATTTTATCTGATTCTAACTTAATTGACATAATATTATATCAAAGAAAAACTACATTTAGGTTGGTGAGAGGAAAAAAATTATATAGAAGCTTGTTTAAATTTATAATAATCTTATTTTCTCTCATTTATGAGTTTATAGTATATAATGAACACTAGTTGAATTTTCTCTAACTATGTTTTTTAATTTCGTGTAGCTTAGTGAATCTTGTAGATTAGTGAATCGAAACAATGGAATACGATAGTTGGGAATTCCCGTGGCAGACGAAAGAAAGGCGCACATCAAGAAATCATTCATCAGTTTTCTCAGACTTTGATCAATTATGCAATCAAACTGGAAGTACTACAGTTGGATTCTCCAGAGACTGGCGGAATTGTCCTGAAATGGAACAAATTCGTAATTGGTTAAAAGAAAAAATGTAAGTGAAAGTAATTTAATTTTCAGGTTGCACTTACTTTTCGATTTTTTTATTGCAATTGAATCGAAATTATACTGACTATAAATTTTATTTCAGTCTTCAAATACCAAATCCTGTATGGCAAGATAGGATGTGTGTATCTTCTGTGGAAATCTTTCTCTGGACAGTTGCTCCTTCGAAGGTTTGTTTTTGGAAATTCTGAATGAGCATTAAAGTACTGTTGAAATAAGAAAGTGGTAAGTATGAAAATCAAAGGTTTACGAATTAAAAAAGTGTAACGTAAAACGGGGATCTTGTTTATATTCTGTTGTAATTTCTTAAATGGAACAAATTTGTATGTTATTAATTAATTCTTCTGCCTAGTTACTTTTATGCATTAATTTGATAGAAATAATGCACAAATCCCCTGTAAACTATAGCTAAGTTAGTTAGATGTTGTTTGGTATTGATCACCTTTATAAACCCCCTTTTTTGCAATTATCACCCATTAGCTCTTATTGGAATATTTCTAACTATGACATTGCTTGGATGCGAGTGTTTTTAATATATTTTGCTGATTAAAGAAAAAGACTATAAAATGCAAGTTGTACAACTGTTTTTTACATATTTGGCAGGAGGAATATATGAACCTGGAGACACTGACCCGCCGTGTGCAAGCTGTATTGGGCGAATCTAATGCTCAAGCTCATGTCAGTGCTAATTATAGCATGCCAAAAGGAGGACAATCTGGCCCTTCTACTGTTCATGACCTGCCTTGTTTTCCTGAAGACCGTTCATCAATCCCCCCGGTTGCTAATATGGATATGCGTAGTAACTTACCTGTTTATGGCGGTGGAAGCTATCTGGATGCTAACACCAGATGCATTAGCAACTATTTTCCTCATCAACACACAAATAATTGTATGTTTAAATTAGATTGCAATTTCTTCCTAAGTGTCAATCCTTTTTTGTGCAATATTGATTTTGTCTTTTGCAGCTATGTTATTGACATTGTGGTTCCCTTTTTAGGTGATACTGACATACAACAACATACTAAAGGAAAAAAAATGATTTATGGATTTTCCAATCATTTTCCTGGTTGGAATTCTTGTTTAGAATCGCAAGATACATGGAAATGTCAACCACAAATGTTGGATTTTCAGATGAATTCTACTGTAAGACATGATGTTAATGATGTCTTGTCTGGTAATACCGAACCCATACCAGTGCTGGATTCATATTCTGGTTTGAATAACGATCAATGGAATGACCAGTTGATTCAGCCTTATTCCTCTCAAACACCTTCAGAAGTGCAGCAGCAGTCACAATTTCCCCCCCTCTCTTCTATCAATTTTGAAAGCAATGGGGAAGAACTTACAAATCCGATGTTTCATTCTACGGAAATCGGAGGGATAAACAACAATGAGGCCGTTGATACATTTGAAAAAATCTTAGAGGAGCCAAGGCTTGAGAGCCCTGATGTGGTGGAAAACAACTTTGAGGAATTTGTCGCTAGTAGGAAATCTAGAAAGCGTACTCTCGACATGGATCCTTTTGCTACTGGTGGAGAGGTTAAGCAGGGCATAGCTGAATTGGACAGTGGCTTTGCATTGAACTCCAGCTTTCCTACTCTCACCGAGGATGTTTTTCCTATTGACGGAGAACATATATAAGACACAACTGAGTTCTGGACAAACACCAAAAAGAAAGTTGATGAGCCAACAACTGATCAAGAGACGCAAACCAAGTCCGCAAATACTATAGTTGATCAAGAAAAACAATTAAAATCCTCAAATACTACCGTTGATGCTGTTTCATTGATTGATTTTTTCACACATGATCAAATAATAGATTATATTAATAGTCTGAGAATGGAACCTCTTCAGGTTAGTTGTTTTCAATTATCCTGGTGTGTTTAGGTATTATTGTTATATGTTTTGGCATGACCTGACTATTCCAAAAGGTTAAGCTATTTGGTTAAAGTTCATGAATGATAATTCTTTTACTTTGGATGTTATATATGCATGCTGTCATAAAACTTTGATTGGCTGCATGTGCTCGCATGCTCAGCTGACAAATTCTATTTACATTTGTCAATTTCTTCAGTTTTTATTAATTTTTTTCTAGTCTAAGATATTTATTTAAATTTAAATTTCTATTTTTGCAACTTACTTGTATGCATAATTCTATTTACTTTTAAATTTGTCTTAGACATATAAAAGTTAACAATTCTTTTAACACAGATTACAACTGAAGATGGAGCAGGAATTGATGCGAACACATTTCAATTATGTGAAAGGAAAACGCTTTACTTTGAACCGGTGCCGGTTTTTTGTATATGCTGTCGCCTTCTCATCAGGAGAAAAAAAACATATTTCTGTAGAAAAGATTAGGAATTTGATGCAGAGCGTTGCTTTTGCTCCGCCTGTTATAATACATCTAAAGGCGGTTGCATCGCATTCAAAGACATCTGTTTCTAAGGAAAATCTTGAAAAAAAGAAAAATGTTGAAGTAGTTGAAGAATCGGTATGTTGTAATGACCATTACTAAATACTAATTCATCTTTATATTGGAACCATAAACTAACTTTTAATGATCATTATTTTTTCTAGTGGGTTGAATGCAATAAATGCAAAAGATGGCAGCATCAAATATGTGCACTCTACAACAGCAAAAAAGATTTGGACTGCAGTGATGAGTATATATGTGCTCTATGCCGCTTAAAGGAAATTTAAAATGGAGTGCATGTTCCTTTACAAAAGGCTACTGTGTATGGTGCTAAGGACCTACCAAGAACCATGCTTAGTGACCACTTAGAGAAAAGACTTTTTAAGCGTCTCATGGAAGCAAGTGAGAATCTTGAAAAGGTAATACAGAGAAATCAGCATGTATGCACATAAACTTGAAATATTGTAACATTTTCTTATTCTTATGCAAGCATGTAAATTAAAAATAGTACTATAATAGTTTTCTTCCATATTATTATCTTATTGATCTTTTTAAAGCAAATGTAATTTGATTTAAAAACCATAGAATATTTTCTCATTTGACATGAATTACTGCAAAACTATAGGTTTTGGCTGCAGAAAGTATTTCTATTAGAGAAGTGTTATCTGTCAACGAACAATTTAAAGTGAAGAAACAGTTTCTTGGCATCATCCCAGAAAAGAATTACCCGGCTGAATTCTCTTATAGATCAAGGGTAAGTTCAGTAATATATCAATGAAGAAATAAATATACGTCCAAGAGGTTTGATAAAAGTTTCATTGGTTTCAGGTTATACTTCTGTTTCAGAAGATTGATGGATTAGATATATGCATTTTTGGAATGTACGTCCAGGAGTTTGGCTCTGAATGTGGCAATCCGAATCGGCGTTGTGTGTACATTTCATATCTTGATTCTGTCAAATACTTTCATATCTTGATTCTGTCAAATACTTTAGGCCTGAAAAAGTGATTGTGG
Source organism: Lathyrus sativus (assembly GCA_963859935.3). Taxonomy (NCBI): domain Eukaryota; kingdom Viridiplantae; phylum Streptophyta; class Magnoliopsida; order Fabales; family Fabaceae; genus Lathyrus; species Lathyrus sativus. The sequence continues at coordinate 599,934,492 of OZ012735.1, read as the reverse complement.
AAGGAGGAGCACTCCGTACCTTCGTTTACCATGAGATATTGGTATTTTTCTTTTAAACGTTATTTCTAGGCCCAATAAAACATATAATATTGAATACTAAATCCTTCCATTTTTTCTATTTGTGTTTTTTTCTCTCTATCATCAGATTGGATACCTTGGTTTTTGTAAGAAAAGGGGCTTCTCAACTTGCTACATATGGGCATGTCTTCCTTCTTCAAAAAGGAATGACTACATACTATATTGTCATCCCAAAGAGCAAAAGACTCCCGACAAGGATAAGCTACGCTCTTGGTCAGTCAGTCTTTCTTCTTATGAGTATATCTTGAGTTTTTAAGAGAATTTGAGAATACTATTTTTCTTTTTTATCATCTTTGTTTACGAAAACCAGCACTTCCATGTTACCATAGAATATTTATGTTGTTTGTTTATGCAGGTATTTTTCAATGCTAAAAAAGGCTACCGAAGAAAAAATTATAGTTGGTTTAACCAACATATATGATCATTTCTTTGTTCCTACTGAAAAAGGGGGCTCCAAAGTGACGATTTCCCGTTTGCCATACTTTAATGGAGACTTTTGGTGTGGCTCTACTATGGAAAAAGCGAGGACCATTGAAAAAGAGAGCAGACTATGAAAATATGTTGAAGAAACGTGAAAATATGTTGAAGAAACGAGTGTCAACTAGAGCTTTGAAGACCATGGACATGTCAATCCTTCGAAAGACGATGCTAAAGACATTCTGGTGATGCAAAAAGTGTGTCTCCCTTCTCTTTTACTTTCATCCTTTAATTTCATTTTTTAGTGTTCTACATTTAGATAAAGTATACAATGTCATTATATGGGATATATTCTCTAGATTTAATATGTATTGATCAGTCACAATTGTTGAATTATATCTAGCTTAAAAGTCATATATAAATGATGGATTTTGATTGGTTAATAGTCTAAAATCTTTTACACTAACATTACATCAAAATTAATCTCGTATCCTTTTATACTAGATTGAATGAAAAGTTGCAATGTTCTTATTATATAGTTCATTTTAATGTCATTTTATCTAACCTTTCTTCCTTTTTTTTTTTCCACTCAATTTTCATTAGTTGGGTCAAGATGTATTGCCTACGAAGGAAAATTTCATTGTAGCTCACTTACAATATTCATGCATGCACTGCTGTGAAGTTATAATGTCTGGGAAGCTGGTGGTTTTGCATTGAATGCAAGAAATTTCAAGAGTGTGAAAGGTATGATAACTTAAATACATATTTCAATTGTTTCCCCTTTCTTTTAAAATGAATGCATTGGTTTTGCATTGAATACAATTAAAAAAGTTGTCTTTGTCAGGTATATTACAGATGCCATAGTTCAAATGAACACACCTTAAAGAACTGAACGGTGAAGTGCATCCTCTTTATCAGGTAACAACCTAACTAAACCTAAAGCTTCAATATGATTTTATCATCATTAGTAAATTCATGCAAAATTTTGATTTATCTGTTGTTCTTAGGCCGTTGTTGATGATATCTCCTCCAGCACTAAGCATAATGATACCATCCTTGAGAATGATTTATTTAAAGATAGGGACATCTTTTTGAGCTTCTGCCAAAAGTATAATGATACCATCCTTGAGAATGATTTATTTAAAGATAGGGACATCTTTTTGAGCTTCTGCCAAAAGTATCAGTTGCAGTTTGACACACTACGACATAAGCAATCTTAGTACTATGATTTTTGGAAAATGTTGTAGTATTTGTTGCGCACATAATGTGTTCCAAAAGTGCTGGAAATGTGAGGATTGTTCAGATTGTACCATTTGCTCTGCATGCTATAAGGATAGAGGTGCTAACTGCCATGAACACAAGTTGACTCAAAATGAACACAAATCAACTCAAAATGAACACAAGTTGGCTGGAAGTAATTCAACACCAAATAGGAAAATGGTATGAATTTAATTCTTTGAATTTATTATTTTTGTTACTCGTTTGTCCAAGATTGTTGATCATACTTTTCGATTTACACATAGGTACTGAAACAGAAGAAATTTTTTAAGTATGTATCTCAACTTCGGAATCGTAAGTCAAGTGGGAAAATGGTATAATATTAATTCTCTAGATTTATTTTTTCATTACTTGTTTGTTCTAGATTGGTGATCATACTTTCCAACTTACACAGATGCTGAAACAAGAGATGACTTTGAAGCATCTAATATCAATGTCCCGGAACTAATGCTAAACCCTGCCCTAATACATCATGCCTTCAATTAAAGAAGTTGTTCAATCATGTCAGAAGGTGCAAAACTCATATTGAAAGGGGGTGCGGGCATTGTAGAAAGATGTGGACTATTAATTTCTCATTCCATGGATTGCAAAAACTCAGAATGTAAAATACCACATTGCAGGTGTGTTATTAAATTTCTACCCTACTTTGAGAATCTAGACATTCTACTTTCTAAATTATTCTTTGCCTAAATTATTTTTTGACTAAATTATGCATAACCTTTTGTATTTCAACTTTGCAGTGAGTTGAAGAAGCTTTTAGAATTTAGAGGAATACGTTCTAAATAATGACAGAGGTGCAGCTGTTGATAGCGACAATCACCGTCATTGTTCGATGACTCTTTTGTGAATAAATAGTTCAAAGACAATAACAAGAAATATTTGCAATTTCAAATGAGTTTAGAGTTGACCGAGACTATTGTGATATTTGAGGAGGGAGTAAGAAACAATGCATACTCAAAATGTTAGTCTTTCATTGTGTGAGGTTCTACTTGGAAAACCATTTTGATAACTGCACTCTTTTTTCCTTCGTCAAGGTTTTAATCCCAAAGGGTTTTTCTAGATAAGGTTTTTAACGGTGCAGTTGGCCAATTATTTTGGTCTACATTGTTGTTACATTGGGTATCGGTCTAGTCCCCCCAAAGCTTTTTATTATATTTTAATAGTTTAGGTGGAAGTTTAGGGGTGGCAACCTAAACTTAAATTTTTGCTTCACTTTTAACTTAAATTTTTAGTTATTATACTTTGAATTGATGTTTTTATGTGCAATATATGAAGTGAAAAATGAATAAATATGGTGTAGAAAAGTTGGATGCTGCAAAAGCATATGAAATTGAGATTGAAAATGTGAACCTCAAATATGAATAAATGTTATATGCTGGGCTTACGGTCAGCAATGCAGGTTTATATGTCATTTGGATCAGCTTAAATGGTTATGACATTTTAAAATAAAAATATTAAAATTTAAACTGGTATATAACAGTTGTGCAAACATTAGATATTATATGTTAGTTGCCAAAGTGGTTGAGGTCTAAGGTTTTGAACAGAAGGTTGTGTTAACAAATCAAAATCATATTAGTTTCCACTAAAAAAAATCACATTAGTTCCATCAATAAATTTTCCCAATATTTTGTCAACAACTTTGTATCAACCAACTCATTAGCCACCTTACGACTACAACCTTTTAAAGTCTTTTTCTTACTCTATTCATATTTGATTTAATGTCATTAACATATGCATAAATATTCCCTTACTCTCATGAGAAACATGCACATAACTTCTAAAGTCTTTTTCTTACTCTATTCATATTTGATTTAATGTCATTAACATATGCATAAATATTCCCTTACTCTCATGAAAAACATGCACATAAATGAAATTTGTCAATTTAAGCTGAATTAAATTAAAGAATTTTATACTGTTTGTCCCACTGTATAAGAAAAAAACTCAAAATTTATTGCTCCAATTTATAAAAAATTCTATTTTTTTTAAGAAACTAAAATGATAAATAAAAAATTCTATTAAATTATTTTGTTCTTAAAATGCACATTTTTAAAAATTAAATTACAAGGTATGTAGAGTGAGGGTGGCAAACGGGCATGTCCGCACTGTTTTATTCTGTCTTATAAAAGTTCATAAAAAATGAGGCAGAACAAGGCTATTATGGTTGAGACTGTAAGTATAAGATTTTGATCGGCTCTAAAAAAGTGAGGGCGAGGCAGGCGAACGGGCTCGTGGACACTATATTTTGTAACCCCTCTCAAACAATTGGCTAATACTCAAAAGATTATATTTATTCTTGAAATATACAAAACATCCTTGATCATATAATTTCCATCATTCTTCTTCTTGATCAAAACATCACCGACACCTTCGGCCGCAAGAGTGGTATCTTCCCCGAATATTACTCTACTTTTTGTAGCTTGATTGATTTGCACAACCAATCCTTTCTACCTGTCATATGCGTTGAACAATCGAAATTCAAGTACTATTCATTGCTACCTTGGACTACATCTTAAACCTTAATCATTATGTTTTGCTTAGAACGCGTTTCTGCAACATTTTTTGAACTGTTGCAGCTGCTGTCTCGCAATTTACAACTGCTACTGTTGTTGCCCAGCACCTCTTTAATTCCACAATTCTTCTTCGTGATTAAGAGCATATTTTCATCATCTATCTCTTGCCTCACAACTTTAGCTTCATCGCTTTGATTCTCCCTTAGTCTCACGCGACAATTTCTTGCGAAATGACCGAGTTTATGACAATTGTAACACTTCGATCTACTCTTGTCAAACTTCTTGAAGTTGTTGCCTTGATCACTATCTTTGGAGATGTTCTCACTCTTTTGCATCATCGAAACCTTCGAATTTTGTGGATCATTTCCACCAAAATTCTGAGAATTTTGCTTCCTTTTCGAAGCCCATTTTTCTTTTGATCTTCTATTTTTCTTGTTAAGTCATGATTGCAAAGCAATCTCTACTTTAGCTTTATCGCTTCCTCTCTCGTCCATCCTTTGCTCATGAGCCTCAAGAGAGATTTGAAGCTCATCTTTGTTCAATGTTGCAAGGTCCTTCGAGTCTTCGATAGCCACTACAATATTGACGTTAAAGAACGCAAAATCTTCTACACAACATTCTACTCCAAAACAGTTTCTCCGCAAGACTTGATTTGATTCATCCAACGCGTAATACGCGCCACATAATCGTTGATCATCTCATTCCCTTCCATTTGCGTTAGCTCAAATTGTCTCTTGTGAGTTTGTAACCTCACCTTCTTAGCTTTAACAGAACCTAGATAAGCTTTCTCCAAGATCTCCAAGCTTGCTTCGTCGACTTGAAATCATCAACTTTCTCAAAGTTGTCACCATAGGCACAAGAATGAATCAAGAAGAGTGCCTTGTAATCTTTCTTCTTTTTGAGTATCTGTAGCTTCTGTAACACCCTACTTTACCCATTGGTATAATAATTGAAAATACATAAAATAATTACGGAAATAAATCAGAGTTAATGCACGTAGGATGTCACATTACCAAAAACAACATCAAAGGAAAGTATCATTTGCTTCAAATTTTATTCATTTCATAAAAATAAGTAGTATGATTAAACAATGGAATTAAATCAAACGGTTTAACATGTAAACTCCAAATACATCAACTTTTCACATAATAGGTAGTTCAACAACAATTTAAATCCAAACCAGATACGTAACAAATACAAAGTCAAATAACATAAAAGAAATCAAAATATCCCCATCCTGCCCGTGTTACGTATCAGAGCGACTCGTAAGACTCGATAAATTAGTAACACAATGCTCCAAGCACTACTCAGGTACCTGATCACCTGTACTCCCCAAGGAGCACAGACACAACAAACAAAAAAGAGGCGAGAACTACATTCAATAATACACGGTGAAAATCATATGCTAAGGAGTAGTTAACACACAAATCACGCCAATCATACAAGTACAACGACATACAAATGTCACATTATCATTCGACATAATCACCCTACATTCAACCATATACATATGCAATGCGACTCAACTGACACGACACAACACATGCGGTACCATCACAATCACTTCACCCTAGAACCCGATTTCCGTCGAAATCCGGATAAGTTGTATACGTTCCTCTGAACTACAACTTATCTCCACTTGACTCCCACATAGAGTCCGGATAAGACTAGACACTCATCATGGATTCCCACCTAGCTCATCTCCACATAACATGAGATGAATGCATGACACAAAATTATGCATAATTTAATAATTATTCAAGCATAACTCACAATCCTCAATGATCCCACGTGAGTCACATACTCACCGTATTCGAAATTATCACCATAACCCAAGACCTGATAGTCTGAGTTGCACCTAAGAGGGGGGGGGGGTGAATTAGGTTCTTTGAAATTTTTTGGTTTTTATCGAATGAGGTTTGTACTTTTCTTGAGATATGAAGGGGATATGAAAGAAATAAAATGCATAAAGTAAATAACACAGAGAAGTATCCTGGTTCCCTCCATACTCCGAAGGTACATCCAGTCCCCTTTCACACCGAAAGAGATTTCACTATAGTTAGAATGAGTGTACAACTTACTATCTAACCTATAGGTAGATTAAAGGCTCTTAACACCTTTAAAATCTGAACACTAAGTGCAAGAAGAACAATCATCTTTAATGCACACACTTGCTTTGAACAATCCTGAATAGCAAGGGGAATAGATACAATTTTTGATTTATAATGAGTTTGAAATCTGTGTATACAAAGTTATCAATCCTATGATTGATCTTCTCTTTCGATGATAATTTCCACAACTATTTAAGACTTTGTTGCTCAATAATTTTCTTTCAAATGATATGAAAATATTAGCAAAGATTTTTGAAAGAGGTGTTTTTGAAAAAAATGAAAGTTTAGGTATTTATGTCACAAGCACCCCTTTGAATTATCATGCAAAATTTTAGAAAATATGATGAACAATTGCCATGATTCAATGGAAACAATTCAGAAGAAAATGGTCGAAGAGGTGCAATTTTTCAAAAACGTTCAGTGAGCAATCGATTGCACACACATGACCAATCGATTTCACACTCAGAAAAAAACACTTGAAATTGAATTTTTGAACTGAGCAATCGATTGCATGAAAAGCACTAATAGATTGCACAAAAAACAGTAGCAAAAATAAGAAGATTTTTCACGTATGCAATCGATTGCACCAAAAAACAGTAGCAAAAAGAAAGGATAAATTTGATCATGCAATCGATTGCTCCAAAGAGTGCAATCGATTGCTCTGGAAAAAACTTAGAAAAATATTGCTAATAAAAGCTTGTGAAAGTATGATCATGTAATGCAATGATTTTTTTATTATTTGAGCAACTAGGACTTAAATACTTGATGAAGATTTTCATTATACCTTCCAATGAGATTATTCTTCATATTAAGTCTTTGTCCTGATTCTTTGCTTTAACATGATGTCTTGAAAATGACTGAACATCTTTATCTTCTTGTTAAGTGGTTTGTCTTCATCAAAACACAAGTTGATATTGAGAAGCTTGATTTCACAAGACCGTTCACATACGACAATTTTGGCTCACAAACGTCCAACACGTCTCAACCAGAAAATATCATAAAATTCCATATTTTATCCTATTTAATGTCATTATTAGTTTCCTCTATGTTCAATTATACCATCTTAGTCTTACAGATCAAAATAAATTGCATCGCACGCGAAATCAAAAAAAAATGCGAAAATGGGAAAACTGCCTACAGCCTTGCCCATAAACGTATGGCCATGCCCCATACGCGTATGACCTCCTTCCTATGCCACAGGCCTATGTATCATACACGTCGGGCCCCATATGCCCAGACCTCATACGCGTAGGGCCTCATCTGCCCAGGCCTCATACGCGTAATGCTCTAGACCTTGCGCGTATGACCAGAGAGCTATTTTCTTCTAAAAAATGCTCCAAGGCTGGCAATACGCGTACAACTAGAAGGCCTTGTTGGCATTGGGACAAGGCACGTATCTTACGCGTACGACCTCTGGGGGTATCCCTCATACGCGTATGACCTCCCCCCATACGCGTATGACTAGATGCATACCAAAAATTCTAGTTTTCCATCTACACGAATTCTCACACATTGGAGTCCGTTCCAGCACCTAAATTAGATCCAAAACAAACTTCTATACCAGTTTATCATCCACAATTCCATTCTATCTAATTATTCTATCATTCTATCAAGATTGTTCGTCACTTAACTCTAATTTCGTCATCTACTACATCTCATAATCTTACAGACCTGCAACATGGTAAAACACAACAACAGTCCACGAATTTGTATCAGTAATTATACAACAGACACAGATTCATACCAGTATCATCATAACAACACGAATTTCACAATATTCACACAGTTATAGAATCAAGAAATACAAGGAAAGAATATGCACGAAAATCCTAAGAGGGAAAGACACCCTCACTACCCTCTCATGCTATGATCACCATTATTGATCCTATTCTCCCCATTTACCTGAAATCTGAGCTTTGATCCTTCAAGAATGGTGGAAATCACCTCTTGTCCTAGTTCTCCCTTGTTCTCTTTCTCTTTTCACATTAACTGATTTTCTTGTGTAACCTTCCCACTAATCTCTCCTAATTGTTTTATCATTTAATTAATTCATAATAATATTATTACTAATAATAATAATAATAATAATAATAATACCGGTCATAATAATAATAGCAATAATACTACTAATATATCCCACTCATTATTAATTAATTATCATCGTCATACTATTATAAAGTTTCATTTCCATCACTCAATTAAGGCTAACTCCTCACACTCACCCTTAACCATATACTCTTAATTAAGTCAATAAAATCACAAACAACACAATGACTAAATATTATAAATGGGGTGTTACAGGTTTAGCCCGAAGTGGTGTAACTCCATTGTTGATGATTTCAAGAACTTCTTGATACCTAAATAGAACTTTCATTTTCTTTGACCACTTGCCATAATTATTAAATCAAGAATCAGAAGATTGGTAGGAATTCTATCGCTGAAAATAGTACTCATTATTGCAGCGGAAATGAATTAGAGTCAGTGCTCTTGATGTCAAATGTTAGAACATACAAAATCTCTAATGGTGAATTAATGGTGATCTGACCTGATCAGGAGGGGATCACTAGCTGGCCACACTCTGTTGGGCTGCTACCTGTTCACCGGTGTCGAAGAAGAGGAGGGGGTGTACCTACAAGACACTCCGATGCCAAAGTAAGGAATTGGGCAGAGTGAAAGCAAATACAAAAATGGGGTACAAAATGAATTACCTGACCCTCTTGTGAAAGAGGGTATTTATAGGGAGACCCTAGTACTGGGCTAACAGTCACTTGTGTTGGGCTGGATTGTCAGGCCCAACCCAGGCGACTGCTAGGGCTTACGTGGCGTAGTGAAGACCAGGACGTGATCTTCGCCCTAGTACAACTGTCCTGTGATCTCCGAAAAGTGGGTTTGACCTGCTCTTTCGGAGGTGGGTAGTTGGTCGGTGACGTGTCCCCGCGGAGGGGAGCACGTGGAGAACGTGTTAAGGATACGTAGTCTTGCCCGACAAGGGAGCAGATTCTGCCCGCGGAGGGGTAGGTTTTGCCCGTGGGGAGGGTAGTGTTTGGTCGATGGGGGAGCCTTGTGCTCGACGTAGCTGAGGCAGATCTGCCCGCGGAGGGACATTACCTGTGCGTCGGGGACCCTGTGCTCGACGGTTGCGACCCAAGCTGGACTGGGCTTGGCAGAATATTACTGGGCTGGGCCTGCCTGGCCAAGCAGGGGCCCAGGCCATAACAGGAGCCCCTAAGTCGTAGCTCTGAGGAAGGGAGCGAGGACTTGATGACGTTGTGCCGGGGAGGAGAGATTAGCCTGAAGAGGAAAACCCTCTGGCTCGTGTTCCACGGGGACGCGAGTACGCGGGTCCTTCTTCGTCGTTGGTCGCTCGGGATTGAGGACACGTGTTGGCGAGGAGATGTGAGGGGACGCGACTGTCAGCCTTCGCCACGTGTCACGTGCTGGGTGGCTGCTAGGGCGGCTACCCTAGGGTACTCGAGTGCCTAGAGACGCTTCGAGTCCCGTGCTGGGGTATAAGTAAGCGAGTCCCCGCTCATTCTCCACTTTTCTCCCTCTTGCTCTCAAACTTTCTGCTTTTGTCGTCTTGCCGCCGTCTGATCTCTCCGCCGCAGCAGCCGCCACGTACTCCGCCGCAGATCGAATCATAGTAAGTTTCCTTTCTCCTCTATTTATTTTTTCCTGTTTGTTTTAGGACTGTGGTCGGGGCAGTTTGAATGCCCCGAGGGCGGATGCCTGTTCCGATGAATGCCCTGGGGAAAGACACTTACTCCGATGAACGTCCCCGGGAGCGACGTCTATTCTGATGAACGCCCCCGGGAGAGTTTGTAGGTTTTGGGTAGAGCCACCGGGGATGATGCTCAGTGTGTCCTCGTCGCCCTTTCACTTGACTTGTGGTGGAAGGATGAATTTGATATTTGTCATCGAATTCACAGTTACCTTCTGCTTTTCAGGTGTTAATGACTATGTTTGTCTCGGGCACAATGGTCGAGGATAATGAACCGGACGTTCCACACTTTGACGAGCGCGTCCTTCCCCTCGAGGATTGGGTGGCCGAGGAGCCTCTATCCATGCCCTCCTGCTTCGCTTCTGATCCGACGGAGGCCTATGCCACTATAGAGGACCGGCGAGAAGGAGATCCCCAGAATTGGCAGGTTTATCGTCCCCGACCGGGTCACCGAATCTGCTCGAAGTATGGGCGAATGCGCTTCCCGATGTATGAATTCTATTTCAACGAGGCCAGGCTCAGGTTGCCGTTCTCGAATTTCCACCTGGGCCTCGTCGACTGGCTGAGGTTGGCCCCGTCGCAGTTGCATCCGAATGCCTTGGCTTTTATTCGGGCATTCGAGGTCGTGTGTCACTATCTTCAGGTCGGCGTCACGATGCCGCTATTCTTTCGTATCTTCCATCTGCAGCGGCAGACGGTGAATGGCCGACACGACTGGGTGTTGTTCAAGCAACCAGACAGGCTTTTTAAAATGTACATGGACTTTGTCTGGGATTTCAAGGGTCGTTTCTTCGTCGTCATCCCGATCACGCACGAGGGGGTTGGCTCTTTGTATTCAGAAGGGGAGCGGATCGTGGATGGTCATCGAGAGGTCGTCATGTTGCCGTGGGTGCATGTGGAGTGGTCCCCAGAATATTTCTCTTGGGGAACAGACCGGTACATAGTGCGTGCGGGGTCGCTTGATGAAGAGGACATGGCCAACTATATGAAGATAGTCTCGTTCGTGCGCAGCCTGCCACCGTCGAAGCTGGTGACCCCTGATGTCCAGTACATCCTCGACATCCAGGGGAACGTCCGCGAGACGCCGAGGTTGATTAATAGAAAGGCCCTGCTCGAGTGTCCCTCGGAGGTGGATGCCATTTGCTATCTAGGTGGTGGATGCCTCACCTCTCTCAGGATCTGATACTCTTTATCTTTTATTGACTCGCTTTCTTTGTTTTGCAGGGAACATGTCTTCCGTCGAGGAGCGGGTGAAAAAGTTGCGCGCATCACGGGTTGGTGTTCCTCCGAAGATGCGGGTTGCCCAGCTGGTCGGGCAGGGTTCTGCTGACCAGGATGGCCGAGGGTCGTCGTCTTCTCCACCTAGCAGTCAGTCGCCCACCTCGCAAGAGGCCCTGAAGAGGCTCAGAGTCCAAGAGGTGGAGGCCGTGGTCGACTTATCAGCGGATTACACCGAGGAGGGCTACTCCATCGCCCCCTGTCATCAGCACCCTGGCTACTTTCATGGGGCCAGGTCGCCCAGCATTCCCGCCGGGGAGGCGAAGGCGGTCTTAAGCGCGGATCAGGCTATGCAGAGGCAGGTCCTGACTGAGGACTTGGCTGCCCTGATGCAGACCTTCACTACCGCGATGGTTCTGAGCAAGGAGAGCTGTTTGGCCGTCAAGCTGTCCAAGCTGCAGGGGGACCTTGCTTTCACACAGTTTCGTTTGAATAAGGTTGTCGAGGACCTGGAGCTGAACCGGGGAAAGGTGACTTAGCTAACCGAGGAGCTGGAGAAAAGCCAAGAGGAGGTTGCCCGTGAGCGCAAGAGAGGGGATATCACCGAGGAAAGGCAGAAGGCTGCTGAGGAGGAGGTGCGGGTACTGAAGGCTTGCGTGGAGAAGCTGGAAGGTGGTCTTCTTCCTGCTGATGATGAGAGCGAAGAGGATAGGCAGATGGTTACGCGAGCTGATCTGCTCGCTAGGATATGGGTGCTGGAAGGTGATTGTCTGGACGCCTTCGCCGCAGGTTTCAATGGCGCTGTTGTGCAGCTCAAAGTGGTGAACTCTGGCGTTGCCTTGGTCGAGGATGGCATCAGGCCCTTCCATGAGATAGTCGATGGTCGGGTGGTCAACTCTAGTGCTGAGGATGCTGGCCCCGTTGTTCCTCCCGTCGAGCCCGAAGTGGAGGAGGAAGAAGGAGCATAGACTAGTTCTAGGCCTGCGTGCCCGCGTATCCTAGCCTGCGCGCCAACACTTTGTATTTTGCTGTTTTCTTTACCGAGCCTGCATGCCCTTATTGGTGATGTAGTTTTTGACTACTGGGCTGGTGCCCGCTTTTAAACAATATTTTTTGAAAATTTGTCTAAGTGTGCGCTTTGTTTTTGCATGTTGTTATGCTCGTTTTATTTCTGCACTTTTGTATGCTCGAAATATATGTTTGTATGTTTGAAATGCATGTTTATTATGCTTTTGGGCCCGTCCGGGGTGGTAGCTCGACGATAATGGTTTCCGGTAGTGTGGAGAACTAGACGGTTGGCCGGCTTTATTACCTGGCCGTTTCGGGGGTAGTTCTCCCTGCGGCGTGGACGTCCCATCGTGAGTTGGGTGTCCTGCCGGTTCTGGTACAGCAACGGGGAGTCTCGATCGAGGGGTTCCCCTTCGAGCAAATCCTTCTGCCCGCGCACACAAAGGCAGGGCTTGCTTTTTCGTTGGTCTCTAGAAGACGCGAGGAGGTGCGGTGGTACCATGTCGCCCCTCTATGGTCGCAACGTCTAGGCGTCGCGGGCAGTGTTTAACTGTAGTACCGCTTCAGCTTTTCGGCGTTCCATGGTCGAGCTAGTTGTTCCCCGTGTAGGTTTTCGAGGTAATAAACCTCGTGCTTCGTCTTGTCGCGGACACGATAGGGGCCTTCCCAATTCGCGGCTAGTTTACCCTCGTGGGAGTCCTTCTGGTTTCTTCGCAAGACTAAGTCGCCGATCTGAAACTCGTGTTTCAGGACTGTGCTGTCACGGCGAAGTGCTACATGTTGTTTCAGCCGGATTTCTCGAAGTGCTTCCCCTGACCGAATTTCCTCGACTAGGTCGAGTTTCTCTCGGAGGGCTTCGTCGTTGTCCTCGGCCTCGAGGGGAGCCTCAGTTCGTCTGGATGGCTCTCGTATCTCGACTGGGATCACCGTCTCGGTTCCGTATGTGAGGCGGAATGGTGTTTCCCCCGTGGTTGAGTGAGGCGTAGTTCGGTATGCCCATAGGACGCTTGGAGTTCCTCGATCCACGCTCTCTTGGCGTCGCCGAGTCTTCGCTTTAGTCCTCTGAGTATCACCCTGTTTGCGGATTCGGCTTGGCCGTTCGTCTGAGGGTGTTCAACCGAGGTGAAGTGGTGCTTGGTCCCGAGTTTGGTGACGAAGTCCCATAAATTTTTGTCGGTGAACTGCGTGCCGCTGTCGGTGACGATGGCGAGCGGGACCCCGAATCTTGCGAGGATATTTATTTTGTAGAATCGGAGTGTTGTGGGCCTTGATTTTGGCGAGGGCTTCGGCCTCAATCCATTTGGTGAAGTAGTCAACGCCCACGATTAGGTACTTGTTCTGATAGGAACCTAAGGTGAAGGGGCCGAGGATATCCATCCCCCACCAGGCGAACGGCCAAGGGGAGGAGAGGGATTTGAGCTCGCTCGGTGGGGCGAGGTGCATGTCCCCGTGCCTTTGGCATCTGTCGCATTTCTTGACGTGCTCTCTCGCGTCATCTTGCATCATTGGCCAGTAATATCCTGCTCGTAGGGCCTTTCTCGCCAGGGATCGTCCCCCGAGGTGCTGCACGTTGATGCCCTTGTGGATTTCCTCCAGAGCGGCAGCGGCCTGGGAGGTGTCGATGCATTTGAGGAGTGGGACCGCGAAGCCTCTGTGGTACAATTTTCCTTCGAAAAGGACGTACGAGCAGGAGCGCCGTTTGATCGTGCTGGCCTCTTTAGGGTCGGCGGGGAGGTGGCCTGCGCTGAGGTAGGCGTGCAGTGGTGTCATCCAACAGTTGGTATCCCTTATGGCGTTGACATCGAGCGGGACTTCAGCCTTTTTCATGCTCGGCTGCGATAGGATCTCCTGGATGAACGACTTATGCCCGCCCCTCTTTTTGGTGCTTGCTAGTTTTGAGAGAATATCTGCTCGGGTGTTCTGTTCGCGTGGGACGTGTTGAACCTCCGCGGAGTCAAAACTTTGCATTTTTTCGGTAATGAGTGCTAGGTATTCGACGAGGTTATCGTTTTTCTCCTGATATTCTCCCCGTACTTGTGAGGCGACTAGTTGGGAATTCGTGTAGATTTTAATCTCTTTGGCCCCGAGGTCTGATGCCAAGCAAAGTCCGGCCAGGAACGCCTCATACTCGGCTTGGTTGTTCATCATCGGGAAGGCCAGTGTCAGAGAGACTTCTATGATGGTGCCTTCTTCGTTGTCGAGGATGATGCCTGCTCCGCTGCCCGTGGAGTTTGAGGAGCCATCGACGAAGATAGTCCACTTGTGGCTCCCCGTGTCGGCCAGGGTTTGGGCTTTGAGGGCCTTCCTTCCTTCGTAGACGATGTCGAACTCAGATAGCTCTAATGACCATTTCAACATTTGGCCAGCCATGTCTGGTCGGCCGAGGAGCTGCCTGACGGGCTGGTCGGTTCGGAGCATGATGGTGTGTGCCAAGAAGTAATGTCAGAGGCGGCGTGCGGCGGTGATGAGGGCCAAAGCGACTTTTTCGATCTGCTGGTATCGTACTTCGGGACCGTAGAGGGCTTTGCTCGTGAAGTAGATTGGTTTTTGCCTTTCTTGGGTTTCCCTGATCAGGACGGTGCTGACGGCCTTGTTAGCCACAACCAGGTATAGGTATAGGGTTTCTCCGGCTATGGGTCACGTCAGCACCGGTGGTTCGGACAGGACGCGTTTGAGGTGATGGAGGGCTTGCTCGCATTCCTCTGTCCATTCGAACGTGGCTTCCTTTCTGAGCAACTTGAAGAAAGGGAGGGCGTGTTGTGCGGACTTGGCGATGAACCAAGAAAGTGAGGCGAGCACGCCGTTGAGGGATTGTATGGACTTCTTCGAGGTGGGTGTGGCGATTTCTGAAAATGCGTGGCACTTGTCCGGATTTGCCTCGATCCCCTGCTCGGTTAAGTAGTAGCCGAGGAATTTTCCTGCGCGGACCCCGAAGGTGCATTTCTCTGGGTTGAAGCGCATTCTGCAGTTCCTCGCTGTGTCGAAGAACTTTCTGAGATGGGTCGTGTGGCCGACTTCTGTGTAGGATTTGAAAATCATGTCGTCCATATACACCTCGAGCATGTCGCCGATTTCTCTCCGGAAGACTTTGTTCATCATCCGTTGATATGTGGCGCCGACGTTCTTTAGGCCGAAGGGCATTACTTTGTAGTAATAATTGCCCGACGCCGTCATGAAGGCCGTGCTTTGTTTATCGCGCTCGTCCATCGGGATCTGGTTGTATCCCGAGTATGCGTCCATAAAGGACAAGAGTTTAAAGCCCGCCGAGTTGTCAACGAGCTTGTCGATGTTAGGGAGGGGGTATGCGTCCTTAGGACATGCCCGATTGAGATCGGTGTAGTCAACACACATGCGCCATTTTCCATTATTCTTTTTAACAAGTACAACATTGGGCAGCCAGGTTGAATACCGGGCTTCCGAAATAAAATTTGCCTCTAGAAGGTCTTTTACAGCTTTTTCAGCCGCTGCCGACTTTTCGAGGGACTGTCTACGCCTACGTTGTACTACGACCTTGGCAGTCGGGTTGATGGACAGTTGATGGCAGGCGACCTCGGGGTCGAGTCTGGGCATTTCCGCGGCGCTCCAAGCGAAGAGATCAGCGTTCTCGCAGAGGCAGGCCTTTAGTTGTTTCCTCGCCAGGTCGGGGAGTCCTACTCCGATCTTCACGGTTCTATTCTCATCGTCCCCTAGGGTCACGATCTCGAAGTCACCGTCTGGGATGGGGAGCGCTGGGTGGGCGGGCTTCCCGTTAGACTAGGAGGCATTGCGGGCCTCGTCTTCACGGTCGGGCTCTTCGGTGAAGCGGCTGTCGAGGTCCACTGAGCCGACGAGTTCCTTAGGTTTGCTCTTCTGCGTCATGGTGGGGGATGCTTTTTTAGTTGTTGGGGCGATGGTACTTAGGCCTTTCAGCGTGGCCTCGAAGCATCTCCGGGCAGCCTCGATGTCACCATTTAAGGTTACCACGGCCCCCCCGCCTTGTGTAGTATTTCATCTTTAGGTGGACGGTGGAGGGAACCGTGGTGAGTTCTGCCATCATCGTCCTGCCTAGGATACAATTGTAGAGGGACAAGCACTCGATGACTAGAAAGCGGATATTGATCTCCCTGGCGGTTTCCTTCTCCCCGAATGTAACCTTTAACTCCACATACCCCCACGATCTCGTCGTTGTCCCGTTGAACCTTTAGAGGTCAGAGCCCATGTAGGGGGACAGGTTGGATTCGTCGAGTTGGAGGGTCGCGAAAAGATGGGTATACATGATGTCCACCGAGCTTCCTCCGTCGACCAGGATGCGTCTAACATCGAAGTTCGCCATTCGTTCCCGTATCAGTAGGGGGTGTTAGAGTTGGGGGAGCCCCCGGGAAGCTCCTCGAGGTAGAAGGTGATCGGGTTAGATCGGCCGCGAAATTTGTCGAGGGTGCTCATTTTACCAGAGTTGCTGGTGATGAGTTCTTCGATTTTTCTTTTTACCGATCCTACGGATAGGTTCCTCGGGGATCCGCCGGAGATGACCATGGCCCTCGGGAAATATTCCCATCGACTGGTGGGGCACACCGGCTCGTCGGGAAGATCAGGTCCGTCGGGGAGGCCGAATTCTCTGTGAGCGAACCAATCCTCGGGGCGGCTGACGCAGAGGGAGACTTGGAGGCCGTTGTCACCGTCTGAAGAGGGGAGGTCCTCGACTCTCTTGGCCTCGGGGGCGTCTTGCCTCGGGGTTTCTCCTCCCCGGGTGTATCTCTTTAGGTGTCCATCTTTGATCAGAATTTCGATCGCGTCCTTGAGGTGGATGCAGTCTTCTGTAACGTGCCCGTGGCTCCTATGGAAACGGAAATACTTCGATTTGTCTATGTTGGGTTTGGGGGGTGTCGGTCTGGGGAAGCGGACACCTCCCTGGACAAACTCCGTCTTGGTGCATTCAGCCAGTATGCGCTCGCGGGAAGTGACTAGGGTCGTATACTCCGTGAACCAGCCAGCTGGACCGTGCTGCTCGCGTTGTTCGCGGGGACGATCCTTTCGTTAGTGATCACCTCCACGCCGGTGGCTTGAGGCTCCGTACTCTCGGTGCCCGCGGGGGGTCTCTGTGTCTCGCATGTCCCGGGCGGAGTTGGCCGCTTGAGTTTCCTCGAACTGGATATAATGTGCGGCTCAGTCGAGGAAATCCTGTAGAGAGGCTGGTCGGTGTATGGCCACGACTTCGTAGAACTTGGAGTCTCGGCGCAGGCCTTGCTCCATTAAGTAACGCTTCATCTCGTCTGACGTCGTTACCTATACTGCCTCCCGTGTGAATCTTTCGATGTACTTCCAGAGGGGCTCGTCGGGAGCCTGGATTATGGCGCCCAGCGCGGCTTCCGTCTTCGGGTGGCGTCGGGATGCTGTGAAGTGTCTCAAAAATAGGTCTTTCAAGATCCTCCATGACGTAACCGATTATGGCTCCAGGCTTTTGTACCACGTCACGACACCTTTCCTCAGTGTTGTCGAGAATAGTCTGCATTTGATAGCTCCTCGGACATTTCGGTAGTCGAGCATGGCCTCGATGTCTTCCAGGTGATCATCTGGGTCGGAGGTACCGTCGTACATCGAGAATGCCGGGGGTTTCTCCGTCCCGTGGGGAATGAGGGCGGCCATGATCTCTCGGGACAAAGGGGTCCTATAGTCGTCTTCGTCACTGAGAGTCGGTGACCGAGGGGGTGACGGGCCATTTGGCGGAGGCGCCTGATTTCGTGCCCTCGACCTCCTGACGAGGGGCTCGACCCGTGTAGGTCTGGTTGGGGGATCCGCTCTGGTCTGCCGTCTCTCCCAAACTTGTCTCATTGGGGACCTAGTCCATTCCTGCACTACTTCGGGTTGGGGCCTCTCCAGCCGAGGTCGTCGGTCCCTGGGGCAAGGTGAGGGACTCCTCGAGTTCCCGTTCTGGTCTTCCCGCGGAGGGGACCTTGGCGGGACCTCGTGCTCTAGTGCGCCAATTCGTGCGTTCTGTTGAAATAACAGCTGGTTCGTCTGGTTGATGGCCGCGAAGAGGGCGGCCACAGTCGGGTCCACTTCGGCTGGGACAGGAATGGGCTGGAACGCCGCTGGGCTCCTTGGTCGGAGGACAGTCTGATGTGCAGCTTCTGTGGACGAAGGGGAGGCAGTCTGGCAGTCTCTCTCGTCGGTCTCCGGGGGATGGGACGTCTCTGCTTGCTTGCTTCCATTCCCGGCAGGGGTGAGGATGAAGTCGTGAACAACATCGTCGTGGTGTGGGCTAGCCATGATCGCAGAATGTTGGTGAAAACTTTAGTTCGCTGCTAGGAGGAACAGGGAAGTTTTAGTTTCCCACAGACGGCGCCACTGATCTAACTTGATCAGAAGGGGATCACTAGCTGGCCACACTCTGTTGGGCTGCTACCTTTTCACCGGTGTCGAAGAAGAGGAGGGGGTGTACCTGCAAGACACTCCGATCCCAAAGTAAGGAATTGGACAGAGTGAAAGCAAATACAGAAATGGGGTAAAGAATGAATTACCTGACCCTCTTGTGAAAGAGGGTATTTATAGGGAGACCCCAGCGCTGGACCAACAATCACTTGTGTTGGGCTGGATTGCCAGGCCCAACCCAGGCGACTGCTAGGCTTACGTGGCGTAGTGAAGACCAGGACGTGATCTTCGCCCTAATCCAACTGTCCCGTGATCTCCGGAAAGTGGGTTTGACCTGCTCTTTCGGAGGTGGACAGTTGGTCGGTGACGTGTCCCCGCGGAGGGGAGCACGTGGAGAACGTGTGACGGACATGTAGTCCTGCCCGACAAGGGAGCAAATTCTGCCGCGGAGGGGTAGGTTCTGCCCGCGGGGAGGGCAGTGTTTGGTCGATGGGGGAGCCTTGTGCTCGACGTAGCTGAGGCAGGTCTGCCCGCGGAGGGACATTACCTGTGCGTCGGGGACCCTGTGCTCGACGGCTGCGGCCCAAGCTGAACTGGGCTTGGCAGAATATTACTGGGTTGGGCCTGCCTGGCCAAGCCGGGGCCCAAGCCAGAACAAATGGTGAATTTAGTTAATTTGGAGAAGGTGAAATTAAGAAATTGAGAGAGTAATCAAGAGTTAAAAGAATAATGGACATTATTGACAAATGGGAGCTTACAAGGTCTTATATACAACAAATACAAAAACATTGAAAATAACAAAACAACTTAATAAAATAAGCTGATACTAACAAAAAAAAACTGAAAAAACCAAAATATGTCTTCGTAACCGCTTACGCAAAATACCGTAACCGATTATGAGCCGGATAACAGCAATCCTTCAACTTATTTAACTTCGTAACCCGTTACGCCAAGACCAGTAACTCATTATCACAACTGAAATGTCAAAAACTGATTTTCAACCACATTAAGTATATTTTATTTATACTTTTCTCTCAATGCAGTAAACACTCAAAGCAATCTTATAATATTTGATGTTATTTTAATTTTAATGATGTTTTTGTTAATTTTTTTATTTGTTTGTAGGTATAGAATTTTTTTAAAATTTTTTATTAATGTTTGTTAATTCTTGATTCTTTTTACTGCTACAAAGATGCATTACAAAATATATTTTTTAATTAATATTTGTTATTTTTTGATTTTTTTTTTGTAGGTACAAATTTTACAATAATACTTTATTAGGTTCTTTAATTTCTTTTTTTAATACTATCAAATATTATTTAGAAATATTGCTTATTCTGTTATTTTTAATTATGTATTACTTTGCTAATACTTTTATTCTATTTTCTTAATTTCTATTTCTATTCAACTTTTTAATTGTTTTATTTAATTTATTATTAGAAATATTTGGTTTTTTTTTATGCAATTTCCTTGAATTTAATTTTTTTAGTTTATCTAAAATAAAAAAAAAATTTACTAATTTATTAATTTTATATTCTATATTTATTTATTGAAATTGTCATGACTAATTCAATTTTTATTTATATTAAATTTAACAATCTTTTCAATATTTATGAATGAATTCAATATTGAAATTTTTTTAGTTTATCTAAAATAAAATAAAGAAAATATTTACTTATTTATTAACTTTATATTCTATATTTATTTATTTAAATTGTCATGATTAATTCAATTTTCATTTCTATTTATATTAAACAATCTTTCATTGAATAAATTCAATATTGAATATGAAAATCAAAGAATAAAGATAAATTAAAGACATTATATATCAAATATGAATTTAAGTAAGTAGTTATTACTTTGACAAATTTATGATATACTATCGATAATATTATCTATTTACTTTATTTCTAAATTAATAGTTAATATTATTTACTTTACATATAAAATGATATTTAATCATTAGTATCTTAAATTATATTCTTTAATCATTAGTATTGTAAAGTATTGTAATCATTAGTATTTGTAAAACATAAACTAATAATTGGAAAATTTTGTTTATATAAATAATAACTTGTTTTTTTACTTTCTCTAAATTTTAATGTGTTTTACCTTTAATACTTTTTTCCCATTTTATAAATTATTAAATTATTGTTTACCTTTTTTCATAAAATATGAAATCAATATAAAATAATATTATGTCAACATAAATTTTATTACAACTTCTCTTACGAAAATTTCTTGCCAAATTTTATATATAATAAAATCTAATAAATTAATTAAATAATTATTATTCAATCATACTGCTCCGGATTGACTCAATGGCTACGCATGGTCCAATCGACTTCTGCACCTAGAACGACTCAATAGCCTGAGCCCTGCTAGTTAAGGGTAAGGGAAAGCATTGTCTACTTTGTCCTTCAGTAAAGGAGAGCTGGCCAGCTGTCCCCCAGGATCAGCTGTCATTCGTCACATATCTGCCCTTCACGCATGGTTCAACCATCCAGGAACGACCATGACGCTCTTGCCCGCGACCACACCCCTACTCAAAGCAACTGCTAGTTCCGAGCACATCTGCCCGCCTCAACGGCTAGTTTATGGCAGTTACTATTTTTTTGGAACGAATATCTCGGCCCGAAAATAAGGACCAATGGTCAAGCGCTAGAGGCATTATAGAAACCCTCTCCTTTGAGAGGGTCAGGTATTCAATAATCATCCTAAGGAATACTTACTTTGTACTTGCCTTCTCATCTTCCGATTCTTACTTTAGCATCGGAGTACCTTGCAGGCACACCGCTCCTCCTTGGATTCCAACATAGTAGACGAAGTCTCAGGTCCACTTCAGGTTCTGATCAATCGGTAAGATCAGTGGCGCAATATGTGGAAACTTCTGTTTTCCCCATCTTTCTTTCCCTAGAAACCAAAGATCAAAGCAGTTTTTCAAGATTTCGATCATGGCTAGCCGTAATAACGTCCATGATGCTTCAACACATTGATCTCCCCCGTCAGCAAGACATACAACGACGGGAAAAACCCCTTTCTTAGAGACAATGTTCCTCAATAGAGGGACAAATTCACCATATCTCCCTCCCCGGATCACGCTAACAACGTAGAGATCCATCACTCAGAGGACCATCAGCCTGTCCCAGTTCCGCCCAACGCCGACCTGGCCATGGCAACTCTAGTTGAAGCTCTCAACAAGACGAACCTTCTGATCCTCCAACAGAATGCAAGAATTGGAGCATTGGAAGAAATCCACCGTCCAAGATCTCCTCCACCAAGGCGCGACCACTAAAGATCCCAAAGCCTTTCTCCCTGACGCAAAAGGAATTGTCAGATGCCAACGGAGCCAGAACCCCTGTCAATGAGGAAACACGATCATACTCCTCCTAGGAGCCAGCACCCTCCAGGGGCTAAGAGAACAAGAAGAGATATGCGGGCAGAAAGTCGAAGTTCCCCTTCGCCCAGATCTAAGGGTCGGCCGCAAACTTATTCTCCCTGCCAAGATCGTGGTCCTCATGCTCGAAGAGAAACCCGCTCAAATTCGCAGTCGAGCAACTACATCGACGACGACGAGCCTTGAGGCCCATTATTCCAGGAGATCACGACCACTTAATTACCCAAGAGGCTGGAGAAAACCCCATACCTGGGCACATACGATGGCACAACCAATCCCGATGAGCACATCGAGAATATTGATGCCCTGCTCGACTACCGCAACGTTAGAGGCGCCATAAAATGCAAGTTGTTCCCGACAACGCTGAGGAAGGGAGTAATGTCCTGGTACAAGAGCCTCCCCTATGAATCCATCACCTCGTAGAGGCAGTTGAGGAGGATGTTCTCGAGACATTTTACAGCCTTTTGACGTCACCCGAAGACAGAAGCCTCCCTCGAGGCCATCATTCAGGGAAGAGACAAATTTCTTCGAGCATACATGGAAAGATTCAATAAAGAATTCGTTTAGGTCCCCACAACTGACAACATGAAAAAATATTTGCTTGAACAAGGACTCCGTCCCTGCAGCAACTTTGCCAAGGCGGTTGGCATCGAAGCCCCAACAACACTGGACACCCTCCTCCTCAAGGCTCGGGCGTATATCCAGTATGAAGAAAGGGAAACATCACACACTGTCGGAGACTCAAGGCACTAAGAGAACGTCAGGTCCTCAAGACACGACGACTTCTTGTCGAGGAGCTGAAAAAAGAAGGGATGACCGCCCCCGAGAATCCTGAGATCACAAAGGTCCATCTGACGGGTTCCACGAGTACACGTCAGTGACCACATCGCGCGAGAAGATATTCTTCGAGCGCGCTAATTCAGAGTTCTGGCAAGCATGGGTCCATTTTCCAAAGCAGATACCTACCAAGCCAAACACAGATAAAATGAAATACTGTCGGTTCCACAAGAGTCATAGGGACATGAAGGACGATTGCATGCATCTCAAGGATGCAATTGAGATCTTAATCAGAGACGGACACCTGAAGCAGTTTGCAAAGAGGAAATATGCTCATCGACAAGACGCCCAAGAGTCAAAGAAGGTCGAAGAAGAAGCACCATCCTTGGACGACGTCAGCCTTCAGGTCGCCATGAGCATCCCACGACCAGAAGATGTTTATGTCCCCGATGGGCTCAATGTTCCTTTTTACTTCGCCGCACATAGCCCCTGGGAAACTTTCCCCTCCACCATGGTCATATTGGGCGGAGGATTCAACAAGATGGTTGTGGGGTCCGTAAAGAGGAAGTTCGAGCACATCATCAACACAAGCTCGAGCGAAAGTTCTACCCTCGACAGGGTCTGGGGAGATTCAGTCCCCATCACCTTCTATCACGAGGAACTCCTCGGCGTAGCCCCCAACTCCAGTATTCCTCTGGTCATAAGGGCGAAGATGGCCAACTTTGATGTTTGGAAAATTCTGGTCGACCAGGGAAGTTTGGTCGACATTATTTATTTCCAATTGTTCTCCACACTTCAGCTGGACGAGATGCACCTGACGCCCTATGTAGACTCAAATCTATAAGGTTTCAACTGTTCATCCACAAAGCTATGGGAATACGTGGTGCTAATTGTCACCTTTGGGGCAACGGAGACGGCCAGATCCATCAGGGTCCAGTTCCTGGTATTGACTGCCCATTCCTCTACCAGTGCATCTTCGGAAGACCAACGCTGGCTGAATTGATAGCTTTGCCCTCAACGGTGAACTTGAAGATGAAGTATTGCACTTCCAAAGGGCTCGTCTCCACCCTGCACGGAGATATAGAAGCAGCAAGAAAGTGATTCGAGGCAGCCTCAAAAGGGCTGAACACCATCGTCACTTGCCTAAAGACGTCTAGCAGCCCTGCTCTGCCTAGTAGCTCCGACGAGACGAAACCACTGCCCTGTGTTAACTTCATCGACCTCGACATCCGTTTCTTTAAGGACGACTTGCGGGACCAGAAGAAGAAGGGGAAAGAGACTCAGTCAAACTCGAGCAGCCCCTCCACATCCACAAGCAGCGAAAAACCTGCCCATCCTCTACGGCCAATCCTAGATGGAAAATTCGAGCTGGTTCTTCTCGGAGACAACCCCCTAAAAAGAGTGAAGATTGGGATCAACCTCCCTAACCTTCCGAGGAAGTAGCTGAAAGTTTGCCTCAGAGAGAACGCGAACCTGTTCGCTTGGAGCGCCTCAGAGATGTCTGGGCTGGATCCAGAGGTGGCCTACCACCAACTTACCATCGACCCCGCTGTAAAGGCAGTAGCCCAACGTAGGCGCAAGCAGTCCCTGGAAAAAATAGAGACTGTCGAGCAAGCTGTAAAAGACCTCCTAGAAGAAATTTTTATTTCGGAAGCCAAGTATCTTTAATTGTATCAAAATTTTCTTAATCAAGATTCATAATTTTCTGCTCATTCTTATTAATATTTTCCTTCTGATTATTTTGCAGGTTCGGATAGTCACCTCTCTTACTCGTTCGTGGGTGACTCAGATTTCATAGCTGAGTTTAATAGGAAGGCAAAAACCTGTGGTTGGTGGGATATTGAGAACTGTGGTATTCCCAAAGGGGTAAAACCTGAACAAGTTGCGTTCAAAATCATTTCAATGCTAAAAGGAATGCATGTAAGGGTTGATATTTAAATAGATATATGCAGAAGTGTTAATCCAAAAATAGACTCAATACTAAAAACTTCATTTATTACTATCTATCAAGTCGCTCCTAATCCTCTGGGTATAAAAAAAAAAATTCTTTTTTATGTTTTTTTTTTTTTAATTTCATTTTTATTTTTAATCATAATGTGTTTTATATGTATAACAGATGAGAAGGATAAAAAGATTATGCTGACAAATTAATAATAACAAATATGTTCAAGTAGGTCATGGATAATTTCCCTCCAGCTAAACTTGAGTTAGTATCTGGCGATGAGGACTTTTCTTACACCCTTCACAAACTACGAGATCGTGGTTTCTGTATTATTTTAGTTAAGCCTAAACAAGCAGTTAGATTATTAACAACAACTACTGACTCTGTTGTGTCGTGGGATAAAATTTCACTCATTATTAAAATAAATATATTAAAAAAGTAGGGAAGGATGCATGGTATCGTCCTTCAATCAAGTTAACACATATCGCAACCTCTATCTAAGTACTATGAACCTATTGAATACACAAAAACGTCGATTTTTATCGTGTGGAACCTTGACACATGTCTGATTCCAAATGGTGTTAAGGGATATAACACGGAAGATAAAGATCTCACTGACTGAGAATAATTTTTTATGGCCGATTTTATATCATTGCTATGACAAAACCATTTTAAAGGATTTAGATATTAATGGATGGTCACACCTCATGTAAACTTTTCTCACAATTGAAATGGAGTTTCAGAAAGCTTCTAGTAAGTAATTTTGATTTGGGCTCAAAATATTTTTTGTCATTTATTATTTTAAATTTAATTAAATCTAATTATTATTATAATTTTAACATATTACAAGGATGCAGATAAGATCAGTTTAGTTAAGTTATTTTTAAATTCTGCTAGAAACGAGTCAACCAAAAATTATTTGATCATTTCCTAATTAATCAAAAGCCTTTGGAGAGTTGAAACACATAGGTATTATTATTATTATTATTATTATTATTATTATTATTATTATTATTATTATTATTATTATTATTATTATTATTATTATTATTATTATTATTATTATTATTATTATTATTATTATTATTATTATTATTATTATTATTATTATTATTGTTGTTGTTGTTATTGTTAATTAATTAAATATAATTATTTTTTTTAATTAAGTCTTTATTTTCGTTTTTAACAAACTTCTTTGTCTTTGTAATTAGTTATAGTTATTTTTTAATCTAATTATGATTTTGTAGCAAAAGAAAATCTAATTATGATTTACAAATTAAATTCACATCCATATTTCACTATGTATTCATATTTAAAATAATTATGACTAAAACTAATTTAATTTTAAATACAATATATAACTATTAAATAATGTATGATAATAAGTAAAAAAGATAACTATTATTTTAAATGTAGCAATATTGATTATTTTATTGGTATTGGTAAAAAGTATATATAAAAAAAAATATTTAAAAGGGAATAGGGGAGTAGTTTTTTACTATTGGATCAAAATTAATCAAGGGCATCAAATAGTATTCATCAATTGACTTAGATAATTATCCCTTTTTATCTCTCTCATCCAATCAAAATAAAGATTAAGAAAACCAAAAAAATTGAATAAGGAAACTTTCGATTTGCAGAGTTTATTTATTACAGGTCACTTTTCATTATCTCTCTCATCATACATTGATTCCTTCAGAACCTTCGGAAATATCTGGTCTTATTATACTAATTGGTTCCTTTATTATTTTAAAATTTTCTTAATCAATATTGATAATTTTCTGCTCATTCTTATTAATATTTGTCTTTTGATTAATTTGTAGGTTTGGGTAGTCACCTCTGTTATTTGTTTGTTAGTGACTCAGATTTCAAGGTTGAATTTAATAGGAAGGCAAAAACCCGTGTTTGGTGGGGTATTGAGAACTGTGGTATTCCCAAACGAGCAAAACTTGAACAAGTTGTGTCCGAAATCATTTCAATACTAAAAGGAATGCATGTAGCAGGTGATATTTCAATAGATGTCTACGGAAGTATTAATCCAAAAGTAGACTTAGTACTGAAAATTTCATTTACTACTGTCTATCACATCGCTCCTAATCCTCTAGGTAAATAAATTCTTTTTTATGTTTTTTTTATTTACATTTTTAATAATAACGTGTTTTATATGTATAGATGAGAAAGTTAAAAAATATTATGCTGACAAATTAATAATAATAAATATTTTCAAGTGGGCGGGCCATGAATAGTTCCCCTCCCGATAAACTCGTGTTAGTATCTGGCGATGGTGACTTTTATTACACCTTTGGCAAACTACTATGTTGTGGTTTCTGTATTATTTTAGTTAAGCCAAAACAAGAAGCCAGATTATTAACAGCAGCTACTGACCCTGTTTTGTCGTGTTATAAAATTTCACTCATTATTAAGAAAAACATATTAAAAAAGATGGGAAGGATGCATGGTATCGTCCTTCAATCAAGTTAACACATATCGCAACCCCTAAGTATTATGAACCTAGTGAATACACAAAAGCATCGATTTTTATCGTGTGGGACCTGGACACATGTCCGATTCCAAATAGCGTTAAAAATTGATATAACACCAAAGATAAAGATCTTATGGGTTGAGAATAATTTTCTAGGGCCGATTTCATAACATTGTTATGGAAAAATATTTTCAAAGGACTTAGATATTAATAGACAGTCAGACTTCATCTCAACTTTTCTCACAACTGGAATGGAGTTTTAGGAAATTTCTAGTAAGTTATTTTGATTTGGTTTCAAAATTTTTATTATCATTTATTATCTTAAATTTGATTAAATCTAATTATTATTATAATTTTAACATATTACAAGGATGCGGATAATATAAGTTTAGTTAAATTGCTTTTAAGTACGGCTAGAAACGAGGCACCCGCACATTATTTGGTCATTTTTGGCGACCCTGATTAATCATAAGCCTTGGGAGATTTGAAAGACAGGGGTATTATTATTGTTGTTGTTAACTTTATTTAATTAAATATAATTATTATTTTTTATTAAGTCTTTTTTTTTTCTTCATTTTAGCAAACTTCTTTTTCTTTGTAATTAGATAGATTTATTTTTTTAATCTAATTATAATTTTGTGTCAAAAGAAAATCTAATTATGATCTACAAAATAAATTCACATCCATGTTTCACTATTTACTCATATTCAAAATAATCATGAGTAAAACTAATTTAATTTTAAATACAATATGTAGCTATTAAATAATGTACGATAATAAGTAAAAAAGAGAATTATTAT
Organism: Lathyrus sativus; assembly: GCA_963859935.3. Taxonomy (NCBI): domain Eukaryota; kingdom Viridiplantae; phylum Streptophyta; class Magnoliopsida; order Fabales; family Fabaceae; genus Lathyrus; species Lathyrus sativus. The sequence continues at coordinate 599,906,402 of OZ012735.1, read as the reverse complement.
TTTAAAAGTACCAATATTTATTAATTTTATTGGTATGTGTGAAAAGTATAAAAAAATGATATTTAAAAAGGAATGGAAAGACTAATTTTTTACCATTGGATCAAAATAATCAAAGTTTTTAAATAGTATTCATTAATTGACTTGGATAACTATCCATCTTTATCTCTCTTATCCAATCAAAATAAAGATTAAAAGTACCCAAAAAAACTAGGAAAGGACACTTTCGATTTGGAGTTTATTTATTACGAGTCACTGTTCATTATCTCTCTCATCATACTTCATTAAAAATCGGAGACCATAGTTATTGGTTAGCTAGGCTTCACAAAACATAAGATATCACTACCGCGACAGAAATGACGACTTCAACAGGGAGAAGAAGATACTTCACTTGGGAACAATCCCAAAACAATCTGTTATCATCAAAGATCCACTGAGGGATAACAACATGAACTCTGTCTCACGGGGGAAGAAAGATCCAATAGGGAAGAACCACCCTTCCATTTACCGCAAGATTGACATTTGAATGTACAGACAATATGGTCAAATATGAAGCCTGCATCATGGGCCTTGAAGAGACTATCGATTTGAGGATAAAGAATTTGGATGTATATGTGGACTATACATTAGTGATCAATCAAATCAAGTGGGAGTGGGAAATGTTTGATTCCTTACAGAGATTACGCAAGGAGGCTGCTCCCTTTCTTCAACAAAGTTGAATTTCATCATGTTTCCCGTGACGAGAATCAAATGACAGATGCTTTGGCAACATTGACTTCCATGATTGTGGTGAACCGTTGGAATGATGTTCCCAAAATTGATGGTAAGCGTCTCAACAGGCCAACACATGTATTTGCAATGGAAGAGGTTAATGATGATATAAGCCTTGGTACTATGACATTGAGTGCTTTCTCCGAAGACAAGAATACTTGCTTGGGGCATCGAGCAAAGACAAGAAGATATTGAGAAGGTTGGCTGACAATTTTTTTCTGAATAATGATGTACTATACAAGAGAAACTTCGACATGGTCTTACTTAGATGTGTAGACAAGCGCGATGTAGACATGTTGATGACAAAGATTCATGAAGGGTCATTCGGCACTCATGCCAATGGACATGCAATGGAAAAGAAATTATTGAGAGCAGACTACTATTGTATGACGATAGAATCTGATTGTTGCAAGTATGCAAAGAAATGCCACAAGTGCCAGATTTATGCTGACAAAATTCATGTGCCTCCGACCCTTCTTAATGTCATATCCTCTCCTTGGCCCTTTTCTAAGTGGAAAATTGACATGATTGGTATGATAGATCCCAAAGCTTCAAACGAACATCGCTTTATTTTGGTGGCAATTCATTACTTTACCATGTGGGTAGAAGATGCTTCGTGTGCAAACGTCACCATACAAGTGGTAGTCAGGTTTATCAAAAATCAGCTTATCTGCTGTTATGGTGTTCCCAGTAAGATCATCACTGATAATAGATCAAATTTGAACAATAAAATGATGAAAGAGTTATGTGATGAGTTCAAAATTGAACACTATAAATCTTCCCCCTACAGACCGAAGATGAATGGCATTGTCGAGGCCGGTAACAAGAACATCAAGAAAATCATTCAGAAGATGGTGGTAACCTATAAAGACTGACATGAGATACTCCCATTTGCTTTACACGGGTACTGCACATTTGTACACACATCAATATGGGAAACCCTTTCTCTTTAGTTTATGGCATGGAAGCAGTGTTACCTGTAGAAGTTGAGATTCCTTCAATGAGAGTTTTGATGGAAGCTAAGTTATCCGAAGCTGAATGGTATCATAACAGGTACGACTAACTGAACTTAATCGAAGAAAAGAGAATGTCGGCTTTATGTCATGGTCAATTATACCAATAAAGGATGAAAAAGGCTTTTAACAAGAAGGTCCGACCACGAAAATTCAGAGAAGGCGACCCTGTGCTCAAGAAAATCCAGTCTTTCATCACTGATTTTAGGGACAAGTGGACTCCTAACTTTGACGACCCATATGTTATAAAGAAAGCCTTCTCGGACGACGCACTAATTCTTGCAACAATGGATGGTTAGGAGATCACTCGCCCTGTGAATATTGATGCAGTTAAGAAATATTATGCCTAAAAAAATAGCTCCTTAAGTTGAAAATTTGAAAGTCGCCTATGTAAAAAAGAGCGTCTCAATGGACTGAAAAACCATAAGGGCGGTCCAAGTAAAAATTAGAGATAAAATCGAAAATAATCATCTCGGTAGATTGAAAATCTGAAAAGGAAATCTAGACAAAAGTTAGGGATCATGGCTAGTAACTGCATCAAACAGACTGGATTATTGAAAGCAACCTCAATCATCAAGGATTTCTTAGTCAAATCATCAGAAGCTCAAGAGCATGTGAAATTCAAAGTTGTTATGGAGAATAGTGGTCATTGTATTTTGATGTAGCTTTTTTCCTTTAGTTACCATTTTCCAACTTTATAATAATTCATAGAGTCATGCCATTTGCGGACTACCATGCAATTAATAAAATTTGAACATTTATCCATTTGTTTGCAATTCTTATCTTTATTTCTATCTTGCAAAATGTCTTTTTATTTTTGATAGCATTTCTTGAAACAATAGTTAAAACTTTTTACTTTTGCTTTTGAAAAATGTGTTTTACTCTGATGTATGAACACAACAATGGACATCAACAATGGTTTCAAGAATAGTTAGATCTCAAAATGTAGAACTATGTTGTTCTTATGATATGCCTTACGCATTGTCCCATTGATTGAATCACTACCTCATGTGGCTATGACATCTTGGCGTGTGACCTAGAAGTTTTCCAGGGGTTTTCTTGTTAACTTAGTACTCCCTAGTGAAGTATTAACCGGAATCCCAATTTCTCTAGTTGGATGTGTTTCTTTTTCTGCGGGATATTTATTTTATCCCCTGTGAAATCTCAAGCCTGGTATCCTCATCTACGATTTTGATTCAAGCTTCTCCAGTTATGGGTGATCCTTCCGGTGGATCTTTCTTCCCCCGTGAGGCGAAGTTTATGTTGTTATCCCTCAATGGATCTTTGACGATAGCAAATTGTTTTGGGATTGTTCCCAAGTGAAGTATCTTCTTCTTCCTAGTGAAGTCCTCATTTTTGTCGCGGTGGTGATATCTTAAATTTTGTGAAACCTAGCTAATCAATCACTATGGTCTCTGATTCTCACCACGACAACATGCACTAAATAAAAACTTAGTCAAAATCAAGAAAACAACGACTTATAAATGTAAAGGAGGAGTAGCTATCAACAAAGGGGGAGAATAAATTATAATCTATAAAATCAACTAATATGTTACCAAAAAGAAGAAACTTTAACATTTGAATCAATGAAAGATAAAGATGTCATATAAGGAAGATTAAATAAACATACGTGACCACTAAAAGTTGTTCAAAAGGAGCTATAACGATTGTCGTTTGGTTTTTTCTTCACATGACCAAACCCTCATCTTTGGGAATTTTAGTTATCTACTCACCAAAAGGAGCTATAAAAACTACAGTCAAATTACATTGGTTTCTGATCTCGTCACTTCTAATATGATGTAGCACTCAACTCCCATACTAGTTTTTAAGGAATGTCGTATTGTATTGCAAATAATTTATTTTTACTCTAGTTATAGTAATTTATATTAGGACTTTTAGTCCATTAATTAGGCCCATCAGATTAGATAGTCTATATATAGAGATTAGTGCTTGTGCGTTTTTCATAATCGAAATATATTATTCAGTTTTTACATATTGCCATATCGGTTCGTAATCTCATCACTTCTAATACATCCACTCATCCCTTGTTTTCAAGGAATGACATATTGTCATATCGGATACAGATATCTGTGCATCATATAGATTATATCAATGCAATTAAAATATCTAGGAACAGCACCAATAAAATTGTAGGACATATTATGCAAAGAAACTGAAGAGTATAATAATCTTACTTTGTGGAACCAAAGTTGCAGGGAATATTTTTCTCTTCCAAGAGAAACTTATAATTGTATGTAATTTCTTCACCGGCATTTCTATGCGATTTGCATATATAAAAATCTTGTTTTGACCCTCAAAATATATAAACTTTGTGTAACAGTTGGGCTGCCAAAATTATTGTATTCAAACCATAGTACATAGAGTGAATCATATGATCATATGTACCTTCTAAAGTCTATCCATAGACACCTGGACATGTATATGAATTCTCATCAACTTCAAAATAAAAATTACAAGACTCTAACACAATCCATTAGGTTTAATTCTTACAAGACTTTGGTCCTTTAATTTCTATATAGTTTCAATTGCAGAAAAGTATAGGCCACAATACCAACAATATTATCAGTTGATGCCAATAGCCTCTTTTCATTAAACTTCATAATATCTGTGACACCATCTGAATAATGGAAAATGACATGTTATTCTTAAAAAAATTTAATCAAAATACTAATGAAAAATTAACAAGGAAAATTATATACTTTGAATTGTATGCACAAACTTTACTACTGATGACTAGGATTCACCACTCCGTGCGACAGTAACTTGTTTGCTAGTGTTGTGAATCAAATACCTTTAAACAAAATATAAACTGTTTCTAAATGATCAAAAAACACACAAGGGTTAGGGTTAATACAACAAGGAACAACAAGGATTGGTTATTAAACTGCTATTCTTTCCTTTCTCTTAGAACAAGATTACAAGTATACAAGAATAACAAAATAACCTCTCTCTCTTGAAATTAAGATTTTATCTTCCTATTTTTTCTTATTTCAAGATTGAGAAACTAGCATCGTATTTATAATAAAATAGCACACTAACCTAATGGGCTTTTTAACAATTACCCATTACAAGCTAACTTAGGGTACAAGCTAACTTAAACAATTGGGCTTACAAGTAAGGCCCAATTCAACATGCTAACAACCCTAGCAATATTGACTAATGCGTGTTAGAACAAACTTCGACTACAACACGCATTACTCGCGAACAGACTTCGACCATACTAGAGTTCGATCCAATATCTCACAGCTAACTCCCAGATTTACACCCTTATTTGAAATTTTCAAACCTTGGCAGGATTAGAGTATGTCACATTGTCTGTTTCATGCCTCATTTTTCAATTTGATGTAGTATTTGTCGCTGCAAATGGGAATAACAAACCAAAAGCAAAATGAATCAGATCTTGAAAACTATTGAAGACATTCTACAACAAGAATCTAGTAGGAATATACAATAAACCTACCATTTAGTTTTCCTCTGGAGATACAACCAGTGGTCTTTCAGTGCCTCCACACAAATCTAAAGACATCAATTCCCTGGTTTGTAAATCCCTCAATAGCTATCCGCTTTCAACATGATTATTTCTGGCACAAAATGAATCAATAAGAACTATGTATATAGAGGTATTAGGCCAAAGATCTCTTAGTTTCATCTCTTCATATAGTTTAAAAGCAGCTTGAACATCACCATTGGCACAAAGGCCAGATATAAGAACGTTGTATGCAGCAAAATCAAGCTTCACATGGCACTGTTCCATTACACTCCTCAATTCCAATGCCTTGGCAACATTAGCTTCTTTGAAATAGGTGTGCATTAATATCGTGAAAGTAGCAACAATTGGAATGATTTGCATCTCAAGCATGATATCAAAACGTGAACAGCATTGTCAGTTTCCTTGAACGTGCAAACCCTCTAATAATAGCGCTCATAGCAACACGTTGGGAGCCGATCCCGAGTGCTTTCGTCTCATGTTGCAGCTCCATTGCAACTTTTATATTTCCCATTCTACACGTGCCCTTAATTAACTAGGTAAATGTTTACATGTAGGAGCATAGCTATTTTCCATCAAGGCATGCAAAATACAATGAGCTTCATCAAAAGCACAAGTTCTAATAAATCCATTAAAAAGGGCATTGTATGTATCAACATTAGGAGTAACTGCTAACATACTCATTTGTTTTACCAGATCGAATGCCATTTTATCTCATTCTGTTCACAGAACTTACTAACAAGCATATTTAACGTAAAACAATCAGCTATGAAACCTTCAACTCTAATCTTTCTTGGAAGTTTTCCAGCGACATCTAATGATCCAGAATTAGAATATCCAAGAATAAGAGAGTGTCGTGTTAACCTATCAGGCGCACAACCATGTCCGGTCATCTTATTGTATAACTGAGAACATCTTGCCATGTCATGCCTCTTTGAATATCCATGCAAGAGAATGTTGTAAGTAGCCAAGTTGAAGCTTAAACTTCTACTCCTCATTGTTGAAAGGATATCATTTACCTTCGACATTTCTCACTTTTGTGAGTATCGATCCAAGAGAACATCGAATGCAATAGTATCAGAGAGAACACCTTTGTTCAACATATCTTCAAAAATATATAAAGCACCATGTTACAATGTACACAAAAGGGTTCAACCCTCGAAAATCCATTAAGTGAAAAGTTCACACAACATCTCCAACCATGTTCTCCCTTAACCAAACCCTAATGAGTAGGTCAAAAATAGACGGATTTGATTGCAGAAAATTGCATGCTGTCCAATCACGGCGGTTCATGTTTTCGATCGAAATCGTTTTGAACGTAACTTTTGATCCGTAAGTTCGTTTTGCCCCCCTTTCGAAGCGTTGGAAAGCTAATGAACATAGATATAATATAGTATAAATAAGATAATTGATTGTATAATATTTTTATGAGATTAAATACGTGATCGTATGATAAATTACCATGAGTATAAATATGATTCCGATGAGATTAATACATGATTGTATAATGATGATTCCTATGAGTAATGATGATGAGCTATGATGATATTTCCATGAGTTTTTGATGATTCTATGATGACATGATTTATGATGATGATTTTGATGAATGATGATGCACCTATGATGTTATTATGAGGATGATTATTGACGTGTGCATCATGCATTCATGTGCATCCGGACTTCGGTTCAGAACCTTGATTTCTTTGGCTTAAATCCCATTATGCGGATGTGAGGTATTTTGATGTGCTCTGGTTCTCGAGTAGAATTGATCCTACTGATGGGGATCTATGAAGGGTTGATGGCCCAGTGTCCATCGAGCTGTGATGATTGGTACCACATGCATTGAGTCTTATTGCATTTGTATTTATGAGATGATTTTGAGTAACTTATGATGTCGTGGCCTTTGATGTCCATTGATGAATATGATGATGTTGAATATGAAAATGACGTCATTTTATATGTTGATTTCCTACATTGATTATTATGAATCGTTTTACTCACCCTTCCTGTTTGAATGTTGCCTCCACGTGGGTAACATGCAGATGACCAGGTTTAGCCGTGGACTCCGTCGAGGATATTTTTCGGAGTTTTGAGTTGTTGGTCTTTTGGTTAACGTAGAGGGTCTTGCTTTGATAGTGTAACATCGGGTTGGGGTCTTTGAGTTAAATCATGATTTATTTGATTTGGTTATTTTGATTATCTTCCCGTATAAGGAAAACTTTGGATTATGCCTTTTTGAGTTCCGCTGCAATTTTTGATATCTTTTGGGAAAACCCGTTGTTTACGGAGTCTTGACCTACTTTTGATTTATTGAGAAATGTATGCCCTTTGAGTCAAACTATTTTATTGAGTTTAACATTTTACTCTGATATATGTGAATATTATGCCATTATTTGTGGGGTAGAAAAGGGTGTTACATTAGTGGTATCAGAGCAGGTTGGTCCGTCCGGCCAAATTGTCTAATGTTATTTATTCCCTAGTATGCGACATGTGTGTGAAAACACTTTCGGTACACGTTTGTTTTCTAACCTTTGTCTGCAGAAGTGGGAATGAAACAAGTGGGGGAGAAGTTTTTGCTTCTCCAGGATGCTTCAAGTGTGGAGTGGTGGCTCAGTGTGTCGATGAACGCTCTTATAGTTTGGTAAAGATGATTTATGTCCCATCATGATTTTTGACTGTCTATTGATAAATTGAGGAACTGATTACCCTTAACATTCTGTTGATAGTGGACGGAGTCATGTTTGAGGGGATATACGTGTCTTGCAAGCTTAGATGGCATGTGCAGTGAATTGTTTTGAGTTAGGCTAAATGCTTACGAATTGTTTTGATGAGTCGGTGCAGGATGGTGCTGAGATGTTTATTTTGATGGAAACTCTGAGTGTTAATGAAGGTGGGGAAGTTGGTGGTTTTCCAATTAATTGTGATTGTCCGAAAGTTTTTCCTGATGAGATAAGTGATTTACAGCCGGAACGTGAAGTGGAACTTACGATCGACTTAGTTCCTGGAACTAGTTTGATAGCAATGGCTCCATTTCTTATGTCCACACCGGAATCGAAGAAGTTGAAGAATCAACTTGAAGATATGCTTGAGGAGAGGTTATTTTGTCCGAGTGTGTCACCGTGGGATGCATCAATTTTGTTAATTAAGAAGAAAGAAGGTTCTGTGAGGCTGTGCGTGAATTATAGACAGCTGAACAAGGTGACTATCAAGAATAAGTGTCCACTTCCAAGGATTGATGGTTGGATGGATCATTTGGTTGTTGCAAGTGTGTTCAGTAAGATAGATTTGAGATCTGGGTATCATCAGATTCGCGTGAAGGCTGAAGATATTCAGAAGATTGCTTTTAGGACGAGGTATAGACATTATGAGTATTCGGTGATGCCA